>OX421974.1:87651106-88376072 GCA_949128135.1 Parasteatoda lunata | reverse complement strand
CAAACTAGAAAAATGCAGGGAACTTTTCCTTACAAACTAGAAAAATGCAGGGATTTTATTTCTCATGTCTGACTTTTAAAAAAAGCTGACCTCTCAAAGCGCAATTTATGGGATAAAGATGATAGTTCAGCTATACTATACTATTTCATTTATTATAGCATTATTTCTTTTAAGTATGTTGATGTGTTTCTCTAAGTTTTTCCAGCAATTAAAACTAGCATAGCCATTGTTTTCCTAATATAGCTCATACAAGAGTACAGCGATTGAGTGTTTCCTCTTAATATATTGTGAATAATATGTACAGGGAAAAACACGGGAAATTTGTTTATCCCGATTTTTATTCTTGCTCATGTTCTACAAATAAGTTTAGATGTGGTGTTTCTCCAATAACTCAAGCTCTAGACTCCAGGTTTTATTTATAAGCACGCAGAACTTCATCAATACTGGCGATATTTATACTGAAGGATTGCGTAAATAAACTATTCAACACTAAAATTATGTTTAGATAAGTTATCAATTAGGAAAATAATGCCTACTTCATCATACCAAAACAGTTCCTTTTATTTGTATATAATTTCATATTTTTTAAAGCTTTAATTTTAGAATGAGAGGAAGCCCCGATACTAATCACAGTATTTACAGTAAATGATTGTAAGTAAACCAGCAGGAATATTTAATTAAACAGGAATTAACAAATTATAACTGTTCATTAAGCATTCGATTTTTGTAAGGAATGTAGAGGGATTAATTTTAAATTATAAAATGCAGATATCTTTTTTTGTTAGAAACCAAAAGCGGGAATTTCATTTAAAGACGTCAATAAAGAACACGTCATTCACAAATACAAGAATAATTCTTTATAATTTATTCTTTAAATTTCTTTGATTACTTTCGAAAAAGTTTTAATACAAGACATTCTTCTTTATATTTGAAATAGAAGATGTTTATTTAAGTAATTCAAATATTGGATTTTTAATACTTATAAGTTTTTAAATTTATTCTCGGCAAATACCCGCCTCATACAAATTAGTATAATTGAATGGAGTTGAGTTGAGTGGAAGGCAGCATCCAAAAGAGCTATCGTCATTGTTAGTTGCCGAGGGGATTATGGTAATTTAATCCTATTCACGGCATTCGGTTACAGCATGTGAAAGGGAGATAAGAGAGGCGTTTCGTGGATTAACTGTCAATAGGATGTTAAACATCTGCGATATTTGCTACCGATTATTTAAGTTTGAATTTCATATTAGGCAGCTGAAGGAGATTGAGAAAAAAAAAAAAAAACTTTTCATCGCTTTAGTCATTTTATTCACTTAAAAGGAAATAAAAATTAGTGTAGTTCAGAAATTTTAAAAAATAATATATAAAAATGTTTCAGAAAAAAAAATAAAAAATACATGAAAGTAGTTGCTACATGCTAACAATTCTAGATCAAAAGTAAAAAAAAAACATGAAAAACGCACAGCTATAGCTAAAAATATATGTGTGTAATGTATAAATAGAGAAGAAATACTTTTTGTAGAGCTGTATATTCATATAGACACAAGCTTAGTACAAGGTAAAGAATGTTTCCTTTTTTTTTTTTTGTCATTTTATTAAAAAAAAAAAGCGTGATTTAAATATTTTATAACGGAAATTTAAAAATGTTTGAGGGGAAAAAATAGGAAAGCTGTTGCTATTTGCTATCGAAGCAAGTTGTTTTATTTAATTAATATTAAGCACTATTTTTTATCTTAATCCAAGTTAAAAAAAAAAAAAAAGAAAGAAAGAAAAAAAAAACATTATTTATTGTTCAAAGATAACTTTTTCTTCCAGGCATGAACTAAGTTTTCAGAAATGTAACTTAAAATAAATGGAGTACGAAAAAAACGAGAGTTAAATATAAATTTCTGTTGTTATCATTACTAAAAACTTAAATACTATTTTACAGCTGAAATGATTAAACAAAAATCCTCTTCACTCTGATAAATATACGAAGACTTTCTCAGGCGATGATAAAATGATTCATCGTTCATTTTTCCAACTCTCTCAGGTTAGGAATACATTATAAACTATATTTCTTCTCCAAGTTCGAATCTACAAAAACCCAAAATTTAAAAAAAAAAAAACTCAAAGCAAACAACAAATTTCCTTTAAAAAGAATTCAAATACAGATTTCAATCTTCCCATACTTCGAACCATTATTCATAATTCCATTTACACGTGATTGCACATCTGCTGCAGAGCAAAAGAATGAATGTTACTTCAACTTTACCTGCTTCCACAGCAGAGGGAATATCTGTATCGTGTGACAAGGGTAGTCCTTCATAAAGTGATTCTATTTCAAACGATATTACCATACATAACCCAGGTGCCTGACTGGGTAGAGTAGTAGAGGTAGGGAAGAAAACGGATTAATCCTAGCATTGCGCCCCCCCCCCCCCAAATGACAACAATACTTGGATAACAATGTCAATTACTGCTTTCCCCCCTTTGATGTATGATTTCAGAAGGGACTGGAGGCAGATGCTCTGCTGCAGAAGACCCCTTGGGAGCAGTTATTGTTGCGGTGAGGCCCATAGGGGGTTTAGGGTACTTCTGCCACCCCCAATTCCTTCTGCACGATTTATTTTAATTTTACGGAGTTTATGAGGATAGCAACCTTCCAAATGCAAAGCGAGGGTAGAGCGTGGATGTTGATTGCAATTTTAACCACGTTCGTTTACTCAAGGAGAGAGTTTGATTGAAATAGGATTTATTATCCTTGTCAGATAACGTTCGGTGTGTTTTGGGAATAGAGACGAAAAATGACGTTAATTCCACTTTATTGAATTTTTCCCGCTAATAATGTTTGGAAATTAAGAGGACGAATAACTTAGTGACATTAATGTTCTTTAAGTTAGATTCAAACGTCAGAGGCTTTTCCGGTTTAATATCTATTTAATGTTATAAAATGGAGTTTTTATTAGCTTGGACTATTTTAATCAAACAGTAGAAATTTTTTTTTTCATTCAATGCTCTAAAATAAAGGCGTTACCTAATATTTTACAATAAAAATTAGACTGAGTTACACGACAAAAAAATATTTCAGCAAAGATTTATAAGGTAATTTCGGCGCACAATTGACTCTCGCAAATCTAATCACATTTTCATCTGATAGTTTAAAAGGATAATTGGTTAAAAAAAATCTAAATAAAAGATAAATAAATAAAAACGATGCAGGAAGAAAATTTCCCCGATTTGAAATATTTTCTTTTTTCAGGTATATTCTTAATTTCTGAGATTCAAAAATAAAAATAAATAGTGAGTAATTTTTTGTTCACTAATTTTTTAGTTTAAAAAGGTATTAACGTACACAATCTTTTTTAAGTGTAATCCCCGATATAATCTTCAAAACTTAATCCGATATTCTTCTCAGAATCTTATGCACTGATGTACAAAACTCTATCCTGAAACTAGAGACTCAAGTTTGCGATATCAATTACAGAGCAAAATATTTTAAGTGATGATCCATAGTACAAAATAAGTTACTGAAAATTCTAGAAAAGTTTAGTTTTTAGAATTTCGTTATCTCATGTTTTTTTATTACTTCAAGATTTTATCCTTATATTTGTTAGGATTTATATTTTGAATGGTTTAAAGATTTTATATTGACGAACATGAAAACAATCTCTGGATTAGACATTTAAAAAAAATATATAAAGTTTTGCGTAGAAATTTTATTTATCTAATGATGTCAAATAATGTAATGTTTTTGCTGTCTCACGTTTTATGGTGGTTTTTAATATACTTCCAGATTTTATGTTTAGATTCGTTAAGATTTTATATTGACAAACATGGGAACAATTTTCGCTAGATTGGGCATTTGAAAAAATAATAAAGTTTTAAAATTTTGGCGTAGAATTTTATTTACTTAATAATGATCATTAGAAAGATCATAACAAATAATTTTTTAATTGTGTCATTAAAAGTCTTTCATTTTTATGCAATATTTTGTAGTATAACAGATACCATTTTTTTTATTTTTAACCCATTAGAATTTACGTATTTAGTTAATGTTTTGATAAAATGTTTAAAAATGCACGATGATTTAAAACGTCATGTTAATAACTTAATCATGATTTAAAACTCGAAGTTGAAACGATTTTACTGTTGTTCTTAACCAATGATCTGCTTGTATAAGAACGAGCTGGAATTTAGGGCAGGAAAATTCTTTCCTTTAAATCAATGTTTTCAAATTTTTTATTTTAACTATTTGATAAAACTTATAAATCATTTTTCCAGAATAGAACTCTGACATTTATCATGTTTACTATGCATATTTACCAAGAGATCTTCATAAATATTTGAACTCAATTTCATTTACTCTTATTTCATAATCATTAAATGATGTTTTTATTTCGTCAAGTTCAAGCTTTTTAAACCATTTCAAAAAATTTAATATGCAATCAGTAAAAGTATTATTTAGGTTCCAAAATAAATAGTCTCGGATATTTTATTGACGGACTGGCTGTTTGAACAAGCTACAACGCCTCGAGAAACACAATTTTTGTGCTTTGAAATAGAATTCCTATCTTCAGCAAACAGAACGCCATTTCGGAAGCTTGCGGGAGAGAAAAGAGTGAAGTCAGGTTCGAAGGTTCCCATAGCAACAACGACTGAAGAGTGGGAGGGAGATCTATCGGACAATGTTCTGCTTGCACATGTGACCGCACTTTTGACACACACGAGTGATCACAAAATGTTCTATTATGACAGCACAGAGAGTATAGAAACTCATCTTTTGTTGAAGCAGTATTTCAGAGCAATAACATGGCACCACTACAGTTTCAAAACCTCTTTGTGTGCGTGCGCAATTGTGCATGCACACAAGCTTGGCTTATGTGCACGCCACCAATGGCCGTCTGTTTTTGGTTAGCTTGAGTAGATCATAAAAAGAGATAGTTCAGAAGAGTCTTGCAATTTGTCTTGTTAAGGTTGATCGAAATCGATAACGCGGCCATATTCCTCAAAAATTGCAGTTAAATTTTGCTTTTTGTAGTTAAAAAAAATTTTGATCTTTACCATATCAGAAAGTTTTAAACTTTTAACCCAAAAATTAAGAACTTTCTAGATCAAAGTGTTAAAAAAAAAAAAAAAAAAAAAAAAAAAACTACATTTTTATGAACATAAATAAGATAACTTTAACTTTCTAGTAATAAATCGAATCAATTTGACGAATGATATTGCTCCAGACCAAATAATGTAAATTATAACTAAAAGCTAAAACCAATAAACATCTTTCACAACAAGTAAAAAAAAAATAAAAAAATAATAATAAATGTTTTCTGTCTTGAAGCATAACAATCAAAACTATTAAGAATAAATTTCACACTTTAATGAAATAAAATAATAGCTCACAGTTTACTCTGTAGATCGTGTAAAACAGAATAAGTATAAAAAAAATCATTATAATTATGCTGAAGTAGCGTTTACATTTTCTGGAAGAGAGCCAAATGAGCGAACGAGGCATGGTTACGGTTTCGGAGAAATTTTCATTTGCAAGAAGCATAATTGAGTACTGCGGGTTCAAATTCCATTTGGAACCAGTCAGCGATTTCGTCATGTCCTTTGCCCTTAGTCATTTTTTTTCTTGCTTTTACCACCTTCGAAGATTACTAAAACGTTCTTTGGAAACGTAGGGGAAAAAAATTAAAAGGAAGGCAGCAGAAAAAAAGCTAGTAATTTATCCTCCGACGTAACTTACACACCTTTAACCTGGCTTCTCAATAGTATAACCAAACCTGGGGAGACAGAAAGAAGGGGAATAATTTTCAGGTTCTTTTTTATCATTTTTTTTTCTGACTAAATAAAAAAAAAAGGTTAAAAACAGGGATTGGTTTTAGGAAAGAAATAAAGATAATAAAATAACATAGAGAGAGTTGGAAGGGACATAAAAATAATAAATTTCTGAAGAAAAAAAAAAGTAACTACATTCAGTTCTATGATATATGAAGTATAAATAGAGATTTAATTATTGTACTTTGCAATGTTAGTTCTATTTCTTAAATAATTTTTCATTTAACAGGGATAGTTTTGGACAGGGGTCGAAAAAACTCAGAAATTTTACCCGTCCCCGAGGACGGCTTGTCCAACAATGTACCCGTTCTCCTTTGAAACTAACCGGTAGCTTCTAAATAAATAAAAATATAATATTCTCTTATTTATTACAAACATTTATATAAATTGCACAATGAATTAGTAGTTAGTACTAGGATTACATTATACAGTAATAAAAGAAATACTAGGTTAGTAATAGTAACCTAGTATTTCTTTTATGAAATAATTTAAATGACAAAGGTCAAGTTATCTGGAATGTCAATTTATCCGAGGGTACTGCGTTTTTTAAATGAGTCAAATATGACATTTGCCTGTTCCACAATCAAGCCAATGATTGACAGAGGTTTCTGCACAAAAATCTGAAAGGGGTTTTCCATTAGGTAGATGTTCATAATTGCGTTTAACGCTTCTTGTTTAAGACCAGTACGTCATGTGTTTTTTTGTAAGTTCATTGCTGAAAAGCCCATTTCAATCGCTGTAGTAGTCCCTGACAGAGAAAACATCAATTCCACCATGCGCAATATGTTGCTGTATTTCTAGATTAGAGGGTCATTTTAGAAATGAGGCGCTAGACTCTTGTAAGATAACAAAAATTGAAAATGTATCACGAACATTAACGGGAAAATGACCATCCACGCGGACGTCGGATTCGAAAAATTCGTTGTCCGCGGGGAATTTTTGACCGCCGAGGACGGGCGGTTTTTCGAGCCCTGGTTTTGGAACTTAAATATTTCTGCAATATTAATTTTTTTAAAAAAAATATGATTAAAATTCTGGTATAAATAAGGTGTCAAAATGTAGGCCTACATTTTGTGAATAATATTCGCCATCAATTAAATGTTTGCTTAAAACAGTTCTATATTTTTATTTTAACACTAGAGAAACAAAAAGGAACAAAGCTTAAATTAGAAAATGCGTATGTTTAAAACATATTGTAATACAGTGCATATGCATTGCAAAATATTTACTACTTCCTGTTTAACCAAACAAAATACTACGTTAAATAGTTAATTAATCACAAATGATTCTAAATTTATGTGCAATTAAACATTGAAATTTGGAAACCAAACAAATCTCGATTCTCCCATTTATCTTCATTACCTATTGTAAAATAAGTGTAGTATGAATTTGATAATCATTATAAAAAATCATTTTGAAGTTATAACTCTTTATTATTTACAAATTTGTAAAAAGAAAAAATTTAGAAGAGGATTAATTTTTTCTTCTTCTTGTGTTGAAAAAAACAACAACTCAATTTTGAACAAGCGATTCAATAAATGGTAGATGTATTGAAAGTTTTTCATCTGTTCATTTAAAATTTTTGAAAATAATAAGAGGCATCACTCTATTTTTTGGAAAAAAATTTGTTTTGACAAAGGCAACTGTTTGAATCTGTGCAAAATTGGAAAGCTTATAATTCCCTGTATATTTAATTAATCACTTTGTATAAATAAAAATTAGAGAAAATATTCGGTTTGAAAATCGTAATTTCAGATCTAGAAGTTAACCGGATTGGAATCGATCAATTTAAGAATCGGATGAATTAAACAAATCGATGAATAATCGTGAAACATTAACTTATTCCTACAAGTTTTGTTTACACGTTTGGTGAGAACAATAAATAAGCGCATACTCCCTCAATACATAAACTTAAAACTTGATAATATAAAATTATTAATTGGATTGTATTTTTTATACATTGACAAGTCCTAAGAAAGTTTAAAACAATAAATTTTACTTCTAAGGCTAAATGTCTGAACTATGTACATAATTCGTAAGTACAAACTACCGAAATTTGCAATTTTACTAACATTTCAAATTTTTAAAAAAAAAAAAAAAAAAATTTATTGAACCCAAAATCACGTTTGTGTTCGTAAAAATGGGATGTTCTGAACACATCAGTTAGAGTACAAAGTATGTCTGATCGCGCGAATATGGCTCGGGAAAATTTTTGGTCTAATTAAAAAAAAAATATTTGGTTCAACATATTTTCAAAAAAAAAAAAAAAAAAAAGTGTCGCTAAGTGCGTTATAACTAGAGCCCGGATTTTGATGACCTAAAAAATCTCAATTAATGCCATTAAAAAGTGCAAAAAATGCCCTTTAAAAGTGCAAAAAATGCCCTTAAAATGCGAAAATTGCGCTAAAAACGCCTTATATGACTTAAATAAAGTAAAAATATTGAACTAAAAGAATTTTTTACTCTTTAAATTTATTATCAGTCATTTCAAAAAATATAAAGCAATGCAATACTTGTTCTACGTTCATTAAAGTTTGAAAAATATGTTTTATATCCTAAAATAACAAAAAAAAAGAGGAAAATATATTGACTCCAAAACATTTTCATTTTGTATAGAAACTTTAATGAATATAACAACTTCCATCTCATAATATTACTAAATATCAGAACATTGGATTATTAATTTTTTTTTAATATTTTGAAATGTAAACGAGCGTTTCTTGTCTGAAAGTTAATTTTTATACCTGAAGAAGCTTCTTTCAACGTCTACTGGTGTTATTGGTGCGTACTTGAAAAAGACGGTCTCACTTACTGACAATTCTTCTTCAATTTGAAAAGATGTTGCTTCACCTGTTAATATCCTAGAGATTTTCTTCATTGTTTGGAAGCCACTGTAATAATGAAAAATGATAAAAAATAATAAAAATTGGAAAAAATTAACAAAAAATTTAAAAAATCCTTTAAAATGCAAAATATGCCCCAAAATTTGAATAAAAATGCCCTATAAATCTAAAAAAATGCTCTAAAGGACAAACAATGTCCAAAAATGCAAATGTCATCAAAATCCGGGCCTTAGTTATAACACTAATAGCTTTGAAAGCCAATGAAATTGTTAGTATTTCAACATATTTTGATTTCTATTATTTATAATACTTATTATGCTAGCATATTCAAGAACTGTGCAAAATCAAATGCATTTTTTTTCGCTGTTAAAGAAAAAAATATTATCAAAACATTTTGATTGTACACAAACTTCTTTGTAAAAATATTTTAAATAAGTCATTGCAATTAAAAAAGGGAGGAAAAAAAAAAACGCTATAATTTTTGGGGGAAATATTAGGCTTGCGAGTTATCTGCAACCCTATAAAACAGTAGTTCGAAAAAATGAGGAGCTTACCTCTCATATTAAGATCAAAAGCCCCCTACCAGATATTTGAAAGTCTTCTTTTTTAAAATCAGTTTTTAATGAACCGATATAAAAAAATTCGTACTTCGCTCTATGAAAAGGATAGACAGTTGTTGTAGTAATATTTTTCTAGTATGAACTAATAACAAATGGAAACCAAACTGGTAATAATCACAGAAAGCGAAATTAGATTTAAGAAAACTAAATCAGATTCCTACAGTATAGTTGAGTTTCATTTTATCTCCCTTATTTGAGCGGGTAAAGGAAAATAGTCAATATGGCGCAAGAAGTTGTGAGGACATGGCATGAATTTGAGAAGAGGATATAAAAAAAATTGCAGGAAAAGTAGCAGGTCACGGCCGTTCAAACATGGCTCTTTTATTAGACAGTGCTGAACTGAAGATGCGTGTGTGGGATTCTATTTCTACATTTTCAAGCTTTTATCTTACCCTGCAGCAACCGCCATTGCTGGGAGCGAAAACGAGTGAAGGATGAAAAAAGAGAGAATGAAGAAGGAAAAGTACAAGCTTCGGATGGAAAGAAGGAAGTTAACCAATCAGATGTCTAGATTTCTGATTTGAGCCACCCGATTGGTTGGTGGACTATTTCTGTTCGTTGTCACTCTGTTTCTCGTTGGAATTATTTTCAAAGCAATTTTATGATGTGTGCTGCCATCTATATGAAGGGATAACAACTCGTTAGTTGAGGTCCTCACTGTTCTTTTTAAAGCTTCTTTTTGTTGGTTTGTATGTGTATGTAAAAATGTATTATAAATTTAACAGGAGTCAAAAATCACCATCTTATATTTTTTTTCATTACTGTAGTATAATAATTCTATTAAATAATGGTTGTTACAACTCATAATAATAATCATAATCAGTGCTGTAATTAAAAAAATAAATATTTGAGGGAACTTATCCTTTTCTAGGGTATGTGTCACAGTTGACTGACTTTTGTTAGAAAAAACAAAACAAAAACAATTTAAATTATTCGGCTAGTTTTAATTAAAAAAATGCAATTATTTAAAAAAAAGGGTAGATATAAATAATTCTGCCGATTTCCATTATTTTTATCTTGGGTGCAAAATAAATAAATTTCTATTCAATATTAGTGAGTACACAATTCTTCATTAGCACTTGAAAAGTACTATGCACAACTTATTTGTTTAAAACACTGACTTGATAGCTAGAAAATTTATATAGATATGCGTAGACAAAAAAAAAAAAAAAATTTTTTTATCAGAGTTTAACAGTAAGAGAAGTTTACATTTGTAATAACTCATGGTACTTACCTTATGTGTCTTTATTCAAATAAAAAGTGAGAAAACTCCAAGAGCCCCTTTCTTTATTGCTTGAATATAATTATTTAATCATAGATTGGTTTCCTTGCTAACCAGATTACAAAGAAGAATAATCTCATTTAATATTCAAAATTTTACAAACCATATGAAAATAACTGAAAGCAATTTTATATGAAGAATTTGTTCCGATTAAATACTGGAAAATGCAATTTTCGAATATGATTAGGACAAAAGGAAATTTTATTTTTGTTTCAGTTTGTAAAAATAAATAAATAAAATAAAAGAAAGGATAAAAAGAAAATAAATGGTATGAAATTTTTTTTCAATTATTTAAATTTTTTTTTACTACAACAAACCAATTATTTCGGACAATGCCGTTCCCCCCCCCCCCTCCTACTACAGCACTGGTCCAAACATTTTTTAAAAGGTTAACATCCTTCTTCTGTGACAAAACTTCGAGCACTTTTCACGAAATTTATGTTTCTCTCGAAGCACAATTTCCAAAATTGGAATTTATTCACAACGATTTTTTGATTATCAAATATTTCTTCATAAGATTAAAACAAGGTACATTTCAAAGGCGATTTTCTCATTAGGTGTCAGAGCAATGTTGGCGGAGGCAAAAAGGTCACACCATTAAATTTATTTATTTATTAAAATTACTGTTCTAGTACCAAAACTAGATAAATATGTAAATAATAATAAAAAATGTATAAATTACAAAAGAATAATATACAAATTGTATGCATCTAAAATGTCATAAACTAATCGTAAGCAAGAAAAGAGCAAAAGCGTTATCGAAATCTGCCAATTAATTAGTGAGGAAGGTGGTTGAAAATTAAACTCCTCGAAACCAGTATTATATGCGTGATAGAAGTTGAATTTGTTTCTAATTAACGCTTTTCAATTCCTTCTCCCAGCAATCAAATAGAATTTGATTATCCTTGTCTCGCCTTCCTCGGTAGTGAAGCGAATATTATTTTGGGACCCCAAATGATTGTGATTATGGAACACACTGAATAATGTAGAGAACGAAAAATAAACAAAACGGCACACTCTGAGTAATTTCTGATCTAATGATTGGACATTCACGGACTAGGACTCAATTAATGGTCTAAGAATCTCACCTTAAATACACCAATCTTGGAGCAGACGATATTTTAAGTGACGAAATCAGACAAAAAAACATACTTTCCCTGGATAAACATAAATTTTTTTGGCCCCCAAAAATATGGTCCCTATAGTTTGATGATCGATCGCTAAATGTTAATTTTATTTTTTGCGTATTCCGCTATAAGTTAGGAATTTTTTATTATAATATATTTATAGGAATAATTATTATATATTATAATTATTTATGGGAATTAGTGAATTGAAAATTTTTGCACACAATTATGATTCGTTTATCCAAATATAGTTCCACACAAAAATATTTAAAATCCTAATTTGTATAATAAAATGTTTAAAAACGCTTGTGTCGACAAAGAAATAGCCTATTCTGCTTTCCGTCGTCTTCAAATTGAATGGCGTCTGCAAGCTACTAGTTTCACGGGATTTCTGCTATAACAGTAGGAGTAGAATCACGGTTATACCCAGTTTTTACCAATTCGTCACTACCTATAACTTATCAATCACCAGTTTTACGGTATAATTTAAAGGGCGTCCAAATTTTTTTCTTTTTAAAAAAACTGCAAATAAGTTTTCACACATTGTCAATGGCGTGATATCTAAATTTCTGAAAAACACTTTTATTGATTGATTTGCTGAACGCTTACACAATACTAAATTGTCGAATGTAATAGAGGAGAAAGAATTTGTTAAAATTTTGTAATGAATTTTTTTAGAGACTTCATTTCAAATTATTTAATTACTTAGAGTATATTTTCTGAACTTTTTTTTTCATTCACTTTTATTTGTGGATACAAATTTATGAAATATCGTAACATAATTTTAAATGTTAACCAAGTAGGCGGGATAAATCGTCCTTAAAATAGTATATCATGGATAAATTTTTTCTTCTTTTAATTTAAAAGTAAGAAAAACGTTATTTCCTATTTTTTTTATTGTTGTTTCTACTGCCACATGCCAATGCCAGCAAGCCTGCTTGGGAAACAAAGTTAATCTAAGGCAGATGCGATTTAAGGCCAAGAATACGATTTCAGCTACACACGCTTGTTTCTCACAGCCAGTTTTACAGGCCGGATACATTCATACATCCACAGATCGTAATTTTGACTTGAACCAGAGAACGATCAATCTCCAATTCAGTGCTCCCAGAGGTATTGATTTGTTATAGGAACTTGGAGACCTCGACAGATTTAACGTGTACTAGTCACCATTTAATACACGATGTTTCTTACGCCGACGGGATTCGAACTCCTGTTCTCACGAACACGAGTCTGACGTCTTACCAACCAGGCTATCCCGACCTGTAGCCCTTGAATGGTCAAATTGGTGATTCCCCCCGCCTTTAAGGATCTATCAATTTCCATCAAATCCTTTTTGTTTCATTTATTGCTTTTAAAATTATTTAAGAAAGAGAAAAAAAAAAATCGTAGATTAATTGCAAGGTACAAAATTTCGCAACTCCTGGTAATTAAAGTAAAATATATATATATATATATATATATATATATATATATATATATATATATATAGTATATATATATATATTTATATATATTAAATAGATGAAGGAAATTCTCAAAAACTGCAATTTTCCTTACTCAACCAAGAGACTTATTTTGACTATGAAATCATAACAATTCCGGGTAAATCGATATAGTTGGCACCCATATATGACTGCCTAATTAACTAACAAATTATGAATTTCACAGTTGAACCTTGGGTCCTAAGTTTTAATCTCCTTGTACTTACGCCATTTTGCCAAAAAGCTTAGAAAAATAAAGGATAACACAAATACAAACAGTATTCAACTATTTATTCTGTGGCAACAAAGTCATAGCTTCTCTCAAACACAGTATTTTGCAGTAAAGCATTTGAAAACAGATATCAAAAACAGTTTATTGTTTCCGCATTCCAAAATTGTTATTATTTTTTTTAAATTATATAATTTCTACAAAAAGACATGTCAAGGTTTTATGATTATGATGAATAAAACATAGCGTATATTAACCAAAGTTTTTTTTATATATTTAAATTTTGACTAATTCTCAGCTTAGTGGCGATTACAGGATGTTCTGTTATCACCACCTTTAATTTATATCTGCATAATAAGGGTTTCAAATTAATATTTAATAGAAAAAAATTTAACATTTCATTATTGAGGTCAATCAAAATGAAGGAAACATCAGAACAAACAAAACCATTTTGTTTATTCCTTGGATCTTATCTTCACTTAGTAAATAGAATAGGTTTCCATGGTTTTGGCAAATCTTGCGTTTTTTTTCTATTCAAGTATATTCCAATTTTTTACTGAATTGTATTGCCATGGGAAAAAGAGAGAGAAAAAAAAAAAAAAAAAGATTTGCAGAAATCATGAAAATGGAGAGGAGAAAAGTGTAAAGAATAGGGAAATTGCCTAATCTTGAGACACCTATTCTATTTACAAAAAGTATAATCAGAACAAGCAAAACTGTCAGATGAAAATTTTTTTTTATGGAGAACAGGTAAATGACGGTTTTCTTAATTTTTTTGTTTCTGACAGATTTCATTAGGATATTTTTTATAATGTTTTTTTCTCTCACCTTAAACATTAATTCATGACTCCTAATGTGCATATTTATTTTTGGACAAGGGTTATAAAAATATATATTGAGAGTGATTATAAAACCTCCTCTAGACAACAACTTTCTCAAAACAGAAATTACATAAATTAACTGAAAACTTTTTGAAATATATTATATTACAGATTCCTTCTTTATTGGGTAGACTATCATCACTATTTCATAAAAGTATAAATATATCAGATTTCAATATAAATAAAGTAAAAAAATAAGAGTTTTACTTTGATATACAGATATGAAACAAATATACATAACTTATAAACAACGAAAAAAAAAATTAAAATGAGTATTGGTATTACTGCAAAACACAACTGTACAGATTTACAAAATTTTACAAATTTTAAAAAGAAAGCTCAAAGTTATTACCATAACATTAAAAAGCCTATTTATTTCAAGTTCCCAAGAAATTTTTTCAGCCCCAAATGCACCAGAAGGCAATTAAAAAAAAAAAAAGGATACTGAATTTTGGAGCAATGACCAGCAATATTAAATTTTAAAAGGGTATATTAGTAGTACCTAATAATTGAAAGAAAATGAACAGTAAATAAATTGAAAAATAAATAAACTTACAAAAAGAATGCAAAATGTTTCAGTCAAAAACTTTCAGAATACTTTGATTTTGAATACTTTTCAAAAATTTCAACAGCTTACAAATAAATATAAATACAAGCACATTAAACCAAACTTTTAAAAAATGATAACACAATCCTGAAAATTTAAAAATACTTTTATGGTAGTTTCAACATCTTACAAATAGTAGCTTATTATATAAACTGAACTTCAAAAAACAAATTTTAATTAAGGAAAAATTCAGAACACACATTTCCATTCTGAAACTTTTTGTTCTAGTTAATACTTTCAATAAAATAAATTACAAATCTGAAATCATTAACATACTGCATTTTAAAAATATTGATTGCAAATAGTCACCATAGTATTTATATAGGCAAATAGACATCTGTATATGTATGGTGATAGCCTATACCAGTCCTTTATAGCCTATACCAGACTCACAGTCGACTTATTTTAAGCAAATTGTATAACTTTCGTTTAAAATGCTGGTCTTTGGTTGCTGATATACAATAGTGGACTCCAGCTATGAAACATGAGAAGTATTCATCTCTACGTGTTTAGTTAATTAATGATGCTTTTAAATGTGTAATTTTTTTCTTATTACAATAAAAGTTCTTAGATATTTATTGGTTAACCATAACAACTCATTTTAAGTAGTATAATTGCTAATTAAGAAAGATTGCTGACTCTCAAGTTTATGAAGTATCGCTGCTTTATGACTGTAACTAGCATATAAAAATACATATAAAAACATGGAGTTTTATGAATAAAATTTTTCTATTATTAAAACATTAAAATAGTACTTTGCTTTTAAGGGCGGCTTCACCAATATTACCCTTTAACTGTCCTGGTTCTTTTGAAAACTTGCACTCTTTGAATAACAATTAGTAAAACCAGTTAACTGTACTGGGAAGCAATTCCCAACACAGTTCATGATAGACAGTTAAAGAGTTAAACAGTACTACTTACAAGTATAACACAGCAAGTACAAATACATACTTTCACAAATACGATTAAGTGAAAAAGAAAGAGGATAAAAAGAAATGTAAAAAGATTTTTGTAATGTGCACAAGCACAAAACTTAATAATAACTGTGTGTTAAAATACTTAAAAATTATTATCTTTTTTATTTAAAATACTATATTGTTGAAACTTCTTTGCTAAGATAATAATTAAAGGTTTATTTGAAGAGGAATTAAAAAAGAATATCGAAATAAGCAAAGGCATATAAAACAATTAGGTTATAACATTGCATATTTACAATTTATACATAGTTTTTTTTTATAAATATATTCTGTCAAAATCGTCGTAGTTACAACATTTTATTTTCCCCCTTGCTCTACACAAACACAACTAAAATATTAGTTTTTCTTTATTCAGAAAGTTATTATTCTATAAGTGCACTATACAGTATACTCTCAACTACCTGAGTGTAAAGTAATCATACTTTAATTTGGGTCATTTAAAAAATATACCATGATTAAATAAATATAAGAACAGAATAAGTCCTTTACTACACTGCTAATGATTTTTTAATAAAATATTTTTTTAATTAATTAGTATGAAAAAAAACAACAACAAATATTTATATAACATAGCACAAACTGTTTGCATAATAACAGTTTGAAACTATTTTCTCTAAAAAAAATTAAAATGTATGCAATGTTATATATATGGTAATTTTTAAATATTCATAACCATTTCTTTTACATACAAACTGCACATCTGTAAAATAAAGGCTGAACGATATCAGTAACCTGATTATATTGTATAATTTATCACAAAAGTAAGGCTACTTCCATAAAGTAAATAAACAGTAGTTGAAGCTATTTGCGGCACTCAGTCAATAGTTGTGTAGTGTCAAAGTCAACTTAAGTAATGAGAAATATACATATTTTGTTGTTTAGATAAAATAAATAAAAAGAGTTTTTAATAAGAAAACATTGAAACAATTAGCAATAAAGTCAAATACAGACAACATCATCTTCAGTAATTTAAATACCCTTCCAAGAAAAGATTAATTTTTGTTGTTGTTGTAACATTCAACTTCAAATCATAAGAAGATTTGCCGAAATCCAACCTGCTAACTAAAGTAAATGAGTCAGTCATTTTCCGAAAAAAGTGCCCCCTGGATTTGAAATGTTCCAGCAGGTAAAATTCAAATTATCTTTACCAGTCATTATAAAATTGAGAGTACACTGCAAATCTCACTAATGAACTATATACAGCCTTAAATCTGCTATACAGACATCTAAAATTAATACAGTGTATTTTTAACAATTATTATTTGGATTGAATCTGGTGCCATAAGATTAAAATGTTGTTGTTGTTGAAACATATGGTTATGATTAAAAAGAAAAACATTGAAATGATTGATATAATCAATTATTTATAGGCATGCGTCATTACTATATTCGACACCTTAACAGACAACTGCAAGAAAAAATGTTTTAATATTTAACAAATTATAAATGGAATTGTTTACAAATGATGACACACTTTTTCCCAATAATTCTGACAATCCGCCTTTGTCATTAAGTGTCACTTGCCACATACCACACATTATTAAATAAACAGAGACTTGCAGTTCAGAAACTAAACATCACATTATAGTTCATATCTTTACTTTTATTTCTAAATTAGGATCTAATATAAACCTAAATTAGCATCGATATTTTTCAATACAAAGGAAAATAAGAATACCCAGTAAAATCAATGTAACTTTAAAAAAAAAACGTAAGACGGAAAAAAAAAATATTAAATTAAAAATGGGCAATGTCACACTTTTAACAAACTTTCCCTTCTCAAATTTTGATGAAAAACCTCTCACTGAAATTGTGACATCATTTGTGAATACCTGCTTTTGAAAATATGTATAGTTTTTTTTTGCAAAAGGATTTTAATAATACAGTAAAACTATTTAGTAATTTTAATACATGTAATTGATTGCACAAAAATTAATGATGCAATAGGTGAGTAATATGTAAAAAAAGTTTTTATTGGCAAAACTTGGAGTGCTAAAGACTTATTTTAATTTTTAAATAGATGGTCCTTTACAAGATACTACTAATCTTGGAAAATATATCTTTGATAAAAATAGCACCAGATAACCAAAATACATAGATTTCTATTAAAACCAGCTTAAATAGGACAGAATATAAAAAAAGCTAAACAAAATCTTAGTTAAAGCAGAGAAGTGTGAAAATAATAAATAAATTGAGTAATTTTCTCAATTCTTTTCTTTAACCATGACTTTGCTCAGTATTTTCATTTGCATAGTATAACTTATTTGCATAGCATAACTTATTTGCATAGCATAACTTATTTGCATAGAATAACTATTTTGGATAGTACAACTCATTTGCATAGTATAACTCGTTGTATTTTCTGTATTTTACTATCAAAAGTCGCAACGTTTTTCCCCTAATAAAATGCAAACAATTTAATAAAGATTAAATACCATTACAAGGAATCTAAAGCAATTAATGATTTTTATCCTTCAGAGGCGAATAAATATTAATGAATCCGTGTTGCAAAAAGTCAGGCAAATATGCTGTTGTAAAAGAATATAAGCTCTCCAATTGAGATAAATTTTAATTTTTTAATAATAAAAGAAGTGCAAATGAACTAAAAGAAAGGAATATATAAACCCAAGTTATGTACTTTTGTTAGAAAAATCTTTTCAACATCATGCTAAAAAGGCAATTTACATCGTTGTTAAATTCAAAGATTCTAGATAATAAATACTCCATTGTATATATTTCTTGCATAGGCTGAGTAGCAAAACAAGTTTCTCTTTTTCCCCTAATAAATTCTCCTGTACACATTTTAAAAATGTAAACAGATTAAATAGTTCTTTCTCCCCTTATTATTCGTGCAAACTATTTACAAGAGATCACAATGAAACAGTTCCACAACCAATAGATATTAGTTTAAGTAAGGTTAAAGTATTAAGGTAATGATAAAACTTCCAGCAGTAAATTTCTTAGAAGAGAGAAAAAAAATTAATGCTATTAAATATTTAATGTTCAGACACAGAAAAATTTGAATAAGTTTTATTAGAACATAATAGGCTTCTTTTCAGTTTGGTCTTTCACATATTGGGTGAAACGCTTTAGGAACTTGGGATACTCCCTCTTGTAGACAGCTCTCAAAACAGAAGCTGGAGCCCAACCTCCAGGGTTAACTACAGAACAGGGGGAAAAACATTTGGTATAATAAAAGCATTAAGAATTTTTATAACATTCATCTCAAAGTGAACATTTACGAAATAAGGGTATTTGAAAGAACAAACAAATTAAGCTATGACCCTAATAATTAAGTTTGTTAAAACTAATTAAGACAAATTTATTCATAAATTGAAAAGCAAACTCATAAATCTGAAAAAGTAGTTACTTACTTTACAGCAAAAGTGAATTAGTTTTTATATTTTTTTTCGATGCGAAGTTTATAATTGCATTTTTTATTTACATGTTTAAAATAAAAATATATATATATATTATATTCAAGTAAATTTGAAAAGTTTGATAGCACATGGAGGTCTTTATTTTTTAGTAGATAATGTTAAATCTGAAAAAAAAAAAAAAAAAAAAATAAATAAATAAATAAATAAATAAAAATAATAATTACTAATTTGGGTTATGAAACATCAAAAATTTTCATTTTCGTAATTTTGTGAGGTTTAACAAAGCCATTAATCATATAAAACAAGATATAAAAAAATAATAACTATTATAATACTACAAAATTCTAAATCAAAAAATGTATCAACGAATTTTTCAAGCATCAAGGGCATTTACAAATGCTATGAACATTAACTATTTTAAAACTAGTTAGATGGTTTGCAGTAATAAAAATAAATATAGATGACTTTTTTTATGTAACTGTAACTAAAATTTTCATAGCTTGTGCACATAGCTTTTGGCATAGTTATTAAGCTTACTGAAGTTTTTTTTTTTTTTTTTTTTTTTTGAACTGCTAGTTATTACAACTGTGCACCTTGAATTTAAGTAGAATTTCCACTATAAAAGTAAATCTACAAATAGTGTTAATTTAAAGCAATACAAATTATTGGTTTGTCAACAAAGACATTTATTGTAAATAAAAAGTTGAGCGTTTCGCAATGAGATGACAATCAACTGCTAATGGTGTATCAGGATAAGTAAAAATTTATCATCAATATTGGTGACTAAAGAAGAATATATAATAATGTTGATAAATTTTAATAGCAGTTTTATTGATATGGAAGACTAGCCTTTAAACCTATG
This sequence comes from Parasteatoda lunata, assembly GCA_949128135.1. Taxonomy (NCBI): domain Eukaryota; kingdom Metazoa; phylum Arthropoda; class Arachnida; order Araneae; family Theridiidae; genus Parasteatoda; species Parasteatoda lunata. The sequence continues at coordinate 88,355,963 of OX421974.1, read as the reverse complement.
ATCAAACCATCTAGGGACCAACAAAACAGAAAGACAGCTGTTCCAAGGTGCATTATAAATAAAAATGACTGGAAATTCTATGTAAACCTTTTTTTAACATTGAAGTTTTAACTAGAAGTATCTGATGATCAACAAATCAAATCCTGGAATTCATCCTTTTTTCCAAAAGGAATGAATTCCTGAAGGATGGAGTAAATTTTTTATAAACAAACTTTCATATTTGTCAAATTTATTGTGCACCACTTTGTTAATGATACATGATTGAAGTAAAGGTAGATATGATTAAAATATAGGTAGACATGATTAAAGTAGATAAAGAAGGTAGTTTGAATAATTACAATATAAAATAATTTCATTGTATTTTCAATACTAATTGTTGAGCAAATTAATCCTTATTATATTTATCACAATATCACTAATACCCTTTTATGTGTATATTGCTGTATTTACAATTGCTAATATTTTATTTTATCAAATTAAACAATTCTAATTATTAAGGATAAAAATGAATAATGAACAATGTTTTCATTATTTTTATAAAATTAAAGATAACTTAAAAACAGTTAAAAGTCTTTGATATAGTTTATAATTTGTAATATTATTAGTATTTTTTAAGTAGTTTCATATTTAATGCTGGTAATGGGATCATATACTGATCAAATTCAAACAAAGTAAAGTACTTACTGCTAGAACAGTATGTGATTCGGCAGGTTAAATTCTCCCTAGAGATTTCTTGGTTTGGAGCAGGTGGGTCCACAAATGTTTGACAGACGAGGCACACCGTCATAACCAAACGTACACATTTCCCAACCTAAAAATTTTTAATCTTATTAACAGACAATAAACTAGTGCACATTTCTGTGACAAAAAGTATTTATAAGTATAAAATTCATTTAATGTATTTTCATACATTTAAGAATTGTCCTGTCCATAATATATTTTTTTGCAGTACAAATGCACTAGAGCTAAGCACTCTCTCTTCTTATTTTTAAAAAAAATAATGACTTAAATTTTCTGTAACCATTTTAAGATCAAAGATTTAAGAATCCGTAAAAAAAAAAAAAGAAAAAAAATATAAGGCATTTCAGAACATTCATTTATAAAATATTCATCAGATTTATCTCAAATTTTGGATTTAAGACACTTAAAATTAATTGTAAGTAAAAATAAATAAATTTTTCTATTATACTTTACCAATACATATTTTTCAATCAATAAATGAAATAAACTAGGAAGTTTCACCCCTTGTTTATTAACGCTTCACAGTTCCCTACAGATTACTTCAGAATTCTAGCTTGTTCATTGGATATTTTACTTTTGTCTAGCTTTATATACTTTTTTGAATACTAAAGTTATAATAAATGCTTCATAAAACTTTTTTCTTGACAAAATTGTAAATATATATTTGGCTTCTCAGTAAAAAATTCTATTGCTATATATTTTAATATTAATTGATATTAATTACTGATTTTTTGTAAGTTTGTAATTCTAAATTTCAGTGTTCAAATGCACAACGGTCCTTTATTTTATTACAAAGTTTTAAATCTCTAACAAAGTTTAACATTAAGAAAATAAAATTTAACTTTCAACAAAACATAATTTAGCTTAAATATGGAATAATAAAATAGCGTTTAATAGCTTTGCTTATGCCAATGCATGAAAAAAGTTAATTTGCCATCTTGAATATTTTTAGTTAAATTTTTGATTTCTTGAAAATTTTATTTATTCCCAAACTTTTGATGATACAATGTCATTCAACAGCACTATATATATATATATATATATATAAAAGATCAGGATTAGATCAGGAAAAATAGTGTTTGATGATTTTAGAAATTCTCTAAAACACTGCACACATTATCTCAGCTGTCAACATGTAAAGGAAAAAATCTAGTAGATTATGTCAAATAATATAAATATAACGCAAACTGCTAATTATTGCGTAATATTTAAAATATTTTAAACACATTTATTTTTAGGATTTTTATGGTCAATAAAATGCAATAACTTCATTTCACTAATAACTATTTATGAGAGATATCAAACAAACTTGGATATAAATTGTTATTATTTACCATTTATTTCTGAATTTATAAATTTCAATAACATATATTGAGCATATTCTTCAATTAATTTAAGAATAGAGAGTTGCGAAAAATGATTTTTAGAATACTGAAAAAAAAAAGAAAAAAGAAGAAAAGTTTTAAATTGATCGAAATTCAGCTTATTTCATAATTTAGCATTAATGCTGATTCAAGCAAACAATGAATAAACAGATAAAAAAATCTTTCTCCATAAGGATTTTTTTTTCAATTTCAAGGAATTATCTGAAATAAACAAGGGGAATTTTTGATTAAACCAGTTGACCAGGAGGAGGTAGCAAAATCCAGTAGTCTACTGGAAAACCCAGTAGAGTTGGCAGCTACGTATCTCTAATCCTGATTCAGTGATGACTTTGTAATTTAAGTATTTTAAAAGATGTTTGCTTAGTGTAATTATCCTCTAACCATTTATTTGTGAAAAATAAATAAAAAGGATTAATCTTCTTTATTTAATTTTCTCAAATAAACTGATGGTGGATATTTATTTCATACAGCAGTATATTTTGATATACGTAAAATACAAGGCCACCACCTAATCAGAACATGCAATAATTTAGATTCTCTTTTACTTTTTTCTGACAAAATAATATCAACACAGTTTTGCAATCAGTAGTTTTCGAAAGGTAGTTAAATAGTAATACATTTGTCTATTTTAAATTTTTGAAATACATCTTTGTTTAATTTAAAATCTTTGTGCAATTTATGATAAAAGAATCATCAAAATTGGTTTTCATCAGTTTAAACTGTAAAAATTAAATATTAAAAAAGCAAAAACTTACAAAAGTGCAGTTTTAAATAACTGATTAAAGACAACAAATCACAGATTTTCATTGCTGTAAAATTTTTAAGGAAAATTAAAGGAGATTGATAATTTTTAAGAAAATTAAAGGAAAGGAAATTTTAAGAAAATTGCTGTTAATTGCTGATTTGTTAAGTTCTAAAAATTATCAAGTTCTAATTCTCCTAGTCTAAGCAACGCCTTTAATTGTAACCTTTTTGAAAGATATTTAGCTGCTGAATAATACTATATTGTCAAAAGTGTGTTTAAAAAAAAGTTAACCTAATATCCAAGAGGGTACGTAGGCCTCTTAAGTAACATATACTAATGACTATCAAAATTAGAAGTTGAAAGTTTGAGATTTTTATTCAAATAAATTTTGCAAGAGAAAACAATTATACATATCATTTAGAAGTAAAAAAGGGTTTTAACAGAGTAGTTTGAAAATTTATTAAGAATTAAGGATATTATAAAAATCAATAAGATAATGAGGTTTAAGAATTAGCATCACTATCATAATTTATTGCATATTTAGCAATAAAGGCTGAAAAAATAAGGAAAAAATAAAAAAAATAACTTTAAGAAAAAAAAAATATATATATTGATACAAAATTTATACTGATACGCAAAATATATTCTTTGTTTAAAAAGTAAATGCTTAGTGAAAATATATTTTAACTTAGGCATTCAAAGTGATAATAGAAATGTTAACTTTTGAAATAAACAATCACAAGTAAAAATAATCTGAAATTACTGTGATGAAATATCATAAAAACAAACAAACTAGGAATTAAGTTAAGATAATTATCTAAGTTATTTACGGGACAGCTTTCATGTTCACAGGAATTATTGCAAACTATCCATATGTCATGGGCATCTTTGTCTTCATCATTGGGCACTTGACGCATATGGGACCAGAAAAGAGCATCTCTCTGCGTGGCTGGCCACACCCTTTTGTGAATTTGATGGAAAATTAGAGTGTTCGGATCAATTTCTTCTGCAACTTTCATATTTTCTACGGTTGCTATAAAAGAAAAATAAGAGATTTTTAGTTTTGTATTATTATTTTTTCTTCAGCTTAAGGATTTTTTTTAAAAAAAATATTTAATTTTATCTTTTTGCAAAATTTGATATTTTTAGTATAAAATTCAGGTTCATTGGTGACCAAGTGATAGATTCTATTTTTTCAATACAAACTTCACTCACTATTCTTTTATTACCTTTTATTAATTTGTTTCCGTGTATCTGAGGAAGGTAAAAACCTTACTGATCTGAAGGTTAAACACTTTTATCAATAATGAATATAATAAGTGTCCAAATTCATTACTGGGGTATAAGTCAACCCCTTGATATTTGTAAAGTTTTAGGGGTTTGATGATTTTCATTTGATATATTTCTTATGCACTTAAAATTAGACACAAAAAGATAACTTTCTAAAGAACATTCACTTTTCTACAGAGCAGCAAAATTCCAATCTATTAAAAAAGGAAAAGTCTTGTTCAAAGTCTTTTGTTAAAAAATTAGTTAACCATCATATCGCCAAGGATAACTGTTAAAAAGTATAAACCTTTCTTAGTTTAAAACCATTTTTTTTCTTTCAATGAGAATATAGTTAAAAATAAAAACTGAAGACACACGATAAGAAATAAAATTATAATTTAAGATTCATTACAGTTTCATTACTAGATAACTAAGAGTAATTTGTTCAGTCTGCTTTGTTTAAGCATGCATTTTTAATGGAATTGTTTCTAATTGGTATTTAAGAAAATCCTGTTATCACATTTAGCACAAGAAACATGAATAAAAAATTTCAAGGCTTATTAGCTATAGAATAAAACAATTAGATCGGTACCTAAAGGAATACCTTGATATTACTTAACAATTACATTCTTATATGATTAATTTAACCACAAAATTAAAAAAAAAAAAAAAAAACCATCATTACCAGAGATGTCAACTGCTTCAGATTCTACAAAATGTTTCAAAAAATGGTAGAAAACTATAGACTAAAATTTGCAGATTTTAGGTAAATTTTGCCAACTTTTTAAAAGGCTCAACACAAAATGATTATAACATAGTGACATTTCATATAAGTCTTCAAATTATTTATAATTAGGGGTTGATATAAACTCTTTAAATTGCATTTACAAGAATTATACTAAAGAAAACTATACCCAGTGGCGCGACAGCCCTAAGACGGCCAAGGCGCACCGTGCCCATCTCAGTTTTCTTGACCTTGGGCTCTGGGGTGTAGGAGCAGATGTTCAGGTCAGGTAGTCAGCCGAACGTGGAACCCCTAGTGTTCCCAAGCATGTTTGGTACTCTTTTATCGACCCACTGAAGGGTTGAAAGGCTGAGTCAACCGTGCCCGGCCCCGAGGATCAAACCCAGGACCTGCGGCATGGGAGAGCGAAGCGCTACCACTCAGCCACCGGGCGTCACTAAGAATTATACATTAAAACTTAAGTTTAGCTACCACTATAATATATTTATCTGCAATCCAGAGCAAGTTGGCTTACCAGTAAAATGAAAAGAATAATGATCTATTTCTCTCATGTATTTTAACCAAAAAAAAAAAAAAGTGTGTAGTTGTGTTGTGTCTTATGCCACTTGCCACTGCTTGGGTATACCGAGCAGATTTTAAGGCAGAGAGTTTCTTATTATTTCAGTGGCGCCATCCTATGGCCAAGAATACGACTTCAGCCACACATCTGTCGCACCCGTTTATAGGGTGGACCCATTCATTCATCCACAGATCGTAATTTTGACCCGAATCAGAGAACGATCGATCTCCAATCCAGTACCCCCAGAGGTTTTTATTGTTACGGGAACGTGGAGGACTTTTGCGACTCGACAGATTTAACGTGCATCAGTCACTTTACTACACGGGCAGTCTTCGACCGGCGGGGTTCGAACCCACGAACATGAATCTAAAGAAATGTTTTGGATAAAAAGTTAAATTTTTTCATTAAAAAGAAATATTTTTTTAAACAAAAATAATTTAGTAATTTCTTTAAAAAAAATGATTTTATTGTCATTTTGTTAAAAAAAAAAACGAGAATTCACTATGAACTCATACAAATGTCGAAATTAACTTATGGTTAGACATTTACATTACATTATGGTTGTACATTAAAATTTACTACGCATTTTGATTTGTTTTTCTTCAAAAATTTAATAAAGCAGAGTTGTCAAAAACTAACTCAATAATTAGCGTATCATAATTTTGATTTTTAAAAGAACTTAAACCATTTGCATACTTTGAATGAGTCAAAATATTACCATGTATTTCAGCATATAATTCGACTGCCAAAAAAAAAATAAATAAATAAATAAAAAATAAATATATAAAAATTTCTAAATTTCTTTTTTTTTCTTTCCATTTTTTCAAGTTAAAAGTCTCACATTGTTCTCTGAAAATGATATATTTGTCTTCAAATAAAGTTGCTATGAGGCATATCTTCAAATAAAGCAAAATAATTTTTTCAGAACTAATTTAAAGTATTGCGTATTACTCCAAAAAAAAAAAAAAAAAAAAATCTTTATATGTCAAAAAAATATTATGAGAGAAAATGCATAATTAACTGTATATAATATATTAAAAATAGTTTTTGAAAGGAGTAAATTGATACAGTAATTGATGTGAAATGATTGAAACTAAATTAATATGATATTCATATCTATACCATAGCTTATAACTCATAATCAATGAATGTTCAACTTCATTACCAGTGTATAAGTCCATCCCCTAAATTTGGTAAAATCTTGGGGTATGAAAAGTCAACTCATTTACTGGGATATATAGTATTAGATTTAAAAATTGGAGGAAGTATTTGAGCATTTGAAATTTTTACAGGTTCTGTTGCAGACAATTAGACATAATTTTCCAGAGGTGAGCTCTGCTAAATTGTCCTAAAATTGTACTTAAATAATACAATGCATTTAAAAAAAATCTTACTTAAAAGAAAAGAAAAGGCAAGACTTTATGTTAAATCTGTTTTTATTCTATTCAATACTAAAAGAATACAATTAATATCTAAACAAAATGAACAAAACTTCTTTTAAAAAATATTCTTCTTTCAAAAAGAATTATTGCATTTAGTAAAAAATTAAAATTTAGGTTAAATAGGATTAAATTTCCATATTTATTTCCTATTGTTAAATTTCATAAAAATCCTGTTAAATTTAGGTTTATAGCGTGTGGTACTAATTGTTACAATTCTGATGTTTTTTAGTTTTCTAAAAATTATTTTGCTTAAAATTAAAAAAGAAAAAAGTATTGTTATTAATAGTAATGTTGATGTTTTGGATTATATTAATAATAATGAAATATCCAACATTAATACTTTTGATTTTGAAAATTTGTATACAAGTATACCACACGAAAAGATTATTGATATCTGTAATGGCATTTTTGATAAATATTTATTTAATGAGAAAATTGATAAGTCTAATTGGTTGGATTTATGTAGGTTAAATCTTTTTGAGAATGTTCTTTTTAATGGTTTAGATTTTTATAAACAAATTATTGGAATTCCACAAGGTAATTCCTTTTCTGGTGCTTTTGCTAATATTTTTTTGCATGTTTTTGAAGCTAAATTTCTTGAGTATAATGATTTTAAAGCTTTTAGATATATTGATGATCTGATTTTGTTTAATTGTGATAATTATAATTTTATTTATAATATTTATCCTAAAGATTTGGTTTTGAAGAAAACTAATGAGGATTGTTTTAATGTTGAGTATTTAGATTTTAAAATTGTTATTGTGGACAAAATTATTAAAATTGGTGTTTTTGATAAAAGAAAAGCTTTTAAATTTAAAGTTATATTTTTCTGCAACTTTTATACTAATTTGTGTAATAAAATTTTTAAAAATTTAGTTTTTTCACAATTGGTTAGGATTAAAAATATTTGCAATAATGTTGAAAGTTTTCAAGAAGCTGTGAAAATTTTTTTTTGAATAATTTGAGTAACAATGATTTTCCTTATAATTTTTGTAATGTTAATTTTTTAATTAAGAAAATGATTGAAGAATATTAGTTTTTTTATTTCTTTTAACAGGGCGCAATTCAAGACTTAACTGAGCAGCCCCAGTTAAGCATTCTATTAATGTGTGACGTAATTTTTCTTTGACAACTTTTTCCTATCATTTTCTCAATCTGCGCATTTTAAAAGAGGGCGTTGTTTTCCTTTGGTTTAAGTGATTCTTTTTCATTTGGTTTGCTTTAGAGCTCGCTGTCTGACCTTGTTTATGTAAGTTTTTATTTTCTGTTTGTTTTTTGGCCACTGGGGCCGGTACCCCCTGAAGACGTCGGCTTCAGTGGTCAGATTTTTAATTTTGTTTTATTTCCTTTGCTACATTTATTTCTATTTTTATTCTATTCAACATACAATGAGCACCAAATAGTTTCATAACACTAACATAAAGTTTAAGTTCAGTATAATTAATCTTCACTCGCTTTAATGATTGCAAAAAAAAAAGTACTTTTTTTATGAAGCAGTATAGACACTTTTAGTGATTTATTACTTGAAAATAAAGCTTGCCAATTTACAATACTATTTTCGGAAAATACTAAGGACACAATTTTTATTCAATTTAACATAAGATTGATTAAACGTTTAAAACACAACATAAACTGATCATTTTGTAATCAAGATTGTAAAAATTTATAAAATGAAAGAAAATAAATGAAAAAATTTATACTGTATTTATCATTATAAAAATAAAATCGTTATTTAAAATGCTGTTAAGAAAATTGCATTAAAACTTGTATTTTTAAAAAATTACAAAAGCAATTTCTCCCAGTAGATACTACAGTAATATTTTATAAACACATCAATCATTAATAAACAAATACTTTAAATCTAAGTAAAAGATAAAAATTAATAAAAAAATCTCTAACATGCAAATTGATAAATTTTAGCCCATTACTGAAAAAAAAAATCAATTCTTTTTTAATAAATAGTTAGTTTAATTGTATTTATGAAGATAAATAATACTAGGTATAAAACTGTCACAATAAAAAAACTCATTATTTTTAAACCAAAATAAAGAAATAAATAAAAAAAAAAAAAATATGATAATCTATATTTTAAAATTTTTATTAACATAATGCCAATAACCCCTTTTGTAATAAAACTGGCAATTTTAAATGTAAAAAAAGAAAAGAAAATAGCAGACAATTAATTAACATCATTCAAACGATAACAATATTTGAAGAAATTAATCCATCATTAAGCAGTGATAAATATATCATAAATAAATAAGAAATCATTGAGTAATATTGTATTTTGCTTACTTTCCCAATCAAATCTATAATCTGGAGCAAAGAAATAATGACACATCTCATGACCAGTAACGCCCTGAAATTTAAAAGTATTATCAGTAAGGAAACAGTAAATAATAAATAAATAAATAAAAAAAAATTTGTTTTAACATTGCATTTTCTAAAAACTGTGCGTAAAAAGTGTAAGTAATTTAGTGTTTAGACGTTAAGGAAGGTTTGTTTTTATCAAACCTTTTCTGTACATTTCTGCTTTTTCACATTTTTTTTGCTTTTTTTCATTTTTATAATTATAAAAAATTCCTTAAAATATCATCTTTAGAATAGTTGCAAAACTTATGCTTAAAGAGATAAAATTTTTTACCTTAACAGTGTGAACAGCTTTCAGTGGATCACACACAATTCCACTTTCTTCAACTTCTCTACGATACATTCTCATCTCTCCATCCTCCGCAAAGAGTTGCCACCCTCCTTCACCAAGACCCATTTTGGCATATTTCAGCTGTTCTAGAGTGATGGCATTTATCTAAAATAAGAAATTAAATATGCGTGATTACAGTGAAAGAAATACAGATTTAATCATTATGGATCTGTTATTTACTGGCTTTTTTCCTTGATACTCTTACCTATTTAGAAACTTATTTTCGAAAATAACAAGGGAAAAAAATCATAGTTATAAATTGTAATTATTAAACTTAGAAATACATAATAGGTGACACAAAATGAAGTAACAAATCGAAAGTAATTTTACTCGTTAACAATACATAATGATAGCCTAATTTCATATAACAGTTCAAATTGGAAACGGTTTTCATCTCTATTGAGCCTTATATATATTTTTAAAATTTTGACACAAAGTGAGTGTTAAGATTTATAACTGGCAGCCCTAAAATTTTCTAATATCAGCATCTATTCTACAGTAATCTAACTCTAATTTTCTTGTACATTAATTCTGCATTTTTTTTATTATTGAAAACAATGACATCAATGCTTACAATTTTTAATATATATAAACTGTTACAGCAAAAAATAGTTAGTAACAATTGGTAAAAATTTTCTCATAACAATATTTATTTAAAATTATTAATCAAGAGAATAGGTTGACTACAGTCTGAAAAAAAGTAGACAAAAGTTTTATGAATTTATCGTAAGGATTTCAATTCACATCAATTTTAAGAATTCAGTTGGTCAGTTGAAAAGAAGGATATTTAGTGTTCAAATATTTTTGGCCATAGTTATTAAATAAAACATTTTGTTCCCTCGATCTTTTTCTACCAGTTTTTAAATCTTTCTGGAACGGGGCTACCCTAGATAAGCTTAATTAAATAATTTTAAAGTAGGGCTTTAATAATTTTGAAAACACTATTTACATTTAAATACATAAATAATTTAGTAGATAATTACCAAATTTAAAACAATTATGATATAATTACTATTTGTTGGTTGGAATGCATAAATTTTAAAATCATATAAAAGAGACGAATCAATAATTGTGAACTACAAAACTTTTTAAAAAAAGATGCAATACTGGATTGCTGAAAATAATAAATAAGCGCATGATCCCCTGAATTCGTCACAATAAAAATTTGATAATGTAAAATAATAGATTTTTTTATTAATAAAATGACTTAGTTCTTAAAAGTGTGAAACAATGAATTCTGCTGGATTCAAAATAAATAGTTATTAAATAAACAATTTTGTTCCCTCTATCTTTTCCTACCAGTTTTTAAATCTTTCTGGAATGTCTAAAACATAATTAAAAATAAAGAATTAAATTCAAACGAAAAAATGTTTTTTTTTTGGATTAAATTCAAACAATCAAATCTAAATTCAATCAAAAACATAAATCTTTTGACTCTCATTTTTCAAATCAATAATTTAAAATCCACATTCAGATTCATGGAAAAATGGAAAGTTCTGAGCCACTTAAAAATCAGGATTATCAGGTCAAAAAGCTAATAATCAGTAAAAAAAAATTTTTATCAGGAAAATCAGGACACCTACAAAGCCTCAGTAAAGAGACTTGAATTATAGGATTTTTTTTCAGTTAATCTAGATTATTTCTTCATAACTTTGAAAATAATTGTTTTAAATAAATTTATGCAGCTTCAAAAAGGAATATAAGTTTTAAATGCAGGCTTAAAAGAAAAGGAAATGAAATACTTATTTATTTCTTTAAATTAATGAAAATAAAAAAACTTTTGATTAATTTTATACTTATGAGGAGTAAATTTAAATAATATAATAGAAAATAAGCCCATTCATTTCCATTCTGAAAAAAAAAAAAGTTAAAAGATTGCATTTATTAAGAGAATTAATACAGCAAATAGAGATCTTAGATCCCGTTCAATAAATATTTGTCAAAATTGACCAATATTTATTAAACAGGGAGAATTCCCCCCCCCCCTCCTTCAAAATATCATTACTTTCGAAAAAAGGAGCCATGTTTTAGAAGAGAGGGGAGATTCTAAATTCATTTCATAACTGAAAAATGAATTCAGTTTACAAAAGTTTTCTTTTAAAACTGTAAATGAATTTTAATAGTATATTTGATTTGTCTTACATGTGGCCACAAAGGATGTTGACTGGCAGGAGTGACTACTGATGGTGTAGACATAACATTACTTTCGTCTTTGCTATAATTTCTTATCAGTCTCTAATGAAAATAAAAACCATTATTAACAATTTCAATAACAATTAAATTAAAAGTTTCAATTTACATGATTGATAAAATATCAGAAACAACTTTCATTGCAGATTTTTTTTAATAGATAATTTAGTCACATAATTTAAGAAAATCAAGAGAATAGGATTGCATACAAAAAGTTGGAAGAGAAGGGAAATAATAATTACTAAGTTTCCATATTTATCCAAAGAAGGCAACCCTTAAATATCATTGACAAAATTTAATTTTTGAGTTAGATTAATAGGTGCATTAACTAATATCAGTAAGGTGTACCATCGTATTGCCCAGTGAAACCAATTTTGAGACAAAAGAAATTTTTTGTTTAATTAATACTGAAAAAACATTAAGGAAAAAAAAAAAAAAACTATTCCCTTAGGTCAGCCAGAGGCCTTTGTCACAATTGACATTTAAAAAATGCTGTTCAATCATGGATTTTCTTTTTTATTCAAGACATTCTTTAGAGTCAAACCCATTCCTTACAAAAATTTATATTTATTACGTTTTCAACTCATTATAATTAGAGATCAAAAAATAATACCTATTTAAAAACAATAAATTTTTGTTTCATTCAAGTCTAAATAAAAATTAGGATAAAAATAATAAATTCAGTAAATATATATGATTACACTGAAACAGTAATAACAGGAAGGAAGTCGAACAACTAAACATACTATTTATCACAACAAAACGTTTTTTTTTTTTTTTTTTATTTTTAATTTGCATCATTCAAGATAAAGCCATAATCGAACCATAAAATTTCAAGACATAGCTGTAATTGATTTATCATCATTTATTTGCAATTGAATTGGATGAAAAGCTACCTTAACTTCCTTATAGCCAATTAAAATTTATTCACTTACAAAGAATAACACATTTAGAATTAGTCACTAATTTTGTTTCAATAAATGAAACAGAAAAACATATTTTTTCTTTGCAGCTTATGGGATTATGAGGAAAACTTAACAGAATTCCTTGAACTGTAAATTAAAAGCTGCAATAATAATTAAAAAATAATTTAAGATTAATGAATTTATGCATTAAATACCATAATGCACAAAGTTTTGTAAATTGATGCACTAACGCTCCACTTGCTTAACACTCTTTCGTCATGTTTTAACTAAATCTTTAACTAAAATTTTAAAAAAAATTGAAGAAGTGTTTAATAAAATTAATTCATATATTTACTATAATATCAAGAAAAAACTTTATGATAGGCAGAAGCCAACAGAAAAAAAACCCAAATATACAATAGTCAAAACAGCAATTGTAACAATTTTATGTTATACATTTAAGATTTCCCCCCACGGCTTTTGCCTTTTAATAGTCTAAGTTTTTATTGCTGTTTAAACTGCTTAAACCTCCAATTTTTTATGTCAGTTTTTGGTCTTTCAACATTTTGACATTTGAAAATTAGCAAAGTTTGTAAGTAAAAATAAAAGTTTTTTAATAAACAGTTATTAAAGTTTAAGACACTTGACAACATTTCTGAATTGTCAATGGGAATTAAGAGATGATTTTTGGAGGAAAAGAAAAAAAAAAAAAGCTTAAAACATCACTTTAATTAGAAAAAATAAATAACTAAAATAAAGGAAGTAAGCATGTTTGTATTGATGTATACACGAAACAAATTTTATTTAATATAATAATTATATGACAAAAAATAATTAAAAAAAGAACCAACCCTATCTTCTTCTATCTGCTCACTTTTGTCTAAAGCAGCATCAACTGCATCAAAAAATTCATCTTCATTTATCATGGAATGAGGACCTTCCTGCAACAGAAATAAAAATTATTGTATACAAATATTGCTTACTAACTATATCATATTTGACACAATAATGCAAAAGAACAATTTGATTATCTTTTTATTAAGCAGACACTAATTTTAATGAATAAAATAAAGAATTAATCTTTAAATTCAATTGCTTAAAAAAGTCATAAATTTAAAAGAAAATTCACATGAAGGGGAAAAAAAATAGACGAAATAAAGAGTTATATGAAAAAGTAAGGATAATATTTAAACAAAAAAGTTAAAGAAACATAGTCACATTTTAATTCTATTTCAATAAATTAAATTTTAAAATTGTCTTTATTGTCACCGTTTTTTTCATTGATAAAAAAAAAAAATTTTCCCTTGCAAAAATAATGATTAAAAAAAACTATAATTTTATTTAAAAAAATTGCTAAAATAAAATAACAAGATAGTATTTTTTTACAGGTACTCACTATTGTATAGCTGGAAATTTTTTTTAATCATAAATACAATTAAAGGACTTGAGGGAAAGGATTAGCTAGATTTAAAAATTGTTTCTGTGTACAGCGCTGTTACTGCGAAAACCTGGCACCTTTCTGGAAACAATGCTGAGGAACAGTTTAATGTTAAAATCTCATCTATATAAAAAGTATTAATTCTCACTATAGCGTTCCACCTTTCCATTCTGAGAGATAAAATATTTTCATAAAAGACAATGTTTCTATGAATACAGAATTTGCAACACATTTTGCAAACTTAATTAAACTAATAAGCAATGCAACTAAAAAAAAAAGTGAAGTAAATAAGTTCTTGATACTGTTTAACAATTATTCTTGATAAATGTAAACATCAGGAGTCTCTTGGAACTGTGGAAAATACTGTTAAAAAATTCAGAAAATTTTAAACCAACTTAAATATTCATAATCATTAAGGCTAGATGCTTCACATTTAAAGGTACTATTTTTAATTAGAATTTTTTTTTTCAAAGTTACAAATGTTACGAAAATTTATGTAATTAAAAGAATTTCTGACTGTCTTCTCCATCACAATTAACTGAGTAGAGCTTTTAGCAACATAATTCTAAACATAGTGTGTTATTTTCAAACCATCTTGTATCAGTCAGATATAAAAATGTGTTTACTCTTTCTTTTTAAATTTTCATTTATCCAGATCATAATCATAAATTATCCATTAATTTAAAGAAGAATAGCTGTTTCAAAAAATATTTATCCTATCTTAGATACAATAAAGTAATTATTTTCTAAGTTACAAGAGTAACAGCAATAGAAAAGTTCAAAATACCCACCTCATAGTCTGGACCGCCAACAACAATAGGTCTCATGGATTTGATTTCTGCAAGAGCTTGTTTATATGCATCTTCAATTTTTCTCCGCTTTTCACCTTCCTATGTAAAATAAACAAGTGTAGAGTAAATACTCTAGAAAATTAATTTTAAACTTCTTTATGCACAATTATAGAATTTAAGGAATTTTTAAACTATATATGAATTTTTAAACTATATATAAAATAAAAATAACAGAGAAAAAAGGAAAGAAAAAAAAAGTTACAATACAATAAGTAGTTATCAATAGCTGTTGTTAATGTTTCAAAATAAAAAGCTATAACCTTTATCTAAAAAAATAAAACAAAAAGAACTATAAATGTAAAAATATAGCACAAATACAACGCTTTGTAGCTTTTCAATGAACAAGGTTGCCAAAAATCATTATCGTAAAAAAAAAAGACAGATTTTTACAAATATATATGTATATAATTTTACATTTATTAATTAAAGCTCAGATAAAATGTACCAGTAATATTTAATGTTATCTTTAAAAAAATATTGTAACTAAAATACTTAATACTTCAAACTAAAAAACTTAAAACTTCTAACCAAAATGGTTAAAATTGTTATTGAATTATTATAAACTGATCACTGAATAAAACAAGTTCATAGTTACTTTTATTCTAGCTTAACATCCAGATGAATGAAAAAAAGAAATCCAATTTGTCAGATTTCACATGAAGAATAAATTAATTTAGATCAGAAAATATAAAAAAAGTAAATTACTCACAATTACATTTGTAAAAGTAACTCTTCCTTCACTATTTATATAAACAAATGCATATTAATTTAGTTTTAAAAATAATTGTATTTAATTTAAATAAGCATATAATTAAAGGGTTATAGTTAAAATATGTATATTAAACAACAAATTATTTTACAAACAACTAAGGAAAAATTACAATTTTAAAATGTTACTCTCTTTTATTTACATTTGGTCTCTTTTTTATCTATTTATTTTATATCTATTTCAAACATCAAATAATAACTTAGGCATTATTTTTCTGGATACAATCTTCAATATCAACAAAATAGGACTTAACAAAAGTATTTTGAAAGATATTTAAATTATGTTAACCTTCTTTTCAAAGAAATTTAAATTATGTTAACCCTCTCAATAAATAATTAAATGAGTAAAGTGCAAGATTGCTGGATTCCAAACTTTAACTTATTATATTAAAAAAACATCCAAAAATACTAAAAAGTTTAAGAGTGTCAGTTGGAGCTTAAATTCCACTTTCAAAGTACACATAACAGAGCTTTAAATTCATAAAAAATAATGATGAACAATTTCAAATAAATAATAAACCTAATTTGATTTTTTTCTTTGAAAATAAAAACAAAATGTATATAAATTATAATATTATTTTAATAAGTGCTAAATCAATATTACAGAGAAATACTAGTTCGCAATAAAGTTTAAATTTTAATTAGACATCAATGCAGCTATCAATGTTTATACAAAACTATTTGATTTTAAATATTTTTCAATTTAATACTTCACAAATATAGGGTCACCATTTTTTACAATATATACTATATGAGCCGCCAGAGGATAGAGTGCTCGCCTTCCAATGAGGCGAACCGGGTTCGAACCCCACTCGATACGAGTTCCGCATCCGGCTTGCAGCAAACACAGTGCTGACGTGAAATATCCTAAGTGGTAGAAGGATCATTGGTTAGAGTCCCCTTGCCGTCAGGCTAACCGTGGGAGGTTCTCGTGGTCTTACTCTCCATGTAACGCAAATGCGGGTTAGCTCCATCAAAAAGTCCTCCACGAAGGCAAATTTCTCTCAATACTCCATCCAGGAGTTCCCTTGCCTTCTGGATTGGGTTCAAAATTACAAGGCTACAGAGTTGAACATTAGTAGTCGTAAACTCATAAAATTGCGTAGGCTGTTCAACGATGGTTATAAAATAAAATATATACTATAAATGTATTTTGTAGAGGATCCTCAATAAGTTTTTATTTCCGAACAAAAGTAAGCAAATGAACAAAAATACATAAACACCATTCGGAGGAAATTTGCTCAATCTCCTATTCTCAAGGTGAGTCAATAACCAGTTTTACACTTCAAAAATTGCTAAATTTAAAAAAAAATATATGCTTGCATGCATAATAACCAATAAAAAGTTTTATAAAAATTAGGACATTTTTAAAAAAATTAGTAATTTTTGAAATTTGTCAAAAAATCACCTTGACAAAAATTTATATTTTGCTTGAGGAAACTATTGTAATTGAGATTTTGTGTTTACGGAAAAAGTCTGTAAATTATCTAAGATGGCTGGGTAGTCCAAACAGAAGTTGAAAGTTACTCACAAAGTTAGCATGTATATATATATATATATATTATATGAGTTTAAATATAGGTTTTGAAATTTGTGTAAATTTTCAAAAAAAAAAAAAAAAAAAAAAAAAAAAGTACTCTTGGCTTAAATTCTTAAATTTGAAAGTAAAAATATTTTTTTTTTTAGATTCACTATTAATAACTTCAGAAGACTTGATTAAGAATTTTTTTATTTTAACTACACCAAGAGTTTAAAATTAGTGTAAGTATTTATTACATTATTTCATTACATTCTAAAGTAGAGACTACAATCTCTGGTTAGAATCTTCAGTAATATCCATTAAAACTTTCAGAAGTTTTATAGTCATTTCAGTAGTGTTACAACAAAATGTGTTGTGATAAATTTAAGATATTATGAAATAATTAGCAATAAAATTAAAAAATAGCAGTTTTTTTTGGCATTTGTACATTTTTTTTTTGTCATAATAATATTGCAGATAAAGTATTAAAATTGTAAATATTAGATGAAAAAGGCCAATAACTGTAAAAAAAAAACAACAACAAACAGTAACAACAGCTGAAAAATGATCGGAAAATGACGTGGAGTTTCTGTTTAATGATTAAACTACAATAGAAATTTAAAGAAAATTACTTTTTCCAATCTTCTCTTCCAATTTTCTTCTCTTTGTGAAAGAAGTTCAATGCAATGAGATAGTGTATTTAAAATACCACTTGTTGTTGCTTTGAAAGTAATTGCCTCTCCTTTGAAATCTACAGCATGCTTACCATGTTGAACTAGCAATTCTTTGGTGATTATAGGTGGATGTCCTGTCAAAAAAACAAAGTATTTGGTTATAAAAAAGAGATTAGTAGTAAATTTTGATCAGTTCATTTAAAACAGTTTTATAAATTACTGTTTGAGCAAAAGTTATTAAGACAGAATAAGGTGGTTAAGATTATTAGTTAGTATAACAGTAACAATGTTCCATGAAAAAGTTTTTTTTATAAATTTTGTGAAGTTAAAATGTTTGTACCATTGAAAAAGGTTAATCTTTTTTTTTTTGTACAAAATGCATTGAAACTTTTTAGAACTGAAAATCTGCACCAACTTAACTTTTGTTTCCCAATAAAAATAATGTAGGGTGAATAATTTTTTTTGGAAAAACTACCAAAATATTTTAATAAGATAAAAATGACATTGAAAGAAACATAAATATTCCCTATTTATCTTTTAAGATTTTAGAAAAGTTTATTTTAACACATATCCTCAGCATGAGGAATACTCATTATTTCACAGTCAATCATCAGTATATTGCAGTAAATAATTATCAAAACAGACTGGTATTTGTTCAAATACAGAACAACATATGATACCAAACGCATATGAGTTAAGACACAATTTAAGTCTTAAGATTTAAAGTTTTTTTTTTCGTATTATAATCAAATTCAATAAATGCAGCTTTAATTAAAAACTCATTAAGTTAGGTAAATTCTATTTTTCAGTGAAAACTGAATTTTATTTATATACTATATTTCTAAAAATCGTATAATTTAAGCAAATTTGTTATTATTTATGAGAAAGTAATTATATTAACTTTATTATATTAAGAAGAACAAGATTAATCTACGTTTCTAAGATAATGAATTAAGATTAAGCTCCTGATTCAAAATTAAACTCAAGAGTTTTTATTTTTTGTTATTTTATCTTTTAATATTACATGAAAACCAAGTGTATTACTGTTATTAAACATAAAAATGCATTAACTTATTTATAGAAAGCACAAATTTTTTTTTAAGAATTTGTTAATTTTTTTTATTTATAAAGTTATGTTTAATCAACAAATGTAACAAAATAACACATAAGCTTAGAAAGCATAATTTTACACTTTCTAGTAAACAAAATTGATTTGATTAAAATTTTGATCATGGCAAATTTGATAGTCGTATTTATTTATTTGAAAAAATAATAATAATAACTGTGAGTAATTTCAGTTGTTGAAGAAGCAGTCTGTTTTGTTTCAGAAAAGAAAGGTGATAACACAACAATCCCAACAATTGCAAATTTTTGGTGAATAATAGCAAACAGGGGACTTTATCTAAAACTAGATAAAGTCCCTTACTAAAATTAGCATAATATTACACATTTTTGTATACAAAAATAAATTAACATGAAGAGTTTCAGAAAATGTGCATACAGAATAACAATATTTTTAACTTAAAATTTACTAGGTAATTAAAAACATTTGTTGACAGTTGTTTTAAAAAGTTATGATACAGAGACTGGGTAAAAATACTGAGATAAGTATACATTTAATCAGTTTTGGTATATTTTATAAGATATACAATAAAACAATAATAAAACCTCCTTATCAAAGGAAGGCATCCTCAGCATGGAGGTTTTACCATTCTCCTCCCCACTTAAATTTCGATAAATTAACCACTCAAGTAATTGAAAATTAATACACAAATCATCAATTTTTTCTGAATAAAAATATTTAAATCTCACTTTATCTAAAGTATTGAATTTTAAAATTAGCAAAATTAAAATGAAATTAACGTTCAAAATGGAATTAAAGTACAAAATTAATTAGGTTTAAATTGTTATTATGAAAGTTATAAAGCGAGCATGACATGACTACTTGTGTTATATTCTTTAATTTATAGATACAGCCACAAGAATAAGTTTTATTTATATAAGTTCATCCCTGAAATTTCTATAGTTCTTTGTGTTGGTGCATATTAAGCATATTTGATTGTAAAGAACACAAAGAGGGTATGCTAAATTTAAATAGATATTCACAACGATTAGGTTCACTGCATGATAATAGTTTGTTTTCAAGACCACACTGCTGTAAAACAGTCACAGATCTAGTAGGGCCATTCCAAAACATCTGTCCATTTTCATATCTCATTTTTGAGTACTTACCAGGCTCATCGGTTCGATCTTCACAATCACAATAATCATCATTTACAAACTGAAATGGAATGCTATTTAATCCATCTATGCACCTAAAATCTTGATCAGGGTTGTAGAACAACTTTTTTGACAAAGCTACTCCTCTAGGTCGTAAAACTTCAACAGTAGCAGATATTGTTGTGACTGGTAAAATTTAAGTCTTTGACTAAATACCTACATAAAAAGAAATCTGATTTGAAGTTTGTCACTTCAAATCAGCTACCTCAACAAATCACATAGTAAGATTGTAGACTCAAAATCCCAACATTTTATGATCTTATCATTTAAGATTATTATCATCTAATAATCTCAAGTTAATTATAAATTGAACTTTTAAATTATAATATGATTTTGCCAAATCAAATGGAACATATTATTTTTACCTTTAAAACGATGTGTAGGTGAATCACTATTCTTTTGATCACTTCCTAGGGCAATATTTTCATCATAATCATCATCAATATCATCCACTATAAATATTAAATAAATAATTACTTATTTAAATATAGTTGTTTTTGATTTCAAGAATTTAAATACCATGTTATTTTTTCAAAGTGAAAATCAAATTTATTAAATTTTTTTTATTATCAAATCTTAGTAAACATGCTTTTTAAGCAATAAATAGAAACAAAACAGTTGACAGAGTTTCAGTTATTCTTTTCTGCATAACAAAGTAAAAAAGAATTTGAGTATTACAATATTCTTTTCTGTTCACCTGAAGAAGACTTTAGAACTTAGATAAGATAAATGAAGAATCAAAAGTAGCTACTTTCTTTCTATTACAGCATATGAATTATATCATTTACTGATAAAATAAAAAAAATTAAAAAAAGAGCTATAGATAAGATTTACTTAATACAGAAAAAACTGAATTTAATTTTTTTTTTAAATAATCTATAAACACAAATGTACAAAAATAAAAATTTTTTAAAACAAAAATAACTATTCATTTATTTAAATTTGAGATAATTTTAAATAAGAGTGTAATGATAAAAATAATTCAAAGATTATGCAATCAAACCTTGATATCATGAAATCAAAAGAAAACAGAAAAAAATAAGGTGTAGATGAACCTTGATTATTCCAATTTCTTTCAACCCAATACTTCGAATTTAATTCCAATGTAGGTTTGTGTTTTTTTCTATCACACACATACTTTACATATTTTTCTTTTACACACATACTTAAATTTATTTTTTCTTCTTCAAAATTTGATATTTTTTTTTTATCTAGGCAATAAATAAATTTTTTGTTAATCGGTGAAGTTGGTCACCTTGGTTTTGCTTAATAATAAAAATCATAATTTTTATTGTTTCATCCATCTTTTCATTCTGAGAATATTATTTTAGTTTATCCAATACAGTTTCCATTTCCAATAAAAGGAAGCATACTGTGTTATCAGTTCAAGAAAAGTATAGTATTTTAATTACTGTGAGTAGAAATTGGAGCAAGTCTTACAAAGCTTTCAGAGAACAGGGGGTGTAGCCAAATTATTCAACAAATAATAAGCACATTTTAAGCACTTTTCAAGCACTCAAAATTTTTTTTAAGCACTTTAAAAAAATATCATAATTAGGCAGGGTTGGAGAGTTTTTGACAATTGGTCGGTTTTATCTTGTTTTGACCATCATGTCAAAGAAAAAAAATAATAAAAAAATAAAAAAAAACACTTTGGCATTGTTTTTGACAATTATGACATATCAATTATTCAAATTTTGACAAAAATCGTGAAATTTTGAATTACGTAAAACGAAAGGGGTTTCCATACCTATGGATTGACAATACGCCAAAATAGATTGGGGTAGAATGAATTTTGAAAATGTTGAATAGAACAATGTGAACCATGCCTTCTTGTATAATTTGTAGCCAAAATCAGCATGATAAAGAAAAAATCTCATTTGGAAAAAGGGAAAATTAAGCACTTTTTAAAAACACCCAATAAAAAAAGCACCTTTAAAGGCTTTTAAAAGACAAAAATCGAAAATAAGCACCTTTAAGCACTTTTTAAAAGCGTTACACACTCTGGAGAATTATAAATAAATGAAATCAACTTGAAAAATTTATAAAATCAGCTAATACGATTCAGAAATAGATGCCACTTCGTACGAATGAATTATTCAAAAAAAAAAAAAAAAAGTGAGAAGGGGTAGTTATCTGAAGAAATAGCACAAATAAATTTCGAAAAACAAAAAGTCATTCAATAACCACTTCAGCCTTGCAACCTCTTCTAGAAGATGATCTAAAAGTGTTTCATCTTCCAAGGAAGATATTAAGGTTTTTGAGCACCAGCTGTTTATTCTTTATAGACGATGACAAGATGCACTTCTTTGGTGATAATTTTTTCTCTTGTTTATTGGTAGAGAAAGTTCCGCTTGTGACCCTGTATTACTTAAACAACTATATTAAAATTAAACACTACACATCATGTAGTATCAAAATATTGTTTTTTAGTTAAAGCCAAATTATTTAATATGGTGACAATTTAAATCAAATTATATTTCTTATTAATAATTTATAATGAAAGATTTCTATAGCATTTAATTCACTTTTTTATGCATTAAAAAATCATTTAGAGCAAATCAGCATTTGTTTTACAAGTACAGTTACAACATATAATTTCTATCCAATTTAATAACATTTTTTAAAAATATTTTACAACACAAGTTCACATTATTTGAAGATATAGTTATTATTTAAATTGTTTAAATATAGCACTAATAGATCGAATTTCTTTTAAACATGACATTTAATTAAAACAACTGGAATTCATTATAAATGAAAAACTACAAATTTTAAATATGTAGATTTTCTTAAAAATAAAGATTCTTGCTTTTTAATTTCAGATATTTCAACAGTTTTTAGTAGAATAATAGTTAAACTTATAGCAATATTATTTCAACTATTAAAAAAAAAAAAGAACCTCAGCCTAAATAACAATATTTCAATAGCTTGTTTTATTATAAACATGAAACGTATAGGTGAACAATATTGATAAAAAATATATAAGGTAGACTTTTATTCAGAAAATCAAAGATATTTTTTTTACAAAATAAAACATTTTCTAAAAAATAAAACATTATTTTCAACAAAATTAACATGTGTTAAACCATTTCATTGCAGGATTTAAGTGTCATTATTGAAGTAAAAAATTTAGTAGAAAGTAAATAAAATTGTGGTGCTGTATACTAATAATGAATTATTTGACAAAATACTTCCTTTAAACTAAATAAAATAAAAACTATAAAAATGTAAATACAAATTTTAGTTATCACTTGATTTTGCAGAAACTGTTATTATTGCCTTGATTTTCTGATAGTAATCATACAGGAAAAAAAAAAAAAAAAAACTGTTTTGTGATGAGTTAACAAAAAAATGATCGTAAGAAACAAAGATTGCTAAAAAAAAAAAAAAAAAAAAAAAAAAAAAAAAAAAAAAAAAATAGATTGTTATAATTAAAAATAATCATTTTAAATCAAGGTAGTTTTTATTTCGGCTTTTTCACACAAACCAATTTAGAATTTTTAATGAATAACACATTTGTTTTCCCTTTTTCTCACTGAAATGCTGAATTTAAATTACTTTGAAGTAAATCTAAAAATCTATAGAACAAATTAAGCCTTTTGTTTCATCTGTTCAAAATTTTTAACTGGATTTGAAATTAGAGCTTAAAAAAGTTTTAAACTAGAACTCTATGGAGCAAAGTTATGAAATTTTGTTTTCAGTCAATTGGAGCATTTGTAACTATGGCCACATTTTAAAACGTGGCCACTTTCTCAAATACTGAAATTTTAAACGATTAAAAAAAATTTATACCAATAATGTAAGGCATTTTTGTCAATATATGATAAATATTACTACAGGGTTCCCACTCAATTTCAGAAAAAAAATTCCCTGACTTTTCCATGTATTCCAGGTAAATTTCAATGAAAATCCATACCATATTTTACCTATACTACGAAATTTTTCATCAGAAAATTTGGATTCTTTTATTTGTTATGCCAAGTATTAGATTTTTGTGTAAAATAACTATCATTATATGAGGAAGGAAGCATTTCAGTATGTCTAAAATGTAAAATGTTTACAATAAATAATTGTAATAAATGTTAGAATTATTTAACTTGAATCTCAATAACTGAGTATTGTTACTGACAATTTTAAGACTGTTTTTTTCCCCAAGAATAATGAAGGAATTTTCCAGGTTTTTGTAAGAAAATTGCAACTTTCCCTGATTTTTGGAGTTGAAATAAAATTCCCTGACAATTCCAGGTTTTCCCTGTTCTCCCTGACCTGTGGGAAATCTGTAACTAAGTTTATTTATAAAATGAAGAAAAATTTTAAGTGTGAAAATATATTAAACAGAAAATTTTTAAATTTGTAACTGGTGGATTTAGCTTACATGATGCAACCAATGATAATGAACACAAATTAATTGATTTTGCTGCTTCACATAATATGATTATAGGAAGTACATCCTTTCCGCATAAAAATATTCATAAAGCTACTTGGCGTGCCCCATGTGGCACTTATGCTAATCAAATTGATCACGTACTAATTGACTCAAGAAATTACTCAGACTTGATGGACGTGAACTTATCGTGGGGCTAATGTGGATTCAGATCACTTCTTGATTATTGCCAAACTCAGATCAAGATTATCAAATACTAGCCCTGTAGTCAGTGGTGATTGTTAATTTTGACGTATAACTAGGGCAATTATATATGAAGAAGAGCATATCCTTGTGTGGAACATATTGAATTGTGAGTCAGTTTTGTATTGAAAAGGAATCTGATAATGATATATACAACTTTAAAAAGTAAGTGAAAAGCTTTTTTTTGATGCATTATGAATAAATAAATTGAAGTGGGGGACATTTAACACCATCAGCGTTTCAATGTACATGACCATGATTTCAGTTTCAATATTACAGGAAAATTAAAACTGCATTTCATTTGAATATAAAAAAAAGCTTACTATGAACATCATTATCTTTATGATTTTCATCTGAAGTCAACATTTCTGCACAGACATCAAAATAACTTTGTAAGGTATCCACTTGACGACACAATATATCTTTGAATGTTTCCATCTCAGCTAGTTTTACTCTTAAACCACGAGCCTTTTTGAAAGAAGATATACTAGCATTGGAAAGACTAGTGGATCCAACAGATACAGCCGAGCCGTGTCTTCGAAGACTATTTTCACTACCATATGCAGAATCACCCTGAAAAGAGTATTTAGAAACATTAAACAGAAAGCAAACAAATTAGCAACTTTTTCAGAGATGAGTTTTATATTTTATTTCATTAAATTTTTGAACATGTAATGTCTCACTTTTATTTGTTATTTGAATGGCTATTTAAGCAATGTCAACACATGACCAGCAATATATGTTAGGTATAAAATAAATGAACATGGGCTTCTAATTTCAATTGTAATTAAGTTATTAATACCCAAGACATCCTTAATTTTTCAATAATATTTTGTATGTTCCTATTAAATTTCACAAAATAAACTAGAAAACGTAAAAAAATTCAGCTTAAAAACTTTTTTTTTCTTTGAAAAATAGAAATAAAACCCAAAGTGACAGAATTTTTTTTCTTTCAAGAAATAAAATAGTTACATTTGTATTTATTAAATTATTAGCTGAATGCAAATAAATAAACAATTAAAAAGAATTTACATTTTTGCACTTCATATTGTGATAAACTACTTTAGAGGACATAAAATGGATGTTTCTTATGTGCAGACTTTAAATTTAATAAAGCAATAGACTTAAAAATCATTATATACAATCTGTGTTGGAAAAGTCTCATAGTATTTGCACACATGTTTGAAATTTTGAAAATTCATTTATTTTTTACAGTTTTATAATTTTTAAACAGCTGTAACCTAAGAATTATTTGACATACAGAGCTAAATTTTTATCTTATTTCATTTAGTTTTTAATGGGATTTTATAAAATACATAACATGGCTAAGTCATTTTAAATACTAACTTTAAAAAAAAAAAAAAAATTAAAAATTTTTAAAAATTGCAAAATAAATTTTTCTTAATTTCTTTATTTTTTTTGTTATTTAATCCTTTTTTAACAATGATTTGGCTCAAAATGGTGTTGATGCCATGAAGAAAAAAATTATTTTTTTCTAGTCTAACAATGAACAGGAAAAAAAAAAAAAAAAAAAAAAAAAAAAAAACAATCTGCAGTCAAATAATTTCCATCTATTCCATTAGCTATGCCTATGAGCCAAAAATAAACTAAATACAAAAAATTTGATCTTTTTAGGTAAAAATGACAAATCCCCACATCAATTATCTATAAATTTAAATATTTAACTATTCATGTAATTGCTTGAAACTTGGCTAGAGTCAATTTATTTAATAATTTTATGCATCATTATCGATTTCTCTCCCTTATGTCTTAATAGACGTAAATGGAGCATATAGTACATAAATCTGTATAAATAAATTACATATAATTAGAGTAGAAGAGATGAAAAAAATTACCATTAAAAATAATATTTAAAACATTTAATTAAACAGAAGGAAAGAACATTTACAACTTATTTTGCAGAAATTTTTTTAATCTTTAATTACATCAAACTGTTACATATAGAATGCTTCATTTTCAAACTTTTCTTGAGGAAAAAAAAAAGATATCTAGATAGGATTGGATTTATTCCAAACATGGCCTGTAGCATATTAAAAATACATAAAAGGAATACAGACTTTTAATTTGAACTAACCCATTATTAAACAAAAATTACTTGTCATTTCTTGTTTTATTATCAAACAAAAACATGGGCCCATTTTTAAAAATGATTTTATAAAATAGTTTCCATTCTTTACAGTGAAAATATAACATTTTAACAAAATTAAAACAAAAAAGACACATTAAGAGTAATAAATCATTTCACAGTATTATTTGAAATTTGATAAAAATATGAAAGCTAATTGCGATATCTTTCTCAAGAAAAAGACAAATGACGGGGCTATATTCTAACAACCAGCATTTAGTCTAAAATGCAAGAGAAAGATTCCAGAAGAGAAGTCTGAGATATACGAGAAAAATTTTACACAGTCAACATTCTTTAATACAAATTTTACAATTTAAACAAGTTATTATATTCAACTGTTACGTACTAAGTAATATTAATAAAAATTTTAGATTTAATTAAGCCTAATTTAGATTATATCATTCTCATCTCTGTTCATGCCCAGTTTCATATTAGGCTCTCAGTTCTCAACACTCCCTTGCCAGCTGCAGCCACTTTTACTTCCAACCAACTACTAGACTACCCAGCTTCATTCCTCTCTCCATTATCCTGTGACAGTTGCCCAGTTGAAGATGACACTAGACTGTCCATTCTTAATATATGGCTGGTAAAGCTCCATCTTCTAATTTTAATTTCTTTACCTAAGGATTTATTTTTGTTTCCTCTAATAGCACTTCAATGGTGTTCAGCCAAAAAATATTCATAATAAATCTCAAAACATTTACACAACATAAATCTGAACTATTTAAATTCCTGTTTTAATTTGACAGAAGACATTTTGATTTCCTACAGCCAAATAAGAATACAAGAACATTGAAAAAAATTCTCAAAACTGTTTTGCAATTTGTTTCACACTATGCTTACTAATATACTGTAATGCTTACTGATATACTGTATGCTAATGAATGGGATGTATGAGTTACAGTTTCCGTATTTGCATTTTTTCACAATAATCTAAATTTTTCCAATACAATTATTCAGGGTTTGTCTATCATCATCACCATATTATATCCATTATGATTAAATATCAAGTAATAATACGTCTTTTTTCTCTAACTAAAATATTATTGACATGAATAACAAATTGTGCAAGAATTATAGTGATTATAATAACTCATGAAACATGCAGGCCTATTTAGACACTAAATCCTGATTCATGGATCAGGAGTTAAGTGACGAAATATAAATAGGATTAAAGTAAATCTAATAAAATTGAGCAAGAATTTTTTTTCTAGAGAATAGTAACAAATGATTATTCCATATTTTCTGAGTTATGTCTATTGATAAGATTTTTGAATTGTCTATTTTCAACTTAACTAAACATCTGAAGTGATTTTTTTTGTAAAGAAAAAAAAAAAAAAAAAAAAAAAAATCTGTTATGCTTACTAATATACTGTAATGCTTACTAATATACTGTATACTTACTAATATACTGTAAAAACTTAGAATTATTCATATGATGAATTCCACTCAAAATTTATAATTATTAACCAAGGATAATAAATTCACTAATAAAACACACGATCTTCATTTGGCATTGAATATTTTTAGAAATAACATGAATTTTCATAGATACAAATATCACCTTATATGCTTCTAACGTTTCAGCCCATCTATTTCGTTCCTCTGGTGTTTCAGCTCGTAAATACCACACACAGTCATGGACACTAACATCAAAACGACATTCATCAAACTCATGAGGCTAAAACAATATAAGAAATAATGTATTAAAATATTATACTTTTAATTAAACTAACAAATTGCTAAAAAGAATTAAAACAATTACATTATGATTATCTACAGATATTATTATTAAAGCATATTAAAAATGTGTGCGTCTTAGTAAGTTTGCCTTTGGTTCACTTTATAAATATGGTTCAGAAAAATAAATGTCCATGTTTCGTTTCAATATTAGTAAAGTTAAATAATGCTTTATGCAAAGACAAGCTTAAGGTTAGCATGAAAAGTATTGTAAAAGTATACAGAGATTGAATGAATAAACAAATATACGGGCAACAGACCCGTACAATATACACGAACACAGTATGCACAATATTTTTTAACTACAACTGAAAAAGAAATAAGAAATAATCTTCTTCTTCAAAAAAAATTCACCTTTTTTGAATTTCCGAGAAACAGAAGATTCTTTTAATGCTTTTTTCTACGTATGAAAACAAGATTTAAAATCATGCAGATTCTGATTTATGCAATTTAAGATTGTACATAGTGTTTCATATTTTTCTTAAATCATAAAATCGCATTTTGTATTCACATGATTTAAAAGCTACTATTACGAATTGTATTTAAGTGACTTAAAAATTATACAACAGAAGTCATACTTACGTAATTTTAAAATCAAACATTGAGATTCATATTCACAAGATTTTGAAATCAAACATCGAGATTTGTAATCATACGATCATAAAATCAAATATTGAGATTCGTATTAACACGATTTTAAAATCAAAAATCAATATTCATATTTACGGGATTTTAAAAACCAAACATCAAGATTCCTATTAATGAGATTATAAAATTTAACATCCGAGATTCTAATTTAACATTTCTATTTTAACACTAAATGTCGAGATTAGTATTCGCGTGATTTAAAAGTCACACATTGAGATTTAATATTAACACAATTTAGATAAATAAATAATATCTTTATCGATATTTATATCATAACGTTGATAAAATTCAGTAGATAAATGCTACCGACATATAATTTCTTTTCTTCTTGAATTTCAGGTAATTTTACGATTATTTAAAAAGTGTTTTTGCACATAACATTTTCGGATTTCTATTTCCAGATTTTTTTGGTTCTTTACCCAACCCATACTTGTGAAATGAATCGATATAGAGTTCTATAAAAATGAAATATTGTTAAAAAATATTCATGATTTTCATAAAATTTTTTACAGAATGTGGTGGTGACAAAAAGTTCGTAACTAGTTACAATAGTTAATCAATGCGTGCAGAAAACTTTTTCATTGAGATTTTGTCTTTGTAAAAAGTATTTCATTCTATCTAAGTCTATAGGTGAATCATTTTGACTTGAAAAACAATTCTCAATAATAAACTCTAGAAAACAAGATTGATAGATGTGACATTAATTGTGATTTTTTTCGCCATTAATTGCGATTTTTTTGGTTTTGAACTTAGGAGGAACCATTATGTTCCGGGCATCGTTTACTCTTCTGGATGGCAGTCGGGTGGTGTGTGAAAATCATCGTCATACTCCACGCTCTGGTCGAAGCCCGTTTTCTAGTTAAATTTTCACCTTCCCCTTTTAAGAAGCTTCAGTGGGAAAAATTGGTTCGCAACTTGATTTGGGCGGCTGACAAATGGAAACTCCTGAGGAGCTGATTGAAACTTTATGGTTTATTTGACGAACTCCTTAATTCTCCCTCTCCACCTCTCCTGATTTTATGTAAATGTCTTCTCATCTGCCACTATGCAAAGAAAACCAATAAAAGGAACTTTACTGTTACAACCACAAATTTGATTTTGTATTTTTTGTCAAGAGGTATGTTGTTCTTTTCATCTTTTTTAGAGTTTACAATTTTATATTTTTCCTGGATATATTGCGGTAACAAATGTGTTGTGTACTAACGATCTACGTGCTAAATTTTTATGAAAGTACTTAATTGTTTTTTTTTGAGCTAGCAATACTCTCCTTTCTCTTTTCTTAATTGAATTTCCCAGCATTCCATAATAACAATAGAGTTTTGCATTATTTGGTCAAAGATCATAAGAAAATGACATCAATAGGTAAAAAATATAAATTATAGAAAATAGAAATTCTGTTAAGAAATTATTAAATAAGAATTAAAACATAAAAATAAGAAGCCATCATAGGCAATAAATATATGAATTTTATTAAACTTTACCAACAATCCTATTAAAATATTCGCAGCAAAACAGAAAAACAATTTCCTCCATGGATAACTTACTTTAAGTCCTAATAAAACGAATAATATATTCATATTATTTGTTAAAGAAATAATTGATGTTCATTCATGTGTCTATTGGTAACCCAGTTTTATATAGATATTTGTAGGTTATTCTAGAGCATGGATGGGTAAACTATGGCCAGCGGGTCAACTGTGACCCACCGGAAAGTTTTATCCGTCCCGCCAATAGAATTTTAACTTGCCAATTCGTGGCGATTATAAGCAATATACACCTAATTTCTCGTCTATTTTGTTTATAGCTATTTTTGTTCTTTCTTTTCAACAAAGTACTAATGAAATTTTTACTTTCTCTATTTTTGTTCTACAAAACATAAATTGATAGAAATAGCTGGCACAGACATCTTCATTTGATACAATGTTGGTAGCAGAAGTTCTTTATAGAATAGCTGTAGATTGGCGCCATTCTGAAGCAGTTGTTTCTAAGTATGCCAAAATTTGAGTTTTACAAATCATTACCGAAAGGAAGTTTCCCAAATTTAATAGGTATTTCATGACCAGAAAATCAGTGCTATGTTTGCTTCATCTTATATATGAGAACAAGTGTTTTCAACTTTGAACCTTAGAAAAAATCATTTCAGAAAGTAGAGTAACAGACAAACATTTAGCCTAGTTCCTTAAAATAAGTACATCTCACTTGGAACCTCAATATAAGAAACTTTTAAAAATAAAATCGAAATTTCATTCATCTTATTAAATATTTAAATTGAAACAAAATTTTATTCATCTCATTAAATATTTAAATGGAAACATTATCGTTTTTATTTTATTTAACTATTATTTAAAAAATTTTTACTTATCCCATCAAACTTTTTTTTCTCGATTTTTTGCTCTGGACCAAAAAAGTTTACCCATCCCTGGTCTAGAGTATATATAAATAAATATTTGAAAGGTTATGTCTTTAAAATCTTCCCTGTAGTTAAGCTATTCATTCTCATTTCTGTGTATACATTTTTAAACAAGTTCCTCAAAAATTTGAAATGACTACTTTCACAATTGGTTCATTTGAATAATTTGTGCTTTTATAATTTGTAATTAACAAAACTTGTATCTGAGATATCTTCAAAAAAATTTTTTCTTAAATAATGAATAAGGTATCAAAAACAATTGTGTGGAATCGATAGTTGAAATGTTCGATTTCAAGTCTGGATCTCCCAGAGTTCAACTAATTTAATTTTATACACTCAATTATAAGAAACAAACTATAACAAAACCATTATAAGAGAAGAACTAGTTATCAATATTCAACCGATACACTTCTGCACAAAAAAAAAAATGCCTTTATGATAAAAAAAAGTTGTTAGATGACCATTTATGATACATTCAAATTTTTTAATTAACTTATAAGTTCAGTTAAATCAACTCATTAATAATTCATTTATTAATGTTAATTTTTCAATAGTCAAGCTTCTCGTTACAAAATCGAGAAAGGGGTCGCAATGTCAAAATATATAGAAAATGTTGCTCTGTCACACTTAATAGCAAAATTTTCCTTTTTTAAAAGAAACGTTCAAATGTTGCTATTTATTTAAAAATTTTAACTACTGTATATTATGTTGTACAAATCCGCTTATTTTATAAGTCAAACCCCAGTTTTTGTTTACATAAAAATTTCTGATATGTTGGATGTACAGGTTGACCACTGAAAAAAAAATCAAATATGAAAACTTTTAATTTCTAAGAACTTAAGACTTAAAGAAAAGATGATAAGAGGAAATGCAAAGTTACTAATAAATAACAAAAATAGTTTGTGAAAGGAGTGAATTGAATCAGAGTTATTCATACCTATCTCATTGTTTATAATGCATTGATATTTCAGGATCAACAAATGTTCGATATTATTACCAGTGTACATATCGACGCCAATTTTCATATAATTTTGGAAGTTTGAAACGTCTTAAACAATGGTATATTGAAATACATAAAAAAAAAAACAAATCTGTATATATAAAAAAAATGCTTCAAAAATTTGTGGTTAAAGTTCAACAATCGAATAGTATAGTAGATACAATTTTGTGTCAATTTTTTGCCGGTTTCTGACATTAACTTTAATGAAGAAATATATATGGTGCTAATTTCAGCAAAAAAATTGTTAACTAATTTTGGAAAGAAAAAGATTATCAAAAAGTAAGATCATTAAGAAATGTGTAATTACTGTAATTTTGATTATCCTATATCTTAAGCTGTGTCTGTTTAAAATAATCCAGGAAACATATCAAACAATAAATATTGTATACTAAGACAAACTTTACAGAACTCTTAAAAAGCATGTCTGAGGCAAATGACAATTATCGTAATAAAATACATTAAGTAAAACAGAATTTTTAGAAATGAGCAACATTGAGAAATCTAACCGAATTAGGGGATACTTCCTCAAACTTTATTTTTTCAGAAAAAAAAAATTAGATATGAGATCTTTTACAGTAACTGCCTATCAAAGTTTTGATGTAATTTCCATTTCTATTAAGTCATTTTTGAACACAAAACTTACTTTAATAATTGCTTTGAATATACTTATGGCACCTCTGCAGCCATAAGCTGTATCATCTTCAGATTTATAATAAGCTAAAGTTCCATCTTTCAGCACAATATAACGATCTTGCCAACCATGAATATAATTTGTCCACTTATTAAGGGTCCCGTGCAATTCAGGCTGTGCGAAATTGTTATCAATTTCATCTTCATCTTCACTTAAATTGACACTATGGTCATCCGACATGGTTTGCATTTATCAAGAAGTTTTGTAATACGAGAAGGAAAAAAATCAGTTTTTAAAATGTATTGCACAGAATATATGATGGAAAAACGTGATATCAGGCATGTTACATTGACGCAGTAGCAATACAAACTTTTTCATGCTGTATCAGTTCTTTTAATTCAATTTCATTTTATTGGAGAAATCACTACCTGAAACTGTAAACATTGGTGGCTTATTTCTGGCAAAACACACCCAATCACGTGAGACATAATTTTAATGAAGACAAAAAGTTGTAAAGTGACGTAATAAAGCGAAAACATTAAATTTTATGTTATTATTAATTAAAAGCATTCTAAATAAAACAATAGGTATAAATTTTTAGCGACTTGAACTATCTCAAGTTAACAGTTTAAGATGAAATGTATATTTAACTTTGCAAACTAAATGAACGCAAACTATAAAAACGGACGAAAATTGATAAAGAGTTCATGTTTAGTTCGATGTTTTTCGACTCTTTCCGGACCATGCGTTGAATGAAATTCTTAAAGAATGATTGGTGAAATAGAAATATTATGTTAATTGGTTCTTAAGTTAACCAAAATTAGGTAGTTGAAAACGTTTGGATATAAATTTGGAAGACGTGACTGACGCGCATTGTCCTTCCGCCAAAAACTTCACGGTGAAGAAGTAGAGCGATTCTCTAGTTTCCATGGGTAGAGAGTTCGAATTTCACCATGGCTTTGAATGTATTTTTGTGTTGTGATATAATTTGTGCTATTTGCTCTTAAATATGACATGGTTTACTAGACGTTTTTTGTATTGATCACAAGTTCTAAATTTAAATTAATTTTGATAAGTCGTTTCCCACTTTACCAATTTTTGAGTTCAAAATATGTCCATGAAACCTCAATAGCGTATCTAGGAGAAATAGTGCCTGTGCCAAATCTCGAATTTTCGAAAGAATTAGATTTCTATTTTTAAAAAATAAAAATAAAAGCATTATTTGATTAGTGTAATCATCTTGGCTGTGTAGCATAAAATTGCATTATACACAATCAAAAATTTACAAAATCTGTAACAATTCTAATTTTAGTAATCTTGTATTAATGCGTATTTTAAATCGTCGTTTATTCGAAATATAAAGTCATTATAAAATACTTAAGTCATATACTATTATATCAGATGAAACGAAAGTAAAGACAATTTAACTGACTTAAGGAATCACAGTTAAATTTTAAAGTTTTTCAAACATGATATGTTTAAAAAAATGTTGCACTGAATTTTTTTTAAGAATGATTTTTTTAAAAACAAATTTATAAATAAATATCACTCATTATTAGAAATTAATTCAAAGAAAGCTGCTATTCGAAAAATAATAATTTTTTGCTAACGGGAAAATAATAAAAATTTAAGAAGCTTCTGACTATTTGTAATCTAATTAAATAAAATAAAATTCTCCCGCTATTATAAATTATTTAAAGAGCTCAATACAAATTATTGCAACTGATTATGACAATCGCAAATAAAAGTACGACGTATTACGCAAATAAAAGTACGTTATTGTTACTTTTAATGATCAAAATTTTTATTATTTTCCACAAACAAAAGAGTAGCTACATAATTTCTTAATAGTTGTAATAAGTGAATGAATATTTTACTATACTAATGAGTTTATATTTATAAACATACTTGCTACCAAAACACTTGGCTTCAATTTATTGAAGTTATTAATCTTTTTGAAAATAGATTTAATCCAGTTGGTTTTATTTTATTTGTCTATTTGGACTAATATCGCCAATGTTATAAATCTTTAAATGCATTGAAAAAAAAATTTTTTTTTTTTAATTGTTTTCTTCATATACTGTTTACACTTTTGGAATGTTAGGGAAAAATAAAGAGAGAAATTTGTTGAAATTGCTATTTATACTTCATACTGATTCCAAAAATAATTACGCTGATAAAATAGTGATGAAATAAGATAATTATAATTCAACATTGCTAAAAGTTATTACCTTTTCAAAATCCAGCATTTTCTTACACTATGTGGTTTTATCAATACTTGTTTAAATACCTTACCAGATTGCAACGAATTTATTTTGTTATCAACTTTGAATTATTACATCTATAAAGATTTGCACATCTATAATTTTTTCACGTTTTTATCAATACTTTAAACCGTTTTCCAGATGAAAGCTAAAATTTAAAAAAAAATTTGGTTGGCATAATTAATAAAACGGAGAAGCAGCAAGGAATTGTTAATAGGATAAACTAGAGCCCCTGAATTAGACAGGCTCGTCTATTTTTGGAGCAAAGAGCTAGCATAAGCACAATACTAACATAACGTAAACTTGCGAACTTGGAGCAAATATTGCTTGATAGGTCAGCTCTGATAGTATAGGAGCCTTAGGATAAACCATGGCATATTCAATAATTGCATAGATAGCAAGCAATTTACTGCAAATGATTTTTTTCGAATAATACGGATTTTATTTTTTTTTCTTCTTTTAAATATATTCAATTCTTTGCACGAAAATTATTTATTTAAACCAACTAAAATTCAACAGTTCAGTTTTTTTTTCAGAAAAAAAAAAAGAAACTTTAAGTTTTGAAAGCGCTAAAATATTGTATTGTCACTAAGAATACACTTTTATGATAATGAAGGTGATAGTATCTGGAACACTTGCATTATTTGTACAACATGTAGGATTATTCGATGCTTATCTAATTCGGAGGACCGAGAAAAAAAGTTACAATAAAACAAAACAGAAAAAAAGTTACAAAAAAAAGTTATAATAAAAGTTACAATAGTATCAATCATCGTGTTTTCACGTTCTAAGATAAAATTTAAATTTTTCGATTTTTGAATTTTAAATACGTTCAAATATATGTGCTGACACTATTTTAAACATGCTTCTTAATCCAAAATAGGAAAGAAAATTTGGTCTAAATGGTTAGGCAGAAGAGTGGTTGACAGTTTGGATTTTTTAATGTTAATTTTGATTTTTGCGTGTTTCGCAATTACAGAGAAATATTATTTTTAAACTTTCATTTCCCAAGTGCTATTTGACTGATTCCCGTCAAATTTTGAATTTTATCGTTTAAAATCACGTATAGATAAAATTGGCGAAACAATTTGAATGTCTTTTTGACCATTAATAAATAAATAAAAAAAATAGTAAATAACAAAAAAAAATAAAATAGTATGGAGTTATCTTTGGATAGACAAGTTTTATAATTGTGTGCAAAAATTATTTTATTCGCTTCTTTAATTCCGGAGATATTTCGAAATAGGGGATATTTTCCTCTGGGTTATATTGCCATTTTCTCCTTATATTGAAGGTCAAAAAATCCAAATTTATCAATAAAAAATTTAAAAAAAAAAAAAATAAATAAATTTAGAAAAAGAGCCTTGTTTATTTTAAAAAAAAGTACGAATTTACATAATAACCCAGATGATTAACTACGCAATATAACTAAGCAAATTGTTCTACATATTTAAGGTTGTGTTCTTGAACCATAAAGATTGAGTCACTAGAACGCGAATATTTCGATAATTAAATCAAAAGTTATTAAAGGTGTTCGTTTTTCTTGCGAACTGCATTATGAACGATTATTGGTAATTACTCCTGCGAATGGACTGCTTATAGAATTATGTAAGGAATGAGCCCGGTAGAAGAATTTATCAATCTGCTGAATATGTCAATCTGCAACACTATCTTCATGAATTCAAATTTGTCTGCGAGCCTATCACAAGTAAGACTATTATTTAAAATATTCGACTTAAACTAACATGTGTACAGCAAATATATCAGAAATACAGATATAAATTATGTTAAAAATGTCTTATTTTTGTTAATTTTTTTTTCTTACACTTTTAAATGAGTGAAATAATTGAAATTAAAAATTCTTCTTTATTTTTCCAAAACTCCTTTAATTGAAGAACAATGTCTGGAATTTTCGAATAACCACAACTTTTTTTTGTTGCTTATATGTCTGCAGATTGTCAAACAAATATTGTTTAAAACCTGTTGAGAATAATCACCCTTACTCTTGAATTCGCGTTCGCAAAACGCTTGAGTAAGTCTTCTAGCGGGTGCTTAATTATGAAGTCTTCATTTAGTTCCACCAGAATCATGGGCAGAGTCAGACGCCATTTACTAAGCAGCAAATAAGAAGCAAAGTTTCCCTAAAGAAAAGGCCGAAGAACTTGAAAAAACTCTCCAGAATATTGGTAATCTTTCAGAAACAGAACAAGCCAAACATTTGAAGAAAAATTCCTCAATAATTTTTAACTTTATTATCAACAAACTTGCAACTGATGACGTGTATTAGTAAAGCCTCATTCCAATGAATAAATGTGAATTCAGAACTGTAATAGTTATAGAATATTCTTCTTCGTTACGGAATAGTATATTTCTTTATCTATATAATTCGGAAAACAACAATAAAAAATCATCCAAACTACTTGAAATACGAGTCATTGTCATTTGTGTTGATTATCAATAAATTTTTATCGTTATCTTGGTAAGTATTTTTTAGTTTTGAAAGATTAATTTCAGCTAGAATTCAGCTATTCGGTTTTTAAGCTACATATTAAAATTCATATCGAGATCTTACAATTATAAAATTTTGCTTTGTGGTATATTATCTAAAAGTAATGAAGGGATCATCTATGCATACGTCATTTGAAAATAAAATTTTCAAACGTAGAACATTTAATTTGGACTTCTTCGGATTTATAAATCAGGTTAGTGTTATGATTTTTATAATAAAAAATTTGCTTGTAAATATTTTTTTTCTTATTTGATGATAGTTCTCTACAGAATGTTTTTTTACGTCTGATTAAGAACTATAAGAATAAAAAGAAGAAACAATATGACAGTTTTTTTATTTCAATATGAGGAATTTTTAAAATCGTTCTTTTATCCTAAGAATTCTTTGTTTTACGTTTTTTAGTTTATGTTTTTTAAAGAAAAATTGTTGTCAAAATACTTTTTTTGAAAAATTAAATGGTATAAACATTATGTGTTTATGTATACTTCTTGCATATTCTAATGTTTGAAGTAATATGATTCAGAAAAGTAAGGAATTAAAAATCGGTACTTATGTATTAACGCCACCGCAGCTACAGATTTGGCTGTTTTTAAGTGTCACCAATCTTCACCTAAAATTTTTGCGACAATATCATAAAATGAAACACTTTATTTGAAATCAAAGTAGTCTTTCGGATTTCGGTGGGAAATGGGCCGATATAGAGTTTAACATAGATTCAAAACAATATCTATTTTCTTTCACCAGATGCTGTCACCATATGAACTCTAATAAATAAGATTCCAAATGAA
This sequence comes from Parasteatoda lunata, assembly GCA_949128135.1. Taxonomy (NCBI): domain Eukaryota; kingdom Metazoa; phylum Arthropoda; class Arachnida; order Araneae; family Theridiidae; genus Parasteatoda; species Parasteatoda lunata. The sequence goes on along the minus strand of OX421974.1, from coordinate 88,316,985 downwards.
ATAACATTTCCAAAACGTACGTTTACCAAGATAAAGTTTCATACTATAGAAAATTGGTAAATTATAGTTTTTTTGGGGGGGGGGATAAAATATTTAGCTCCTGAAAAAATAAAATTGCATCTTGTTTTGTTTTTAACAAATCCCAAAGAGGAATTTTCGTAGCACTAAAAAATGGCGTCAAATTTTTTTTTTCTTTGTTTCGTAACCATTCTTTATTTTACGCTTTTTAGTTTCTAAATGATGATAGTTATTGAAACTTGAAATTTTTTGATAAAAACTGTTGTCAAAAAACTTTTTTTTACAAAATTAAATTTTATAAAATTATGAGGCTTATGTATACTTTTTGTTTATTTTAATTTTTGGAGTAATATGATTCTTAAAACTATGGAATGTAAAGTTTAAATAGGCCTTTCATGTTAAATCATTAAATTTGGTAAAACTATTTCTCAGACATTAGGTTTTAACTCTTATTAGAATATGCATTTTTTTTTCTTTTCATGTAGAAATGTTTTTCCAATGTGTTTTGGATGATCCTTCTCTAAAAAGAAGAAATACCTTTTTGTTTTTGTTTGCATAAGAAAGAATATCAAACATTTTTCTTTTTTAAAGTTAATAAGCCACAATAAAGAAGGAACGTTAAAATGCGACACGCTGCATTAAAGACGTCTCTAGAGTAACTGAATGACTGTTCATATAGAAATCGCAGGTATTCGTCTCATACAACAACGCCCCCTATAGTTCGTTGCGATCGCAAATTGGTAGTTTATTTAATGGAAGAAAAAAAAAAAAAAGAAATAAAGCCAATTTGTTATTAATCAAAAAGTTACAATTTAAAAGGAATAATAAAAAAGAAATAATTTCAAGTAAAATGAAATTTTTTAATGAAAAAGTTTGAAATATTAACAAAGAGAAAATGATGTTGCATGCTACGTTTTTGTAACATTTCTGATTCATGTCAATTTGATATATCCTGAAAAATTTCCATTGCTTTTGTGAAGAAAAAGTTGCTTTAGACAAATTTTGTGACTTTTTTCAGGAATGTTAGTAAAATTACTATTCTTGATTTAAACGCCATTTTCCTCGTCTCTAAAATTGTTTTTGTATGTGAAATATAAAATCCCTATTGCACGTTTATATTATTTCTTAGTTTGGTCCAGTAGTTTGCAATTAGCAATTTCCCCCCTTTTGACAATTTTCTGACTAGAATTACACTCAAGAGCCAAAACATTATGACCACCTCTACATTTTGCAACGAACTCTCCTGGATGATGTGGAATTCACGTGATCAGGTGGAAGTGGTATTTAACTGTTGCTGAAGAGTTTGAAGAATCATTCTTTCACCTACTTCTGTGTGTGATTGGAAAGGCTGCGGATCTAAGCGACTTTGATAAAGGGCAGATTGTAATGGGAACAAGTATTTCCGAAACTGCACGACTCGTGGGTTGTTCACGATCTACAGTTGTTAGTGCTTATGCAAAGTGGCTGAATGACGGTGAAACCAGCAGTAGACGACATGGTGTTGGACGTCCACACGCTATCAAAGAAAAAGGTCGCCGGAGATTGTCTCGCTATGTAAAGCAAAACCGGAGCCAGACAGTGGCTCAGCTGACAGTCCAATACAACGAAGGGTCAAGTAGAATGGTATCAGACCACACTGTTCAGCGGACAGTGTTGGATATGGGGCTACGCAGCAAATGTCCCACTCGTGTGCCTTTGCTGACCAAGCGTCAGCGCCAACTACGCCTGCGCTGTGCCCGAGAACATCGCGACTGATCACGGTTTGTCATTCTTCACGCCGATGGCCGTGTTAGGATACGCCGTCTTCCAGGCGAACAGTTTCTCCCTCAATGTACAATAGGTCATATACAGGCCGGTGGTGGCGGTATTATGCTTTGGGGGACGTTCTCTTAGGCGTCTCTGGGACCCATGGTTGGGGTAGAGCAGAGCATGAATGCTACAGGGTATCTGAACATCATTGCAGACCAGTTGCAACCTTACATGGCCTTTGTTTTTCCAGCTGGAAATGGAATTTTCCAACAGAAGAACGCCCCGTGTCAAAAGGCTCAAATTGTGTTGGAGTGGTTCCAGGAACATGATGCTGAATTCCAGTTAATGTCCTGGCCGTCTATGGCTCATGAACTCAGCGGATCTCAGTACGATAGAACACATTTGGGATGTCATGGAACGGCAGTTTAGAGTTCAAAGACCACTAAGTCGCAATATCTCGGATTTACGTGACCGTTGCTTAAACATCTGGTACAATCTGTCTCTGGCCATCTACCAAGGACTTGTGGCATCCATGCCAAGGCGGGTTTCAGCTGTGTTGCGGGCTAAAGGTGGACCAACTCGTTATTAAGAGATTGTCATAATGTTTTGGCTCTTGAGTGTATATATGGCTCATGAACTATACTTAAGGATGATTCACTCTGATGCCTTCTCGACGCGTTTCCTGAAGTTTCTCCTGATCCAAGTGCCCACAGCATCCTTAAGCGAAATTTAACGGAAACGGTAAGTTGTTTCAGTAGATGTGAATAGTTGACATTGAACGGTACATTATGCAGTGTCTCTGTCATATTTTTGTTTACATTTGTAGCATAAGATGCAGTAGCCTTTTAAAGTTGAGTTCTTATGCTTCATTTCAATTAAAATTATTGAATTAAAATTGGATTGCATAAATTTAAGTTAAAATTTCGAAATTTTTATTTATCGTGCTTCATGAGGAAACATAAAATTTTCTAATCAACTCCAAATCTTACATTTAGTTCGATAATACGTAAAAAGTATTTCTGTTTTGGGGGATTGAATTTGACATTGTCAACCTTTTCATCTATCCTAAGGTACCTCTAGAAATTTTCGAAATTCTGTCACTTCTAATCGTGACAGGGTTCGCCAAGTGGGCCCCTACCTTGAAAAAACCCACGTGGAACGTAAGTGGGTTTTTAAAAATTTTTTTTAATTTTTTTTTTATTAAAACTTATTGATGTGCATTTAATTTTATATAATTTATTGTGTAGCATAAATTTGTCAAATAGAGTTGCATGACTTATAGATTTAAGTTTTTAATATTTGTAAAGCAAAGGAAACTCAAATTTATAATTTTATAGTACTATTGAAAACTTTAACAAGGGTTTTTTCAAAATGTAATATTTTAACGAAATTAAATCAAATAGAAATTTTAATAATATAGTCTGAAGAGATAAATTTTTCAAATATAGTTGCATGCTTTATATATTAATAAACAGGTTATTATTATTAATTCTTATGATTAAAAAAATTGAATTTTTTTTTTTTTTTTTACTAAGTGATACATTAACAAATTTAAACAGTTTTATTTTTCTAACTTTAAAAAATAAAATAAAACTTTTTATAAGAGAACTTTTTAAAATTATTTATCTAAAAATGAAATCATTTTCCTAGGGTTAATTATTTGAAAAAAAAAAAAAAAAATTGGACAAGTAACTGATATTCTTTATAATTATACGTAATTTTATTTTCACTTTCTATTAATTTTATGATAAAAACATGAAAGACCATTAAATATTTATTTCAGTTTTTAATTAAAGTCAAAAGTCAGATGAAATCTTAGTTTTTACTGATTTTAAATATTTACTGATTATAATAGGTTATATATGCATATATATATGTTTAATAAATATAGTAAATAAATGTGTGTGAAAAGAAAAAGATTAATAAACTTGTTCCTTTTTTATTACTGCATTTATATTTAATAATGCTTGAGTTAAAAATTGTGAAATGTTATGCACTTAACAATAAAGAAGATTCAAACATGTATTAGTGATAATGCGTTAATTTAAACTTAATATAAGATACATATAACAAAATTAAAATAACTTTTTGGATTTATTTCTATTTTTAAGCTAATACAACACTTTTTAATAAAAATATTTACACAGTAAAACTTAAAGTTTATGAGCACTAAATGAAAAAACCCAATTTCCCCAGGGTTTTTTTCTGTAAGACCCAGGTGGGTTGGGTTTTTTCTAAAATACCCGGGTTTTAATTGATTTTCTTGCACACACACCTCATAATATCTTTATAAAGTATTTTATATCGTTTTCTCGACCGGTATGCTTACCAGGACGTCATATGTTTGAAAATTATTTTATATTCGCCCTATATTGCAAGTCTCCTTAGTAAAAAATAATCATCATATCCATTAATTTGTCGAGAAACTCGTTAGGACGTCAAAGAAAGTCTCATTTTTAAAAACTCGATAAATATGCTTGCATTTGCGGTAACGTAAAATATCATGCGACAGGAATAATTAAATTAATTTAAAATACTCACCGTTTTGATAAGACTTCATGCAATAATTTTAATAAACTATGCAAAACCCAAAAGACGCAACTTAATATTGAATATAAAAAAAAACCTTAAAAAAATTAAAAGATAATTTTAAATGTTTTCTATTAAAACGTAAACGTTTCTGAGCTAAACTGTTGGTAAAATCGATTGTTTCATAAAGAAACTTGTTTCTTAGGGTTCTAAAATATCTGAAGAAATGTTGTTGTGCTATTTGGCATTATAAAAAAAATTTACAATTTTTGCATAATTTTTTTTTTTAACAGCAGGGTACTGAACTTATCGTTCTTTGCTATGGAAGGTGCCGGAAGTGTTGCTCATTTTGTGTTGCCTGATGAGCACTTTGTGTCCTAAGTCATGAAGGCGCGCAACATTACCCATGCCACACTACCATAGATACCCGTTCATGGGTTGGGCCACAGTCACACAGGGAGCGAAACATCCATGCCCTGAGCGGGATTCGAACTCTCAGCCTTTGGCTTCGCAATCAGACACGATAACCACTCGGTTACTTGACCGGTTCTTTGCGTAAATAATGTCATCAATGCTGAACAGTACTCATAACAGCGATTATATATCCTCTTGCGTATAAAATTTACAAGTTTTTATATATTTTATTATGATAAACAGATTGGGCTATTGAAATTTCAATAAAAACATTAATATATTTTGGGACATTTGCGAAATTAACTAAAACAACTACACATAATTTCTATTGAATACATGCAAAAATAAAGGCTTCAATAAATGCATTTATTTCATAAAATTACATTTTGAACTTTATTGCATCTCGTAAAGAGCACTGCTATAGTAATTGATGAAAATTGTGGTTGCAAACTAAAAACTTGCTTAGTATAAAAACAATTATATTTACAGCAAAGTCTATACTCTATATACACAATTATATTTAAAAAAAATAAAATAGAGTGCTGGTAAGTAATGCAATTTTAATATAATTTCGCTACATTTTCATATTTATTCATATTATATTTACAAACAATGATCAAAGCGAGAGTAGATACAGCGACTAGAAAGAGAAAGATAAAAAAAATATATATATCAGTTATTAAATTACATTGAAGTAATAAACTTCCGGATATGTATTTTTATTCGTAAGTATTGTACATTTTAATAAGAGAAACTATAAAAAATATTGCGCTTTACTTGGAACTGGTTTTTAGTATATATACAGAATGGTTTTGAAACAACGTTATAAAAATTATTACTTATTCGAAACAGGTTTTATTTCATTGTTTTCAACTCATTATTGTGTTAAATATAATAAATTTCTGATTTCTTATCATTTTCTGATGTTATTTTTAAAAAAATTTTATAAAGAAACTCCCTTTTAAACTTAATTTCATGCAAAAAAGTACATAATTCTGCATAAAGAGAAAAAAGAGTATAAATAATTTCGACTTATAAATGATATGTAAATAAACAATGAATTGCACATTAAACAGTGTATGAAGAATGTATTTACAAAGCATATAACATTCATAATAAAAATATGCGTACTGATAAAAATTTAAATTGAATAGAATAAAAAATGAAGTTTCATTTTTATAAAATAATGTAAATACTTAAGTTCTTGCGCATATATATATTGTAATTGTACATATGTTTAATACAAAGTTAAAGCTAAGAGAGATGTGTGGAAAAATGCAAATCAAATGTTCACTTAAAAATATTGTTCTAAGGATCAATTTTGATCTAAAGGAATAATATAATATGAGTATTTCATATATTTAAATGGTATGGAAATAATTTATTAGCAATAGTTGAAAGCAAATCTTTGCTACAGCAGGTAGGTAAAAGAAAAAAAAAAAGGCTCAAGGAAGTTTGATATCTCCATAAACTGATAAAAGGATAGTAAGACTATGCGAATATATATTCAATTTTAACTTTCAAACCGCTACCAGAATTTTTGAAGCTCAACTTTTCCTTTTTTTGCTGGGCATTTCAAATATTTATCAAGAATGGTTTTGAGAAAAAATTTTTTCACACTGTATTTGCTTAAACGCAAAGAAGCTAGCCAAAACGTATCATCCATAAAATGAAGATATTATTTGAATATTGATCCAACTATACTCATTAGATTCACTTTAATTCCTATCTTATTTTAACAACTCCAGTTTATTTCTGCTGCCAATATTACAAACCAGAAAATGTAGAAAAAAAAAAAAAAAAAAACAATACATCCATTGGCCTTTTTATTTTAAACATCTCGTTAGTTAACTATTACATTAATTAACTATTACATTTAGTTGGTTAATAAGATTATTGATGAAGCCTTTTATGTAGCAGTTTACAAGAATCACGAATATTTATTTAGATCTTGAGCTGTGATTCCCTAAGTATGTAATGGAGACAAATGCTAGATAGCATCAGGTCTGAAACAGAGAAGGAAAAGAAACTGAATACGTATTATAATTATAAAAATTTATTACATCGAGTTTATTGTTTGTAAATGCGTTTTTATTGTGATATTTTTTGTAAAATTGCGCTGGAAATAATTTTAATTTTTAATGTTGTATTGGAAGTTATTTTTATATGCATACTCTTAAAAAAATTATATATATATACAAGGGTCTGTCCAGGCCAAATTTACTACCGTTTAGCGGTACCTTCACAAATTCAACTTTAGGAGAAACGGTAGTTTCACAAAATACTCTTTCTTAAAATTTTATTTTTGTATCCCGTAAGAAAGGATAAATGATAAATCCATATTTTTGTGTTGATTTTGATATAATTTTTAATTTTCACGAATTAGGTCTAAATTTTCACAAAATAGGTACCTCTCAGAAAAACCTAGACAGACCCCTGATATATATATATCTTAAGCAATTTTTTAAGTAAAAAAAATTTTTTTTTACGAATATTAACCCAACATAGCAATAATCCGAGAAATATGGCGATAATAATATACAATTAACCATATTAATATGGCAACAACGCTTTAAAAATATGCCAAGATGTAAGAAGTTAACCACGAATCGCCAAAGTTTGGGAATATCTGCTTTATAATGTTTTAGAAAGAAAAGATACTAACTATAGAAAGAAAAGCTGATAAAACATTTCGTAGCTTTTGAAAAGAAGTTTCCAAGAGATAACGGTGTGTTAAAGTGTAATATTTAATCTTAGAAAAAATTATAAAAGTTATTATTATGTATTCATAGTTAAAATTATAAATGTCAGTCAGCTACATATTGCTTTAACAAAGAAAAATATATATATATATATATATTAAAGGCTAAATTTGAAAGGCACGCGTTTGACAGTAAAAAATTTGACTTGAAAATAATAAATACATACGAAGAAAAAAAATGACAATGCTTTGTAAAATTGCCTAAAGCTTATACAAGTGTTGACAATTCTGTTGCCCTTTGAGCAGTGACATCCAACCCAAGTTGACTCAAACGACTTTGATGAAGATCTTTGCAGGCTCTGGTTTTTTCCCATTGCCACAGGTACACATTGTGCACACTTGCGACTCCACAAAATACAATTCCAAGTCCTATTACAATACTTGTTGCCATGGCAGGTATTTCGTTGAAATGAATAAAGGTAAACAAGATGACCCCTGAAATAAACAAAATTGTGTGAAACGAAAATGAAATTATATAGGGTGTTTAATAAAAAATGTGGACCTATCATTCTGCGTTTCGGGGGCAAATTTAAAATTCTATGGGAAAGGGAGAGTTAGTGTATTTATCGTTCAAACACTCTGTAAATTCTAGTAAAATTGTGTCACACTTTCATTGGTTGTTATAAGTTGAAATACAAGATTATGTAGCAAACTCAAGAAGAAGATTTTTAATGTGGAAAAGTACCTAATTAATATCTGCTTCAATTCTGCTTATCTATAAACTATTTTTATTTATTGTCTTTAACAATAGGAAATATTCTGCAATAAATGAATATTTTTATTACATATTTTAACACTTACTTTTGATATACCTTTCTTTAATTAACGAATAATGAGCTTAAACTGAACAAATGATATCACGGGCTGTTTTGGACCTATCTATATTATCCGGGTCCCCAAGGTTTTAGAAAAAAAAAATCAATAGTAAAAGCACTTAATTCACGCTTATGTTAGTTTGAAGTTTTTTCATTTATTTATTTATATTTATAAGATCCTCTTTAATGTTGAGGTCTGTTAGGACGAAGTTCGCATACAGATATATTTTCCTTACAAAATCATACAAAAATATTGTCATTAATCAATTAAATGATCGAGGTTTGTCTTACATTTGAAAAATTTAGGTTAATTACTTACATAAATTATTAGGGAAGTAATTTTCTGAATTACAAAATTTTAGTAAAATATTTAATTTATTTACAATTTTTCTGCTTATTTTAATTATTTCTAGTTAATAGTAATTTTATTTATTTTTAGTTAATATTTATTAATACTACTAATTTTAATTATTTCTAGTAAAATTACAAATTCAAGAATTATCACATTTTTAGAGTTTTTTTTAAGTCAAAATATTGCATTTACATTTGGAATTATTTATAATTTTTTCTATCTGTTGCAAAGTGGGGACATGCGAAATTCTGTTATTGCCTCTCTGCTGATATTTAATATTGATTCGCCAAATTACTTCATTATACAATAACTAAATTTTAGTTGATTAAAAAATAATACATTTTCTGATATATAAACGAAGAAAAGCACACTCTCAATTTTTTAATAAAACAGTTTTTTTTTTAATTTCAGGAATAATTAAATATAAATTAATATATTTACAAACCCTATGAGTTGTAGAATCCTACAACATTTAAAATAGCTGAATAATAAGCCAGTGCCTAAATCTTTTTCTTCTGCAGCTCTACAGCCAGTTGCAGGCCAATGCTGTCTCCAAAAGTTTCCCCGTTAGGCATTGTTCGCTGCTACAGCTGCCTAAAATCTTCACCGCACTATTATCAGGCCTTATATATTTGTTTAAATTGTTTATAAGTCGCGGAGCTTAAAATCAATTATATAAGATGAAAAATCAAATGATAAAGTATAACACATGCTATCACTTTTTATATTAAAGAAAAATCTCCTGTTAAACCGAGTGAAGTTGGTATTTATGTGTAAATTAAGCTTTATCATTATTTAAAATATACCTTGCTATAATTTGATGACACTATTTTTAGACTGAAAATAGTACGATTTTGATTTTTCTCGCTTTTTTATAAGTAACAATGGATCAAATAATTGGCTTTATGACTTTTACACGCTTACTTCATATCACGGATCTACTGTAGACAAAAACAACTATTTAAAAAAAAAGATTATGTAAAAAGTATTCATCCAAATTAACTAATGCATTATTCAAAATGAAGAGAAACGTTCAAATTTTAATTAAAAAAATACTAGATATGTTAAAAATATTGGGGTTACAAATAAGTTTCCGCCGTTCGTCACAAGATGGCACTACCAGAAGGTCATGTAGAAATTGATTGGTGTTAAACGTCTTATTGTAAGTTTGTTCATCTGGTAATTAGTGATTCCATATTAGCATTAAGTAATTGCTTTCGTGCAAAAATGTCAATTTTTGTGCCAAATAAGCGTCTTTTGCGGGAAATTTGGATTAATTTCTTTAATTTGAAGAAATCTGCAGCTGAGGTGCATGGATTGTTTGGGTAAGCATATGATAAGGCTGCTTTAAGTGAGTGAAGTTGTGAGGGTTTTCAGAAGTTTAAAAACTACAAGTTTGACGTGGTGATCGGAGTGGAATACCGAAAGTGTACAAGGAATCGGAAGAATTATTGGAAGAAGATTAATCCCAAACGCATAAAAAACTTGCTCTTACATTACAAGTGACTCAGCAAGCAATTTCACATCGTTTAAAATGACCCAAAACAAGGAAATTGGGTTCCATATGAACTGCAACAAAGAGACATTGTACATCGATTTTGCATGAAAATTTATTTTGCTATTTGGAAACACTTGAATGAGAAGTCTTACCCCACCCGCCGTATTCACCAGATCTTTCCCATTCTATCACCTATTTCGATCGACATGTCTGTCTGAGCTGAAATTTATTTAATCTGAAGAAACCAAGGAATGGGATTCGTTGCTATCCTCGAAAGATGAAGAATTCTTCCGACGTGGTATCCGAATGCTCCCAGAATGATGGGGGAAAAAAAGTGTCAAGTAATGGAGAGAATACTTTGAATAAAAAATAATATATCGTTTTTTTCACAATAAACTGCTAATGTTTGATAGAAAACGGCGGAAACTTATTTGTACTCCCAATAATAATAAGTTTTGGAAAATTTATAAAAAATTTCAAAACTAGCCCCTTTCAGCTCAGATTAAGAAAAAGAGGAAAAAAAAAAATCACGAAATTAATTAATCACGAAGTAAATATTCGTGAGGTTCTGTTAGAAATACCTACCTGTGAAAAAAAGAGGTATAGATAGAAAAAATCCACCAATGGCAAGAATTCGGGTGTGGGCACTTCTCTTCAAGAACTTGTTTGTTCTGAAAGAGAGACAGAAAAAGTTATAACTTGAAAAATATAATAAAGTGAATGCATTCTCTGTATTAAAAAGCATATTAAGCCCAGAACAAAACGTATAAATCGGTCATAGTTCTTCTAGTTGAGTTTAGACTAGTTATGTATTGTTTCTGTTATAAGTAAGGTCTTCGATAAGATCATTTGAAAAATATACTCTGGGAATCTACTGTTATGGAAGAAAATAATAAAAAAAATTATGATGACGTAAAAATATGAATAAGATGATCCAAAGTGTCTTACAAAATGATTGAAGATTTGAACAATCAGTTAAAGGAAAACGGAAAGAGATAGAAATGTTTGGATTGCTGCGGTGTTCTTCGGAAACCAGAAAATTTATTCTCTCGAAGTTAACTGAGAAAAGTTATAAGCAATGTTTTCAAAATAACAAAATTTGTATCAATAATATGTGGTAATCTGGGAAACTGGCTAAATTAGCTGACACATTCCAAATATTTCATTTGGAATGGTCTGTTGTTGTTAAATAGTTTTCCAGTTATAAGTAACATCTGCATATTTGTAAACTATTGTAACATTAGCATATTTGAGGTCACCCAATGGAACCAGTCCTAGAACGTGAAGATCCGATCATTACATCGAAAGTTATTCGTGAAGATCCGATTATCAGAGCAAAAGTTATGCAGGTTGGTCCATTTTTTTCGGGGGGGGGGGACAACCGAACCGAAACAAAAGTTCGCTCTTAAAATATGTACACATGTTTTTAGTTGTGTAATAAGGATAATAACATTTTGATTTTTAAATATCTGTGAACCGAATTCAATGAATTTACAGCAATGTTCAATTTCTATCCGGTTCTGGTTTGTTAAGCCTAAATCGAATTTGTCACGATTCTTACTTCATAATTCTTGTCATCTTCTTGTGTATTTTACCATACAGTAATTATGTATTTTAGTGTTCCTGAATAATAAAAATTGTGGCCGCTACTTCATACCAAGTAGTGTAAAAGAACATTCTTGGTTCACCTAAATTCAAGAATTAAGTATGGACTGGACATTTCACTACACTATTTTTGTGTGAAGTATGTTGCCACCATATTTGGCTTTGAGATGCACTAAAACATTTCACAGTGTTGATTGATACCGATTTATTGACTATAGGTTGTACTCAGTGTGAAGATGAAGAGTTCGGCAAGTATAAAACACGTAAATGTTTGATAGTTTTTATTTTATATCAAGCATTTTTTTCCGATTCACCTTTTGTTTTAATAAAAAAAAAGACACAATTACAAAATTAATAATTCACCTGTATTTACTCCATTCCGAGAACGAGTACTTAGTTAGGGTAGATAGATAAAAGTTTGATATTTTCTATTTAAATCAAATAATTTTATTCCATTGAGCTTTTTATAATAAACAAAAAAGAGTCTCGGTACAAAATTTTACTGTAAGAAAATTATCAGTACAAAACTAACGATTCTCTTGTATTTTGCCCCATATGGAGAATGAGTATTTAGCTAGTGTATAATGAAAAATATTTGATATTTTTTATTTTGTATCAAATCATTTAATTCTAATTTACTTCTTCTGATGCATGTAAGCCTGTTGTATAAAAATTCACTTTTTTCAGTAATTAAAAAAAATCTGATAACAAAAATTTCATAAGAAAATTACAAGTACAAACTTAACAATTCACCTGTACGAAAAATAAGTACTGAGCTAGTTCATATACACATATGCTTGATATTTTACATTTGCATCAAACCATTTTATTTAATTGCGCTTTTTACAATAAATGTTTGCTTTTTGTATGAAAATTCGAGCATTATAATAAATAAAAAAGAAACTTAGTACGAAATTTCACCTGCATTTACTCTGTACGAAGAATGAGTATTTAGCTAGTAAACAATAAATAAATGTTTGATGTTATTTTTTGTTGTATCAAACCATTTAATTTTAATTCGCTTTTTCTAATGGTTTGCCTTTTATATATAAATAAGTGCTTTATAATAAATAATAAAGAAAATCAGTGCAAAATATTACAAGAAGAAAATTGCAAGTACAAAATTAACAATTTACTTGTATTTATACCGTATAAGGAAGGAGTACTTAGGTAGTACATATGCAAAAATGCTTGGTATTTTCTATTGTTCCATCAAACCATTTTTTTCCAATTCGCTTTTGTAATAAATGTTAGTTTTTTGTATAAAAATTCGCTTTTTATAAAAATGATAAATAAAAATGAAAATAAGTAAAGTATTTTACATGTTCAGAAATTAATTAGATATTTTTTTAAATTTATATCATAATACTATCTTTCAAAAAAGAGAAACCATGAAAGCATGAATTAAATCACGTCATAGTAAAATATGAATCAAGTCATAGTAAAATATTTGTTTCCTCTTCAGAAAAAAAGGAGATAAAAAATAAATTGAAATACGTCTTTTTATTTCCAAATTAATTGATCAACTTCTACTACAGATAACAAAAACCATCTACATTTTAAAGGTATCCGATTATATTGACAAAAGCGTTTTGACCTACATAGGTATCAAAACATGAAAGAAGTATTGTGTTGATGATGTTTGCTCTGAGATGGAGGACATCACCTGTATTTGGAAATAGAAAGGATGATTTCTTCGTCTTCTTTTAACGCGTATTATTTTATGATGATCTCCTTCCCTTTTGTTTTGTCAGGTGAGCAAAAATAACTGAACCACACCCATATGGGAACGTCAAAAAACATTCACCCAAGATGACGTCGAAATATTAAAAACTATCTTATGTTAATAAACATAGTAAAATCTTAGAATTCAGGAGATATATATTTAGTTATTTATTATTTATGCAAAAATATACTCTTATTTCAGTGGTTTTTAAAATAGACTTCATCTGATTGGCTGATTCCCTTTGGTTTTTTCACAAAAACAAATTACATAATAATGATTAGTATTTACTAAAATAAATCACGATATCAAAATGTTCAGTGCGCATAATAAAAAACGGAACACATAAATAACTTTTGATCTAATGATCGGATTTTCACGTAATAAAATTTTAACTTCATTGCTCGAAAATAGTAAAAGAGATTCAGTGCAAATGTTGGCTATAAAACGAAATCGATGTTGTATCAAACTTCAGACACCATTGTATCTAAATATTGAATCTGTTCGAAAAACCAACTGGGTTGGTGGAGATGAATGCACAAATTAATACATGGATGGGCTCGGTTACTTTGAACACACGTCTAAATAACTTCTCGAAATTTAGTGTACGCTCTTAACTGATTCAGGTGGAACTGTTATTGGACTCATTTTACAAATGGATTAATGATGTAAGCAGAGTAAATACAAAGTGTTAGATGCAGCCGTCGTTTTAATTTATTAGCAAATTAAGTCAAATATCTAATGAAACCATCACTAGATAATAATATTTTCATCAAAATCAGACAAATTCGACGACAAAAATTTACGAACAACTTTCTTAACAGATAGATTCCAGTCAAAATTATTCGAATAAATTAATTTTAAATCTCAAGCTTGAATAAACTATGATTGATCCATTCAGTCACCAATTTTTTTTATCTTGGATTTAAATATATTTAATAAAAATTGTGGCCGAATCTGATTATTGATAAGAATAAATTGACTACAAATTTTATATTGATTTGATTTAATTAATCGATACGCCCTTATTTATAATAAATATGTTTATCAAAATCTGTTGATTCGAACCCATTAGTTCCAATGATTGCTTAAAATTTAATCAGTTGATGCAATACATTTCGAAAATGTTTTGAATTACAGATAAAACTAAAATTTTAAAAACAAATAGAACTATTATAAGACCTTGATAAAGACTTTACAGCATTTCTCTAGCCAACCTTTAGTATACTGATTAAAATATTTATAAGTTGTGGTGGAAAAAAGCTTTTTTTTAATTATTAAGTTAAAATTATTATTTAAATTATTATTTAAAATTTTTTTAAATTAAATTCATAAAAACAACTACGTGCACTATCTTTATCACTGGAAAAGTATTTTCTGAAATTACGTAAAATCCGTTGTAGATTTCTTATCAAAACTGTACCATAATACCAGTAGTACATTACCATAATACCAGTAGTACATAATACCAAAATCAATCGTCAGCTACGTGTAGCGATTTTTTATGGTTCCCCTAAACGAAAAAGTACCTTTACTCAAAAATTTTTGCTTTTTTAGTATATAGCTTATTTCTTTTATTTCAATATGCATCTACGTATTACCTAAATTAAGTAAGCATCATTGGCGTCAATAATAGGCAAGTTTTTACGTTTCTCCTAAACGAATTAGTGCAACTTTTTCATAAATTTTGCCTCTCAATACATAGCTAACTTTGTTTTCATTTTATTACCGTTGATTTTAAATTATTTACTTTTACAGAAATGCGTTTTAAAAGAATTATTATTACTCGTTGTTTCAGATAACTATAGGAGTAGTAAATTTGGTGACGTAGATCTCCCATGCTACCACGTAAAGTTGTGAATTGAATTTATCTGACATATCGAAAGAAAATTAATTAAACATTAAAGTAAGTATGATAAACTCTTTCATTGTTTGATCAAATAGAGCTCTAAGCTATTAAATATGACTGATGCTATCTTTAAAATATTTGATAAAATTGAATCGTCTATTTTATCGAAATTGCAGAGGTTGTATTTAGGACCTTTGATCACATTTAAAATTATTTTCTGTCCATGACACGACACCAACCAACCAACCAACGCTTAACTAATCAAGAAATTCCAAGTCGTTTTTCGCTCATCCCGCTCGTAGTAGAATGTTTATTGTTGATAGTGACCTTCCCCATGCTTTGAACTATTAGTATGCTTTATATCATTGCTCTTGGTCAGATGGTTTAGGAGTCAATAAAAGAAGGACAAACAGACAGGCAGATAGACATTTTTATATAAATAGATAAAATAAGACAATGTATATCACTTGATTGTATATTTCAAATTTTACGGTCTTGTTTAAAAAATAAGCAAAATAAATGCAAAATTTAAAAAAAACTCATTTTTATCATCTTTGCAATCTGTGTTTGTTTATGCGGCTGGCAAGATTTGACCTGCGGGTAGCTTGTTTTTATTCGGCAATCCCGTAGCATATTCTTCGATAGTAATAAAAATCTACAAAAAATAACTGTTGTTTAAATGGCCTTTATAGAATGAAAAGTTTATTTAACCACGATGTTATAAACACACATTTTAGTATGGTTTAATGATCCCTTGGCCTTGGCTATCACCTGGTGTAAAGTAAGCACGCCTTTTACTGAGAAGCATTCAGGTGGAGATAAAAATGTCACAATCTTATTTCAATAAAATGTAAGATGACTTATTTCGAAAATGTAACTTAAGCTCACTCAACGAATACATTTTGTTAGTTTATTACACATAGAATTTTTTTTTTTCATACCAGAAAGATCATCAAGTTTCATTTTAGATTCCAGTTTTTCCAGTTGTTGACGATTGTATATTAAAATCACTCTATCTAAAGAATCTCTGTTAAAAATAAATATATTACGTTCTCATTTATGAATTTTTCATTAGAGTTAGATGTGTTCAGTTTCGGTACAATGAATTAATACCGTTAAACTTTGTCAAAATGCCAAAGAGTGAAAAAAAATACAAAGGCACTTATATTAAAGTGTAATGCCATAATAGGAACTACATATTTCCTAGCTTTTAAAATTTATTTAATTTCTTCAATTTCTTTTTTTTAAATCATGCTTAATGGCTAGCTTTTTAATCTCATACAAATGTAAAACTCATTTATTCACTGCCGTGACTAAATCGAGCATGAAAATCTATAACTCTTTATTCCTTAAGTTACTTTATTTCTCTTAAGCTATGGCCAAATTACTTCAAATTTAATATCAATTAAGTGAAGTTGGCTTTGGTTTTGGCTGTTTTATCTTTCAATAAATCGGCAACTATGGATCTCTTCCTATTCTTCTAAGGGTCCCGTTGGAAACAATTCAATTACTTTTAATTTTAAATTCTTGGCGTTAGGACTGGGGAATTTCATCCCTCTGTCGGACAGTTAATAATCTCAACGAAAATCTTTATTTTAGAGATAATACATCTCTACATGCCTTTAAGGGAGTATGATTTCGATGCCTTTATGGCCATAATGTAATATTTCTAAAAAGAAATAAAGCAACAATTCTTTTTTTGAAATAATTTCGTTCAATTCTCTTAATCCCTATATCGTAAGAAGCGCAAACGTACGAATAATCATTACTACTACTGCTAAAATCTTCACAATTTGCGACAAAAAGTTTCTCTTGAGGTATGGTGTCCTCTTAAGCAGGCTGTTTTCTAAAATGTCTTTTTCTTCTTACATATAGTCTTCTTTAAGCACATTTTATTTCTTAAAAAAAAATAAATAAATAAAGGAATAAGGTAAATATTTTAATTTCTCATCTTTTTAAAAAAAAAAATATTAATTGATAAAACTAGATCGAGTGGAGGAATTACAGTCAGTTTGTTCAAGTTGCCTTTTGCTATTTTCACCATTATTTCAGTAGTTTTGCAAGGAATAGAAGCGTATTTTTAATTTTTTTCCTATTAATTGATAAAATACTATTTAGTGGAGGTATATATTGAAGTAATATGACCTTTTAAAGCATTAATTATTAGAAATTAATGAGTGAAGGACTTTGTTATTTTGAACAAATTTTAAAAATTGCCTTTCCCATAAATTATTTTGCCCTTTACATTCTTCTGGCACCCCCTTAACACTCCTTTGCTTCTGGACCGGTCCTCAGACAATATTGTAAAAATGGAAATGTCAAGTTGAATTAGGAATTTAGGAGAATATTAGTAATTTTAAAGATAAAACAGAACCAGCCATTTTCCGATATGAATTTAGGGATAATACATGAAATAAGTAGCATAAATAGAAATAAGTATAGCGTATAAACAAAAACTAGCCTGATATACTTTTTCAATAGTAGTTTTTTTATGTATTCCTTTTCTAAATTCTTCACTTAAATAAACATACAATGTTTCATTAAATGTCAGTTTTAAACTCAATGATTCCTTTAACTTAAATGTATCGCAACTGAATTTACTGAATGTTATTTCGTTGAGAATAAACATTCATTCATAAAAATTTCAACTAAAAATAGATTTTCTTTTAATTGATAGTAAAAAAGTGAAGTATGAAATTCTTTAAAACTTAACATTTTCCTAAATTCTCACTCAAAAATAGAAAAAAAAAAACCTGCAAACATTTTTAAAGCATAATATTAAAGCTTAAATTCTACCGCAATTTAATTTCATTTCAGCTTATAACCGGCGTTAAGCATCTGTACAATTTTTGAGTTTACAGCAATCAATGTTCAACTCCGTAACCTTGTAATTTTTAACCCAACATAAAAAACAAGGTATAATTTCTTGATCAAGCATTGGGACAAACTAGCCTTAGTGGCTCTTTGTCGACGGAATTAATCCACATTTGTGTTGCTTTGAAATTACGCGAAATATATATAGCTTCCTACTACTCCAGTTTTTGAACCAATTTTTTCGAAAGTTTATTAACAGGAATCGAAACATGTAAAAAAATCATATGTTTATACAGAGAAAGTATGGTTTTGTGTCTGATTTATAAACTTAATTAATAGCTAGAACTAATAGAATATTTTAAGTCACCCCTTGGAACCTATAAGAATGACCTTTAGTACGGGAAAATCCGATTCAGGGTGAGTTCAAAAGTTATTCAGGGTGATATCTTTTTTTTTATTTTATTTTGAGCACTGTACAGCTTCACTTTGTGCGAAATGTGAATCACTTTTATGTTTTCACGCACAAAGAAATTATTTCAAACTGTCTCATACAAAATAACTGTAAACTGAATTTAAAATATATGTTCCTCATTTTGTTTGATTTTAGCCTAGTGTCTTACAATTAGAACATTTGTTAATTAGTTTGGTAATTGACAGAATGTAATACTATTTCATTTTTAAGGTATTTATATACAGTTACATTGTTTGTATCTGTTGTCATTGATTTTTAATCTGTCCAATTCATAATTCAGGAAGGCGTTAAAAATGCATTTTTCTAAATTTAAAAAACGAAACTAATAAAATTGCAGAGGAATCCATTGAAAATATATTGTATTTGCTTATAATAATCAAAGTAAAATTATAGAATATAAACAATATGAATTATATGTTTTAATGTCAGTTTTAAATCGCTGTTTTTACTTTAGTTTTCATAGTTTCAGCTTCCATTTAATGATGTTTTAAATAGTTTTGATAGTTTAAGCCTTAAACATATACTTACTGTATTATTGTATTTAATTTCAAAGTACTGTATTTAATTTCTTACTGTATTTAATTTCAAATTACTGTATTTAATTTCAAATTACTAATCTTAATTTCAAATTACTAATCTTAATTTCAAATTACTAATCTTAATTTCAAATTACTAATCTTAATTTCAAATTACTAATCTTAACTTACGTATGAACTTCATCAATATGAATTGAAATGAGTGTGTTGGAAGTAGCACAATTATTTATAGCATACAGTTAAGCGAAATTTTTTTAATATTATTTTAATGCTTATAAAAATCATCAATAAAAACCTAGTTTTTATAAAAAACACTTGGAATTTTTTTTTCTTTTTTGTCGCATGAGATTTTTTTAACAGATGATGGATACTTTCATAGCGTTGATTTCAAATCTGCAACCGTTTCTCTTTAAGCTACAGTTTTATTTTAAATGACATTTTGAGACTATTTTTTGTCAAAATGTACCAGTTTAAAAACGTCAAATATAACAGGGGATTACGTAAATGTAGCGACACACTTCTAGGAAGTGAAGGCACATCATCATCATAATTAAAATTGCATTGGCACCCATGTCCAGAAATGTCATCATACGCTGCTAAGGGCGCTTCCCCTATTATGAATTGTTTCTTTGTGTGCTCTGATCAGTTCATAATATGCAAGAGCTACTAGTCGCCGTAAGACGACATTTCCTGGAATGGGGCACTATGCTATTTTAGTGTGTAACTACCCTAGAAGTTTGCCACAACATTTACGCAACTCCTTCTTATATATAACGTTTTTAAATTTATACAATTCGACAAAAAAAAAAAAAAAACTAAATTTAAAGAAAAATCTGTAGCTGATTGTCGGTAACTAATTTCAGATTTGAAATCCCCAACTCAAATTAGGCAATATCAAGTACTTGTATAAATGCAACAAAAAATTTATTCCGCAAAATAATTTAAAAAAAGTTATGTTTCAACTAATTTGAATATTAACATCGAATTTATTTAAATGAGTTGTTTAATATTTATTATCTCAGTGAATGATTGTTAGGAGAGTTACTTTCTAAGTTCAGCATCTTATCTGATTTTTCTTTTGTTTTATCGTCCTTATAGAAAAAAAAAAAACATTCTTAAAACAATTTTCAAAGAAATCCAATTTGAACTTCCGCTCATAAAAAAGCTATTAACCATATTTTTATCCCATCATCAATTCATGTTTGCGTATTAAAAAGAGAGATGAAAGACATCATGATTAATTTAATGGGGGAAAGAACAAAAGAAAAAATTCCTTATAAGCAGATGAAATTTATTTTTGTAAACTGATCGGTTCATCAAGGGTGTAGAATTTTTAAATTTGTCCCATTAATTAATGTACCAGAAAATAAACGAGTTCATATTGAACCATAATTAATCAAATATTTTTTAAGAACAGGTTCTTAGATTAAGAAAGACACCAGAGAAAACTAAAATATTCTGTTGATCTTTGAGAATAATAGTTGTCATCATAAGGGTGTTAAAAACTATGTGCAATCAGGGAACATTTTAGGAGAAATTTGGGTCCGTTTATGCAAGGGTCTGTTTAGAAGAAATTTGGATCCGTTAACGGACCCTTCACAAAATATCTTTTCATAAAAACGGAACCTTCACAAAATAATTTATCCTTTAATCGGACCCTTCACAAATTTGTTTATCTTATTGTTTTGTTAATTTAATAAACCCTTCCCAGGGGGTGGGGGGAAAGAAAGACAAATGCAAACGAACTAAGTTTTGTCTTCGGCAGAAGCTTCTTCCTTTATTCGTCCGAAATGAATATTCTGCGTTCAGCAGTATGGGCTAAATCCCAAATATTTGTATGTTGCATCGCTAATTTAGTAGCTGCATTTTCTGTTTATTTTTAAAAATTTAATTTTTTTAATTATAATTTTACAGTGTTGAGTATGATCTTGTATGTCTTTTACAATTTAAAAACTACTTAAAAAAGTTTTTTCTTTTTCAATAACGGACCCTATTTTCACAAATTCACAAAAGCGGATCCTGGTTTAAAGAATGTAACTTAACGTTTATTTTATATTCACAAATTACGGGTAATTTTTTCACACTTTAACAAAAACGGACCTTTCACAAAATGTCTGGACACACCCCTGGTTAATGGATCCTTCTGAACATATTTTTTTGATGAACTTCACAAACATTTGAAAAACAAAGTCATCGACGCGTCATTAATTCGTGATTTTAAAATTTTCCCTCCTTGAAAAATAAGTATGTGTTTTTTTTTAATTATAAAAACAAGACCTACTTTTTATATATTCACGAAATTATGAGTAGATTTTTCACAAAATTGGATCTTTTACAAATAATTTGGAATAACCATTTGAAACGGCTAATGCTTATCGTTAAAATGTATCCATAATAAAATGGTTTATCGTTAAAAAGAACCCTCGTAATTTTAAAACTCCTTGAAAGATATGGTTTTTGCGTTTTTTTAATCATGAAAACACGAAATACTTCTTAAATATTTATGAAATTATGAGTAGATTTTTCACAAAATTGGATCTTTCACAAATAATTTGGAATAACCATTTGAAACGGCTAATGCTTATCGTTAAAATGTATCCATAATAAAATGGTTTATCGTTAAAAAGGACTCTGTATAAAATATTTTATGGTAAAAACGGAAAATATTTTCTGAAAGTATTTTATTGCGAAAAATGATCTTTCACAAATCTTTGAAAAACGAAGTCAACGACGTCTTTAATTCGTAATTTTAAAACTCCTTGAAAGATATGGTTTTTGCGTTTTTTTTAATCATGAAAACACGAAATACTTCTTAAATATTTATGAAATTATGAGTAGATTTTTCAAATGCTAATATCATTTCCAGATCTTTTAAAAATCAAAAAACAAATAAATAAAATAACGGTTGCTCATTATATGCTTAGCTTAAAATTTACATTAATTTTTATAGAAAAATATTTGTTCTCGATATTTGTCATACATTGCGATTACGATATTTTAAAGAAATTTATCACGATACATCATGAAAACAATGTTTCACGATACATCTGGAATATACAATAAATATTAATTACGATAATGTTGCATGCTAATATCATCGATAATGATAATTATCCAATGCACCAGTATTGTGATCATTATCGGCAATGATAAGTATCGAATACAATAATATTACTAGCATTACAAACAAAAATAATTACGATTCATAAATTAAAATAATTGTATAATAATTGATAAATATAATAAAATAATAATAATAATTGATAAATTTCTTTCGAGTAGCAAAACTATTAATAAATGTAAGAACTATATTAGTTTGAATCAAAAAAATATCGTGAAATATCAGTATTTTCTGACGATATATTGCGATATTAAAATTTCGGTATCGTTCTGTATTAGGAATTGTATATGCGATGTTTTGAATCAAAAATTGCATGCACTTTCGGAAAAATTAGTAACAGTTTAGAGAAATTTTATACTACAGAGAGTTCTTTTAAAAATTAAGTGAAATTGCAACGTAACAAAATATTATTTATCAATGATATAAACTTAACTAAATATACCCATTCCTTTACTATTTTAAAAAAAATAAACTTTTTGGAGCAATTCCTCGCTCAGTTTCGCTAATCGAAAAAAAAAAAAAAATCAATGATGTGTAGTTAGGAATAGATTTGGATAAGAATGATCAACGATGAGTAGTTACGAGTAGATTTAGTAAAAAATTAACAACTATTTAAGTCTGGCAAAAGCATTTTCAATTACAGTTTAGAGCACACCTAGGATAAATTGGAGCAGGATTTGTACGATTTTATGAAGCTATCTGATTTAAAGCAAGTTCCTGCAACTAAGATACATTTAAAATGTTTTGAGCCATCAAAGTAGCAATCACATCATTTAATGAAAAAAAAGTTTAAGGTTTAAAAAATAAGAAGAAGAATTTGATAACTTATGTGTCGTAGCATTATTTAACCTTGATCATTAAAAGCTTTATTTAGAATCTAAAAGAATTCTCTAAACTAACACACAAAACATTTACATAAAAAATATTACAACAATCGGTGTGAAATTGATTTGATTTGGTCTTTCTACCGATACATACGTTTATATTTAAAAAATAATAATTTTAAATCAATTCTGAGGGAGAACATGAATGAAAAATCTTCATGAACTCCAACCTTACACTGAGAAAGAAAAAAAAAAGGTCAACATGACAAGAATATGGTTAAATTTAACGTGTTTCTGGCATTATGGAAACAGAAAAAAGCTCGGGAACTTTTAGCGAAATGCTTTGGTAATGGTTTTGGTAAAATTAACAATAAAATATAGTTAAATTTGATAAAATTTGGTGAAGAGGTAAAATTTGGTAATTTTATCATGATATTTTAGAGCATGGAATGAAAGGCATTTATTTGGTTTAATTTAAATTTCTGCTTTGCATTTTTTACGAAATGCGTGGTAATAGGAACTATAATTTTGAAAACCAGAATTTTTGGTAAATAGTTATCATACGAACGGGAAAATTACCAAATGAAAGATTTAAATACCATATACGTTGATTTTATTAACCATAATTGTCTTTCTTTTACCAGACAGCACGGTAATTTTACCAGAAATATTTTCTCTGTGTAGATGGTTTCATCTTCATATTTTGTTTGATAAATTTACAAATGATTTCAAAATAAAAGATTAAGACATGACTATAATTATTCATTTCAATTGACTGACAGCTTGTGAAACAATCCATAGAATTAAGTAGATACAATGTATCAAGGAACGAGTTCCTTTCTTTCTGGTTTTTACTTAATTTACATAGCTATTCTTTAGTTCAGAAGCATGCCTGCTGCGTTTGAATGTTTATTTTAAAACTGCTCATAATCTTTAAAAAATAAATTATGAAACGATAAAAATAAAATTTTCTCCAGTGAGTTAAGGAATTCGACCTCGCGCATTGAAAATTTATGTAAAATAAAATATCTAACAAAATTTATAATATATATATTCACTTAATCATGAACCATTGGTCAAGATCACTAGAGAAAATATATAAGTTATAGAAATTTTATATGTTAAAAATAACTTCTTACTAATCAGAAGAAAAAAAAAACTTTCTGCATATTTAATAAAAGAAAAATCTTATATAAGAATATTTTTATGTTAAATGTATATATATATATATGGTCAAAACATGGTTTAACTTGACGAGTTTAGGGAAAAAGAATTTTGTAAATAAAAATTTTTTTTGGATGAAAAATTTTGATTTTTCGGAATATTATCTTATTTTAGTTTTATTTATCTTCACACCATTGCACAGTGGGCCAGAAGACCATGATATTTGGCCAAAAGTAAAAATTAAATTTTCAACTAAAATATGTGTAGGCAGTTTCAATATCGCCCAAATTAAGTATTTATAATCATTCCAAACATTATAATTTACATTTGGACCGACGAGAGTACAATGTAGTGAAAAATATGTTTAAAATTTTTTTTTTTTTAATGTAACTTTTAAATTTATATTTCAGAAATATATATAGGAATTTCACCTTACTGTTACATTTTTATCAGAGTATTTAGTCTGAAATTATAGTACAATTTTTCAATTTGTTGGATTTGTTAATACTCTTGACAAACTTATAGTTTATATCTTATCATTTGACATTTTACAATGTTTGAATCACTTTCGAAACTTATCTCCAAAAAGTTCCACAAGGTAATTAGCTGAACTTTTTTTTTTTTTTTTGTCTTTTTTGATGTTTCTTCTTTCGAAAAAACCTGCCCCATTTTCCCCATATTGCAAAGGTGAACTAAATATACCGAAAAACAAAAATTATGTTTTTTTTCATGTTTTCGTGTTATTTTGTAATATTACTTCGGAAATATAATTTGCTTTTCATTTTTAATATAAAATTACGAAAATTATTATATTTTCATTGCTATATTTAATTATTTAAACGTACTATATTACTTTTTTAAATTTTTGCTTGCCATATTTCAGCAGCCGTTTTGTTTTTTTCGTGGTATTTTTAGTATATTCCAAAATTTAACTATGAATTGAATTTACCTGCACATGAAAACCCCCAAATTTTGAAACAAATTTTATCGAAATATTAATTTTGGCCACGAAACCTTGGATGCTGGCCCACTGTGCATTGATTTATTTCACAAAATCATTAAATTTCGGAGATCGTAGTGGAAGAAGATACAATAGTGTTAAAGCTAAGATGTGGACAGTTTAAATGAGTGTTAGGAAATTACAGATTTCACCGATTGGAAATTTGAGGACACGAAACAAAGGAAAGTTATAAGCTTTATTTCCTATTGATTCTAATTGATTTATTTAACGTACGAGAACTATTTATGGATGTTCAGAGGCCTTTTCCTTCGCCATCTTGAGCTTCAATTGACTTTATGAATCTCAATTTATTCATTTTTTTTGTACTTAAAAGATTTTTGATAATAGAGCATCATTAGAAAAATGGGAGCTTTATGCTTTATTGAAATTACATACATTTGCAGGCTTGTGTGCTCAATTTAGGCTTATAAGCCTTTGTCAAGTAAAAAGACAGAACAATTCAGAGAAAGCCATCATAAAGAATACATCCAAGGTTTCGGTGGGATTCGAACCCGCCACCTCCCCGCTTTAAGAATAGGAGAAATGGCGTTTGATTGTTTTTAAAAATTCTTGGATTTCTCTCAAGAATTTAAAACAATCATAAATCAAAACCATTAGTATACGGGAAGCATTGAAAGATAACATATAACTGGACAAATAAATAGTTGAATCATGTTTAATTTCAAAAGAGGTTTAGATAAAACTTGATGTGATTTAAAATTGGAGCGGAAAGCGTCGAAAGATAACATATACATGGCCAAATAAATAGTTGAATCATGTTTAATATTAAAAGAGATTTATGAAACTTGATGTGGCTTAAAATTGAAGCGGAAAGCAATTGAAGATAACGCCAATCTACAGAGAAAAAAAATTAAATAAAAATTTGATGCTGTTTAAATTCATATATCTTGTATCAATTCCAGGAATAGCATTAATTTTTTTAAAAAAATCTGTTAACTTTATTTACAAGTCAAACTATTAAATAGATACATTTTTTAACCGATAACCAGATATGCTACTTGCGTATTAGTCGGTGACTATTTTCGCAAATTCTGAAAATATGTTTGGATGTGGTTCAAATTAAAAAAAAAAAAAAATATTAAAAAAAATTTTTCATGGCCTTGCGGCGATCACAGGTTACCCATTGGCAAAATGGTTGTTGTCTAATTTTTTTTGGAAAAACAACTTTATTGTGTTTTCATCTTGGACATCTTTAACTGTTAATCCAGAACTGATCGGTACACAATTTTGCAGACATATTTGAATGCAGCTCAGACACATTCTGTGTAAATTCTTTCGATGACTGAATAGACATTGAACAGCCAAACGAGATCAATATTAACATTTTCGGATTGGTACAATGGTGTTTGTAGGAAATTGCACGCTGCATCATACACTCATTTCGGATTCACAAGTTCATACATGCTAGGCTTTTTTTCAATTTAACATGAATAGTGAATGAATCATTTATATTACGCGGAAGACAGTCTACGGTCTTGGGTAAGTCATTGGGTACGTTGACAATGGATCCTTTTATCCCTAACTGGTGATCAACACCCAGTTCTCGTATTTGCATGGAAGGGGTTCGGAGAGCCACCATTCGCTCTTCGGTAGGGTTCAGTTCTCTCAACAACTTTTTTACTTTAGTGAGGGACGGGCTTCATGCTTGCGTTTGCGATCGGAATCCTTTCCTTTTTCCGTTTATGTGTAACGCTTAAGGTATTCCCGTCTATGTTCTTTGACTTTGGATTTTCAGCCTCGGTAAGTTTAGGCCTTGGCATCGTTTTTTTTTTTTCCTGCTTCAACTCTAACTTTTGGGACCGTGTCAATCAGTTTAGACCCTCTATATTTGTGATATTCACCTGAATAAGTACTGAAAACGATCCAGTTGGAACTGTAGGATAGAATTTCTGATTCTTAATTAAAACAATAAAAACAAAAATATCGTGAAAATGATGAAATTATATTTTACACTACAACTCAAGAAGTATTTATTGGATCTCTCTGGTCCCATATCTCAAAAATAAAGTCACCAACTTAATGCATTACAAAATTAAAAGTGAAACAAAAAAATTATAAAAAAAATTATCAAACAGCAGCGGTCGCCATAGCAACGCATGCAATGACAACGCATGCGCACTGTTTACTATTACTCTTGATTATTGTAGTTGAAAAGTGTGAGGACGCAATCAAATCCAAGCCAAGACCCATTTTACCAATGGGTAAAAATGTTTAATTATATTTTATTTTAAAGTGACTTTATATGAAAATTGATGTGTTTTGAGCTTAGAGCAGAAAACATAAAAAAATAATATATACCTGGGCTAAAGATAAATCTTTAAATCATGTTTTATCATCGTTTCCAGAGACATATTTTTATATAACATTTTGTTGCATATATCATTAAAGATATGTGCATGTCATATTTTGTTTCAATAGGTGACATCTAGATATCTCAAAAAATTCTCTTTTGAAATTAAGAATTTTAGAGCACTATGACATGAAGGTAATTGCATCTCAAAATAGGAAGATGATGAATGATACGCAACATTCCATTTTTTTCGAGATAAGGAAAAACTATAGAATTTTTTTTCATTCAAAAATAAGACACACCCTGGCGATAAAAGTAAATGTTGTAAAGCATCAAATAACGTACTGAAATATAAAAGGCGTAATTCTTTTAAAAAATGTTACTTTAAAAATCCATTAACCAGTGTTATAACATAAGAACAGTATAATAAGCTTACATTTTTGAATTGTGAAAAATAAAAACTTCTTTGAAATATTGGGAAGTGGGTAAAGTTTTAACTTGTGTACACAATTGGTACTTGCAACTCAAGAATAATAAATACGTGATTAAACCCAATCGTGTGATTTAAATCACATGATTGCGCTCAATCACGTGGTTGTGATTGGTGATTTAACGTTACAGCAAGTAGCTTTGATTTGTTATCACGCTGAATCAACTAAATGGCAAACTAAAGTCGAAATTTTAAAAACAAATAGAATTTTTACGTAGCGTAACTTTAAAATAAAACCTTGATAAGATTTTTGGAGCATGACCCTTTCTTTATCTAACCTCTAATTTACTGTCAAAAATTTAAAAAGTTATTTTAATTCTAATACATTATAATATTAATAAACAATCTTTGCTACCACTGGAATAATATTTTCTAAAACTACGGAAAGCGCACAGTAGAATTCTTATTAAAACTGCACAAATTACAATAATACCAGTAGTACACATTACCGTCAGTAGTAGATATTAATTAATCGTCATCTGGGAATGGCGATTTTCTATGATTAACTACCCGAATTTCCCATTAATTTATTCGCCATTAACTTTGCTTTTTAGCTTATTTTCTTAGGTCAATTAATACACATTATCAATATAAATTAAGTATTGGTATCAATAACAATATAGCTAATAATAATATCCTCAAAACGAATAAGTATCTTTTCTCTATTGACTTGGCTTTTTAGTAGATAAGTTTTTTAGGATTTTTATTTCAGTTAATGCATATTATAAACATTAATTAATCATTATTGCCATTATTTTTGTCGGTTCCTCTAAGTGAACAAGTATCTTTACTCCATTAATTGTGCCCCTTGGAACATAGCTAATTTCTTTTATTTCAATATATATTACTTAAATTAATTAAGAATAAATGGCGTCAATAGCATGTCGATTTTTTTATTTTTCTACTAAGCGGATTAGTAACGCTTTTTGATTAATTTTGCCTTTCAATACATAACTAGTTTTTTTTTTCCATTTCAATTACCGTCGATTTTAAATTATTTATTTTTATAGAAACACAGTTTAAAAGAATAACTATAAACAAAATAAACAAGTGGTGTCAGATAACTTTAAAAATATTAATTTGGTGGCGTAGTCCACGAATGCAACTACATTAATGTTGTTTATTGAATTTATCTAACATAGCGAATAAAAAATAATTAAATATTAGAATACGTGAAATAAACTTTTTTTTGATCAAATAGAACTATAAGCTAGCAAATATCGCTGATGTTCTTTTAAAATACTTGAAAAATTTAATTACTATAGTTAAATTTAAAACAATATGGCTGACGCTTAACCAATCAGAAAATTCCATTTTTTTTTTGTTCATCCCGCTCGAACGGTTCATCGTAGAGTGTTCTAATGTCAACAGTGATCTTCCTCGAGCTTCGAACTATCTGTATGCCAAATTTCATCACTTTCGGTCGGACTGTTTAGGAGTCTATAAAAGACACAGGCAGACAGACATTTTTATATATATGATGAAGAACTAAAATGAACTAGTTCGTAAATACAAAAGACTTGTTAAATTAACTCCTAAACTACAATTAAATTATATTTCAGTTTAATTTTTTAATAACTAAAACTATTCTAATGACATATGATTATCATATCTACGCTACAACCACTCGCATTGAGAATTTTATTGTAAATATTTTCTAGGAATAATTCATATACATATTTAGCAAAACTTGATGATTTGTTCTATGCTAGAATTTTTTTTTTCTCTTCAAAAACATTTTTTATTAACTCGCTTTCGCTTCTAAAAGGATTGAATCTAGCAATCCTAATTTTAAATACTTTCCGACTATCTATAGTACTCAAATCTCTATTCGACTATCTATAGTACTCTCTGATTGTAGTACAAGTTTTAACAGTCTCTTAACTGCTACAAGTAGAATTTGTCATGATTTGATCAACAAGCAAAATTTATTGTCAATCAAAATGCTAACTTGATTGCCCCTAGTTCAAGTGGATGAGTGACCCCTGCGATGAGTGACAATACAAGTTTTAATCGTTTTTCGCACAAAAACTGAAACTATCGTTACATTATCATCGACAGAAATTTACCTTTAATCCAAATTTTGACCACTATTCGATTAGTTACGAGTGTTTAAATTGAACTGAAATTTAAAGCGCCTTATTGTTGCTAAATCTAATGCTATTTTATCTCTAATTGAAATTTTTATCACTTTTCAACAAATAAAAATTTATCAACACAAATTTAAAATAGAAAAATAATAAATGAAGCTAAAAACTAAAAGAAAAAAAGCTTTTGAAATAGACTGAAAAGGATTTTTTATTGTCATTTTTTTTTTTTTTTTTAGTCAGACCTAAAATAAAAACCGTAACGTGTGTCATTTTCGAAATCAACCTCTATTGTGACCGAAAATTCTTTTCATGTCTTTCGAAAGTGATGTGCCTTTTCGTTAATGTTTGAATTTTTTTTTCTTTTTTAATCCACTTGAAAAGCGCAGTTTTTATTCCTATTATTTCATTTTACATAAGATTTTTAATCCTATTATTTTATTTTACATAAGAACGTTTGGATTTTATGGTTACACAGTGAACAAATAATAATGTTTGTAGCTTAAGAAAAAATACGAATGAATTAAAAAGAAAATTGATTTTACTTATTTCGTTCTAAAATTAAAAAGTGTCTCCTCAAATGTTACTACCTTATGTTGAGTCATTTATGAGTACGGTGCCTTTGTTGGTTTGTTTATTAAAGAGAATACAAAAGAAAGTTTTTTATATTGTCGAATCATGTTTAAAGCAACGCCCTTAAGAAGAGGAACGAAATACTGAATAAGTTCTTTTAGATACAAGCTTTACTTATCATTTCCTTCTTTGTTCCTTTTTAATTTTTAGTTTCGCTTTTGTTGATGGCCTGCGGATAAAAGAACCAAATTCTTCAAATGGCACAATAGTAAAATTGTTATTCTATTTTGAGCAATTTTGGTGTGACTCATTATTTGCTTTGTTATTATTATGATTTAAAAAAAATATTTTTTTCATATCTATGGTCTTTGACCTGTAAAATCACGCCAATTAAAAAAAAATAATAATTTTTTCCGCTTTTAAATTAAATTGATATAAATTAACATAGTTAAACAGAATTTAATTATAATCTCATGAGATTTAGATTGAATTTGAAAAAATGTTTCCCGAAAGTTGAAAAGTTTTAATTTAGTCCATTTTAATACGAAAAATTAAGTGGTCTAAAGTTACTTTACTCTCAGTGATAAGATTAAATCGCCAAATTTTTAAACATTCAGCAATAATTTCAAATTATGCTTTTGGAAAATGGACTAAAAAAGGTGTTTATTTTATAAAAAAAAGGGTATTCATTTTAAAAATGGTTTTAAAATTTAAAACCACTTAAAAAATTATTAATGAAAAAAGAGAAATTATAAAATTTAACTAGTTGAGAATAATCCTAACATAGTAAATATTTGTAATAGTAATCGGAATTAAACCTATAAGCACAGATAACCTTTGTGTGTAATTATTATTTTAACAATAAATTAATCTTTCATAAAAATGGATTATGAATAAAAAGGCAGTATTTTTAAAAAATGGCGGTTTACTTTTACAAAAAGGGTGCATTAATAGGGATCAAAAGGCAAACAGAGCTGGCCGCCCTTCTAAAAACGCTTAGGGAGAACACTGCGTCATCAAACACATAATTCTCATTGATCTATGTAAAAATTGATTTTGTCAAAATATAATAAATTATTGAAAAAAAATTATCCTTCTCTTTCTTTTTCATCATTTTTCAGAGAGAGGGTCGATGATCAAAACAGTTTCACTGCCACTGGTCTAAAAGCATAGAGAATTTAAAAATTTTAAATCTTTAAACTTAATCGCCAATGGCGAGATGTCGAGTGGAAATTTCGTGCTCTGCATATTAATAAAATGGACATAATAATAATTGTTATGATCTTAAATTTAAAAAGTACTGCTTTTTGCAACATATTTAAGGAGATATAACATTGTTTCTGAATCAATAAGGTCATCAAGACAAAACTAAATGGGATACCGTGTTTGAAGATGACGGTAACACACGTAATTTTCTCTCAAGAGAAAGTTAATAAGGTGGATCGACCTTGGCACCGTTTCTAGGTCAGCCGGACACGAGGTTAATACTAATAAACTAAAAACGCAGTTCACGAGTTTACAAATGATAAATATTGTTCATTCACTAACAAAGAATTTTTTTTTTTTCAGAAGGAAAGCTACAGGTTTAAAAAATCTGATGGATAAAAGATAATTTCATTTACGTAGTTTCATAATTTATGTTAAAAAAAAGTCTATATCTTACTAGTCTACATCTTACTACATCTTACATTTCACGCCTTTTAAAACAGTATAAAACAGTATTTTTTTTTTAAGAAACATAAAATTTATCACCAAATTAATAAAAAAAAATGTTTAGAAGTATTATCAATAGCAGTGATGCGTAAGTATATAGGTTGCGAACCTTATTTTTAAATTACCGTACACTTTGTAATTAAAAAATATTTGCAACTTCTCTTAAAAATGAATAAATACATAAAATAAATCAAAATAAATTAAAATTAATCTAAATAAAATAAAATAAATAAACTAAAATAATAATGGTAAGTATAATAAATAAATAGCAATTTTTTTGGTCCCATTTCAAGTATTTAAACATTTTTGTCAGAGTACAATTCTATGATCATGTACTTGAGTTATTGAAAGTATACCCGATGACCAATGTATTTGAATAGAAAAATTTTTATAAACTAATTTTGATGAAAATAACTAACTTATAAAGTTGATTGCATAAAAGTAAATTTAACAAATCAGTTATGCAGATTCAATCAAATATTTAATTAATTGTTATTTTTTTATGTATTATTAAAAAAATTGAAATAAGCGATGTCGATTCTGAATGTCGTCCGTTTCACGCTGGAATGCAACGCTTTTGTTTTTTAATACCGCTAATACTGTGTGAAACATATTTAAAAATTAAATAAAAATTAAATCAGATTTAATTAAAGTTAAAATTAAATCGAAACAAATACAAAAATAATTGTATTTTGATTATCTCCCTTCGAATTATTAAACAGAGAAGAAAACACTTAAATTACGCAAATAAATTAACTTAAAAAATGTATACAAAACTTCAACTTAAAAGTGAGAGAAAACTTAAATACTTTACAGTTGTTACACAATAAATTTCAGACTTTTTTTTTAATTAAAAAATATGCCTGTTTCATTAAGTTAAAGAACATTAGGAATAGTTTAGAGAAGCCGCAGGGGCACAAATATTTCCAATTCACCCGAAGATCATGGTGCTGATCATTGATAAAATAGCGTAAAATTGGATTTTCAATATTTTATCGCTAAAAAAGCATTTCTTATAACATTAATGATAACTACTTTAATAACAAATATTATATGCTGAGTTAGAAATGAAAATATTTCTTCGATATTAAACGAAATAATTTAAGAATTTTTATTTGCATTTAATTCTAATTTCATCTACAGTCTATTAACAGTTTTCTAGAGATCCATAACACTCCTCAAAACTCATAATCATGCTAGTGTCTACCAAAAAGTATTAGGGGCGATAGCGCTCTCATTTGGAAACAATTTACAGTTAATTAAGAGCTATAAACTTAGCTTACCATAAACTTAGTGATTTTAGATAATGGGTGACACAATGGGAAAGAGGTTTGAGCTGTGAATTTATAGTTAAACGTACTTTTTATTCGTATTTGCGAATAATTTCTCTGAGACAGGTGACCTTTCTACTAATCTTGACACTTTCTTTGTTAACATAAATTATACGTTGACCGGAAGGAGCACTTTCTTTAAAACAGGCCAGTTTCGAACTCCAAAGATAACTGATTAGTTTGTACCTAGGCGTGCTAAGATAGACTATAGATAGATAGATTAGAATAATAGTATAATATGGTTTGTCCATTGCTTCCTGGTTGCATGGGCTACAGAGCTAGTAAAAAATATCCCCAGTAGTATTATCCGGCTATATTGAAAACTCCTCCAGACACCAGACTGGATTGCTGGCGATTATTATAGTAACGAAAAGAAATTGATTAAGGCAATGGGGTTAATCATTTCGCATTTCTTTATGTTTGGAACTTCATTGGAAATGGTTTTGCTCTTATTACAATAACAAAAGACTACCTTAGACTTTCAGTTAAGTGAAGGTACAGCTGTACTGTTAATAGGTCAAGACTTACCATTTGTGGGTCATTGAGTCGATCGTTTAGTTTAACTAAAAAAATATTTCCACGAAGGTAGTTATCCCAATGCTTGATTTATGAGTTCCATAGTGTTCCAGGTTGGGTAAAAAATTAAAAGGTCACGAAGTAGAGTATTGAGATCCGTATCCCACTGTAATATATCGGGTGTTAAACTGTAATAAAAATTACACCATGTTCGTAGAGTATCAGCGGGATTTTGTGATTTTTTTTATGTAATGCAATACAAAATTGTTAATTAAAATGTCGTTTTTGTGGTCACAGCAGTTCGAAAATAGCTTTTTAATTGCAGATGAGATGGAAATGTTAAGACAGGTTTTATTGAGATTTAACTTAAAAAATTTATAGTAGTAGTCGAAAATTAAAAAGTATTCTTATTTTACAAGTTGTATTAAAAAAAAAACTTAGAATGCAAGAAACGTAGAAACGTCATTAAAAACATAGAATGTTTTTAAGCTTGAAAATTCAACCTTTTTTTTAGATGAAAAATTAATATTATTCAGCATATTGAAAGTAAATTATTAATGTTATTTAATATATTTAGCCACACAGTTTTTTAATTAAAAACTTTTACCCATTAGTGTATCAATTTGAAATAATACGATTTGTCAAATCAACGGTTAAAAACACAGAAACTAAAACATAAATATATTTACCTTTCATCACCTTGTGGTGCCTTTAAGAGCTTTATAGCAAAAAGAAACTGTATGCAGCAGACGAACAAGCAACACAAATCTAGAGATATCGTTAAGGTACTCAGCGCCACAGATACTTGGTAAACTGTCATATATTCTTCAGAAGTGACTATTATTTTTCTGGGAGGTACCTTAGTTACTGCCGCCGATTTCCCAGACGGTCTCTCTGTTGGGGGCTCAATTGTTTGAACAGCACTCATCATGGGTCCAAGTTTCTGAAGAAAAAACAATGCCAAAAAAGACATAAGAAGGCTCAAGATACATAGAAGAGCTAAAGAAGCGAGCATTTGATAAATAGCTCTTCTCTCGTGATCTTCATTAGTTGTGACATCATCTTTAAGAGTGATGTTAGGAGTCCTTCTCGAAGTATCAAGTACTGAACCAGGGTGGATACTAGTTCTGGATATATCTAACAAAGGCTTGGCAGTGGCGTTGCTATTGAGAGTGATATTTGCGATAGAGGATGGTCCCATGGTACTGGTGCTCTGAGCAGTCGCATGCACAGGTGTCGAGCTATGTCCTATCATAGCAACTGGTGTTGGTGTGATAACTGTGTGGTGATGTTTAGAAATGGATGAGCTGAGAGTGCTGATGTTGAGTCTTTGGTTAATACCGCCATTCACTTTGTGAGTGGAGGGTGTTGGTGAGGTTGATGGTTCGGCACTTATAGTTGACATGATGATAAGCTTACATGATCATAATTAAAATTAAAATAAATCATATCCTCACAATAAATGTTATTCATTTCTTACTTATTATCTCCCTTATAAAATAAGAAACAATTTGTACCTTCTGTTGAAATTCGCAATATTTTTGTTACAGCTGTAATATCCTTAATATATCAATGAAGGTATGTTTTATTACATCATTGACACCGCATGTCAAACAAAGGAATAAGCACCAGCTAGGCTAGAATATTAGTCATATTTTAACACTCTATCGCCAATTGATATTTATTCAGTCAGGTAATAAAAAAAATATGAATGTTTTTTTCCAATTGAATTTCAAATTTTATTTTATTTGGCGGGAGAAAACGATATCAGAAACCCAGAAGTAAAAGCACGATGGATCAGTTTGACGAACTCTAAAGGCAGATAGGATCACGATCAGTTTGTCACGACCGTGGCAATAGCTAAGTGAATCGTATCCAGCACGTTTCGTTAGTCGCCTTTTTATGTGTTTAAGAAGGCAAAGCGCCGGCGCACGCCTTTTGGAAGAAAAATGTACGGCTTCTATTATAAATCTCCTCTGAAGCTTTACTAAGTTCGAACACTTCACTTGTCGATCTTAGGGCTTCGTTCGCCGACACAAAATCTGTGCTCACTCCTAGATTATATCTCAATTCTAGAGCTTGAGCGTGAAATCGGACGGTCACCAAGATAGATTGTTAGAGAACACTGACATGTTTATTCTCCTTCTGCTGACGCGATCAAATTTTTAAGTTTAATAAGAATAAAGCTTGTTCGTAAAGTATTATCTTTGCTGCACGCTAAGTAAAGAGGTTGTCGAACAGCTTTAAGATGGATTACCGAAAAAAAAATGAGTTCCGATAATTCTTGACGAATGCACATAAAATAGTATCACCGAATATTAAATATATTAACAGCATTTCAACTAATGTTATCTAATGTGATTAATCCAGATATTTTTGTAAGCCAAATTTATCATGGGATCAATAAATAACACCACTAACAAGTTAGCCGTAAAATATATGATTAATATGCATTAATTATTTAAAAAGCTGAATAATATTATTGTATAACAATCAGTGTTTTAAATGATCGACACAACAGTGAAATAATTCTTATTGATTTCAATACACAAAATGTTTAGTTTTATTACTTTATTTAAGAGCTTGATATTTCCTTCTTCTAAATCAGCTTTAAGAAATGTATCAGTAGAAGTGCTTGTAATTATTATTTATATTTAGCTCTTTTATAGCATAACATGCACTATTTATCCCCACGTTACGTTCTCTATTTCTTTATAAAGGAGATAACTATATACTTGCTAGCTCAACAGCTCTTCATCTCCATTTTTTCTTACGTTTCTTTTTATGTTCCATAGTCTAAAAACTAAAAATCTTTTCATGTGCATCGAATATGTAAATCCATTCACTTCAGAGACGAAAATAAATGTTTATAATAGTAGGAAAAGTTAATAATGCTATTCTAAAAAAAAGGGGGTGGGCGTTACAGCTCGTTGAGATGCTTCCGTTTCGAAATTTATTGTCGACCCTTAAAACTAGCTGTGGATAATGTTCTGCTTTTTCCACCTCTTCATACTATTACCTCTCAACTCCGAACATTTTTTTTACTGAAAGTGAGGGCGGAAGAAAGGTTATAGAAGTAACTATACGTGGAATAAATAGCACACTCTTGTTAATAGAGCTGAACTGTGTTATCAGATACTTTTATTTTATGGCAACAGCTCTACTTCAAACGATAAAAGATACAAAAATAAACCAAGTTCTTCACAAGAAAAAATTCCTCTACGCCCTTTCTTTTTAAGAACCTTTACATTATTTTGTATACCTCTTATGTTATTTCTTGATTTGCATGATAAGCAGACTATATAACTTTTTCAAATGAACTTTAAAAAAAAGAAGAAAGAAATTAATTTTTAAAAAAGAAATGAAATTAGATTTCGACAATCTTTAGATCATCGGTATTTATCTTTCGTGCTTTTTTTTAACGTCAACTCTATCTCTTTTCAGCTATTAAATTCTTTCATAATAAACTCAGAAAAATATCTTATAGATCATAAATATGAAATGAACACAATTAAAATATACTTAAAAAACGGAGATAGAATGCTTCTGAAACTTATTATAAAATAAGATATCATACATAGTCATTAAACATTATTTGAAATTATGAAATTAGTGATTAGAATTTTTTTATTTTATATTTGTACTCCACTAAACGCATGTGTGAAGGACGCTGTTTAAATTAAACACTTTCGTACCAATCGTAATCGTTCTCAACCATTCGTCTTATTTACACAATTTTCAGTATATTTATTTCTGTCATTCAAACAGCTTAATTTTGTCATAAAGTTTTAACATAAAGGACGTGTTTAAATTGAACACTTTCGTTCAAATCTTAATCATTTCTTATCAATCACCTAATTTACACAATCTTCATATATTTGTTATTGTCATTCCAACAGTATAATTTTGTCATTCAACACCATATAAATGACAGTGTTTAAATTGAACATTTTCGTTCAAATTTTAATCACTTCTTATCAATCACCTAGTTTACACAATTTTTATATACTCTTCATTTCAACAGTATAATTTTGTCAATCAACACCATATTAATGACATTGATTAAATTGAACGCTTTCGTTCAAATATTAATCACTTCTTATCAATCTCCTAATTTACACAATTTTCATATATTGGTTATTATCATTCCAACAGTATAATTTTGTCATTCAACACCATGCAAACTGCATCGTTTAAACTAAACACTTTCGTTCAAATCGTAATCGTTTGTAATCATTCACCTAACTCACTCAATTTTCAAATTTTTGTTTTTATCATTCCACCAGACTGTAATTATACTAGTGAGTTAAACATTTTCAAAACAAAGGATTACTTCAGAGAGGTACCAAGTTGTCGTCACTGTTAAAAGGAGAGAGAGAGAGAGAAAAAAAAATGCGTGCACTTTCTAAACATGCAATACAATCCATTCGTAACCAAGCTATGAGTGATGCGCAATTACAAAGGTTTTACCACCCTTTTTGTTGTCTTTGAAAGAATGGAACGGTACTGTGTTTATCCTCCCTGATCTCCATGGGTGGTTGGACTTGAACCTCACCCTCCCACCAGCAGATACAGATTCCAAACTGGTAAGAAGAGCTGGCTAGAAGGGGGTGCAGGAGGTCAAGAGTCAATGGGCGAAATTTCGTGTCGGCGCATTCTTCAGATAGGTTTTGGCGATGTGCTGTAACTTAGAGGGTGTGTTGTCGTTATAGAGTGGCTGAATATTTTGCTTCCTATCTTCACCATCTGTGACTTTTAAAACCTGTAAAAAATATAGAAGTAATGAGCT
Organism: Parasteatoda lunata; assembly: GCA_949128135.1. Classification (NCBI taxonomy): domain Eukaryota; kingdom Metazoa; phylum Arthropoda; class Arachnida; order Araneae; family Theridiidae; genus Parasteatoda; species Parasteatoda lunata. The sequence goes on along the minus strand of OX421974.1, from coordinate 88,277,931 downwards.
TGGATTGTTATATTTGAAAAGGGGGAAAAAGCGGAACTACGACTTACTGTCAAGCGTTGATATTATGATTTGAAGATTAGCAGGTTGTTTATTGCGTTTACATTTAAAGAAGAATTTGTTTTGCTTTATTTGTATACACTATTTAAGATCTGCCACATCGAGTATTGTATTAAAATTTAACCCTTTGCTAATGTATAACAGTTCTTAGCTATCAATTCTTAATAAGTACTTTTTTTTTTAAAGAAAAGACCGTAAAAGTTAAATATTGGCATGAGTTTATTGATTGTTTTCATTCAAATCGCTTGCGGTGTCAAAAACAACTTGAGTTTTATAGTTGTTTTTATAAAACATTGAGTATGATCACTTGTTATACTTATACTTAACCCTTAGAACTAAAAAGAAACTTAAGAGTTGCGTTTAAAAATGAATTGGAATGACATCCGTCGTAGTTAGGGTATTTTTTGTTTTGTTTTTGTGATTATATAATAAGTATGATAACTTTAAATTAAAACGATTCATAAAATGTACAGGTAAAAATGAATTTAACAAACATTAAATTAAACACTCGGAAAGAAATAAACTGTATCAACTCCATATTATATATATACAACAATATTGAGCTGTTAGATAATAAATTAATTTTAAAGATTCTCAATATGTGAGTGCTGATATTTAATGAGATGATTTTCTAGAAAAAGAAAGAAAATTTTTTTTTTGATCTTAGAGTTCCAGATATAATACATATATTTTTTTTATATTTATGTGCATGTTATAGAGTTTTGTATAAAAGTTTTCAATCACCTCACTTCTACGCTATAAATTGTTGCTACATATTATATTCATGGCAGCACTGTTTTATTACATTGACGTGCTAGATTATTTCACATTAACATCTCTATATCTTAGAAACATCTAAATTTCATTGACAATAAAAACTAGTAATTGTACGAAAATATTGCCAACCATAAAAATGTAACACCTATTGATTTTCCTTTCTTGATGAATTATTAAATTTAAGCCTCTTTTATCGATGAATATAACGGAAATAAACTTGTTTATTATTGCCATTAAATGCCTGGGGTAGGTACTGTGAGAATGAGGTATACATTGTTTTAATTTGCAGATCTAAAAATATCGCTTGATGATTTCCAGAAATGAAAAATTTTCTAAAATATTTTGTTAGAGAAATACATAACGACTGTATAATCAAGTAAAGCAAATTTAATTATTTAAAAAAAAAAAAAAATGGGAGAACAATGGTCAAAGCCAGCAGGGTCAAGGAGGTTAATGAGAAGAGCAGTATGATATTGGGAAAGAGGGCGGCATTACATGGATGGCACAGTGGTTAAGGCAATGTGTCAGGGCCTTAACCATTGTGCCATCGCAGCTACAAATAATTATTCAACTAATTAGTTCTGTGTTTCTATCTCTTCGGTTTCTTTGTACTCATGATGATAGACTTGTTGTTGTATCGGAATGACAGCTTGTCTCTTTTAATAATATTATTCGTGCTTTAATTGTTGTTTTCGTCTTCATTGCAGGACTTAGATAAACCTTCTTCCTTCTGTTAGTTTTATCATCTAAAACTTCAGAATAAAATGTGACCGGGCAACAAATGCAGATGCAAGTTTAATGTAGCATTTTTTTTTATTTTCTGAGATGAATTTCTCTTTTAGATTTCTGCTATGTCGTCAGCTGAGCTATAACTGAGAAAAAAAAAAGGGTAAGCTTTCCTAGACCATTAAAGTGCCGCTACAACTCGTTATACAATAATTGGTATAAAATTAACTAATTAAAGTACTACTATGCTCATTATAGCACCGAAGCAACCGTTGCCTCTTTTAATAGAGTTACTTGTGCTGTAAACATTGTTTTTTAATTCTGTAATCGGACAGAGATAAATCTTAGTTTTTTAGTTTTAAAATTTCAGAAAAAACGTTCCTGAATAACAGTTATTTTAAAGAATGTCTTTGTGTATAATTTTTTTTGGTCAAATTTTTGAAATGTTATCAGCCTTTTCAATAGTGCAGCAACACAATATCATAGAACTTTCTTGGGACTTTATTGAGCACTGTTAAAATTTACTGATCAAATTACGGAAAAATGTGCTGACATTCAGTGCACAAATACTTTTTATAGTAAAGTTTAAAGGAACGAAAAAGCTCAATGTATCGTAATTTTTTCTGTAATATTTACCGTAAAATCTCCGAATCACAGCAATTTAATAAACATTACAGTAAAAATTACGGTATTAAATTTTGCGGATGCTGCACACAGGGTGTTCTTTGTACAGTAATTTAATCATAACTTTTTTACAGTGTGCAGCTAGTCAAAAGTCATGAAATTGCTACTGAATTGACAAAATAAAGAAGTTAAGCTATAAGAAAAACAGTTGTTACTATTTTGTAAGTAATTTATTACACTTTTAATGATTTGCCCATAAAGTGTCATTAAATTCTACCTTAATTTACAATTCTTTTTAAAATCAAATCGTGTTTATAGAAAAAGCCTATTAAGAGTTTCTCTGTACTAAATGGGTATTAGTGTCGTTTTATTTCTCTCTCTCTAATTGGACTAACATAAAGTGGTTTCAGCTTACCAGTGGGGATCCTTACCATCAAAATGTCTCACAACAAGAAAAGAATGAGCTATATATTTCTGTTACTTAGGTATACCAGCTGCTGAGAAATATTTCCAGCTGTTCTTATCCTGGTATCCTGCCGATATGATTGGTTGTAGGATATAAAAAAACAAAAAACAAAAACGGCTTTTAACTGTTGTTTTATTTGGGAAAGAATTCCGCAAAAAATATTCGAAAAGTAGAAAAAGAAAAAACACGTTCTATTTAAGAAGAGGAATTTTGCTTTACCTAATGCTTTTGAATCGTGTGAACTTTTCAGAAATTACTAAAAATATCAAATATATATATATATATATATATATATATATATATATATATATATATATATATATATATATATATATATATATATATATATATATATAAGCTAAAAAATTGAGAAAAAATGGAGGGAAAAAAAATCCGGAAGACAAAATAAAGAAAGGGTATAATCTTCTCATCAGCTCACACGATATATCCGCAAAAAAGGAGTGCTTTCTAATATTGTATCAATATAGCCAAAGCAAAATATATCAATACAATAGTGTGAGGAGCACTCAAAAAAATTGAAACGAAATTAGAACACATTAAGTAAAAAAAGTTTTTAAGTTTAAGGAGTTTTAAGTTTAATTAAGTTTTTTTTTTTCCTCAATTTTTTAGCTTATTTTATGAGTTCTATATACTTGCAGCTTATGCGCAGTTAATATAACTTATTATTTTTCTTCGTTTTTCTCTCTATATATATTATATATATATATATATATATATATATATATATATATATATATATATATATATATATATATATATATATATATATATATATATATGTAATACAAAAAGTATAATACTTTTGTATTAATAAAAGAATTAAATCTCTTTCGTTTAGTAAAATGTCTTTGTTAAAGAATAAGCGTAGAGAGATTCTATTTTGGGAAGTCAAGGCTGATAAACATACGATTAAGTTATTTTTAGAATCTCTCCCCCTTTCACTTCCATATAAGGAAGCATGAAATGATTTTCCTTAATGCGTAAGGATACAAGAATGTCAACGACTGTGCCTGTTTACTCAAATCTGTGTTAGTATAAAAGCGAGAGCAATGCTTTTCGCATGGCTTTTTCCATCATGTTGTGATCCTGAAAAGTTGTTCCGGAATTGTCCAAAGTCTTGTCCACCCCCTCCCTTGCGGAGTGTGGATGTGAAGTGTTATCGATACCAGCCTACTACCATTAATAAAGATTCTTTGTGTGTAACATGGCTTACGACTGCATTATTAAAGCTAAATACACCACTGATAACAGGGATGAAGCTCTGTTATTACATATATATATATATATATATATATATATATATATATATATATATATAAAAGATGAAGCCCGAGCAGGCGTTATTTAGGAAAAATGAATTTTTAAAGTTTAAGATGAGTAGCTCATTTTCACGATTTTTAAAAAAATAAGCATATTTCATAAGGTATTTTGATAATTCTGATTATAACATTATATATAAACATTAAACTACAAGATGTATTATATCTAAATTTTAAATTCTTATGTCTGAAATTATAATTTGATCAATTACGTTTCATGGATTTGAGACATCTGAAAGCAATTCTGATCTTTTAAGAACATGGAAAAGGAAAATTGTTTGGTAGATTTTCGGCGCAATGTGTGAGGATGGACTTTGAGCCGGAAAAAAAGCTAAAAGGGGAAAGAGTTTGAGAAAGATCTAAAAACAATAGGAAAGAACAAATTGAAGAGATCCTCAAATTACTCAAAAAATACCAACTACAAGAAAAAGGGATGTAATAATGCCTAGTGTGTAGTGTCGGATATTGTGAGCCGGTTTCGGGGCGTAGACCGTAGTTTGGGGATTCATGGAACAAAGACACAATAATGGAGATTCCGCAAACGTTATGGCATATTAATGAATATTTGCAAAATTTAAATTTCAAAATAAAATACTAATGTACTATTCAAATACGAATTTTGTTACTTGAAACATAATATCAATATTTTATTGTTTTTTGAGTGCATAGAAACTCTGCATGATCATACTGAGTGTGATCACAGATGAGCGGGCCAGTCGACAAATAGGAAATGCTTTAATTACTGAATAAATTTATGAAATACCGAGCAAAAGTTGTCAGAAAAAAAGAAAAAATAATTTTAATTTCTCTTACTTTAGTTCTTAAAATTGAAAATAACTCTTTTTTATATTATAGATTGTGCTAAACTTGTTGTTTCTAATGCTACTTTTTATTTTATTTTATAACCGTCGTTGAACAGCCGACCCAATTTCATGGGTTTACGACTACTAATGTTCAACTCCGTAGCCTTGTAATTTTGAACCAATCCAGAAGACAAGGAAACTCCTGGATCAGTACCCCCAGAGGTATTGATTTGTTATGGGAACATGGAGGACTTTGAGACTCGACTGATTTAACGTGCATCAGCCACCATTTACTACACGGGGAGTCTTCGGTCGGCGAGGATCGAACCCACGACCTCTTGGACATGGGCCCAGCGCCCTACCAACCAGGCTATCCCGGCCTTCTAATGCTACTTGTCAATACTAGCAAGTCTGCTTGGTTCCACCAAGCGAATTTAAGGCAGAGGGTGCGTTTCTTGTTTTTCAGTGGTGTCATCTATGGCCGAAAATACGACTCCAATCACATACACACGTTACAGCTCGTTTACAGGGCGGACCCATTCATACATCCATTCATTCACAGATCGTAATTTTGACCTGAACCAGAGAACGATCAATCTACAAGTCAATATCCCAGAAGTATGATTTGTTATGGGAACATGGAAGATTTTGTGACCCGACTGATTTAACTTGCACCAATGACCATTTACTACACGGAGAGTCTTTGAACGGCGAAGATCAAATTCACGACTTTTTGTACATAGACCCAGCGTCCTACCAACCATGCATTCCCGGCCCATTAGAGATTGTATACACATAAACCTATGTCAGAGGTTGTATTGTATTCTAATCTATAGAATTTGTATTCTGTTTATTAGTTTTTTTTAACGCAATGAAGTATATATAGACAAGTATATAAATATTTTATTGCGTTCTCAATAGGGGGGAGTCGGGTAGCCCCACCCACTTAAGGAGTATTGCTTATATTTCTGTATAATATTGAGTAATAATCAATATTTTTGTATGTTTCTATTGTTTTATCATCTAATTAAATAATGCAAAAAGAATAAACCAAAAGAAGAATAGTTTAACTTAAAAAAATAGAAATTTAAAAAATTTGACTACTGTATTCAACTTATTTTCAAAACTATTGTTTACCATGTTACCAGCTGCATAAATACTTGAAACTTTGAAAATAATCTTTTTTTAATATAACAATTAATGTCCGATGGCCCATTGACTTGAAAAAATATTCTATACATATGAAATTGACAGTGGGCGGGGGTAACCGCTGGGCGGGGGTACCCGACACTCCCCTACATATCACACGAGCGCGAATTCTTAAATCATTTTCATAAATCTTAAGTGCATTGAAAATTATCCTTTTTTATAAATCGAATGAACCTATAAAACAGTTTGTAGATTGAAGTTGTATCCTGTTTATCAATTTTTCTATCATAATGATCTATGTATCTTTTAAATAGAATCATTGCAAATTTCAATTGAAGGGTAATTCCTTTTGCAAATTGTTTATATTGCTTTCGCGATTAATAACGATAAACAATAGAACTATTAAAGAACTACACAAAAACTATTAAACACAAGGAAGTTTTTAAAACGCTAGTAATTAAATATTTTTCTTTTCAGATTTACTTTCGCAGTTAAAAGGAAGATTGTATAGTTGTTATTAAGTTAATTGGCTATTCTAATTTTTATTCTCTAATAAAAAATTAATCATTGGCATTCCTTATTAAAAATATTCATTTATTCTAAACATGAAAGTTTTATAACAACATTTAACACGCAAATTAACATTTTGCTTATGCACACAAACTTCCATTTTACTCTAATAATTCTTATTCCATAAATTCTTTTACACGTTGAAGAAAGAGGCTTTTGATCTTTTAAAACAAGAATTCCCAAAATGGGAGGGGGCGGATTTCTTCCCCAAGGAGAATTTTTACAATTTTAAAGGTTAATGAGGTCAGTCCTACCTTTTAAACTAAAAACTGAAACAATCGTTCATAAGAATTCTTAAAAAAGTTCGAGACAACAGAAGTTTAGAAAAAATAGTAATTGAAATACTATAACTCTAAAATAAAAAATTAGAACCGCTGTTTTGTATATTCAACGTTACGCTACAATTTGTTTTGCTGAGCGAAAAAAAAAATATAGAAACTTGTAAATACAAAGGTATACACTAAAATATACAGAGAGTTAGAAAGAATAAAAATTATAATATTCGAATATTAATCTGAATATTATCAACTGTTAAACTTGTAGTAAAAACTATCACGTGGGTCCTATTCTGCCGTGCAATTGAAAAAACAACGTAAGTGCTTCACGATTGATTTCGAGAAAAGTGGCTCGACATCTTTTTTCTTTCTAATCCAATAATCTCTAATGCTAATGCTATAAACTCTAATATAAAATTTCAGAAAACTGGTCATACGAAGATTCCAATTACATAAATATCTCAATTTTGAATTTTTATGTAGTTTACGTTGATTTTTCTTCGTATGTATCAAACAGTAAAGCAACCAAAGGAATTTGACGAGTTTAAAGCGCCATTTTATTTTGTGAACTTGACTAGATTTTGTTTCCAAATTCAAACTTTCGGAAGTTATTTTACGTTTAAGGGCTTTTTGGGCATTTTTTTTCTTCCATCCTTTGCTTTAATCAATGTCCAGACATCTTTTGACGCAAAAAGAAGTAAGAAAATTCATTATCTCTCCAGATTATTTTTTATGGGATCGATCTTTACATTTGATTTTGAAAATAAAAGGAAGCATTGGGTTTCTATAAAATCACTCAAGTTTAGCTCAATTGATAGTCTTCCACTCATTTAATGAAAGAAAAAATTAGTTTGGGTAGTAATTGCAGTACAAGTTGCACTGCCAAACGAAAACAATTGAGGTATTTGGTTTCAAGAAGTACGAAGAAGTACTCGTAATTTAAAAAAAAATTGATAAAAAGCTAATTTTAAGCAAGAAATAAATTTTATCTTTTATTAACGTTTTCATAAATCAGTCAAGTTCACGGGACTCCTAATCATTATGTAGACCACGTACACGTTTTATACTTTAAAAAAATATTATAATTTTGTCATACTGAGGCAAATTTAAAAGCACACTTATAATGACTAAATACATTAAAAATTCGTAATAAATCATGCAATTATTACTTTTCATGGACGTCATTTTAAATAGAGCGGAAGAAGCGTATCCATATTTTAACAAAATTACTAGTTTACCTCCATAATTGACTCTTGTACCTAGTAATTTAAAAATAAGGGGAGTCGTATAGCAAAAAAATTATTTTCCCAAACTATAAACAAAAATTGAATATTTGTCACCAGAAATAATAAGGGGTTTCGTTTAGAAAAGAAATGTATGGAATACAATGTGGGAAAAAGTTTTAGGAGTTTTTATTTGAACAACATGGGTTTAGACCAGTGATTCTCAACCACTGTGCCGCGGCACTTTTGTGTGCCGCCAAATTCTTAAAATGTGCCGCCAAATATTTGAAATCATACAATAAAAATTATAATGCTTTTTTTATTACGAGTAAAGTTTAAATTAAAGAAAAGTGTACATATATGTAATATTACATATATATAATATTATATATATAAACTTTTTATAATTTTTCCACTCTTTAACAACGCGAACATCTTTGTGGGCGATTGTCTTGTCGCTGACAATCTTAAAATAAGTTAAAATAAGAAGGAAGTGTTTAAATTGTCTTTGACACACAATTTTAAAAAATTTTAAAATAAGTAGGAAATTTAATGACTATTAGAATAATTAACAAAGGCTTAAACGAGCTAAATATTAACTTTTCAAAGGAAATAAAAGCTAATCTTAAAGTAAACTATGCAGTTAATAGTTATAAGAGCAAATTAACAAAGACTAACTAACAAAAAATAAGCTAGCAATTAATAATTAGCAAAAAAACTAATTAAGAAGAAATCATAAAAAAATAATAATTAATGTAAACAAAAACTAGCAGTTAATAACTATAGAAAACAAGTTAACAATTAATAACTAGCAAAAAAAAAATAATAACTGTTACTAACTAATGAAAAATTAGTCGAAAGAAATAATTAATCCTTTAATAAACGTGCTTTTGTAGTACATATTATTTTATTTCACATTCAAAATTATTATCACAGACTATTTAACACATTTTATTATAGGTAAGTAAACAACTTTTAAACTAATTTTTTTCATTGTGTGCCGTCAAATTTCGAAATCGTTAAAAGTGTGCCGCCACAAAAAAAAAAAAAAAAAGGTTGAGAATCACTGGTTTAGATTTTCAAAATTCACCAAAATTAATTTTCAACATTTTGTAATAAAAATAATTTTGTATAAATTTTTTGAGGTTTTGTTAGGATTGTAGGTTAAAAAATTTCCCCGTACCTGTTGTCTAAATTTTAGAATCTTAACAACATAAACGATTATTAAAGAAACATAGACACAGAATGTTCGCTTTTGGAGGTTCAATTGAAGAATATTTATCCGACCCGAGACAGTTAGTATTACCTAGAGCCCAAACTATACATCAGATAAAGGCCCAATTTTGCGGTCTTGCCACTTGGCCTTTGATGTCTAAACAAGGGAATTGGTAAATTTAAACATTTTCTATGGCTAACCTGTGAAAGAAAAGGTGAAGAGAAAAACTTAACCAACTGAAATTCCAAGATAACTAAAACAAAAATTAAGAAGAAAATCAAAATCTTGAACTAAATAAAAGTCATTTGACAATTAGCGCTAGCCTCAAAAAGCAAATTCACCGAACAAAAATAGCTGATCACTGTGAATTTTATATATTATAAATTTTAAATTTTTACACTCAATAATTAAACCAAACTTTAAAAAAAAGTTTAATCTATTACTAAGTAGTCTAAAAGTTCAACAAATCTGTTTATAAGTAGTAAAAAAGAGTAGGAAAATTTTATCATGAATTTGAGACGACCCAAGCCCGAAACCTTTTTTTAGCAAATGAAGCCCGTGTCGGGCCCAGGGTCTCGTCTCTAACATATACGCAAAACTGTTCTCTTTATTACTACAGATGATGGCCCGTTGTTAGCTATATAGCTATTAAAAAGCGTAGTAAGCGAAATCGTATAGAATAGAAAGCAATATGCTGTGAACCTATTATATATGCTTCTAGATCTCCCACTATTATTTCTCCTTAGCGGCGAATTAATTTTTCAATTCTTGATTTCAACTGGATATATTTTTTATAATGAATATAACTTATCGTTTAATTTCAATCATGAATTTTATTTCAATCATGAAAATAAAACTTCGACGATCATTTTTGATCATTGAACTTATGAGCAGTGAATCTTTTTACCAGATTATCCACTGAGTGAAAGTATTATAACATCTTTTTATGCTAAGAACTAGGCCGTAAGATAAATTAGTAACCAAAAATTAACAAAAGAGAATGAAGAACATTGATCGTGCCCTGCCTGTTAAAAGAACGATATTACCACGCCCTTGACATTCAAAAACGTTCTACCAAGGAACTTGAACCAGTAGAATCGTTCCGAGATCAAAATTCTCACGTGCTGAGGAAGAACGAATACTAATGAAACGTGAACCATTTCGCTCACTTTTGTTCTTTGTTGAGATGCTGTTGGCTGAAGCTAAAACTGCATAAAAAAGATTTTAAGTGTTCTGTAGACCACATTAAGGCTAGATATAACGAATTATTATTGTTTAAATCAAAGCCCTAAAAGCAAATCCGTTTAAGTGATTAATTTATTTTTATTTATTGTTTTCTTTAGGTGCGAATAGATTTATTGTTACGTTATGTTTGAAAGTACCAACTGCCAAATAGAGAGATAAAATTATAGTGGTTTATTTATTACGATTTAGTACATAAAATCAATACAAAATGCCCAATAGAAATTATATGAGCGGCAAAAATATATTATTAATCGGAGATTTAAGAACAAACAAAGAAAAAAAAGTAATTTCAAAATTTAATTTTTGCCACAAGTGGTGGAATTTTACGGAACATGCCAATAATCCGGAATTTTTACAGTGTTGTCTACGAAACACTGTAAAAATTCCGATTTTTACAGTGTTCCTTTTCATCTTGAATACTTGAAGATTTTTCATGTTATTTTTTTTGTCGGGTTATACCTCAGATCCATATAGTAGGGCAGATTTTAACATTAGTATTGAAAATTCTAATTTTTGTGGAATTTGTTATGTTTTTGTTTTTCCAGAATATTCAATTTGTTATATATGACCAAAAATGAAAATTAGTGTAAACGTCCAAAAATTTCTAAAATGTCATTTTGAATTTCAGTTCAAGTTTGTAACTATCATCTCTTTTGTAGCAGTGCTTACCTAAAACTTATTATTATTATTATTTTCCGTAAATCAAACACCCTTTTCACTATAAAGTTTTAAAATTCCGAAAAAAAGCTCTTTCCTTAAATACACACGTTATGAATATTTTGATTACTTTTTTTATTAATTGATGTGTTATTTTTAACGTTCGAGACGTTTTTATTATGAACAAATTTAGCTTGTAAACATAATAAAAAATACAAGATTTTAAAATGTCACACTTAAGACTGAACGAGCTGTAAAAGGTCATTCAGTTCGTTCAAATGAAGCCTTCAAGTTGAATTGTTTTATTTTGTTTTACAACCATCGTTGAACAGCAGACCTAATTTTTGGTTTACGACTACTAATGTTCAACTCCGTAGCTTTGTAATTGTGAACCCAATCCAGAAGACAAGAAAAGGGAACTCCTGGAGCAAGTATTGAGAAAAAATTGACCTTCGTGGAGGACTTTTTGATGGAACTAACCTGGATTTGCGTTATATGGAGAGGAAAACCACGAAAACCTCCCATAGTTAGACTGACTGCAAGGGTACTCTAACCCAAGATCCGTCTACCACTGAGGATATATTGAGTCAGCACTGTGGTTGGTGCTAAACGGGTGCGGAATTCGTATCGAAAAGCCATCGCTGAAACTCGAACGTGGTTCACCTAATTGGAAGGCGAACGCTTTGTCCTCTGAGTCACCATGGTTCAACTTGGATTGGTTGTTACTACTCGAATATAAAAAGTGTAAGGCAACATTTTAAAGAACAGTGCGTGCAGAAATTATTTATGATCTGTAGAATTTGTCGCTAAAAAAAAAGTGTGAATATCTAAGAATGAAAGAATTAATAAGAACAAAAATATGTGAGAAGTAATTTATATCTTTTCGAGAATTTAAAATTACGGTAACATTGAATCTGTATAGTTTGCCTAGCACAAATTTTGCGTTATAAAAACAATTTTCAACTGATTTAAATATCATGAAAACACACACTTAGAAATAAATTCTAAGAGAAGAAAAGAACAAATTTTCAAGTTGACCAAAAATAGCAGTTTGTGATTCTTTCACAGTAAACAAGATACGTATTATTTATTTACTTAACTTTTATTTTTTATCATAAGTTAATTTCAATCACAAAAAAAAGAAGCAATTTTAATGACATAATGACAACAAACAAACAGACCAAACAAAACAGGAAAAACAAAAAGACCTAAAACAAGATGGATAGATAGAGTAGAAAAGTGGTTAAAAGACTTGTGAGTTAACAAGTAGAAAAAAAATAGCATCGAATTGATTTAGAAGGGGTAAACTGACTGAGACAGCCTTGGCTGGTAACTGGCTGTTGTGCCTAAGAAGATGGTGTCAGTAATTTCAGATGAAAAACACAAACCGTCTATCATTGTGAACATTATCTATTTCCACCGAGCTAAGTTTTTATAAAGACTGAAATCATTGCAGTTTCATTGTTATTGCAAAATTTTTAGTTATTTTTTTTCTTTTAATTAAGAAACCCGATAGACAAAAACATGTTTTATGAACAAAGATGTGAATATTCCTTTTTTTTTTTCCTTCTTGAAAATCGTTTACAGCGTGAAAAGGAAAAGTTCCACGAAGAAAACCAACAAACCATGAAGTTAGATTGATAGTTCACTGGGGCTTTACTATTCTATGATGTTTTCTCCCATGTTTTATGTGTGAATTCTAATTTTGTATGTCTAGCAGTTGTTTGATGTTTATTTTTATTTCCTTCACCTTGTGCTACAACAATTCTACGAAATGGAATATAGTGATGAGATGTATTTACAGATCACTTCTGAAAGGAGAATAAAATTAATGATTTGTAAAAAGATTGTACTGTTTTTTCGTTTTTAAAACAGTTCTTTAAAAGTTAAGGTGAACAGCCATAAAATGCAATTTCTGGTTAAAAAACAAATAAATCTAAACTGCATCTTAAAATATATAACGGGTAAAAAACATTATAAGTAAAATAACTGAAAAGCATATTTTTATAATAATGAATGTCAAAAGTCTGTCGTGCTAAAGTTTTAATACTTATTTAACTTAAATCGAGGAAAAAGTATAGTTTAGTTTAATTTTTTCAGCGGGATTACAAAGTATTCTAATTTAAGACTTCTATTAATAGTTGAAATTATTTCAAATAAAACTTGTAAACATTATTGGTTGAGATAAGGCTGATACAAACGAACTAGCTATCTTTGGTGACCAACTTGGTCACCTTCACGAACTCGCCGCTTCGTCGTTCCTCACAGCACTATATGGCATTTTGGTAATACGAGATTTCAATACTTGATGAACTATACTTTTTTCGAAATTTATAATTCTGAGTGAACTTTAACAATTACAATTTAACTGGCTTAGATAATTATAATATTGAACGAACATTAAAAAAAATTCAACTAAACTGTCAGTGGTACTCATAATATTGAGCACACTTCCCTAAATTGAAACTTAAATGGCTTCGATATTCAGAATATATATTGAGCGAACTTCCAAAAATTACAACTGGCTTCAAAACTCATAATATTGAACGCACTTCCTTAAATTAAAACTTATATGGCCTCGATATTCAGAATATATATTGAGCGAACTTCCAAAAATTACAACTGGCTTCAAATCTCATAATATTGAGCGCACTTCCCTAAATTAAAACTTAAATGGCTTCGATATTCAGAATATATATTGAGCGAACTTCCAAAAATTACAACTGGCTTCAAAACTCATAATATTGAGCGCACTTCCCTAAATTAAAACTTAAATGGCTTCGATATTCAGAATATATATTGAGCGAACTTCCAAAAATTACAACTGGCTTCAAAACTCATAATATTGAGCGCACTTCCCTAAATTAAAACTTAAATGGCTTCGATATTCAGAATATATATTAAGCGAAGTTTTAAAAATTACAACTGGATTCAAAGCTCATAATATTGAGGGCACTTCCCTAAATTAAAACTTAAATGGCTTCGATATTCAGAATATATATTGAGCGAACTTCCAAAAATTACAACTGGCTTCAACACTCATAATATTGAGCGCACTTCCCTAAATTAAAACTTAAATGGCTTCGATATTCAGAATATATATTGAGCGAACATCCAAAAATTACAACTGGCTTCAAAACTCATAATATTGAGCGCACTTCCCTAAATTAAAACTTAAATGGCTTCGATATTCAGAATATATATTGAGCGAACATCCAAAAATTACAACTGGCTTCAAAACTCATAATATTGAGCGAAACGTAAAGCAATTCGGACATGTGATTGCTGGGAGAAGAAATTATCTCATTTTGTTTTCTCAATGTAGAGAATTTGTGTTTGTTTTTTTCAGTATTTAATATTTCGTACCTTTTGTACAAAGAAGATAAATAGCTATTGTAATTTTGATGCATACATAAAAGAATATATAATACTAAAAAAAATTACATATTCCTCCTTTATCGCACTTTGCGAGTCGTCATAGCATTAAAAATTTTTTTAAAAACTGTGAAATCTTGGGCAATAACTAATAATGAATAAAACCAGGTGTATATACGACGAAATCGCACGAATCGGAAGCATCAAAAAGGTATTAATTAAACGTACTTTTTGAGATTCACGTGTTATAATAGATAATATCGTATTAAAAATATCGAGAATTTAAAAAATAAGCGAAAATTGGCAGTGGTAACTGCCGAAAAATTGACTGAAAACAATAATCGCGTTGAACACTCAGTGAGCGACCATCATAGCATCGGGATTTTAAAAAATCATGAGAAAATCAACAGCATTAACTGCCAAAAAGAAAAAAAAAAAAAAATCAAAACACCGCGTGGATTTAACGCAAATCGATGGCGTAAAAAAGTAATGACTCAAATGTGCAATTCGAATTTCTCTCTTCTTAATAATACATTAAAATTTAGGGATTTAAAAAGCCGCGTTGATATGAGTAGCAATAACTATGAAAAAGTCGTTCTATAAAACAATGGTGTCATCACTTAAAAAAGTGATCAATAAATGCATGAATTGAATTTTGCGTGTCGTAATAATAATGTATAAACAATAAAGGGATTTTTTATTTTTAAAAAGAAAAAGAAAACATTGCGAAATTTCGTTGCAATAATAACTAATAAAACGATCGAAACAACGCATGGATTTACGCCGCGTATGAAAATCGAGCGTATCAAAAAGTAATTACTCAAATGCGTGATTCAAAATTTGTATCGTAATATTAACGGAATTTTAAAAACCATCAGAAACCCAAATTATCAATTACATTAACTGCAGAAGAAAAAAAAAAAAAAAAAAAAAAAACAATGAGAGCTTAGGAAGAAATAAAAAGAGGGCGCTGTTAAGGACGGAATAAATGTCTCGAAAGCCATTTTGAAAAAGTAACAAAATTTAAATTTTAGATTAGCGGAACTCCGAGAAAATTTTGTCTGAAATATAAATTATTAATTCGCTGAAGTCCGAGAATCAACAGTTTTGAGTTTCACGGAATTCCGCGAATTACAGGAAGAATCACTTGCCTGAAATTACAATTAAACTGACTTCAGAATTCATAGTACTGAGCGAACCTTCAAAAATCACAACTAAACTGGTTTCGAAAATCATATCGAACCCGTAAATATTGTCAAAAGTTTAAGAGCATTAACCGGAGAACGTATGTCAGAACCTAAATTCACACTTGAGTTAGAGAATAAGGATGCCTGCGCCATCAAAATATCATTCAAATAAATTAAAAAAGTCTGATTTCAATCGATACAATACAAAAAAATATATATACATAAGTTGTAACCTTTTTTTAATTAAAAGCAAAACAAAACTACTGAGAAAAGTTAAGTTGTCACTAAGTTAAAATTCAAATCGCACACACCATTCGCTCACAATTCGCTCCAAATTCGCTCAAATCGCACTCACAAATCGCACCCCCCCCCCCAAAAAAAAACGACCTACCAATGTTTATTGAAATTTACTCGATGCTTCACAAATCTAATCTAAATCTTTTTTGTGTAATTCTAAAATATTTGTATCGTTGTAAATGCTTATGCAACTTAGTGTTGTCAGCTTACTTTTAATCCTAGGTATGCCACATGAAAAAAATAACAATAAATGCATTTCGTAAACGTTCGTATAAGGGTGATTCTCACGAAACATGACAATTCGGACCAAAAAGTTCTTCAAATTTAAAGTCGTTAAAATAATCTAAAATTTTTTTGTATACTTCTTTAGTTACACTTATTAATATCTTACAGACAGCAGTGTAGTTTATTGAGATTTGCTCGGGGAAAAAAATAAAATTGAAATTCACCAAATCTTGAATACCAGGAAAATGACATATTAGCTTAGACGTTTAAAAGACAGTCATTTTAAGTTAAAAATAAGTAACTCATCTTAAGCCTTTATGTTAGATGGATCATAAATTGCTTAATTTAATTCTTTTCATCCACTGTAGAATAAATCAAAAAAATTTTTGTTGCTGATATGTACAGAATAAAATTGTGGATAATAATCAATCATTAAATAACTTTGATTACATCCAAGCAAATTACAATCATACATAAACTTGGTATTAGGTTAATATTTGCTTTCCTTCCTTACAGTATTAGCAGTTTGGCATTCATAAGCCAGGATAATGACAAATTCGCCATTTTATAGCATATAACTTTACTTTAATTAAATATTTTGGCCTAAGACGTTTATATTCTGTAGAAAACAGCAGGATTTCTTAAAATAACTCTATGATAGTTTATGTTATTAATGGTTTCAAGAAGCCAGGAAAATGACAACACAAAAACCTACTCACCATGAAAAAATTTTTGAAATAGATTTTGAATCAGAAAATTGGTTCTTTATTCATGCAACAAGACATGTTCATATAGGAGGGTATCTAATCAATTTATTAACATAAGATATTGATTGCTGGCTCTATCTATTTTGGTTATAAACCACAAAATAAAAGTAGCCAGGAAAATGACAGATTTTCTTGGGACAAACAAATTATTGACAGAAAAAATTAATTTAAACGAAGTTTTTGTAAATAATTCCCTCTGCGTATATTCTAGAAATGTTAACACCGGTTGAGATAAAAAAATAAGATATTGAAAAATTTATAGGAGGTTTTGAAGCTAGTTATTATTGGAAACATTGTTTTGGACATGCCAGGAAAATGACATTTTGAATTTCAAATAAATTTTTTAACTATACAAAACAGTCAATGCTAGTGCAAAGTTATTTTAAAATGCTAACAGCAATGCCATTTATTATTTTTTTAAAAAAAAAGTTCTTTTAGTATTATAGTATTAGATCTTGGAGCAAGGGACAGTGAATTGTCATATTTCGTGAGAATCACCCATAAATGACTTTTGTATATTACATAAGACGTAAACTTGTTTTTCCATATGCATGAAAGTTTCTAACTAAATATCAGTAGTTCTTGTGTATGCGGTGTTGCGGACATATTTTTTAAATTTTATATCAGTGCACAAATATGACTAAAGTGTTGCCTATTTACTTAAATTGAAATACACGCGAGACAAAGATGTATAGATAGATAAGTAACGTAATAAATAATTAAGTATCAAAAGTGATAAAGTATTAAATATTATTATCCGAAAATAAGTAAGTTTTAAAAAAATATTTTAAATATAATTCGTAATCATTTAAAACTTTTTTTCGCAGAAAGGATATAGCATAAAATGTAATTAATCTTTGATTTATTATGATATTATGCGATGAAATGTGATTAGACAGTAATAAATATTCCACCTACGAATGAAAGATATTTTTTGAAGACATCTGCATATCTGTTTTTAAGTTTGAGAGGTTCTCTTTCTTAGCTCTTAAGGTGTTAAGTATCAAGACTCTATTCCTGCTCTTATATTTTAATTTTCTAATGTTGTTTTTATTAACAAATCTCATTCACAACTAATACTTTAATACGTTAAAGTAGTGGCTCCCAAATCGAGTTCCGAGATTATTTTCGAACAATTTTTTTTTTAATCCTTATTGAAAGATGTCATTATATTTAAGCCCAATAAATAATCCATTATTACTTATTATCTTTTATTATCTTATTCTCTATTATTTACTTCTGATCACCTTTACAAAATTATTTAAAACGGAATGCCAAAGAGAGACATGGACTAATGGATTATGTGGACAAATGGAAATTTTGTAGTTATACGCATTTCCACACTTTTTTACAATTTGTACGGCCCTAGCTATAAATAGTTTTATAGTTAGTTATCACGGCTACAATCATGTAACAACTTTAAAATTGGTAATCAGTTAATTCAAGATATCTACACTTATTATACTTTTCAGATAACTTGTCGAATTAGAAGTCTTTAAATAAGATCCAGCTATCCGTTTAAAAGTCTGAATTGAACTAATTACGATACTAAATTAAAAATATATAAGCCTTCTAAAACTTAACTAACGTTTTCAGTTGATTTTTTATTTTTAATTCTTTGCTAAAAAGATTTATTGATATTGTTCATAGCGAATCTTTTATCGGTAATTTAAAGATTGAATTTGTTTTCCGAATTATTGTCCGTGAAGAACAATAGGATGATTCTTGAAAAACAAATTTCCGACTGAAATACAGAGAAAATACAATTTTTTTTTTGTTGTTAATAATGTTTTTATATCGCATCGATCACGTATGCAGTTTTTAGAGCCTCTCATACAGTTCAGTGACATTTCCACTGACCTCGCCTATCCCCTTGATGATGTTCCTGCCGACACCGGAAAAAGATTTTCGATTCTACGACCGAGCTACAAATTAAAGAATAAAAAAATAAAGTAAAAAAGTATACCAGATGGACAAGACACAGTGAGGGAAAGTGATTTTTTTTCAGTCGACAAAATTGATCGGGGGAATAAAAAAAGAGAAATAAAATTCCCCACATAAATTTGTCAGTCACGCGATGAATGTCATTCATATATTTATATTCTGTTTATTAAGTTATTTACTTTCTTTTTTTACGAACTCTTACAGTATAGTAAAACTATGGGAAGAGGAAATGATTTGATTGCTTGAGGTGGTTGCGTCGAAATGACTACTCAACCCAAGGCTATTTCTGTTTACCAAACGATAATGAACGGAATACATCTTCGTAAAAGAAACGACCTTGCAGCTAAATGAAATGAACAGTAGCGTTTTCAGATATTTGGTGTTTCATCATCTGGGCTAATTGTTCGTTACCTGACAACTTACTGTTGTATTTAACTGAACAAATACTGTTGATTGCCATTCATTGAGATTTACCAATTTATTGGCTACTAGTCGTTTATAAGGCACTTCTCTGCATCACGCTTTATAAGCGTTCTGTACCCTGATCATAGCGTTTGTTACATATAACTGTATAAGTAGTTATTTAGAATCGTGTTATCAGCAGTACGGTCGTAAAATAGCACATCAGAAGAGTTACTAAAAAATAAAAATGATTTAACACATTTGGACATAATTACTCTACTGCTCTAAGCATAAATGGCGTATCTGCATTTCTTGATCAGATTTAATATTGAAATAAGACTTATTTACAGAAAAGTAATACAGATTTAGAAGTTGGTGTTTGCTGTTTTAATTAAAAACCTTCATGTTACAATCACTTTTGCAAATGTGTAATTAAATAAGACTTCTGTGCAAATCGGTATAAGTAATATGGACACCGATACAATTAGTACGAAATACCACAGATTCGGAAATTAAAATGGCTTAACATAGATAGACAGAAGTAACTCGGCTTGAGTCCCATTTGAGTTCTTTTTACAAGACAATATGTTGTTAAACAATCTTTTGATCCAGAAATGCTTTTTGATGGTCAACAAATATATATAGTTGCATATTTGAGGTAAAAGGAGAGTATCATGGATAATAGAATTAAAAGCCTATAATAACGATGGGTATGTACAGAGATTCCCAAACTTTTCAAGGTTGCAACACCCTTACGAGATTTGAAATTTTAAATGGTACCCTAGTCATATAAAATTGATGTGAGGTACATTATTTTTTATAAACATCTTATGTATGTTTTATACATGTTTCATATGTGTAAGACCGTGAAACTGCTGAAGTGAATGGTGAAAATATAACCTTTGCAAATATAGTTCATTCAAATATTTGTACTAATAAAAATTATTAGAGGACCGGGAGCTAATGCGGACATCTTTTACAAATTTGTCAAAAAATTTTATCAAATATTTTTATAAAAAATACTTCAACGTGTTAAAAATTGAAGTATTTTTTTAACAATAATTTGGACGTTTGACTGCATTTTTATTTATATCTGGACTAATAAAGTTGTTTAGTTTATCCACAATTTTCTTTCAAAGAAAGGTTATTTTTGTCCACACTAGCCTCACTACAAGAGGGCTAGTAGGGACAAACTTGATAACTTGTTAGGTTGTCATTCATAACTCAGAAAGGCATATTTAAAACCAAAGTGAAATTAATTTCAATCTAAGCCTTATTGGAGAACAAATAGTGTTAATTAAAATACTATTAAATATTAATTAAAATACTAATTTGTAGCAGATATTTTCATTATATTAAGGAAGACATTTTGAACACAAATCAATGTATTAGAATACTCTTATATTTATTTGTTTCATTTAATAAATATTTCTAAATTTAAAAAAAAAAAAAAAATTTAAATGTCAACTTTAAATGTGTTTTGAGATGCAGTTCTGGTAGTTTCACCAATCACTGGAGATGGTAGTTTGGTGACTATTTGTTTCTTAAAATTTGAAGAATGATTTTTTTTTAATGAAAGATGCATGATAAGAATAAGTATATCCATTTTCCTCTCGTAAGAATTGGCATATTAATCTCCAAATCTTCAAACAACATCCATTCTACATACACACTACACAAATCAACTTCCACTCTACCAACATAATGCACCTGTTTTTTATTTTAAAAAAAACTTGGCTAGCCTAAATTCGTTAACTCTTATGGAGTCATTGTTGGAGTCATTATGAAGTCGATTTAATATCATTGCGATTTAAAGATGAAAAAGAAATAGTGTATGCCGTGCGATTTAAAAATGAAAAATGACATGCTCTAAGTGGAGTTTTTCAATTCATAAATTAAAATCTAATTTATAAACTGAAAAAATTCACTTAAAGCATGTCCACAGTAGCCCCACCATCATGTGTCTACACAAGCACCATGAAGACATATGCTTGTTTATACCTAATGTTGATTAATTGAAACTTATAGAGCAAAAGTTAATATTGAATTATGTAAAAACATTATCATTCATAAAATAATATTACATTCAGTTAAAATTCTGAAAATAAAATGTGTTAATAATGAAATAGTAAGGAGAAAATTTGAAAGTTGTTTTTGCATCTCAAAAACTTCCTTTTACAAATCTGTACTAAAGTATTATCAGTGTGCTTATGCAACTGCACATGGAAGTGTACACCAGTGCTGCTAACTTATGATGTCTCACAGAGGAGATTTAAGTTGGAACAAGATAAAATTTCGTGCACGCTTTCGTGACTCGATTTTGTCATTAGATCACAGAAAAGTAGAGTCACGAAAGCGGAAACAAAATCAAACGGTATCTAAAAGTGCTTTATTGAATAAAACATTTACGAATATAAACGCTTCTAAAATTCTTATATAAATCTTTTTTTCTAGGTTACCAAAAATAGTGTGAACAATCTTCATATTTGAAGATCTTTGTGGAAGAACATATTTAGCGGCAATTTGAAAACACTCTTTTCAAATGTAAGCATAAGTTAAGGTCGACTATAAGAATAGAACAATAATATTGTCTGTCAAATCTTTTACTAAAACAGTGTTCAATTGAAAATAAGGCCTTATAAATAGCTTCCTGATGTTTCTGTAGATTTTAAAGCAGATTTTTCAAAATTAATTTGAAGATCACTTAACATTTTTCCACTAACATTTTCATTTCTATATTGTACAACATTATTAAGCGATATGTTTCCATGCCAATTATTTGATATAATTCACAAACTTTTGCTCTTTTTTAAAACTCGTGGGGGTTATTCCCGTAAAGTTATATTTCAGAAGGAAATGTCAACAAAAACTCAATACCAAATCACTTAACATGTCTTTCCACTAAGTTCTCTGTTTATAATTTGTATAACATAAATATGCGTCTATAAAGCGATATGTTTCCATGACAAGTATTTGATCTAATTCACACACTTTTGCCCTTTTTTAAAACTCATGGGGGTTATTCCCGTAAAGTTATTTTTCAGAAGGAAATGTCAACAAAAACTCAATACCAAATCATTTAACATGTCTTTCCACTAAGTTCTCTGTTTATATTTTGTATAACATAAATATGCGTCTATAAAGCGATATGTTTCCATGCCAAGTATTTGATCTAATTCACAAACTTTTGCCCTTTTTTAAAACTCGTGGGGGTTATTCCCGTAAAGTTATATTTCAGAAGGAAATGTCAACAAAAACTCATTACCAAATCACTTAACATGTCTTTCCACTAAGTTCTCTGTTTATATTTTGTATAAAATAAATATGCGTCTATAAAGCGATATGTTTCCATGCCAAGTATTTGATCTAATTCACAAACTTTTGTCCTTTTTTAAAACTCGTGGGGGTTATTCCCGTAAAGTTATATTTCAGAAGGAAATGTCAACAAAAACTCAATGCTAAATCACTTAACATGTCTTTCCACTAAGTTCTCTGTTTATATTTTGTATAACATAAATATGCGTCTATAAAGCGATATGTTTCCATGCCAAGTATTTGATCTAATTCACAAACTTTTGTCCTTTTTTAAAACTCGTGGGGGTTATTCCCGTAAAGTTATATTTCAGAAGGAAATGACAACAAAAACTCAATGCTAAATCACTTAACATGTCTTTCCACTAAGTTCTCTGTTTATATTTTGTATAACATAAATATGCGTCTATAAAGCGATATGTTTCCATGCCAAGTATTTGATCTAATTCACAAACTTTTGTCCTTTTTTAAAACTCGTGGGGGTTATTCCCGTAAAGTTATGTTTCAGAAGGAAATGTCAACAAAAACTCAATGCTAAATCACTTAACATGTCTTTCCACTAAGTTCTCTGTTTATATTTTGTATAACATAAATATGCGTCTATAAAGCGATATGTTTCCATGCCAAGTATTTGATCTAATTCACAAACTTTTGTCCTTTTTTAAAACTCGTGGGGGTTATTCCCGTAAAGTTATATTTCAGAAGGAAATGTCAACAAAAACTCATTACCAAATCACTTAACATGTCTTTCCACTAAGTTCTCTGTTTATATTTTGTATAAAATAAATATGCGTCTATAAAGCGATATGTTTCCATGCCAAGTATTTGATCTAATTCACAAACTTTTGTCCTTTTTTAAAACTCGTGGGGGTTATTCCCGTAAAGTTATATTTCAGAAGGAAATGTCAACAAAAACTCAATGCTAAATCACTTAACATGTCTTTCCACTAAGTTCTCTGTTTATATTTTGTATAACATAAATATGCGTCTATAAAGCGATATGTTTCCATGCCAAGTATTTGATCTAATTCACAAACTTTTGTCCTTTTTTAAAACTCGTGGGGGTTATTCCCGTAAAGTTATATTTCAGAAGGAAATGTCAACAAAAACTCAATGCTAAATCACTTAACATGTCTTTCCACTAAGTTCTCTGTTTATATTTTGTATAACATAAATATGCGTCTATAAAGCGATATGTTTCCATACCAAGTATTTGATCTAATTCACAAACTTTTGTCTTTTTATAAAACTCGTGGGGGTTATTCCCGTAAAGTTATATTTCAGAAGGAAATGTCAACAAAAACTCAATGCTAAATCACTTAACATGTCTTTCCACTAAGTTCTCTGTTTATATTTCGTATAACATAAATATGCGTCTATAAAGCGATATGTTTCCATGCCAAGTATTTGATCTAATTCACAAACTTTTGTCCTTTTTTAAAACTCGTGGGGGTTATTCCCGTAAAGTTATATTTCAGAAGGAAATGACAACAAAAACTCAATGCTAAATCACTTAACATGTCTTTCCACTAAGTTCTCTGTTTATATTTTGTATAACATAAATATGCGTCTATAAAGCGATATGTTTCCATGCCAAGTATTTGATCTAATTCACAAACTTTTGTCCTTTTTTAAAACTCGTGGGGGTTATTCCCGTAAAGTTATGTTTCAGAAGGAAATGTCAACAAAAACTCAATGCTAAATCACTTAACATGTCTTTCCACTAAGTTCTCTGTTTATATTTTGTATAACATAAATATGCGTCTATAAAGCGATATGTTTCCATGCCAAGTATTTGATCTAATTCACAAACTTTTGTCCTTTTTTAAAACTCGTGGGGGTTATTCCCGTAAAGTTATATTTCAGAAGGAAATGTCAACAAAAACTCATTACCAAATCACTTAACATGTCTTTCCACTAAGTTCTCTGTTTATATTTTGTATAAAATAAATATGCGTCTATAAAGCGATATGTTTCCATGCCAAGTATTTGATCTAATTCACAAACTTTTGTCCTTTTTTAAAACTCGTGGGGGTTATTCCCGTAAAGTTATATTTCAGAAGGAAATGTCAACAAAAACTCAATGCTAAATCACTTAACATGTCTTTCCACTAAGTTCTCTGTTTATATTTTGTATAACATAAATATGCGTCTATAAAGCGATATGTTTCCATGCCAAGTATTTGATCTAATTCACAAACTTTTGTCCTTTTTTAAAACTCGTGGGGGTTATTCCCGTAAAGTTATATTTCAGAAGGAAATGTCAACAAAAACTCAATGCTAAATCACTTAACATGTCTTTCCACTAAGTTCTCTGTTTATATTTTGTATAACATAAATATGCGTCTATAAAGCGATATGTTTCCATACCAAGTATTTGATCTAATTCACAAACTTTTGTCCTTTTATAAAACTCGTGGGGGTTATTCCCGTAAAGTTATATTTCAGAAGGAAATGTCAACAAAAACTCATTACCAAATCACTTAACATGTCTTTCCACTAAGTTCTCTGTTTATATTTTGTATAAAATAAATATGCGTCTATAAAGCGATATGTTTCCATGCCAAGTACTTGATCTAATTCACAAACTTTTGTCCTTTTTTAAAACTCGTGGGGGTTATTCCCGTAAAGTTATATTTCAGAAGGAAATGTCAACAAAAACTCAATGCTAAATCACTTAACATGTCTTTCCACTAAGTTCTCTGTTTATATTTTGTATAACATAAATATGCGTCTATAAAGCGATATGTTTCCATGCCAAGTATTTGATCTAATTCACAAACTTTTGTCCTTTTTTAAAACTCGTGGGGGTTATTCCCGTAAAGTTATATTTCAGAAGGAAATGTCAACAAAAACTCATTACCAAATCACTTAACATGTCTTTCCACTAAGTTCTCTGTTTATATTTTGTATAAAATAAATATGCGTCTATAAAGCGATATGTTTCCATGCCAAGTATTTGATCTAATTCACAAACTTTTGTCCTTTTTTAAAACTCGTGGGGGTTATTCCCGTAAAGTTATATTTCAGAAGGAAATGTCAACAAAAACTTAATGCTAAATCACTTAACATGTCTTTCCACTAAGTTCTCTGTTTATATTTTGTATAACATAAATATGCGTCTATAAAGCGATATGTTTCCATGCCAAGTATTTGATCTAATTCACAAACTTTTGTCCTTTTTTAAAACTCGTGGGGGTTATTCCCGTAAAGTTATATTTCAGAAGGAAATGTCAACAAAAACTCAATGCTAAATCACTTAACATGTCTTTCCACTAAGTTCTCTGTTTATATTTTGTATAACATAAATATGCGTCTATAAAGCGATATGTTTCCATGCCAAGTATTTGATCTAATTCACAAACTTTTGTCCTTTTTTTAAACTCGTGGGGGTTATTCCCGTAAAGTTATGTTTCAGAAGGAAATGTCAACAAAAACTCAATGCTAAATCACTTAACATGTCTTTCCACTAAGTTCTCTGTTTATATTTTGTATAACATAAATATGCGTCTATAAAGCGATATGTTTCCATGCCAAGTATTTGATCTAATTCACAAACTTTTGTCCTTTTTTAAAACTCGTGGGGGTTATTCCCGTAAAGTTATATTTCAGAAGGAAATGTCAACAAAAACTCATTACCAAATCACTTAACATGTCTTTCCACTAAGTTCTCTGTTTATATTTTGTATAAAATAAATATGCGTCTATAAAGCGATATGTTTCCATGCCAAGTATTTGATCTAATTCACAAACTTTTGTCCTTTTTTAAAACTCGTGGGGGTTATTCCCGTAAAGTTATATTTCAGAAGGAAATGTCAACAAAAACTCAATGCTAAATCACTTAACATGTCTTTCCACTAAGTTCTCTGTTTATATTTTGTATAACATAAATATGCGTCTATAAAGCGATATGTTTCCATGCCAAGTATTTGATCTAATTCACAAACTTTTGTCCTTTTTTAAAACTCGTGGGGGTTATTCCCGTAAAGTTATATTTCAGAAGGAAATGTCAACAAAAACTCAATGCTAAATCACTTAACATGTCTTTCCACTAAGTTCTCTGTTTATATTTTGTATAACATAAATATGCGTCTATAAAGCGATATGTTTCCATACCAAGTATTTGATCTAATTCACAAACTTTTGTCCTTTTATAAAACTCGTGGGGGTTATTCCCGTAAAGTTATATTTCAGAAGGAAATGTCAACAAAAACTCATTACCAAATCACTTAACATGTCTTTCCACTAAGTTCTCTGTTTATATTTTGTATAAAATAAATATGCGTCTATAAAGCGATATGTTTCCATGCCAAGTACTTGATCTAATTCACAAACTTTTGTCCTTTTTTAAAACTCGTGGGGGTTATTCCCGTAAAGTTATATTTCAGAAGGAAATGTCAACAAAAACTCAATGCTAAATCACTTAACATGTCTTTCCACTAAGTTCTCTGTTTATATTTTGTATAACATAAATATGCGTCTATAAAGCGATATGTTTCCATGCCAAGTATTTGATCTAATTCACAAACTTTTGTCCTTTTTTAAAACTCGTGGGGGTTATTCCCGTAAAGTTATATTTCAGAAGGAAATGTCAACAAAAACTCATTACCAAATCACTTAACATGTCTTTCCACTAAGTTCTCTGTTTATATTTTGTATAAAATAAATATGCGTCTATAAAGCGATATGTTTCCATGCCAAGTATTTGATCTAATTCACAAACTTTTGTCCTTTTTTAAAACTCGTGGGGGTTATTCCCGTAAAGTTATATTTCAGAAGGAAATGTCAACAAAAACTCAATGCTAAATTACTTAACATGTCTTTCCACTAAGTTCTCTGTTTATATTTTGTATAACATAAATATGCGTCTATAAAGCGATATGTTTCCATGCCAAGTATTTGATCTAATTCACAAACTTTTGTCCTTTTTTAAAACTCGTGGGGGTTATTCCCGTAAAGTTATATTTCAGAAGGAAATGTCAACAAAAACTCAATGCTAAATCACTTAACATGTCTTTCCACTAAGTTCTCTGTTTATATTTTGTATAACATAAATATGCGTCTATAAAGCGATATGTTTCCATGCCAAGTATTTGATCTAATTCACAAACTTTTGTCCTTTTTTAAAACTCGTGGGGGTTATTCCCGTAAAGTTATATTTCAGAAGGAAATGTCAACAAAAACTCAATGCTAAATCACTTAACATGTCTTTCCACTAAGTTCTCTGTTTATATTTTGTATAACATAAATATGCGTCTATAAAGCGATATGTTTCCATGCCAAGTATTTGATCTAATTCACAAACTTTTGTCCTTTTTTAAAACTCGTGGGGGTTATTCCCGTAAAGTTATATTTCAGAAGGAAATGTCAACAAAAACTCATTACCAAACCACTTAACATGTCTTTCCACTAAGTTCTCTGTTTATATTTTGTATAACATAAATATGCGTCTATAAAGCGATATGTTTCCATGCCAAGTATTTGATCTAATTCACAAACTTTTGTCCTTTTTTAAAACTCGTGGGGGTTATTCCCGTAAAGTTATATTTCAGAAGGAAATGTCAACAAAAACTCAATGCTAAATTACTTAACATGTCTTTCCACTAAGTTCTCTGTTTATATTTTGTATAACATAAATATGCGTCTATAAAGCGATATGTTTCCATGCCAAGTATTTGATCTAATTCACAAACTTTTGTCCTTTTTTAAAACTCGTGGGGGTTATTCCCGTAAAGTTATATTTCAGAAGGAAATGTCAACAAAAACTCATTACCAAATCACTTAACATGTCTTTCCACTAAGTTCTCTGTTTATATTTTGTATAAAATAAATATGCGTCTATAAAGCGATATGTTTCCATGCCAAGTATTTGATCTAATTCACAAACTTTTGTCCTTTTTTAAAACTCGTGGGGGTTATTCCCGTAAAGTTATATTTCAGAAGGAAATGTCAACAAAAACTCAATGCTAAATCACTTAACATGTCTTTCCACTAAGTTCTCTGTTTATATTTTGTATAACATAAATATGCGTCTATAAAGCGATATGTTTCCATGCCAAGTATTTGATCTAATTCACAAACTTTTGTCCTTTTTTAAAACTCGTGGGGGTTATTCCCGTAAAGTTATATTTCAGAAGGAAATGTCAACAAAAACTCAATGCTAAATCACTTAACATGTCTTTCCACTAAGTTCTCTGTTTATATTTTGTATAACATAAATATGCGTCTATAAAGCGATATGTTTCCATGCCAAGTATTTGATCTAATTCACAAACTTTTGTCCTTTTTTAAAACTCGTGGGGGTTATTCCCGTAAAGTTATATTTCAGAAGGAAATGTCAACAAAAACTCATTACCAAATCACTTAACATGTCTTTCCACTAAGTTCTCTGTTTATATTTTGTATAAAATAAATATGCGTCTATAAAGCGATATGTTTCCATGCCAAGTATTTGATCTAATTCACAAACTTTTGTCCTTTTTTAAAACTCGTGGGGGTTATTCCCGTAAAGTTATATTTCAGAAGGAAATGTCAACAAAAACTCAATGCTAAATCACTTAACATGTCTTTCCACTAAGTTCTCTGTTTATATTTTGTATAACATAAATATGCGTCTATAAAGCGATATGTTTCCATGCCAAGTATTTGATCTAATTCACAAACTTTTGTCCTTTTTTAAAACTCGTGGGGGTTATTCCCGTAAAGTTATATTTCAGAAGGAAATGTCAACAAAAACTCAATGCTAAATCACTTAACATGTCTTTCCACTAAGTTCTCTGTTTATATTTTGTATAACATAAATATGCGTCTATAAAGCGATATGTTTCCATACCAAGTATTTGATCTAATTCACAAACTTTTGTCCTTTTATAAAACTCGTGGGGGTTATTCCCGTAAAGTTATATTTCAGAAGGAAATGTCAACAAAAACTCATTACCAAATCACTTAACATGTCTTTCCACTAAGTTCTCTGTTTATATTTTGTATAAAATAAATATGCGTCTATAAAGCGATATGTTTCCATGCCAAGTACTTGATCTAATTCACAAACTTTTGTCCTTTTTTAAAACTCGTGGGGGTTATTCCCGTAAAGTTATATTTCAGAAGGAAATGTCAACAAAAACTCAATGCTAAATCACTTAACATGTCTTTCCACTAAGTTCTCTGTTTATATTTTGTATAACATAAATATGCGTCTATAAAGCGATATGTTTCCATGCCAAGTATTTGATCTAATTCACAAACTTTTGTCCTTTTTTAAAACTCGTGGGGGTTATTCCCGTAAAGTTATATTTCAGAAGGAAATGTCAACAAAAACTCATTACCAAATCACTTAACATGTCTTTCCACTAAGTTCTCTGTTTATATTTTGTATAAAATAAATATGCGTCTATAAAGCGATATGTTTCCATGCCAAGTATTTGATCTAATTCACAAACTTTTGTCCTTTTTTAAAACTCGTGGGGGTTATTCCCGTAAAGTTATATTTCAGAAGGAAATGTCAACAAAAACTCAATGCTAAATCACTTAACATGTCTTTCCACTAAGTTCTCTGTTTATATTTTGTATAACATAAATATGCGTCTATAAAGCGATATGTTTCCATGCCAAGTATTTGATCTAATTCACAAACTTTTGTCCTTTTTTAAAACTCGTGGGGGTTATTCCCGTAAAGTTATATTTCAGAAGGAAATGTCAACAAAAACTCAATGCTAAATCACTTAACATGTCTTTCCACTAAGTTCTCTGTTTATATTTTGTATAACATAAATATGCGTCTATAAAGCGATATGTTTCCATGCCAAGTATTTGATCTAATTCACAAACTTTTGTCCTTTTTTAAAACTCGTGGGGGTTATTCCCGTAAAGTTATATTTCAGAAGGAAATGTCAACAAAAACTCAATGCTAAATCACTTAACATGTCTTTCCACTAAGTTCTCTGTTTATATTTTGTATAACATAAATATGCGTCTATAAAGCGATATGTTTCCATGCCAAGTATTTGATCTAATTCACAAACTTTTGTCCTTTTTTAAAACTCGTGGGGGTTATTCCCGTAAAGTTATATTTCAGAAGGAAATGTCAACAAAAACTCATTACCAAACCACTTAACATGTCTTTCCACTAAGTTCTCTGTTTATATTTTGTATAAAATAAATATGCGTCTATAAAGCGATATGTTTCCATGCCAAGTATTTGATCTAATTCACAAACTTTTGTCCTTTTTTAAAACTCGTGGGGGTTATTCCCGTAAAGTTATATTTCAGAAGGAAATGTCAACAAAAACTCAATGCTAAATCACTTAACATGTCTTTCCACTAAGTTCTCTGTTTATATTTTGTATAACATAAATATGCGTCTATAAAGCGATATGTTTCCATGCCAAGTATTTGATCTAATTCACAAACTTTTGTCCTTTTTTAAAACTCGTGGGGGTTATTCCCGTAAAGTTATATTTCAGAAGGAAATGTCAACAAAAACTCATTACCAAATCACTTAACATGTCTTTCCACTAAGTTCTCTGTTTATATTTTGTATAAAATAAATATGCGTCTATAAAGCGATATGTTTCCATGCCAAGTATTTGATCTAATTCACAAACTTTTGTCCTTTTTTAAAACTCGTGGGGGTTATTCCCGTAAAGTTATATTTCAGAAGGAAATGTCAACAAAAACTCAATGCTAAATCACTTAACATGTCTTTCCACTAAGTTCTCTGTTTATATTTTGTATAACATAAATATGCGTCTATAAAGCGATATGTTTCCATGCCAAGTATTTGATCTAATTCACAAACTTTTGTCCTTTTTTAAAACTCGTGGGGGTTATTCCCGTAAAGTTATATTTCAGAAGGAAATGTCAACAAAAACTCAATGCTAAATCACTTAACATGTCTTTCCACTAAGTTCTCTGTTTATATTTTGTATAACATAAATATGCGTCTATAAAGCGATATGTTTCCATGCCAAGTATTTGATCTAATTCACAAACTTTTGTCCTTTTTTAAAACTCGTGGGGGTTATTCCCGTAAAGTTATATTTCAGAAGGAAATGTCAACAAAAACTCAATGCTAAATCACTTAACATGTCTTTCCACTAAGTTCTCTGTTTATATTTTGTATAACATAAATATGCGTCTATAAAGCGATATGTTTCCATGCCAAGTATTTGATCTAATTCACAAACTTTTGTCCTTTTTTAAAACTCGTGGGGGTTATTCCCGTAAAGTTATATTTCAGAAGGAAATGTCAACAAAAACTCATTACCAAACCACTTAACATGTCTTTCCACTAAGTTCTCTGTTTATATTTTGTATAAAATAAATATGCGTCTATAAAGCGATATGTTTCCATGCCAAGTATTTGATCTAATTCACAAACTTTTGTCCTTTTTTAAAACTCGTGGGGGTTATTCCCGTAAAGTTATATTTCAGAAGGAAATGTCAACAAAAACTCAATGCTAAATCACTTAACATGTCTTTCCACTAAGTTCTCTGTTTATATTTTGTATAACATAAATATGCGTCTAGAAAGCGATATGTTTCCATGCCAAGTATTTGTTCTAACTCACAAACTTTTGCCCTTTTTTAAAACTCGCCTGCGTTATTTACGTAAAGCTATATTTCACAAGAAAATATCAACAAAACTCAATGCCAAGCACTTGAAGATCACATAACATGTTTTTTCAGTAATTTCGTTTTTCACGATTATAAGCTAATATGTTTTCATACCAATTTTTTTTTTATCTAGCTTTCTTTTAAAACTCGTGTCAGTTTTTCTTTAAAGTTGTGTTTTGCTGGCAATTTTCAACAAAAACTGAATGTGCGGTTATAGTTTATTATTTTGGTCTGAGTATTTCAATTGCAAGTATTTGTCCGGATGACTTTAGAACCTGAGGAATATTTTTCCTTCGAACTTAATATGTACAAAGTGACAGTCTGATTTTGTTTTTTTTATTTGTTCCAAAATAATTAGTTTCGATTTTTTTTTTTTTTATAATCGTAAGGTTTGAGTTTTCTATTTGTACCGCTATAATTATGAAGTTTTTTTTTATCTGTACTCAGAGGTCTGTCCAGACATTTTGCGAAAGGTCCGGGTTTTGTGAAATTGTAAAAAAATTACTCACATTCTTTCAACCAGGGTCCTGCTTTTATGAATTTGTGCAAATAGGGTCCGGTTATTGCAAAAAACAATTTTCAAGGAGTTTTTAAATTGCAAATAGATACAAGATAATGCTCAGCACTGTAAAAATATAATTTAAAAAATTACA
Source organism: Parasteatoda lunata (assembly GCA_949128135.1). Lineage (NCBI taxonomy): Eukaryota > Metazoa > Arthropoda > Arachnida > Araneae > Theridiidae > Parasteatoda > Parasteatoda lunata. The sequence continues at coordinate 88,245,026 of OX421974.1, read as the reverse complement.
TTTTTAAAAATAAACAACAATTCTGCTTCTAAATTAGAGATGCAGCATACAAATATTTGGTATTTAGCCTATACTGCTGAACGCAGAATATTCATTTCGGACGAATAATGGAAGAAGCGTCTGCCGAAGACAAAACTTATTTCGTTCATCCATCTTTCTTATTTTCTGCTCTGGGAAGGGTTTATTCAATTAACAAAACAATAATGAAGATAAATAAATTTGTGAAGGATCCGCTTAAAAGAAAAATAATTTTGTGAAGCGTCCGTTTTTAAGTTAAAATATTTTGTGAAGGGTCCGTTAGCGGACCCAAATTTCTTCTAAACAGACCCCTGGTACTAAATATGATGTAATTGTCGGACAAGTTTTTATTTTTATTTATTTTATTACTATTTTTTTTTTTTAAATTTACGCTGCGATAACTGTCTGTTTTGAATCTTCCATTTGTAGCGTAATAATTGTAACATTTTTTTTATATATTTGTATTGAATAACTGTATACTTAGTAATTGTCTGGTTAGGTTTCTTTAATTTATAGAGTGATTACTGTCCGGTATAAATGTTTTTATTTGTACCGAAATAATTATCATGCTCGAGTTTTATTCTTAAACGATATCTGAAAAATTGCAATTTATGCTTCTGACATTAATTTGACATTAGCGATTAGCGGTAAATTTTTAATATAAACTTAATATCTTACTAGATTACTATACGTGAAATATACGAACAGATATAATTCATACCGGTTTAAATAATGTGGAAATATATGTAAGTAGCATAATTCATACTGGCATAGATAATGTGATCTATAATTAGAAACATTACTATAAGTTTTTATTTCCATAATTTTAAGCTAAGTTTCGAATCGCACAATCATTTTAGTGCTGGGGAAGGTTTTTATTAAATTTGAAAATAGTAAACTTTATCTGAATATTACACAGCTATATGGACAAATAAGAATGCATACCTGTTAATAAAGAGATAGACTATTGGTCACGTTAACATGCGAGGAATTTTAGATTAATTACGGAATTCACAGGATTGTGTTACGCTAGTAGTAGATTACATTGAGGATAAATAAAATTTTGCATCATTATATCATTTCTTCATTTTATGGGTAGACATCAAAATAAAACTTTCTGTGTATTTCGGTATATCCACCTGTGCTCTAGTTCCTAGAATCTAGATTGTTTCTTAATGTTTATACCTGCTTTTAATGTAAATAAATACATTATGGTGAGCTAATTTACAATGATGTCAAGGGAAAAAACAATGCTGACACAAGTACTGAAATAAAAACATCTAGGACTCTCATTACAAGTCCTAGATTACAAACACTCGTTTAATGTTAAGGTTGTTTACGGGCAAAATAAGTGCAAAATCTCTTTATGTTAAGAGATCATAAGCGCTACTACCACTGTTTTGGGTGTTCAACTTTACATACTTAAACATTTTGTTTTGTTTCGCGAAAACCATAAGACTTAGAAGTTTGAGATTATGAAAGAGTGTAGAAAAATATACAGGGCTTACAAAGAAATAAACAAAAGCTAACATTCGATAATTAGTTCGAGAAATATTAACTGTTAAACATGTAGGGAAAAATCACCACGTGGGTCGCTCTGCGGGCCGCAGGAATGCTACTACAAACTTGAAATTTGACGATCTGAACGGGCCATTTATATTTATGAACTTAATGTGAGCTCTTGTAATTTTAGGTGCACACAAAGTTATTGCAAATTTGTTAATTTTTTTGCTTTCTTCTCCAATGACAGCCCAGTGTAGGCCGTGGACTTCCTCAGAATTCTATTACAAACTGCCTTGGCTTTCCATCTGGTTATTTTTAGGATGCTTAAGTCTCTACCCATCCTACACGACCTCTTTTTCGAGTGGCTATTGGAGTGGCTTCTCTTTGTGATAATGACACCAGGCATTCGGATAATGCGACCAGTCCATTTTAATTTTTGGAGGTGCCTTTTTTTTGTTTGTTTTACATTTAGTTTTATTGCGCTAAACTATAAGACTTTGAAATTGGAAATAATGAAGGTAAGTAGAATAAATTACAAGAAATACAATTTTATTAAAAAAAAATATATGATTTCAATTATTAGTTTGGGAATTATTAATTGTTGAACTTGATGCAAAAATAAAATGTTTGCTGGTCTGCTGTCTGTTGAAATGAACGACAGAATTGTAATTGTAGATGCATTAGCAGTAGTGCTGAAAGAGCCATTTTTATTTATAAATTTTGCGAAATGTTTTTCGAAGTTCCAATACGTTCAAAGGTTACTGCATTTTTAGTGATTTTTGTGCGGATTTTCCCCCCCCCCCACTTTTTTTAAAATTTAAAACATGACATTTATCCTTTTCTTTAGAAAATTTTATTTCTTACTCTCGAGATTTTTATTTTATAAACTCTTCCTTGACATTGTGTCAAAAGTGACATGAAAATGAGTAAATAAAATTTAAAAAAGAGAAAGATGTTATATATTGCTAGATATAAATCGTGACATTTAAAACAAAATTTTTAAAAATATATAATACTCAAGAGATATAAAAACCGTTTCCAATTTGAGCTACAATATGATATAAAGTTATTGTTATACACTGATAACAAGTAAAATTACTTCTCACTTACTATTTCGTATTGTGCAATACACTCTGTATTCCTAAGTTTAAATGGTTTTTTCAAGAGAAGTTCATTATGTTTTAAATTCAGGTAATTGTCCATTTCGCTACCATTAATATATTAAAGACATTTTTGTGCATAAAATTGTAATAAGTATACATGTTTTCTTAACAAAATTATTCTTTGTTTTTGTTAAAAATATGGACTATTGAAGAAAAAAATAGGGGATGAGAGGCAAATACGGGGATTGGAAGCAGAGCGAGAGGATGATGGAGTCTCCGTGAAAAAAATCTTTTTTTTTTTTTTTAAATTAAGGAAAGTGATAGCTCAATTATCCAAAAATAAAAAAACCAAACATTATCAGGGGTCTGTTTAGAAGAAATTTGGGTCCGTTAACGGACCCTTCACAAAATATCTTTTCATAAAAACGGACCCTTCACAAAATATTTTAACTTAAAAACGGACTCTTCACAAAATAATTTACCTATTAATCGGACCCTTCACAAATTTGTTTATCTTCATTATTGTTTTATTAATCGAATAAACCCCTCCCAGGAAGGGGGGGGGGGAGAAGGACAGACGTAAACGAACTAAATTTTGTCTTCGGCAGACGCTTCTTCCTTTATTCGTCTGAAATGAACATTCTTCAGCAGTATAGGCTAAATACCAAATATTTGTATGTACAATTTTTTTTCAAATTTGCACTTATTTGCAGTTATCTAAGAGAAACAGTTCTTCATCAATGAAATTTCTTTAAATTACAAAATCAATTTTGATAAATTTTTGAATATGAATGAAAGAAATTCAAAAAACTTTTTTTTTCTCTATATTTTAGTAAAAATATAATTCCGATAATCTAACAAATTCTTTTATTAACTATTAGACGGTTTTATTCTTATTAAAAAATATCAAAATATATTTTTGTTCGTAATTAGAGCATCATATTAAATATATATATAGCGTTAAAAAATCTACAAAGTTATTCATTTTTCTACTTTTTAAATTTTACTTCAAACAGAAAATAAATTACATACAAAATACTGTTTAGAATATTATAGAAGTTGACGGTTAGACTTGTAGAACTAGGAAAAAGAAAATCTTAAAGCTTTATTAAATTAATGATAAAATAAATGGATAATTTTTCGTGTCTATGCAACTTCGCATATTAAACACTTCGGAAACTCTCAACTTATATTTTTCTGTTTTTGTGTCTTTTTAAATTATTAGTATACTGAGCAGCTCAATAACTGCATTATAATTAATAAGTTTGAAAATTCAAAACTTCTTAATGTTCTCTTTTTAAAGGAAAGCAAATATTTGTATAATTTTACAGTGTTTAGCATTATCTTGTATGTCTTTACAATTTAAAAACTCATTGAAAAAGTTTTTTTGCAATAACGGACCCTGTTAGCACAAATTCACAAAAGCGGACCCTGGTTGAAAGAATGTGACTTAACGTTTATTTTATTTTCACAAATTACGAGTCATTTTTTCACAATTGTACAAAAACGGACTTTTCACAAAATGTCTGGACAGACCCCTGATTATACTGATCAGTCAAATATTAACAAAGATACGACGTTAACATTAACTAACGTTAAGGTTATAAAATAACATTTTCTTCGAACCGAATTTCTGGAGGAACTAATTAAGCAAAAAACAATTATCATACTGATCTAATTTTTTAAAAAAAATATAGAATTAAAACTGTATTCGAAGAATCTTTGGAGAAAGCGTGATGGTTTACAACTATATTGTCCCCTTTATATATAAATAGTAATACAGATAAATATGTAGTAGTACATTGACAACCCATGCATACTGGTATCAATTCATATTAGTAGACGATACTCATTAGGAACAACAAAAAATTGAAACAAAAGTAAATGAATAGTTTCATGAATGTTTAATATTGATTGTTATTAAAATTACAAAATAATTTTAAAATTCCGTTAAAAGGACAAAGGTGTCTACACTGTAAAAAGAATTACGGTAAAAAGTACAGGCACTCAGCGTGCCGGTACTTTTTTCCTATAAAATCGATTTTTACCGGAACATGGTATGGAACAAAGAATCTGATATAATGTACTTTTTACAGTAATAATTACTATAAAATCACTGTACCGTAATCCCTCTAATTAAATAAAAAGTATGTTTATAATATTTATGGTAAAAATGGATTTTACGGTAAAATGAATTTTACGAATGATATACCATTACTTTATACTGTTATTTGAGTCGGAATTTTTTGCAGTGTAGTGAGGATGGAAATTTCGACTTTAAAACAAAGATAAGTTGCTTTCTTTCTTAATTAAACTTTGTTCATTAAAAAGTAAATATTTAACATTTTGCATAGCACAAGCGTTTAATTAACACAGGTCATTTAAAACAAATCTCAAAAGGAAAAAAAAAAAAGGAAAAATTTGGAAACTATAATCTATTTAGAAAATAGAATGTATCTGAAATGTAATTAACACTATTCAAATAATTTGACAGATATTTGAGGACATTTGTGACAGACATCCTTGAGAATCTGAAATATTATTACTGAACTAAATGTGGTCGAAAATTATAAATAAGCTTAAAACGTGAACAATTTAAATAATATATTATGTCATGTAATTTTAAAAAAATAAATTGTTTTCTTTTTATAGATATTTCTATTTCAAACTCCCATTTGGCAATCCGGTTGGGTAAATAGGTGACAAGTTTTGTTTGAATCAGTAACATCTGTTGTTCTATTAAACGCTAGCCATATGTCTGGCATACTTGGAAGCTTTTTATTAAGGTTTCAGTTTTATTTTACTAGTGATGTAGTTCGTATTTTACACGTAACGTAAATTATGTAACGATTTTAGATTAAACTTTTCAGAAGCACCATGAGCTTACATTAGTCGTAATCAAGGGAATAAAACTATATTTTATCATATTTTTTTAAATATAAAATGACCAATAAACTGTTCATTATCTTATAAATTGAATGAATAAATTTTTAATATCATTTTATATGTACTGAAAGCGTATGTGGCAGCAGTGTCAAAAAAGTTGATAAAAACATTTTGTTTTCCGAGCTTCTAGAGTTTTTGAGATTTTGTTAAAGTTGATGTACTTTTTGTTGCTTGAATTGCAAAGAATTTACAGATCAATTCTTTATTTACAACGCATTAGACAATTATGTATCTATCTATCTATACACACACATATATATATATATATATATATATATATATATATATATATATATATATATATATATATATATATATATATATATATATATATATATATATATATATATATATATATATATATATATATATATATATATATATATATAATCTTAAAAATAATTACGCTTCATTAAATTAATCAGCATAACGCAATAACGTTATAATTATCGCTAGAAAAATTGAACTATCTTCCCAAAGTGTCAAATTTTAAGAACGCTGATTAGAGTGTGTAAAAGAAAAAAAAAAAAAAAAATAGGCACAAAAAATAGGCTCCAGCAAAGTAATCTAAAAGAATCCTTTAATCATGTGGGAATAAATTTACTTTTGTTTCAAAGATAATAACTCTAAGAACGGAGTGAAGAAGATGACTATTTTAACCATCACGCGATATCTTGAGAGAATGCGAAAAACATATTTTGGGCCACCTAAGCTTACCCAGCGCTCTCGTTTTATCTTGTATCACGCCAACCCTCCGGCTACTCCTCACGATCTCATCAAAAAGTGTACTACAATCAGTGGAAATAAAAATGTTCGAAGGAGTACGATTATAAGAGAGCCATTAAGCTCTTTTAACACTTTGTCACAGTTCTTGTTGTTTCTTTCTTTTGAGTTTCTAAATTTAGATATGATATTACAGTTCTGGTGTTTTGTCAGATGGAAAACATTTTCTTGCATTTTATGTCGAGATTAAGACGTAGCAATTGTTATCTTTAACTTATGTTACACGGACATAAATTTGAAACTTGTTTAACTTTTTTCCAAGTAATAAAAAGTTAATAAAAATGTAGCAATAGTTATCTTCAGTAGTATTGCATGTAGCAATAGTTATCGTTAACTTATATGAGTTACACTGACATAAATTTGAAACTTGTTTAACTTTTTTCCAAGTAATGAAAAGTTAATAAAAATGTAGCAATAGTTATCTTCAATAGCATTGCATGTAGCAATAGTATTGTAGCAATGGTTATCGTTAACTTATATATATGAGTTACACTGACATAAATTTGAAACTTGTTTTATTTTTTTCCAAGTAATGAAAAGTTAATAAATATGTAGCAACAGTTATATCTTCAATAGTATTGTATGTAGCAATAGATATCTTTAACTTATGTGAGTTATAGTGACATAAATTTAAAACTTGTTTAACATTTTCCAAGTAATGAAAAGTTAACTAAAATGTGTGTACAATAATAACGAACAGTAAAATATTGAAAAAGCCTTTAAATAATCAGCTAATATAGGTTAGTGTAGTTTGTATCTATTAAGTTTTTAGTTTTTAGTTGGAGTTCGAAAAAAATAAAGAATATTGAAAGCGAAAAAAAAAAAAAAGAAGAGCCGCAAAACACTGAAGAATATTATAGATGGGAAATCAAATGAGAACCAAAATCATTAAAACTAAATTTTCCATTTAAAGTTCTATTTTCTCTTACTGAACCCCAAAAGTTTCTTAAATTTTCTCTCGAAAGTCATCAGTTTATCGTCGTCTGCTTTGTTAATTTCCCAGCATTCCCTGTCTTATAAAACTATTGGTCTCACTTGTGTCTTGTACAACTTTTTTCTTGTTTCTCCAGTATTTATTAACTGTAGCCGCAACCAGTAACTCTATTTTTTGTTCATCCAGTACAGTTATTTAGTTTTATAAATTCTCTTTGCCTTATTGGCGTAGTTATTTTTAATTCATTTCTTTACTAAGATTTCAGAAATTTAGAGTAATGGTAGAAATTACAGAAAACTCTGTATATTTTGGGGCTTTATTGTCATTATTATTAAATTAATTAATTAGCGCCTACAATGTGGCAGAAATAATACCAGGGGTCTTTTCAGACATTTTGTGAAAGGTCCGTTTTTGTAAAATTGTGAAAAAAATTACTCGTAATTTGTAAATTTAAAATAAACGCTAAGTCACATTCTTTCAACCAGGGTCCTGCTTTTGTGAATTTGTGCAAATAGGATCCTGTTATTGCAAAAAACTTTTTCAAAGAGTTTTTAAATTGTTAAGAGATACAAGATTCTGCTCAACACTGTAAAATTATAACAAAAAAAATTAAATTTAAAAAAATAAACAGCAATTGCTGCTACTAAATTAGAGATGCAACATACAGATAGGTATTTCGCCTATACTGCTGAACGCAGAATATTCATTTCGGACGAATAAAGGAAGAAGCGTCTGCCGAAGACAAAATTTAGTTCGTTTACGTCTTTCTCCCCTCCCCCCCCCTTCTTGGTAGGGGTTTATTCGATTAACAAAACAATAATGAAGATAAACAAATTTGTGAAGGGTCCGATTAAAAGATAAATTATTTTGTGAAGGATCCGTTTTTAAGTTAAAATATTTTGTGAAGGGTACGTTTTTATGAAAAGGACCCAAATTTCTTCTAAAAAGACCCCTGAATTCTAAATCCAAAGCATTAAGAGTTGGTGAATAAAGCACAAATAATGGCACTAAAATAGGTTTCGGTTTTATAAACAAGAACCCTCCTCTGTGTCAAAACAAAGAATGATAGAAGGAAACCATGTTTATGATTTACACGAAACTACTCTATGTCTGCTTTTGTAACATTATTTGTGCTTTATTCATGGCAATAATTTTATTCACATATATCTTCCATTTGGTTCAAGAGATTATACTTAACTTGGCAGATTTTGTTTCAAATATTTAGAGGAGAGTTTTTTTTTTATCCGATTATTTTAGAAACAAATAATTCGCATTACTTCCTTTAATAGTAAATAAGTTTTAAATTAAATATTAAGTACAAGTCAAAAACTACAAATGCCCGCAAGCCCTTTTAATAACATTTATGTTTTCAGATTTAGAATTTCAATTGGAAATAAGTTATACGTATAAAGAATGTTTCTAGTGTCAGGAGTAATTTGTAAGTAATATGAAGTAATTTTTCCATTTTCAATTACAATTTTTACGAAGTTATCCAAAGTTTATTCCAGACTTATTTTGAAAAACCCGTTTTTGTGAAAAATCTTCTCGTGAAGTTTAAAAAATAGGCTCCAAAATTTGGTTTAAAAAAAAAAAAAAAAAAAAAAAAAAAACTCACTAACATCATGTTTAGTTCAGACTTTTTGAGAAAGGTCCATATTGTGAAAAATCTACTCATAATTCTTTTAATAAGTGAAAATAAGCTGTTATTGCGCGAAAAAATAGACAAACTATGTCTTTTGAGGAGATTTAGTTTTAAAATTATGAATTAAAGGACCTCATTCACTCTGTTTTTCAAACGAAAACTTTTATCAAGGGTCCGTGTTTGAGAAAAAAATGTTTTGAAAAGGATTCATTTTTATGATAAACTATTTTGTAAAAGGTCCGTTTTAACAATAAAGTATTTGTCCGTTAACGTACCGAAATCTCTCTAAAAATTACTCCTGGATAAGAACAAGCAAATCACGCCAAAATCACTTTTAAAAATAAACAAATACGCTTATCAGATTTCGATTAAAAAATTTTTTATAATTAATTTTAAATAGTTTACAAAATTGTTTATTTATGCCCCACTCCGCCCAAAAATATCACTTGAGAGTGTTTTGACGAAATAAGAAATATCCACTTTCCTAATATCTTATAGCTATATCTTATAGCTATATAGCCCTTGTCTTCTGAATTGGGTTCAAAATTTCAAGGTTACGGAGTTGAACGTTGGTGGTGGTAAACTTAAAATTGGGTCAGCTGTTCAACGACGGTTATGAAATGGTTGCGTGTTGACCTTGCATGCCTTAGGGGATAGAGCGTTCGCCTCTGAGGTGACGCAGGTTCGAATCCCAGCGGTGGCTGGTTGATACGAATTCTGATCTGGGTTCGCACCAACCAAGGTGCTGACGTACAATATCCTCAGTGGTCGAAGAATTATGGGTTAGAATCCTCTTGCCAAAAAGTTCTCCAAGAAGGTTAGTTTGTTCCAATGCTTTCTGGGTTCGGTTCAAAATCCCATGGCTGTGCAATTGAACATTGATAGTTGTAAACTCAGAATTGGGTCAGCTTTTCAACACCAGTTATAAAATAAAAAATAAAATAGTTGCGTATTGTTGACGTAGTTTAATAGATATTGGCGATTAAAAGTGTTGTTTTCCTCGTAGATGATTGTTTTTTAAAATTATTTCCATCAAACAGTAATGAAAAATTTTATTTGGTATTATAAACAGCTTAAATTTTCATGTGAAAATTTAGTTTAAAAAATTTATGTAAACGTACTTAAAAGAAAGAGCAGCATGCTATAGCATGGATCATTTGTCACAGCTTGGAAAGGGGATAGTATAGCAGTAGATCTCCATAGACCTCAAAAGAATATTTTATATTTCATGTGTTTACTTTTTATCAGTCATATGATAAAAAAAAACAAATAAATGAAACTAATGTATTAAAGACAAATTTATGTAATAATGTATTATAAAAAAAGTAAATAAGCCTCATTTTATATAAAATTATTGTAGTTGCTAACAAATTAATATACAGTTAAGAAAATTTTGATTTTTATGAGCAATTTTTTTTAAAAAAGTTAACTGAATAATTTGTTGTCTTTTATCAACGTATTAACGATTTGAGTGATTTCTGTTCTTAAAATTTCTTGACTCTTTCTTATTCATTTGAAGTATGAAACATCATACATCATATTACCTCTTTCAAACTAATTGGTAAAAGAAAGACTCCCGTCACTGCTTATCAACAACTTTTTATCACATTTAAATCACAAACAACGCCTTCTGGAAACAAGATTCTTTATAAAAAGTGAAGTGTGAAATTAATCGAAAGGCGTATTATTATTTAACTCAAAAAGGGAATGACTGAGGGTGGGCTGATGCCAAATCATTCTGACATTAGAAAATTGGATATTTAAATTTCCTTACACTTGCTTTGCACGCTTAATCCGTCTTCACCATTCATGTTTTTAAAGATAAAAACATGGAGGGTATATAAATTTTTTTTTCAATTTTAATCAATCACTCAAACTGTTTAGATTTTACAAGTACTGATAATAACGTTTGATTAGTCTTTTTTTTATTTCTCTTCAATTTCAAGTTCCAATCATTTAACTTCAGAATTTATGTGTCAAGAAACTTGCGCTGTTAAAAGCTTCAGAGCTGAAAACTTAAGAAATTACGAGAAGTCCAATTCTTTGACCCCTGATAAATGAAAAACCATTTTTTGGCGTTGATGAAAGTACAATAAATAGTCTCTAAAATCATCGAAACATTCTTTTTAAAAAGGTTTTAAATTGTTAATATTTTTTCGAAATAATTTTTTTAAGCATCCAAGAATTGAAATATAAAAATTAAAAAAATAGGAATTAAAACAAAGGAGGAAAAATAAAAAAAAAGGTATAAACATATTTCTTTTAATGTTGATAATATTGGCTTTTTTATACTGGGCAGTCAAGATCATTTTTAAAATTAAACTGAAACTTATTTTATTCAACTTAATTATTTTTTATTTTTAAATTAAATTTTTTTGTTAATCTCTATTCGCATAGAATTATTGAAAGGATATCAAACTTTCCATGCCTTAAAAAGTACTAAAGCTTTGATAATTCTTGGCAACTTAAAGTATGCATAATTAAGCATAAAATTACAAACGGAGTTAATAATTAGACGACTTTTTATGTAGCAATAAGAAAAATGTGATTTGATAAATATGTTTACTTAATAAAATTTAATTTCACTTTTTACTTTACAGAGATTTCTAATTTTACACCTATTGCTGAAATTTTTTTTAAATTATGACAAATTACCTTAATTACCCTTTCCTTTTTACTTAGCTTTAAATTAATTACTCTTTTAAGAAATTAAGTGTTTAAATTATTATTTTGATTGGAAATTTTTAGATTGGAAATTTTTATTTGATTAAAATTGCACCCTGGTGAATGGTATTCATAAAGTTTCTTTTAAATTGTAAACTTTTATCAGCAATGAATGTTAGGAAATTATAAACATTAGAAGAGTATATTGAAGTGAGGTGTCGGATTTAAACCGAAACAATAACAACAACAAAAAAGCCGGTTTGATTTTTTTTTATATAGTTTAAACCACTTAAAAAAAACGGCTAAAATAAATAAAGCCGGCTTTTCAAACAAAATATTTTTTAAAAACTCGGATGATAGGAAAGAAGCATAATATTGTAAATTAATTACAGTGGTGTGATTGGATGTTAGGAAATAAAGAATCGGAGTATGGCACTTTCAAAACTTGTAACGAAGAAACAACTTTAAACTTTAGAAGCATTAAAAACAATAATTTAAAACTATTTTGAATTATAGTAATCAATTTAACAAAATTTCATAATTAAATCTATTTTTATTATTATTTTAAATCAATCTTTCAGTTTTAAATTTTAAATTTTACTTCAAACTGAAAATAAATTACAAATGAAATACTGTTTAGAATATTATAGAAGTTGACGGTTAGACTTGTAGAACTAGGAAAAAGAAAATCTTAAAGCTTTATTAAATTAATGATAAAATAAATGGATAATTTTTTGTGTCTATGCAACTTCGCATATTAAACACTTCGGAAACTCTCAACTTATATTTTTCTGTTTTTATGTCTTTTTAAGTTATTAGTATAATGAACTGCATTATAATTAATAAGTTTGAAAATTCAAAACTTCTTAATGTTCTCTTTTTAACGAAAAGCTGAAAATTTCAAGACAAAATTCATTCAATAATTTTTTTTAAAAAATAGCATTACTCATTTTTCAAAAGAACATTTTTTCCCCCAAAAAATGCAACAAAAGAAATTTACCTTTGCAAAAGCAGACGATATATTATATCCAAGTTCGTTTTCCGTTAAAGTTGGCGGATGGAAGAAAAAAGAAAGCAAGAGCGGTTGAAAGTTGCTCACTCGGACGTTGCCAGAGATACACTGAAACGAAACGTTGTATGTGAACTTGACTCTTCAGGTGAAACTCCGACCATCGCGGCACACAAGAAAGACGAGTAATTTGAATTTTTTTTTCTTCTCTTTCTCTTTTCTTTTTCTTTTAAACTCTCCACGGAAGTTATAATTTTTTTTCTGATTTTCAAGAACATAAAAAAAATTCTTTAGTTATATGACACTCTATTTCAAGGTTTACTTTCTTTACTTTTTCCAAAAGACATTTTAGTTCAGTTATGTTAGCGTGAAAAATGAAGCTAAGCTATATAGTTTTTTTTCCTTCTCTTCTTAGATAGGCTTTTGAATTGAAAGAAACGAAGATATTTTGAATTTTTGTTGCCATTTTCACAAAGTAAATCCGCATTACTTCGTGTATTACCTTTATTCACCTCCTTTAAAATATCGATAATTGGTATTTTGTAAACATTTTATTAGTCATTCAAAAAATTACGATAATTCTAAGCAATAACGAGTAATTAAGCTATGGAAAAAAAGTTTAAAATTAATAATGGGAATGCCAATAATGAAACTTTAATCAGTAAGAGTGAAAGAGTTCAAATTTGTCCCAACTATTAAATAAATGCTACGAAATTATTTTTCGCCCCCCAAAAAGGAATATCATGTTTTAAAACATAAAGATTTAAGATTGAAAGGGGAAGAAAAAAAAATGTAAAAGCGCATATATAAGAATAAAAATGTATTCTTTTTTCCCCCTCATTTTTTAAAAAAAATATGAGAATTACAAAAAAAAATGTTGTTTTTTTTGGTGAGTTTAAACTTTTAAAACAGCACATAATCAGAAGAAATGCCTTGTTTGAATGGAATGTGCTATCAGTTGTATTTATATAGTTACGCATATTTAGATATTGGGCAAAACTTAAAATTGCGTGTAAATTTTTTTGTCGTTGAAAACGAAACCATAAATGGTTATGGACAATTTAATTTTTAGAGGAAAAAACACAATTTTATATTTAACGAAAACAATAATTATGTAACTTCATAATGTAATTATGAAAATAGTATATAGATTACGAAAATATCATATAGATCAGAGATAGTCAGATAGATAGATAGTTATCACGTGACCGAAATCAATCCCCAGAGGATTGTGGGCGGATGAAGTTAGAGAGATGTTAAGTTTGATTTTAATAATCTTCATTTCATTTTTTTTTTCTCCAAAGAAACTGATGATTGGTATTTACTCTACCAGACGGTATTTTTGAAATGAGTGAAATGAAGATAAGGTTTCCTACTAATCAGAATGGGAGGTAGAATGTTACAACTAAATAATTTAACATAATGCTATTTATTTATTTTTCAAAGAATCGAGTCAATAAATACAATCTAACAAGCAACAGAGAAGTTGATAGAATAAGAGAAACAAATTTTTGAATTTTAAAGGTAAGGAAACCTTTAAGGCGCAGATTTACTTGGTAATTTGTGGGAAATACTTCATAACGCACTTAAACAGATCTCCCTAGTTAATATGGAAATTAATAAGGTAATGTGTCATTTCGAGCCATAGCGGTAACATATAATCATCAGGCAACTTAAATTCTTCTCGAGAACTCTTGCACGATGCTCGTCAGCTCCCCCCCCAAATGTATTTAAGTATTTTATTATTATTATTATTATTAAGCTTCGTCAACTACGACTTTTTATTCTTCGCGGCTAGCGTGATTTGCATATCCATGTACATAATACATAATTCTCTAAGGAAAGAGAAGATAAGACAGTTTATAACTGAAATTCAGGCACAAAAACACGAAATTGTGGTTAAAAATTTTACCTAAAAGAAATAAATTTGTGTGCAAATCAGGGGACGCCATTTGCGAAGAATTGTTGTCCATATGTCTTACCAACTTTGATATTAAATATCTCTAAGTCCATATTAAAGTTTCGAAAAAGTAAAAAGAAAGAAAACAATACTTTTTTTGGAATTTAAAAGTCAGGAAGGAAACTAGGCATATACGTTTGATATATATATTTTAGGAATTTGGCATATTGCGTGTAAATGTTTTTTAGTCATTATGGAGCCACTTTAATGGTAGAAACAAAGCATATTTTTGGGAAATTTTTTTTCATCAGGACAATAAAATGAATCAAAATTTTAAAAAGGTTCTCTGTTATACAACAACCGAGCTCTAAAAATTTATTTTTCAACATGCTGCAAAACATAATAGCTTTTCTTGACGAAGCCATTTTTTAAAGCGTGTACGTTCGTTACAGTAGTATCTGCAATTTTCAAATCCAAATGAAAAACAAAATCTTTTTGATTAGATAAGCAAATGCTATAGAAGTGAGTTGGATTTATTTAATGTCAATTTTTTCAAGAAAGATACGATTTTTTTCCTGAAAAAATCCCCTTTTCAAAAAATTACATAAATTTATTTGTAAAAAAAAAAGAAAGAAAAAAAAAAGAGTGCAGTAAAGTGAGATATTGTAAAAAAAAATAAAATAAAAAAAAAAAAAAAAAAAAAAAAAAAAAAAAGAGTGCAGTAAAGTGAGATATTTCTACGTAATTCTTCAGAGAATGTAATTTTAAAGAAAGAGTTATGCATTATAAGAGTTAAGAGTAGTTCAGAATTATTATTTAAAGAAAATCGATGAAGATTTGTTGTAATTAGGTATTCGGCTGGCTTGACAAAAGTTATTCTGAAAACACGCTTTAAAAATTTTCAGAACACAAGTAGAAAATTGTAGCGCAGAAATTAAAAAAAAAAAAAAAAGGGGGGAAAACAGAACAGAAATAAAATTTTTTCTTTTTCCCAATCCCAGAATAGCCAAACCTATTAAAGGAACGCAAGTACGAGTAGATAACATTCCAGATTTGAACAATACTGCAAAGATATATGAATCATTCTAGATTTAAAACTATAGAATAGAAGATAATTTATAAGAAAATATACACACAAAAAGTAAAAAATCTGATAAAAAAAAAAGAAGAATATTATTATCTTTGAAAGAATCACATTTGCGTAGTCGCCATTTTTAAATAACACCTGCTTCATTTAATGAACATGCATACTCATTGGAGAGAAGATGGTTGAAACAGTTTTATCACAAAAGAAAAGTTCACCTGCGATATGAGAATATAACAAGTCTTTTCTCCAATCAGCTTCCCCCAAATGATAATGACCAAAAAAGCATAATCCAATAATTGACAGGTTTTCAGCATGTGGACGAAGCTAACGGTTTTTTTTTTAAGTGTATGTACCAGACAATGGCTTTTGTATCAATTATTCTATCCTGGCACGTTTCAATACAATGGAACAGAACTCAACCATAAATAATTGACCAGATCTTTTTTTCAGTGGCCTGACCCTAATACCTAAAAGGTTACAATTTTCAGTTAAAATTTAGTGGCATTTGCCTTTAACCGTTAGCAACCTAGTTATCAGTGATCTTCTAATCGCAAAGTGATCAATATGCTGTGCTTAATCAGTTCATGAATAATTGTGATGTTTTGTGGCGAAACAATTGTAGATTTAGTTTAGCAGGAAGAAAAAAAATGGACTCAGTATACTTTATTATCTTATGTCATTTAAATAATTGACTCTATAATAGAAACAATGTCTTTTTCTCTCTTCTCTTTCAAAGAGTAAAATCTTTTGAATTCAAGAACAAATAAGCCCATTATATTCATTTCCCCCTGAAACAAATTAAACTGAGCTATGTTACTATATTTATGCCAAGGTATAACTTAAAAACTTTTACGTTACCTTTCGCATGATTTTTATCGTTAATATTTTATCCCGCGAAGAAATATTATATTTATAACTTTTTATTTATAGGTGGTGTTTTTATTACTGCTAAAATATATCCTACGAAACATAAATGCATTAAAAAAAAATATCTAAATGCAATGGGAACTTCTTTAGTGATATACATGCTATAAAAACCGAAGAAGCTATTGCTTGAAGATCTTTGTAATCTAAAAGTCATATAAGTTTTTTGCTTAAAATTTATTAAATATTTTTGTTATAAATATCAAAATTTCTTGTATCATTTTTAGCCACAAAAACTATTTTATGGTTCCTTGTTCTCTATTAAGATTCCTTTTTCTCTCTTGTGTATGTATGTTTTAGATTTTTTTATAATTTTATAACCGTCGTTGAACAGCCGACCCAATTTTTTGAATTAACGACTACCGATGTTCAACTCAATAACTTTGTAATTTTGAACCAAATCCAGATGACATGGCAACTTCTGGATCAAATGTTGGAAAAAATTTGACTCCGCAGCGGACGGAATGGGATGTGATGGAACTAATCCGCAATTGCATTACATGAAGAGGAAAAACACGAAATCCTTCCACAGTTAGCCCGACGGCTAGGGGACTCTAACCCATAATTCGTCTACCACTAACGATAGTTTATGTAATCATCGTAGTCAGTGCACGCCTGGTGCGGAATTCGTATCGGCCAGCCACCACCGAGATTCGAACCCGGGTACAACATTGGGAAGCGAGCGCTCTATCCTCTGAACCACCACGGTTTCTGATAAGTTATTATAACCGTCATTGAACAGCTTACTCAATTTTTGAGTTTACGACTACCAAAACTCAGTTGCCTTGTAATTTTGTACCAAATCCAGAAAATAAAGTTACTCCTGGATCAAGTGTTGGGAGAAATTCTCCTTTGTGGAGGATTTTTTGATAGAACTAACCCCTATTTGCGTTGCATTGAGAGAAAAACCACGAAAACCTCCCACTGTCAGTCTGATGGCAGGAAGACTTTACCCACGATCCGTCTACAACTGAGGATACTTTTTTGATTTAGATGGGGGGAAATGGCAAAAAGTGAAATTAACATTAAAAGGGGTTTAAAATTCCAACCACTCTCCTGAGGCGATATTTCCCAAGTTTTGAGGGAATGATAGAGGGGAGAGACCGGATAATGGGGTGAAACCGAGTGGCGAAATTAATACTATTTTCTAATGGACAAACTCTGACTTTCATTCTACTAGGTAAGAAGAATGAACTGCTATTGAAGCGTGTTGTTTAATTCATAGCGTCTGTGTAAATATATGTATATATGATTTACTGTGTTATCTGTCAAGTAGAAAAGGAAATTCCCAATATTTCTAGTTATCGGTACTCGTATTATTTTTAAGTCATAATAACAATTGTTTCTGACACAATTATTTTACTTACTTTTATAACGAATATTTTAATATTATAAATTACATAATTGTCGCCCGTTGGCTGAGTGGTAGCGTTTCACGCTCTTGTGCCACAGGTCCTAGGTTCGATCCTCGGGCCGGGCAAGGTTGACTCAGCATTTCATTCCTTCAGCGGGTCGATAAATGAGTACCAAGCATGCTTGGGAACTAAACACTTGGGGTTCCGCGTTCGGCTGACCACCTGACCAGAACATCTGCACCTGCACCCCAGAGCCCAAGATCAAGAAAACTGAGATGGGCACAGTAGGCCTTGGCCCTCTATGGGCTGTCGCGCCACTGAGTTTAGTTAGTTTACATAATTATATATAATGATTTTAAATTTTGGGCAATAATAAATAATGAGTCTGGATGGCTTAGCGGCTAAAACACTGATCTGTTATTTTGATAGATCGATGTTCTATCCCAATCTCGCCCATGCCCATTAGTTATTGAAGAATTTTCTTTTGGTTTGAATGTTTTTTTGGTTTGAAAAAATCTTTATTTATTGGTAATTACAGATATAAAAATATCTCAATTTATTATACGTTTATTAAGGATTCATGACCAACCAAACAATACGAATTTAGTCTAATAGTAACATGATTCTGTTCCGTTTTGATAGCTTCTGCTCTCGGGTTCAGACCAGGCACAGCAAGTCGGTATATGATCGTGTATTGCTTGTCTAAAATAAGAACTCCCCTATCCATTCGTCTGGACCTGTGGTGGTGACTTTGGTAAAGAGGTATAACTATTTCAAGTAGGTGTGGGGTCATTGCTTAGGAGAGGTTTTGGCTCTGGTTGGCGATAGAAAGGGAATCTTTTACTTCATTCTACTGTTTTAGCGGTAGAGTGAAGAGAAGCTACCATCCCTAAAATGTGCTATTCTTGTTTTCATAGCAGTAGATGGCCACAAACTTTATGGCGGGGGAGTTCTTATCGTAGACCCTCTATATTACCCTCACTATATTAACCTCTATATAACTATATTACCCTCACCATTTAAGGACGATTTAGAATATAAAGAGAAAAAAAAGAAAATGTCTATCATGGATGAGAAAATTGTTTTGCTGTGACTCGAAAAAAAAAAAAAAGGAGAAAATTTGAACAAAATGTATGAAGTACCAAAATAACAAAACAAATATATAGAAAAAAATATGTCTTCCGATAAAGAAAATAAAAACAAATTAGAAGCTGATATTGTTTACATTATAATAAAAAAAAATTTCCTTCTAGAAAAAAAAAAAAAAGGAAAGATGGATCCAATGTGGAAATTGTTTTTGCTAGGCCCACGAAAGATACAATGAAGTGGAAGAAAAAGATAACTTCAAATGCGGATTTCGAACATAATGTTCTAAAAATTGCCATATAAATGCCTGCTATATTTTCACTGAAATTCTAGAGTTTCTAAATAGCCCATAGAGATAACATATGTACTCGGTTCTACCCCACTAATTGGGTAAAATAAGGTGATTTGACTTTTTCAAGAAATAAAAAATCATTTATTAAGAAAATAATTATCTATGGCTTTTAAGAATGATATATTATATATACGTGACCAAGCACTGAAAATCTGAACTAAATCTGAAAGTTTCTGGGCTTAGCTCCAAAATCCCTTTGAATCTTAGCGACCTGGTCTTATCCCTCTTTCTCCTATATTTTTAGTCAGAATAAATACGTTTTTGTGTCTTAATTACAATTTTAAAACATGATTTGATCAAATTAATTAGAATATTGATTGACAACCATTAAAATTGCATGTTATAGTGCGTAAATGCAATCGTTAGATCAAAAATGGATTTTCCGTTCCCACTTTTTCTTGCGTTTTGTACAGCTCGACCAGCAAGTAGCACATGCAATTTTTAAGTATGAATGAATAAATGAAAAACAAAACTGGTATTAGTATATTACTAATAGATACTAGTAGTATATATTAATACTAACTAATATATATTAGCACGCATTGTGCAAGTGAACAGCTACACAATAAAAAATGAAATTCAATTTTCTACACATAAAACATTCTTCCCCACCAAAAAAAGAGAGAAAAAAAAAAAATACTTATATAAATTTTTTATTACAAAAAAATATGCAATAAAAGAGAACAAAAAATCATGCGTTCTTCTGTAAAGAATGTAATTTTAAAAGTAGACTTCAAATTCGATAAAAATCTGTTTGAGTTATAACGGTTGTTTTTAAATACGTAGTTTCGAAAAAGACACTTTTTGACTCTCTGGAACTCTTTATTTCAAGACTAGCCGCTTAAGGCGGCCAGCTGTCCGCCACGCTAAAGGTTTTCACAAATAAAGTTTTTTAAAACATAGCAGGAAATCTGAAGATTAGTGGACAATTCTTCTTCCGCGTTCTTCAGATGTTTCTTGGGCCCTAGCACTGCTAGTAGAGACACGATCCTCTTCCAATCTTCTTTGACGTTTCTCAGGTGTTTCTCGGACCCTAGCACTGCTAATTGAGACACGATCCTCTTCTAATCTTCTTTGATGTTCCTCAGGTGTTTCTCTGGCCCTAACACTGCTAGTTGAGACACGATCCTCTTCCAATCTTCGTTGACGTTCCTCGGGTGTTTCTCGGGCCCTAGCACTGCTAGTTGAGACACGATCCTCTTCTAATCTTCTTTGACGATTCTCTGATACTTCTTGGGCTCTAGAATTGCTTGTCGAAATTCGGTCATGTTCCATCCTTCTTTGACGTTCCACAGACGTTTCTTGGGCCCTTCTTCTTTGAGAATTTTTTAATATCTTTTTCTTTGACAAAATACAAAGTTTTTTGGAAGGCGGTTCTGCCATGTCAGTATTCGGGCTTTTAAGAAGTCAACGAATACTTTAGAACTACAATTGCTTTGAAAGCAAATCATGAAACTTCAATATTAAAATCTAAGTGCTTACCTGCACACTGAAACTTTCTGAAAATAACTAATTACATTTAATAAAAACTGTTAAAATAAAGAATAGAAAAACCAAAGAGATCCAAGGTAAGTGTGATCGTTCCTTCAAAAACAATTAAATTCCTGTTTTATATATTATGTAGCTACAACGCTTAAGAAAAAAAAAAAAACTAAAATGCTAAATACATGAAAAGAACACGAAAACGAATTAATTTCTTATGGTATCAATTTCTATTTCTATATAATTTTTTATGGTATCAATTTCTATTTCTATATCGCTACAAAAATTATCGTCTTCGCTTAAGAAAAAAAAAATAGAGCGTGGAAAGAAGAAGAAAAACTTATTATAACAATTATGAACAGCGACAAATATATCAAAGCGAAGCGTTCTATTTACGTATCGAATATGTTGCCACATTTTTAATAGAAAAGTTAAACTTTTCTCCACTTTGATAAATGTAAACTAATGCGAACCTTACAAATTAATTATTAATTCCTTCGTATATTATTGGTTTAAGTTGTCGAAAATTAATATTTCAATTGTAAGGTTCGCATTAGCATACATTTATAAGAGTGGAGAAAAGTATATGCATTTTTTAATAGTTTTTTTAATATGGCTCTTTGAAGACGAAAAAGCATAGATTTTCTTACAAAATGACTGATAACTAAAAAACTAATCCAAATTTTTGAAAAAGAAAAAAATACTTCTTCATTGTGTCAAAACACAATTATGCGCCGAGTTTCGTGCCTGGGCGAGGCTTCTGGGGTGATATATTGTGATTACAGACACACACACAGCCGCGTTTATTATTATGTGTAGATAACACCAAATTGAGCTTTCATAATTTAAAGGGTGTAAATTAAATCCAAATATTTAAAATTGAACAAGCTGACACCAAATTCTCGCGCTTTCACACCATACGAGAATTATTTTTATTTCTGAAAGCACCAACGTTGGCGTGAATCCAGAATGAGCTGGCGCGAGGTTGATGTTGTCTTCTACGCTGGTATGTATCAACAGAAACAAGAGTTTGCCATTAAAATATATATGTATGTTTTTCGTTATGTAATAAGGGTAGTTGTATTTTAGTTTTTAAATCTCTTTAACCTGTATGAAATGATTTCATAATGTATAATTTTTTATCTCCAACCGTTCTGTTAAAGCAAAATTATTTATACAAGATAGAACTGAAATATTCATGAATAATTATGATAGGAATCATCGGTGAGTTATTAAATCTGTAAATGCGTGTTGAAGACAGACTCAGTTAAAAATACATGTTTAAGAAAATGTTCAATGCTCAAAATGCGTGTTTAAGAAAAGGAACGCAGCTCGAAATGCGCGTTGAAGAAAATGGGCATAACTACAGGGACATAACATTTAATACCGTTTTTCAAACTTCTTTTATGGACATTTTTCTTTTTCTAAATAATAAAATAATGAATTCTAATAAATTCGTAATGCGACGTCGTCCAAATCTCTTGGTACACTTTATTAAATTAGTCTTATTTGTAAATAGACTTAAAAAGTCAAATTTGATTTTACAAGGTTGTCGCGGTTGCTATACATTTATAATAGTGCTAGTAAATTTACGCTGCAGGAATTTGGAGTTTTAAAACTCCCTTAGGATTATGAAGACCTAAGCCTAAAAAGTTATATTGGTAGTATACCTACTCTCGTCGGAAGCGATTTTCCAATCCAGTGGCATTTGACGACCCACTGTTCTGACTGGCGATTTTCGGCCAAAAACATTTTGTTTTGTTTATCTCATTAAAAAAAAAAAACTTTATTTTTGATTTATTGTTATTAGTTACGTTGTTCGTCAATATTTTTTCACCTTTCCAATTATTTTCGTAATTGATTATTCGTAATCGTATTCGATGGTACCATAATAATATCAAGGTTTTAAAAATAACTATATATATAAAATGCGCAAAATAAAAAACTTACTACCTTGAATAACTTTTGGTCTAGTGATTGGATTCTAGGACTCAATCTAAATGAGTAATTTAATTTTAAAAAAGTCGTTTTTTTAAAAATTAGATTTCTCAGGAACTATTCGACCGATTTCGCTCAAATTTTGTTTATTTGCCATGTAAAACTACACTCTTTAAAATGAGGTAAAAAAAAATTTATAATTTGCAACTCAAAAGTTTTACGACCGAAAAAATAGTTCGAAAAGTTTTTTCTTTTAATATAAAATAATGAAAAATAAGAAATATTTACTTAAAATTTTATTTTGCATGGAATTTTCTTTGGCTAAACGAATTTTATAATTGTTTGCTAATTTTTTTCAATTCGTTTGAAAAGTTTTCGAGATAGGGCAAAATACACAACTCAAACTTTGGACAGCTCTCCTGACCATACTATATATTTCAGATTGCAGTTTCCCCCAAAATTCCAGGGTCAGAAATTCAAATACGTCAACAAAAAAAAAAAAAAAAAAAAAAAAAAAGAGTGTTCATTTAGAGAAAGTACATTTTTTTGTCTGATTTAGTGACTTAAAATATCGTCTGCACTAATTAATTAGCATATTTATTTGATGTCATCCCTACGAACC
This sequence comes from Parasteatoda lunata, assembly GCA_949128135.1. Classification (NCBI taxonomy): domain Eukaryota; kingdom Metazoa; phylum Arthropoda; class Arachnida; order Araneae; family Theridiidae; genus Parasteatoda; species Parasteatoda lunata. The sequence goes on along the minus strand of OX421974.1, from coordinate 88,221,678 downwards.
TTCAAAATTGAATTCTAGAACGTGAAGATCCGTTAAAAAGTTATTCAGGGAAGTCCGTTTTTTTTTTTGTTTTTTTTTTTTTGCGCACAGTACATAGATAATATACATATTAAATTATATTTGAATAATTTTATAAGAAGGGTAGCTAATTGTCTGAATCAATATTAAAACTATCCCTCTCTCTTTCACTGTGCCTTCGTTTTTCATTATACATATACAACTACATTATACAGAAAAAAATAAATTATTAAAATTTAATCATCTAGAAATTATTAGAATTTAATCATCTATTTTCGCATCGCAGAAAAAAGATCTCTTGAAGTAGTATAGCCATCTGTTGGTGAGAAAATTCAAAACATTGATAAGTTACATAATGTTTCTGTATTTATTTTAAGATAAGTTGTTATTTATCAGTTGTTCTGAGAAAATAAAAATTTTTAAAAAAAATGCAGAAAAATAGAAGATACAAATTTAATATGTTAAATGTTAAGACAATAAATTTATTTATAATTTATTTGGTACATAGTTTGTTTCTTTTCTTTTTTACAGTAGAAAATATAAATAATATAACAACTAAAATAAAAAAAGGAATATCGTTATGTTTTGGAAATTAAAACTTTTTTTCTACTTTAAGGAATAATTATTTCTTTTTGAAACATAATTTTTTGAATATTATATAGCTTCGAAAATAAGAATATCAGTTTTTCTACATATGCAATTTCTATAAGGTAATATTATTATTATTAATAATAATAAATTATTTTTTTTATCTAAAAATTCTTTTGTTCACTAAATAATAATTATAAATTTACTACTAAATTTCACATATTTTTATTTCTTACATCAAAAAAGTTTCATGGATTATAAATCAACTTTTCATGCGATATTATTTTACAATCATCTTTGCAACTCAAAGTAAGGACGCAGAACCCTTTTTGAAATTATTAATTAGTATAAAATATTTTTCACATACATTAATATTATAAATTTTTAAAATTTATTATTAATTATTGTATATGATTACATAATAACATTATTACAATCTGCTTTTAATACCATACATTATCATTATTTATACCGTACATATTATATCATCATTATAAATTTTAAGGTATTATTATGAGAAAAATTTTATTTCAACATTATTTTAAAATGTCAACATAGTTTTTTTCTTCTTTTTTTTAAAATAAACTATACGGACAGGATTCGAATCAAGGACCTCTAGGACCAAAGTAGGAAGCCATAACCACTATGGAAGAGGGTGTACACCTGACACCCCTAACGACCACGAAAGTTCTTGGTTCAAATCCAGCAAGCAGCTAACGAACATTTCTCTTACACACATCTCCCTCGACATATTTTCATAATTTTATACTTAAAACTTAAATTGATACCACACAAGTTAAAACTAAAACAGTTTTTTTTTTTTTTTTTAAATTTAAATATTGAAAATTAAAGAAAATATAAAGATTCAACATAAATCAAACTTCCCTTAACCTATATTTTTAAAATATTCGTAATTTTAATTAATTCATAATTAAAAGCGCATTATAAGAGTGATTTTAAAATTCGATCCATTAGTTTGTTTCATAGGTTTTTTGTTTTGCTGTTTTGTTTCATTTTAGGATGACGTAAACGCCGATTTTAACGATATCACAGATCTTTAAGTGGTGAGTTAGGCAAAAGTAAGACGATGAAACTTGGTTAAAATATAAATGTATCTTCGTGTCTTCGAGTTAGATAATTGGTATAAAAGAGTGATGACTATAAATATATCGGGAAGAGGATTAAAAAAAAATAAATTCCCAAAACACTTCCCAAAACTACGCCACTGCGTGTGATATTTCAAAACGTCTGATTTATGATGTTATATAATATTCCAAAAAGAGATGTTAGATGAATATTGTCTTAGAAATTTTTCCAATATTACAAGATTATTGATATTATCCGCCGAATCCTACTTCACGATATTTATACAATAATTCAAAACGTCTGACATATGTCTCTATATAATAAAGTGGAAAAGATATTGGAAAAAATATTTTACCGATGTTCGCATTGCTTAGGTCAGTTTCGTTTTTCAAACTGCATTAAAAAAAAATTTTTTTTTTTACCTACACAACATATTTTATTTTTATTTTATAACCGTCGTTAAACAGCCCACTCAATTTCATGGGTTTACGACTACAAATGTTCAATTCCGTAGCCTTGTAATTTTGAATCCAATCCAGAGGACAAGGGAACTCCTGGATCGAGTATTGAGAAAAAATTGACCTTCGTGGAGGACTTTTTGATGGAGCTAACCCGCATTTGCGTTTCATGGAGAGGAAGACCACGAGAATCTCCCACGGTTAGCCTGACGGCAAGGGGACTCTAACCCATGATCAGTCTACCACTGAGGATATTACACGTCAGCGCTGTGGTCGGTGCAAGCTGGATGCGGAATTCGTACCGACTGGGATTCGAACCCGGTTCGCCTCATCACCGCATTTGTCCAAAACGTTGCGCTTTTAAGTGTTTGACGCACCAAATCTAAATCAATGTAAGTTCTCGATCACTTTTTTCGGTTTTTATCACTAGGAATTTTTAAAGTTTAAAAAAAAAAATTCCATTATTATGGCGAATGGCTATAAGATTTTCTTCTGTAACAGTTTGACGAGGTAAAAAAACTCGCAGATTAAAAAGTTTCATCACATCTGGGGAAAGTCTGTCCTTTAAATCTGTTAAAATATTATCTAATAAAGGAATATAAATAGCCTTCCGAAAATATTCTTCTGGGGTCTGGTTTGGCTGATTATTATTTCTTTGTGTTTGTCGAGAAACTAAACGTTTTGGTCGCAGCTCTACATTTTAATTGTTCAGCAGCATCTCGAGCTTCGGAAAACAGTTGCTGAAAAACAGTATCGGCCCTTTTCTTTCTATCCTCGAGAATAGTAATAGTATCAGTCAAAGCGGTGAACAATGAAACTATGAGGAATTTCGTTTTAATCTTTAGAATTATGATTCTTGAATATGTGAAGAATTTAATTAGATGGGAAAAAAAATGAATTTTTCCGACCTACCTAGGTGTATATGCCCCCTTAAATAATTTTTAAAATATTTTATTTCTTTTGCTAACTATTAAAATAATTATTATTTAAATTTCTTTTCAATTTGCCCCCCCCCCCCCGCTGGATCCGCCACTGGCTCTGAATACGGCAAACCTAACACTTTATTTATGTTGTTATATTAATTTTCTTACATTTGCTTTAGGCTCATTACCTGTTAGAATTTATAAATTACCGCCAACTCTTATGAATGGTAAATTTACACATAAATTGAAAAAACACAAATCACAATCTCCCATCTCCATTGATGATCGCAACGCTCGAATACGCCATCTGGGGATAGACCGGTTTCATGCGTTTGGCTCTTCTCCCTTCCCTCTCCTCTTTTCAGTTGTATAGGAATGTACTGCGATATTTTCCCTTTTCTAAACATTTTTCCTTTTTATTTAATGAAAATAATTTTTAAAATTTCCGTGATGCCCTTCTTTAGAGCAATGTTAAATGTAGTTTTCAGTTCTATATAGTTTTCCAACTTAAAAGATTTTAATCTATATGAAAATCAAGAGAGAAACTAACCTACTTCCTTCCTCTATGAATCTCAACACGCTAATGGGAAAAGCATGCAAAGTGTTGCCATAGGTAGAGAGTTCTGCTCTACGCCAACTGCAGCTCATTTCGATCGCCAATAAGCGGAGGAATACACCGGATGTTTATAAATTTCTTCCTAATTAACGATTATAGAACGGAGATTCCTCGTAGAAATTCTCTAACAGAAATAATTTCTTTAAAAAGGTAAAGGAGTGAAATTTCAAATGTTCTTTAATTTTGCAACCTGTTTGTTGCGTTGTTAAGTTGCCTTTTAGGATGCTGGCCACTTTACGCATACCCCATGTTCAAATAGACCAATCAAAGATTAGTGCAGAAATCAGATTTAGAGGTCGTTCTCACTGTATGTGAAACAAACCTCTAAGGCGAATGAGGACCTGATTGGAGAAATATGTTTACTCACTTGCTGATTAGATTTTTATTTGCATTTCTGAATTCAAGTTAGAACCTTCCTTTTAGAACTCGTTGCTATCCTAAAAGACTGTTCTTACTGTCCACGATTTTCGCTGCTTGTGATACTATCACATCTGAATGAGATATGATTGGCGAGATTCATTGACAAGCGAAAATAAAAGAGTGAGAACGATCTCTATAGGTTTTTAAGCTGGATGAATTTATAAATATATTTTATGCGAACTGTTTATAAAATGGCAACAGGCCGAAAGTTTTTCTTCACATTCGCTCGGGACTTTTTGTCGTGGCAACGTGAAGATTTAACTTTTCTTAACGAGTGAATACTATGGCGGCCAATGGTAAAAACATTTTCCTCATAGTTTTGATCTTTTATGTCATGTTTTATCCTATTCTATGGTGAAAAAGTTTCTTTAACGATCGTTGCCTTTCATGTTTTCAGTGTTAACTTTTTTTTCAGTTTCATTGGATTTACTAATGTACCCCTGAGCAATACGCATGTGGTTTGATATGTATATTATCTACACATTAGACATATATTCTATTTGTTTTGCTCTTATATCCTTAACTATTCTGAGTAATAATTAGTTGTCCATTTATACTTAACTTTTTAAAAAGAAAATGCTCATTTGGTTTATAAAACCTGTGTTTGTTGATAAGCTTAATGCGCATGAAATATTTAAGAATTTTTCTCAATCCCTCCATCAATTTTATTTCGTGAAATTCATGAACAACTTTTCTTATCAAAGTTGGCTAAATTTTGGGCATATTTTATTGCCTGTAAATATTGTATAGTAAGTGTGAATTAATTTTTTTTCCTACTCCTAGCGTAATTTGTAGTTTGAAAAAACAGCTGTTATATTCAAAATTAATTTAAGTGACTGTTACATAGTCTTTTCTCTAATTTGCTTTGTTTGAAAATTAAATAAAAATTTGAATTAAGAATCGGATATTTATTTTTGTTAGATAGGCTTATAGCCTGCAATTTAATGTACTTAAGTTTGGTATTTAAAGTAAAGTTTTGAAAGTTATTTATTTTATACTTTGATTTTGCATAGACAAGAGCTTGATATATGTATACAAGTGCAATTTTAATATAAATATGTACCTACACATACTAAATTGTTTAAAATCAATATAATGTATATTTTATAGTGATACCTCAAATATTTGACTTCCAAAATAAATAAATTGTCTTTTAGATGTGTCCTATTTTATTAATATTAATTGAATGAATTGTTAATTATTAAGTCAGTGCAAGCTTGTTTCAGATTATAATGAAGCATCAATTGAAGAAGAATTTGTTAATTTTTATCAATTAAGAATAATGATCACTTCACTATAAGTGTTTTCTTCATTGTTCATAGCCTTTATGTGAAAAATATTAAATATTATATCACATTTGACTATAGTAGATCTATTCTTAAGTATGGGAATTAAGACTTTTATGTATTTTACATTGTCTATGCTGTTTTAAAATAGTTTTCTGTTATCATAGGGGTGCATAACCTATGGCCTGCAGGCGAAATGCGGCCCGAGGGAACTTCTGAGCACAAAAAAAACGAAATTTTTTTAAATTTTGTTTTTGACTTAGCATTATAAATTTCCTTTTTATTAAAGTATTTAATAAATATTTTATTACTGCTTATATTTGATATGCTTATTTTTTTTTGCACTTTCATTCTGTAAGCTTCTTTTTGGTCAGAATGTATATACCCCTCCCAATATTTATGTATTAATATATATATAAATTTTCTGCAAATATCTTAATTTACTGATAAAAATATTTGATGCAAAGACAACTAATGTTTAGAAAAAACTTATTATACTTGCCGCTAACATGACTAAATATGTGTGCTGCCCTTTGTTAATCTACGTGCTGTACAAGTGGCCCTTCATTTTAAAAAGTTTGCACCCCTATGTTATAACAAAGAATAGATTGGTGGATCCTAAAATAGTCCACCCTGTGGCGAGTTTTTAATAATCTCCCCAAACTAGGTTTGCCGAAGCTATTTCGGGGAGCTTATTTTGAATATCTGATCACACCAAAATTCTTGAACCTGATTGGTTATTTGATGTGTATATATAGGCGAAAGTTGAATTTCGCTAGAAGGGAATAAAAAGTTTTATTTTTTCACCATTTATGCTTCTAATCACTTGCTGTTAGAATCATCATTATCATTTCATTTTTTAACTATTATTTCATAATATTTTCTTGATATATTTAATTACCATTATTCTTAAGTTATTTTTTGTTCTATTAAAATATTTTATTAAATTTGTTATTTTAATTGTTTTATTTTAATAAATAAAAAGCAACATTGATCCTTGTAATAATTGCCAACTTGGCGAGATTTTTAAAAGTCGCCAAGAGGTGGGCTATTCCAGGATTTTACCGAATAGATACGTTAAGCCATGTTTGCTTTTCTATAAACATAGCAACATAATATTAATGCTCATTAAGAGAGAAGGACAAACAAAGCCACACAAGTGTCCAATTTTGCTCTAATAAATGAAATTCTTTAATTTAGAGTTAGTTATTTAATAAAGTTTAAAAATATGCCTTTTTTTGTGTTGAACAAAATAACACTTTGAACTAAGGAAGAGTCCAATTTTTGACGAGACAGATTTTTATCTTTTTTAGAAGTATAATTGAATGAAATGTGAGTTAAATGCTAATAAAGTCAGTTATTCAAAGTTTGATAGAAGCGTAATCAGAGTATATTCTAATGATACATCGACAAGAAGGCAAATAATATGCTTTTATTTATATGCATTAAACTGTTTATACAGCTTGAAAAATTTTGTATAGGTATTTAACACTCAATAATAAATATTTGATATTTCTCTTTAAATACTAGTTGTGTTTTGTATGAAAAATGGTTATACCAACCCTTAAATGCCATAGGTTTTTTTTTACGGTTTATTAATAAAAACAAAAACTGATATTTGTCAAATACTTTAAATAAAACTGATAGTTTCAATTTGAAGAGGATCCATTGTTTTTTTTTAAAAATAAATAAATTCTTATCTGATTTATTTCAATGTTAATTTCTGACTGCATTGCTGCAATTCAGTGGTAAGAATAGGGACAGAAAGACATGCTAAAGAAATAGCAGTTCACTTTGCTATTCAAGAACGTTATTCAGGTTAACCTACAGAAAGGTATGTCTACAGTGCATACCAAGAACACAGAATAATAGAAGAGAACGTAGTGTCTGAACAACAAGTGTGGTTTAGAGAGATGATCACCTCAGTGACTATGATAAGCTTTATTAGTCAGGGATCTGTTTAGAAGACCTTCACAAGATATCTTTTCATAAAAACGGACCCTTCACAAAATAATTTATCTTTTAATCTGAACCTTCACAAATTTTTTTTATCTTCATTGTTGTTTTGTTAATCGAATAAACCCTTCCCAGGGGGGTGGGGTGAAAGAAAGACAGATGTAAACGAACTAAGTTTTGTCTTTGGCAGACGCTTCTTCCTTTATTGGTCTGAAATGAATGTTCAGCGTTCAGCAGTATAGGCTAAATATCAGATATTTGTATGTTCAGGGGTCTGTCTAGGTTTTTCTGAGAGGTACCTATTTTGTGAAAATTTAGACATAATTTGTGAAAAATTAAAATTTATATTAAAAAATCAACACAAAATGTGGTAAAAGTAGGGATTTATCGTTTCTTAAGGGTTACAAAAATAAAATTGTAAGAAAAAGTATATTGTGAAACTACCGTTATTCCTAAAGTTGAATTTGTGAAGGTACCGCTAAACGGTAGTAAATTCGGCCTGGACAGACCCCTGATGTTGCATCTCTAATTTAGAAGCAGCAATTGTTGTTTATTTTTGAAAATTTAATTTTTTTATTTATAAGTTTACAGTGTTGAGCATTATCTTGTATCTATTTACCATTTAAACTCCTTGAAAAAGTTTTTTTTCAATAACAGGACCCTATTTGCGCAAATTCACAAAAGCAGGACCCTAGTTGAAAGAATGTGACTTAACGTTTATTTTATATTTACAAATTACGAGTAACTTTTTCACAATTTTACAAAAACAGATCTTTTCACTAAGTGTTTGTGCTAGAGTACTAAATGAAATATAATATGAAATGTAGTAAATTCCAAAGAGTAAAAGGCATGGGTTGTACTGACCAATGAGTAAAGATTAGTAACTGAAATATTAAGGCCGTTGCAAAGGAAGTGAAATGTCTATAGGGAGGAAGAGTGCAACAAACCTTGGCCCCTAGTGATAATTTGAAATACCCACAAAGTTGAGAGGATTGATTCATTAGGAAGGGTCGACAGGCTTCCCCTTAGTTCATATCTGAGGTTTATCTTTGGCAAGTTATCGCTACTTTGCGTTCTCCAAATTATAACTAGTAGACACTATGTTAGAAAACCTCTCTATCTTTTTATGTCGGCAAATATAATCAAGAAAAGAGTTCTTTGTCAGAAACTAGTTATTAAACTAATTATGATCGTGTAAAGTCTGAAAATTATTTTGCATTGCTAATGTATATAGGTAGTGCTTAAAAATATTTTTTGAGTGCTTAAAAAGTGCTTATTTTTTGCTGAAAGATTTGGCTACGCAACCTAAGATTTGGCTACGCAACCCATTGCAAGATGGTTTGCAATGGGTAGTGTTCGCTTCAACTTTTGGAAGAAATATCTGCTTACTTTTGCGCTTATTTATCAGTTTTTTTTTTTTTTTTTTTTTTTTTTTTTTTTTTTGAAAATTTAGACTTGATGAAACTATAAAATTTGTGAACATCTGAAACAGCTTAAAGTGACTTTCGACCATAATTTTTTTAATAATAGATGGCATCTATCAATAAAGAAAAACTATCAAAATACAAAATTTTTTTGTTAAGAGCTGCTAAAATATTTATTACTTTTTGATTTATTTGAGAAAGGATTTTCAGCATAAACTTACTATGAAACTTTAAATGTAGAATTTGATCTAAAGACTGATTATGTTCTATCTTCAAATTTCTATGTTAAATTAGACTGACAAATATTCACAGTTGGGATTTTAAAAAAAAACAAATTTTAAATTTATAAATATTTGTACTTAAGAATGTTTTTTTGTTTCTTGTTGTGAACTATTGTTCAAAAAGGAAAACAAAGTTGTTACAAACTTTTTTTCTCTTTTTACCTGTTATTATGGATTATGAAAGAAATTTGTTTGGAGAAAATGTTGCAAATCACTTGTTTTTTCTGTAGCATGAATTTCGTCTGAGCCATGAGAAAGTTAGAAAATTTATCTCTAATTTTTGTGCCTCAGTCTTAGCTTTCTTTTCTTGAAGGAAGCTTTAAAAAAATAAAAATCTCAAGCTATTGTATTGCAAGTAAATAAATTAAATATGGACAGTGTTTAAAGGCTTTATCACTTTCTTTAGCAAAATCTAAGAAAAAGTCTAAAGGGAAAACTGTTGATCTCAATGTGTTCTTATCAGCTGGAGAAGAACCCCCTGCAGGGTTTGCTCTTGTTCAACCTAAAAGTAATATCAATTGGGGAGATGTTATGGAAAATGAAGATCTTGATGGTATGTATGGTAACAAATATTTTATTTAATTACATTTTGTATCTAGTTAGTTAGCAACACTACTCATTTTTTAAATCTTTTTCAAATATTGAACAAATGATTGATTATACTTTCAATTAAAATTATAGATATCATTCTAAAAGGAAAAGGACTGTTCATTGCTTTTATTTTTGGTGAAAGAAAAAGTATTACATATTTAAAATTAGTATACAGTGAAACCTCCGTTAAGCAGACATTCTTGGGACCGAAAAAATTGTCCGTTTATGAGAGTTGTCCGTTTAAGGGAAGGTAACCCTAATAACGAAGTTTAACACCGTAAATTGTTTTTAGAATATTTTCAAAGATGTAGATATAATTAACTAATTTACAATAACTATCTACAAGGATATTTGTTTAAAATTTGAGAAAATTAAAAAAAAAAAGAATATATGAAAAAGTTTGATATGGATGTATAATTTTAGATGTAGATACAGATAAATGAATATAATTTTCCTGTCAGCATAGATACTCAAGTTAGACATATGATACCGAATAGCAGTTTTCACACCTAAGTCAGTTTCAATTATTAGGTTTATTCCCCTTACACCTACCTATCATTTGATTAGGGAACATGGTTAATATCTTCTTGAAAGTAAACCTCCCAAGATTCACAGAAAAAAAAGCAATGCCTACCTGTAAGTCATGAGGACCTATGGAGTTGATTATTCACAATTGATCAGCTATCAAGTGTCTGAATAAATGTTTCATAATATGAACCTCAAAGATTATACTTCTGTTCTCTTTTTTACCCCCCAGCTGCTTTATATACAGTCTTCAAATTGATAAGGAAATTTTCAATGGGGAAGAAGTGTTGCAAGCATTTAAGATGTCATTTCAACTTGTGGGGTCTTATAACCTGTATGGTCCAGATGAAAAGATCAAAAGATGCCACTGTTCAAATTATTTCACAAGAGCAGTATCATTTTCTCTCCTTTCTTTACAAAGATAAGGCAAGGTGACAGGGGGAAGATTGATTCTTCAGCAGTGAAATAGCTTAACAATAGTTATGGATAAGGCAAAAAATTTACATGCTTTAAAAATGGTGAAAAGTTGCATTTTTTCCCTTGCAATTTAAAGTAGATAAAGTTTTTTTTTTTTTTTTTTTTTTTCAAATTTAGAAAAAGTAGTGTCCGGTTTGAAGAGATAGAAAACAACATTTCAGGGCCAAAATGACTGTCCGCGTCCGGTTACGGGACTGTCCGCTTTGCGGAGAATGTACATAATGGTTTACTCATGGAAGATTCCAGGGGAGTTAAAAATATGCCCGTATTAAGAGGCGTCCGTTTTGCAGGAGTGTCCACAACAGGAGGTTTCACTGTATATAATATTAACATAAAAATTTCTAACTACAATGCTAAAATTTAAGAAAAGAAAGTCATATGATAAAGAGTACATATTTTAAGTCTTACCTCTCATTGTGGGCTCACTTTTTTCTTTAAAAAATCATTCTGCCTTGCCCAATTCTCAACACTTTATCAGTTCGGTTCAATCTATGATATTAATCTAATGAAAAAGACAGGTATTATCAAGGAGAAACAAGATTGGACTGAAAAGTCTTTATTCTAATATTGTATAATTTATTCTAATGAAGAATAATAATTTTTTTCTTTATTATATATTTTCCCCAGAAAATCTTAGACAACAGAGTTCATTTTTCTTTTCCATATGTCGATCCATTGATAATGTGATTCAAAACTCAAACTATTTTGGAATAATCCTGTTAAGTAAGATTATAATTCAAACCTAACAATTTTCTTTTATGTGTTATACAGATCGTTTCACCTTAGATTATAAAAAAGAGGAGAAACTAGTCTTGCCTACTGCACCAAAAGCTGCACGTGGTCCTGATTTTGATCTTAGTAAAGTTCCTACCTCACCACCATTTACAGCATTCCTTGGGAATTTGCCTTACGATGTTCAAGAGGATGATATTGTTATGTTTTTTCGTCAGTTGCAGGTATGTATATATACAAAACGGTATTCTCAAATCAAAATGAGAAGCAGGATCATGTCAATAATACAATAGTGATAGATATAGATACAAATATAGATAATTATATAGGTAATTTGTGTCTGACTGATTTATTTTATTTAGTATTGTTTTGAATTTGGTTATATATAATTAATTTCCATTCTAATATCTAATAATTATGACATACAAATATTTAAGATTCATTTTTATAATTAAAATTCTATGTTCTTTCTAATGATAATTGTTCCTTTTTTTTTTATATGAAAAATTTGTTACTTGGCGCCTGTTTAATTTTATTCAGTTGTGTGAAAATTCATATCAATGTTTACTTATTTTATTTATATAATGTTATATATACTTTAAAAAAAAATTGTTTTTTGTGTTCATTTCTAAATTTAGGTCCAAAACGTTCGCCTTCCTCGTGACACAGGAGAAAGAGGTCGAATACGTGGTTTTGGATATGCTGAATTTTCAAGTCGTCAGGATTTGATTCAAGCCTTAGCTTTAAATAATGAGGTGTGCAGTAATCATTTTTGTAATCTAATTTTAACAAATTTCTTTCTGAAATTTTTACTAATAAACTTATTCTTTTTTTAGACAATGAAAAACCGAGCAATTAAAGTTAGCTTAGCTGGTGATCATGGTATGTTTAAGTTAAATATTTTAATATCTCTGTATTTTTTACTTTTAATAAATTATTTCTAGCTCGTTACTTTTAGCAATTAATTCTGTTTTTACCCTGTAGTCCAGAATTATGCATATTTCAGGTCTTGCTGTGTTTAGTTCTATCACTAAAGAAAAACTTCAGAGGAAAATGGCACTGTATATATTTTTAAAAACGTTAGAAATGTTAACAATTTTATTCATTTTTGTAATATTTTAAATATTTTTTATATTAGAAAAAGTTATAGCAAACACAAATAGAATAAAAAAAAAAAATCATTTCTTTAATTATAATACATTTTTAACATCTTCTATTTTTTAAAGCATTGAATATTTTTTCTGCGTCATCATAGAAAATTTTGCCTTTACAAGGTATTTGTCCATATTACATAAAAAATTTGAGCATCTTAAATGAAGAAACCTTACCTATGGTAAACACGGCGTTGCAGAAAAATGTGTTATGGAAGGGGTTCCGTGGTTTGGAGGGGGTAGTGTTCTGTTGTTCAAAAAGGTTCTGAACAATTCTGGTAAATAGGGAAACTAGATAATGGGGCAGATGTTGAAAATGATGAGAGATCCAGGAAGAAAAGTGAAACGGATTTAATTCTAAATGGCATAATGCGAAGCTTTTTCCAAAATGTGAGAAATTCGGGAATTTTGAAATTGATGTATGGAATGTGCGGAATTCTCACGCTAATCATTTTTCAATGCGAGAAAAGAATAAAATATGCGAGATTCTCGCGATGTAGTGAAAACACTGCATCTTAGTCGGCTAAAGAAAAAGTGTGACAATTTTTGATACAATCTACATGTACCAGTACTAGGCTACTTTTAAAAAAAGAGCAAATAACAATTTGAAAAAGTAGAATTTGTTCTACTTAATTATAATAAATCATTTATCATTTTTCAATCTTTTTTCATTGCGAGATCATTTTTCAATGCGAGAAAAGAATAAAATATGCGAGATTCTCGCGATGTAGTGAAAACACTGCATCTTAGTCGGCTAAAGAAAAAGTGTGACAATTTTTGATACAATCTACATGTACCAGTACTAGGCTACTTTTAAAAAAAGAGCAAATAACAATTTGAAAAAGTAGAATTTGTTCTACTTAATTATAATAAAGGCAAATAATATTAAATAAATAAATAAATTAAATATAAAATTTTTCCAGTAGAATTCTATTAATGGAGCAGCAGGGGTCTGTCTAGGTTTTTCTGAGAAGTACCTATTTTGTGAAAAGTTCGACATAATTTTTGAAAATTAAAAATTATATTAAACAACACAAAAATATGGTAAAAATATAGACTTAAAGTTCCTTACAAGACACAAGACTAAAATTTAAGAAAAAGTATTTTGTAATACTATCGTTTTTCCTAAAGTTGAATTTGTGAAGGTACCGCTAAACGGTAGTAAATTTGGCTTGGACTGACCCCTGAGCAGTAAGTAACTATAAACAGTTAGAGATCAATATTTAGGAAATTTTAGTAATACTCTTGTATTAAAAAAAAAATCAGTTTCTTAAGTGGAATTTCAATAATTTTGAAACGAAAAAATAGTGAATATACGTCTTAGTATTTGGGTTCAATAGTAATTTCAGTAATTTAGGGATCAATATTTATGAAATTTTAATAATACTGTTGTATTAAAAAAAGAATCAGTTTCATAAGTGGAATTTCAATAATTTTGAAACGAAAAACAATGAATATACGTCTTGGTGTTTGGATTCAATAGTAATTTTCAGGATAAACTATTAATTAAAACAAAGAGAAATTAGATCAAGAATTCAAATCTTTCGAATATTCAAACTGTTTATTTTTAGAACTGCATTAGTATTTGTAGAAGTTCTGAATACAAACATCCGAAATATCAGGATTAGAGTTTGTGTTGGTAATGGCTTAAAAAGAAAAAATTTATGTTTCAGAAAACTTAATACTGATAGTATGCAGCTAAATAATAAATAATACTGAAGTATAGCTTTTTATATTACAAACTGGCAAGGGAAGAAATCACTCTTAAACATAACTAAAATATGTTAAGTGTTAATTGCACATTAAGTGAAGTTGTAATGTAATATAAAAGCATATTTAAAGTATTTACCTCTTTTTTTTAATTATTATATTTGCTTAGCATTTTTAAGGAATGAAAAGGGTTAGTTTTGAATTGTTTTTTGAAAACATAACATTAACTAGATAGTTTAATGGAATGGGTAAGTACTATGAGATACTAGGCAAACATAAGCTTTAAACTTGGTCCAGTTCAATTGTTTCTAATGAATGTACTAAGTATGGCTCAATGTAAACTGCACTGGTTTAATTTTGGTTATTTTTGCCGTGTAAATTTATTTACAGACTTAGCATTAATTATGTGGTTTACCTGTTGATTTTTCTGTTAGAAAAACAATTTTTTACTTCCTTAATCAAAGAGAAAGTAGTATATCCTAGAGAAATTTTTACACATACTTGCAAAGCTGTGAATTGTTAATTAATTTTTTGCTTAGGAAAATTGATAACAAATCAAATTAATAAAATTTTATATGTCAAGTAACATTATTATTTGATTTGTAAAAGAAATGTCTTTCTTGATGCTAATTTTTAGATGGTGATCGAGGAGGAGACAGAAGAGATGCTGGTCCTGATAGAACATTGGGTGATTGGAGGTCAGATAGAAAAGATCAATCTTCTAGGGATGATAGAAATGGTAATTTTTTCAAAAGATATTTTTTCTGACTCAGTATTAACTCAGTTCTTTTTTTGTCAGTAAATATTATATGTGTCTCAAGCCCGTAAGCTTTTCCAGATTTCAAATGAAAGTTTGTTCTCTTGTATATTCTAATGTTTTTAATTTTATTTTTAAACTTAGTATTTTTTAAGAAAACACTGAGAAATTTATCAGGTTGTCATGACATGTAGGATGCAATAAGAGCATTGTGTATTATGTACGCTCGTATGTCTGCCTTGATCATTAATTTTCTTTTTTGCAATTCATTTTCTTTACTGAAAGTGGAAGGTCACTGGAGAATTTACATTTCGAAGGCTGCGTTTGCATTTGACTGTCACTATTGTAACTAGTGAATGAAATAGTTATTCTTCCTGGTTGCACCTGGAATAAGGTGACCTAGTGTTGAAAGGGGGGCCGTATGTACTTCAACATATTGCATTGCTTTCTTCACATTGTTTTCATCTCCCCTACTTGTTCTACAGAATTCCATTCATACATTTCCCTCTGCTTTTAACTTACTGTTACGCGCTTTTGCACGTAAGATGTTCCTTCCTTGGTGTCTGATGATAAAGATGACCTAGAAAATGAACTAGATGAAGTTTTACAAAGTTTTGTTCTGACAGTGAAGAATCCAATTTCGATGGTTTTGAATAAACATATGATTAAAAAAAAGTAAATAAAAAAGGTGATTATTTTGTGATCAGTTTATTTTTCATCGCATGGACATTCTCAACTTACGATTTTGATTGGTTATACTTGTTATTTCTGTAAGTAAGTATCATTCTCAATTCTTTCTTTTTATAATAATAGTATATATAAAAAGAGATTTATCAATAACTGTTTTCTAAGTATAGAGTTTATGTTTTAAAGATTATTATTTTTAAGTGTATTTTCATGCATGTGATATTTGATTAAAATCGATGATCAATCGAAAAAAAAATGTGGCGCCTTTAATGCGGTACGGGCTATAACTTGAAAATCAAAATATTTAACGGTGTTTTTTTTGCGGGTGCGGTCGTGTTCATCGGAAATTATTGTACTAAGTAGTTTTAAGATATTAAATCTGGACCGCTGTAGTCTTTATGATTACTGCTAAAAAAGGTTTTTTTTTTTACTTTTTAGATAGAGATAGTTATCAATCTGGAAGAGGAGGATTTGGTGATCGAGATAGAGATTCTTTCAGATCTAGAAATAACTTTGATCGAGATTCTGGTTTCAACAAGGATCGCTTTGACAGGAATGAAAGAAATGGTGATCGATTTGAAAGTAGAAATGATTATGGCAATAGAAATGACAGAGAATTTGGCGGCAGTAAGGACGATCGGTTCGAGAGAAGAGGAAATGAGCGTGGTTATGGATTTTCCTCTGATCGAGGTAGGTATCTCGATTTTGCTGACTTATAGGTTATATGTTTTGTTCAGCTTTTTTTTTTGCATAGCGATAAACATGGTGCATAGCTTTCTTAAGAAGTGCTTAAATGAGCTTATTTTCGATTTTAGTCTTCTAAAAGCCCTTAAAGATGCTTTTTTCATTAGGTGTTTTTAAAAAGTGCTTAATTTTCCCTTTTCGAAAATGATATTTTTTTTCTTTGTCATGTTGATTTTCGCCCCGTATTATGCAAAAGCGTGCTTTTCACATAGTTTTATTCAACGTTTTCAGAATTCATTCAGCCACAATCCATTTCGGCGTACAGTTGGTCCATAACGTCTGAAGCGCATTTTACATGCTTGATGAAATTCTTGGGAGTCTGCATGTGCATCTACTGATAATTAATATAATTAAGAAAAGAGTTCTTTGTCAGAAACTAGTTATTTTATCATGATCATGTAAAGTCTTTTTTGTTACTGCATGCTTAAAAATAATGCTTAAAAATGTTTTTTGAGTGCGTGAAAAGCACTTAAGAGGTGCTAATTTTTTGTTGAAAGATTGGGCATGCAGCCTGGGTAAACTGTTAAGATTTTAAGTATTCCAGACATTTTGGGAAAGGTATGTTTTGGATAAATTGTGAAATATAGACTTCATGTGTATCATATTTCTTCAATGTGAGGAAATGCGGTCCTGTTTTAAAGAGTTTAAAGAAAATCATAGGAATCTTTTGTTTAAAAAGATTTTTTAGAAGAAATTTTTTTTCCTTCCAAATTCGAGCCTGATTCTGAATATTAAAATCACAATTGGATTCTGAATATTAAAATCACAATTGAATCACATGTTTTTGTAAATATATGAAAATAAGGTCCTGTGTTTGTGAGAAAAATTTAAAATCCCTGGCTTTCTAGGAGTTGTTGTTTAAAAAAATATAAATTAAAGATGTTGTCAACTGAGATTTTCAACGGTTGAATTTTGTGAAGAGTCTGTATTTATGCTAAAAAAAAATAATGAATGCTCATTTTATCAGTATAAAATTTTATCATTCACCCATTAACAGATCTAAATTATTCCCAAAATGTTTCCTGACAGTAAAGTGTTTATCTACCTATGCATTCGCCCCTCCATAAGATAAGTGCTTAAAGGTGCTTATTTTCGATTTTCGTTTTTTAAAAGCCCTTAAATGTGCTTTTTTCATTGGGTGTTTTTAAAAAGTGCTTAATTTCTCTCTTCCAAAATGAGGTCCCGCAGCGGACTGATAACTAAGTTCCCAGCAGATCACCGAAGTCAAGCATCACTGGCTACGGTCAGTGAGAGGTTGGGTGGCCACTGGGCTCAGTCTGCTTAGGGACCGGACCGAGGGTGTGAGGTATTGGTCCTCATTAAACTGTTCTACCGTCAAGTGCTCGACTTCGTGTGCAGGTCACTGGGCTACTGAAGTGGGGGTCCCATCTCCTCCACAGAGGATCAAAATTGTGATGGCATGTCTTCGGATCATCCTCAGGGATGTTTTCCAGACCGTCACCAATAGTCCATTGTGCTGCTCTAGTGCTGCGTATATGAACTACAACAACAACAACTCTTCCAAAATGAGATTTTTTATTTACCATGTCGATTTTTCAAAAAATTTTTGCTTAAAGTGTGGTTTTCACATTGTTCTTTTCAACGCTTTCACAATTCATTCAACCACAATCTATTTTGACATACCGTTGGTCCGTAGCATATTCAAGCATTAATTATTTTACATGTCTGATGAAATACTTGCAGGTCCGTATGTGCATATACTGAGCTGTGTTCTGTGGTAAGTACATGTACAATACTGCTGATTTTGGCAAGTTGCTCAATTTTAGACTTCATTTTCCACCCTCTTGAATCAAACCAAAGCATCTCGAATTTTTGCTGATCACTGGGACTAACTAAACATTGGCGATTTTAATAGCAAAATTCGCTTTGTCGCTGGCAAGCTAATGCCCTTCACATGCTCTTTTTAAAGATTAATACCATAATTCTGGAGCTTGACTTAATCGTTCACTAATAATGTATTTTTATGTGTATCCAGAGCAGTAAAGAATCTCAAAGCTTCATCTCAAAATTTCCTTACCTATTTTATTTATTTAATTTAATAAAAATAAGAATTATTTTAGATTTTTAAGTGTAAAATTTTTACTTGAGGAAGGGACTGTCTACTAATTGCATAAATTTTTTTAAACTTTTATTGTACGTCGAACGTTCATCTATTGTTCCCGCATATTTTATTTTCGTATATGTATCTTGTTTTAATGGTCTTGTTAAAAATAGTATTCTTTTAATAATTAATTGTTAATGATGAAAACAGTTTGGCAGAGACTTCTCAAACAGACTGGTTAATTTTTATGCATTAGTTATGCAAACATGGTGTCGATTCAAGAAGCTGAAGCACTACTGAGATATTTCCGAAGATGACAAAACAGACCACAATCAGTGCCATCATTCGCAGAGGTCCTCGAACACTTTGAAACAATAAAGATCTTTCTGTTTTCCACAGGAACATTCTTTCAAAAAATATCTAACAATTGTGGGTCATTTATTGTTTACATTGTAAAGAAAAGTGTGTTCATAAACAAATTTTCAAAATTTTTAAATAAATTTTTTTTTAAAATTGAAATTTTTGTATACTTTTTGCAAAATAATTTTAAGTCATTATTTAACATTTTATGTTGACTTGGATTGATTATTTTCCCTAGTTAACCAATCACAACTACTGGTCCCATTTGAAGCTATCAATTTAGATTCTACAGTACTACTCATTGGCCTAACATCCATTTAGGGGCTCCAGTCTGCCTTGGAACAGCCCTTCATTCTTCATAGTTCTGAGCTTTTGCCTCTAAACATTAATCTTTTTCAGGTGTAACCCAAGTCTTATTAACATAGCTTATAAATCTATTACATAGTGAAGTTTACTTTATAGTATACTTCAAATTATGTTTGTCAAAGTCAATTGTTTGTCAATTGTAAAAGTGTTGGTCCTAACGGGCTTACAACAGCAACGGCGGACTTTTCTGCATCTGAAAATCGGTTTTTTCCAAGTCACTCAATGAGAAAGTAGGGCTTAGCAAGAAAATTGCAGTAAAATTTTGAACTGGGGTTCAACTTGGGTTAAAACTTACATTTTTGAAGCTTTTATACCTTTGATACTTTGGTCGGTTATCTCAAATTAAAGTAAAAATTTCTGATTTTACCAGCTTAATTGACTTGTATTATATTTTCTGTTTGCATTTTCAATCATTGAAATAAAACTAATGTTTTTTTTTTTCTTTCTAGGCTCAAATCGCGGAGGTGGAAGGTATGATCGTGGTGGTGGACGAGAATATAACAGAGACAGCTACTCTAGTCGAAGAGATGACTCTTTTAGGGATAATCGATATCGTGATTCTGCTGAGCGTGATTATCAACCCCGTGAAAGCTATGAGCGGAGACCTCCATCTGACAGACCTTCTTATGACAGTGGTGGTGAGTATAATTTCTTTAAGTATATTCTTTTTAATTGTGTATTAAATATTAAGAAAAAAAATTTCTTTGTATAATTTTCCTTAAAATTTTAAAAAATATTCCAAAGGCAATTATTTTGCCTACAGAGAGCTTGATTCAAATTAAACGGTTGAGCTAAAACTAGATGTTTAAGAACTAAATTGTTCACATTTAACAGTTTTAGTTATCAGATGACTACTTGGTTTATGCAAAGCAATTTCTTTTAAGGAAATTAGCAGTGCTGTTTCAACCTATTTTTGCTTGAGTTTAATTAAATTTTCTTGTTTAGTAATAAGCGTTACAGCTATGTTTTAAAAAAAATGTTGAGAGATGCATATAAATCTTATTTTGTTCTTTATGGTGAAGCAACAAATAATGGAGATTATCAATATATAAATAATTATCAATAACACCTTTTTAAAATTATAAGTAATTTTTAAACTTTTGGGCTGGAAGTTTTTGCTTTCATTGTAGCAGTTTAGTATTTTTTTTCTTGCTAATCCCCTATGAGAAATAAAGAGTATGAACTTGTGCAGGAAAGGAAAAGTTTCTCACCACAAGTTCATAAAACTCATATTAATATGGTGGTAGACATTAAAGGATACTGTTTTGCGAATACTTTACTTGATCAACAGCCTGCAATTATGTTCAAAATTATGAAATACCAATTACGTTTCATTGCAAATTGTGGGGAATTGAATTCCATTTTCATACTCTCAATACTAGAAAGAATAAAAAGATGAAAAACATAATTTCGTTTGTAAAAACCTAATTTAACTATGCAAAAACTCAATAAAACCTTGGGGGAAAAAAAAAAAAAAAAAAACCTGAAATAAAAAAATACCTAATGTGTTAGGTTTTTCTGAAAAAAAGGTTAGGTTTAGATTTTTTTGAAAGCAAATTTTGTTTCCTTTTTAAAATTTATAGTTATCTGGTTTTGCAAATGAATGAAGTTTAGTAAAGCTTCTTTTATTGTTTAGAAAAATATAACTTATAGAAAAACCATTCATTTGCATTTATTTTGCACTTTTATATTACTATCAAAATTGCTACATAATATACAACTAATTGTTGAATTAACATTGTTATATGTATACCAACAGCTCTCAATTTTACGCATATATTTTATGGTGTATATTAATGGTGTTAAAATTATTTTAGGTAATGCACAAAAAGAAAGACCTAAGCTGCAATTAGCACCACGTACAAAACCTATTGAACCAGTTCCCCCACCAGCTGAAGCTGTTGCTTCAAGCTCTATATTTGGTGGTGCTAAACCAGTAGATACTGCTGCTAGAGAAAGAGAAATTGAAGAACGTCTTGCGAAGGAAAAAGAAAGTGGTGTTAAGGAAGGAACAAAAGAAGGGTATATTAATTTTTAGAAATTTTCTAATTTTAATTATTTATACTAATAATGCACAATCTTGTGTATATCCTTTTGTGGTTGGCTTATAAATTTAGATGTGAATTTGAAATTTGTTTTTAAAACTTTTGTTCACCTATATTTTAATTAAATAAAAATCAATGATTATTATCATAAATAATAATCATTGAGCAGTCTTTTCTAACCTTTTATTACTCAAGAGGTTATCCTAATGTTTTTGTGTATATTCTAATGATCGGCAGATTATATTGCGATTATTTTGCAACTATTGCTTGTTTCCTCGGCTAAAAATCAAAAATTTTTTAATCAAGAACTAATTTTCTAAATTAATGAAATTTTTTTTCTCTTTAATCAGTGTGGAAGAAGCAAGAGTGCGAAAATACAGTTCTAGTTCAGGATTAAGTAATCGATCAAGGCGCTCCTCTGAATCTGGTCCACCTGGTTCTTTGCACCATGATGATGTTTCAGCGCCTCCATATAAACCTCCTATTCCTAGACAGGTATAAATTGTTTTTAGTAATTAAAAGTCTACTTTCTGAGTATTTCTTATTGTTCCCATTCTTTACCATAAGAAATGTGATAAAATTTCCAAGATTATTAAATTCAGTGCATATGTATAAAATATATACAACGGCACTTATGTACTGTTGAAAATGTTACACAATATTTATTTATATAAATCTGATACATTTATTTTGTTTCTGTCTAGTGCTATGAACTTGTATTGTTTGTAACTTTCCCTGTTTAAAAGTGTTTAGAAGGCGTAAATGTAGGTAATAAATCTTACTGCAATTACCTCATGATGAGAAGTATTTTTTATATAAAGCAGTTTTGTAATATTTACTATAAAGTAATACTTTTAAGTAATTATTGTTACTTTTTAATGATAGTAGAAATAAGGAAAATTTTCTGATTTTTATTTGAGAAAGCAAAAAGTTTGAGAAATAGATAATTAGAACATCTTGTCCAAACATTTCAAAATGAAATGGGGCTCTTTAATTTATAAAAATTAAAAGAAATCAAATCTTTTTCACCTTTATATCAAATTGTTATGTCAGCTTTAAACTAAATTAATTGTTCATAACTTTTGTTTTGGTACTAAATCATAATATAAGCTAAAATAAAAATTGAGCAGATATTGCCGACTGATGTTTAATATTAAAATTTTCATGCCAGTACAAACAAAATTAATTTTACTTATTAGTATTTAATAAATGTGTACAGTTGTACAATATTAAATTTTAGTGCAGCAAGTTTTTAAAAATAAAAAATGAATTTTCGTTTTGATGTTCTTGCCGCCATACATTTATAGTTATCATTTTATATTTTAGCAGGAGCGGGATAACAATACATATAATACCCTCCCAAAAACACGGCAGCGGTGTAGCAGTAACAGCAGTAGCACCGGAAGTGACAAAGATAACCAAGTTAATTCCAAAGGTGGTAATTCTCAAACAAATAGAAAAGGTAATTAAACTTATTAGAATACTTTATAATTTATCTATAATTTTACAAGTATGTTGGTCAACCAATTATAAAGTTTTTATTTATTATTTTTTTTATCCTTTGTTTAAATTGAACATGCTTCTGTAATAGTCTGTGTTTTTCCAATGTTCTATAAATGAAATATTGAGTCTGAAAGTTGTTGAAGTATTAATACTGTGTTTGTTATAAATTCTGAATACAGTACAAAGCCCTGTACCTAGACAAAAACGTCCACTCTTTCTTTGCAATTGAAATAAACAAATCTTCTCGATTTTCAATAAAAAAAATAAAAAAAAACTTTACATTTACTTACATACCCTATTTTAAAAAAATTACAAGCAGAGAAGCTTTGATTTAACTTTTTAAATCTTAACCGTTCCTTGCTTAATATCATATACTATATATTTTCTTGGAACATGAGACTTTTTCAATTTTATTTTATTTCACTATTAGCTAATTTTATTTGATTATTTGCAAAGCTAATTCTTTGCATCAAATGGGAAAAGAAAGAAAAACAGGTCTTTATTTATGAAAGAGAAAGTTCAAATCATCTGCTACTCACTTTAATTTTTTTTCCCTTTAAGAATGTTGCTGTATGAAATTTATGTTAATAATTGTGTATTTAATTTTTTATTGAATAATGCACGTTATGCTTATAATGTACGTTCTGCCTTTTTGCTGTGTCTCTATCGTAAGACTTGAACAAACAGAAAAAAAAGAAAAAAAAAGTGAATTTTCTAATATGTTAAACTGGAAGAACACCCACAAACTTTAGAATTTTTGGGGCTCTTAATTATTGTAAAGAAAAAAAACCTAATTAAACTTGTGAAATTTTTAAAGGGCGAATAAGGTTTTCTATACTTATTTGCTAGCAAGTTATGCATAGACATGGGATATCAAAATAAGACTATCCGCATCTGTTCTGACAGTCAGGCTGCTCTCCTATCACTGTCAAGGTGTAAATTCACCTCTCTGTTAGTGTGGGAATGCTTCTCGGTCCTGTGTGACCTGTCCGCTCATAACAAGATATCCCTGCATTGGGTACCTGGACATATGGGTATTGGTGGAAATGAGTTAGCTGATGAAGCAGCACGGGCTGGCTCTAATGCAATTTTCTGGGGCCCTGAACCTGCGCTGGTAATTTCTCCCTCATATAGGGCAGCCATTTTCAAGCTCTATGGCAAGATTGCACATGAGCAATGGCGCGCTGCTGGCTGTCAGAGACAAGCTAAGGAGCTGAATCGAGACTGTCCTAGTGTACGTCAAAGGAGCTCTTAAAGCTAAATAGAAACAGTTTAAGGAAGATCATAGGTCTTCTTACTGGTCACTGTATATCCTCAGGAGACACCTGCACATTATGGGAATTGAATCCAATCCTCTTTGTAGGGGTTGTCATCTAGAAGAGGAGACATCACGACACATACTTTGTGATTGTGATGTCTATTCTGCTCAAAGATTTGAGCATTTGGGGCAACACTGCGTCGATGCCTGGGAACTGCAAGATGTTCCTGTAAGGTGTCTGCTGAACTTTATCTCAGCTATAGAGATTTCTTGCTAATCATGTCTAGGGTTTGGGTACAATAGACCTGTGGTCGATGTGCCCTGCTCGTCAGAGCTGCCCAACCTTTAAGTCTAAGTCTATACTTATTTGCTATTTCTTAAAGATAAAATAAAATCATTTATGTTCCAGATTTGTTGTTTCAAAATTTGGAATGTCTTTGTACATTTTATTTTAAAATCATTTTATAGTTAAAGATTAAATGTCAAACTAAAATTCAAAGCACTAAAAATTTAAGAAAAATATTTGTATTCTAACTTTTTTCACTTTCATAAAAATAAGTTATGATAAATAAAAATTGTACACATTTTTTGAAATTTATGCTCTTACTAAGAAATTATTTTAATTAAGAATTCAATAAGTAATGACATTTTCAGCAACTAACAGAACAGTCATGTTAATAAAAGTGAAATTAATATTTTTAAATTTAAAATTTTTAAAAAAGTAATAACAAGTTTTAAAGAGAAATATTTGGTAAAAGTAATTTAAAAATCATAATTTATGTAACGACACAAAGTTTTAAAGACAAAATTATGTTGGCCACAAAGTCCAAGGTTTTGTGGCCAAAATTTGGGGTTTTTTATTTACAGGTTTTTATGTGCAGGTATAATGAATTAACAGCTGAAATTTCGAAAAACACTAAAAATACCCCAAAAAACAAAATGGCGGCTGAAATATGGCAAGCAAAAATAAAAATAATAATGTAGTACCTTTAAATAATTAAACATAGCAAAGAAAATATAATAATTTTTGTAATTTTATATTAAAAAGGAAAAGCAAATTATATTTCTGAAGTAATATTACTAAATAGTGCAAATTAATTACAAAATAATGTAAAAACATGAAGAAAAAATGCATAATTTTTGTTTTTCGGTATATTTAGTCCACCTTTGCAATATGGGCAAAATAGGGCAGGTTTTTTCGAAAGAGAAAACGTTAAAGGAAAAAAAAAGTTTACCTAATTACCTCGTGGAACTTTTTGGAACTAAGTTTCGAAAGTCTTCGGAGATATATAAAATTCTAAGTTATATATTTTAAAACAAGCCCTGTTTAAATCCTGTTAATTAGTACTTAAAGTAATAAACTTAAGAAATAATATTTGAAAATCTTTTGTTTTCAAGTTTTTTAGAATGCAAATATAAAACATAGTGAAAGTTTCAGAAAAAAGGTTTCTCCACAAAAAGTATAGTTAATAAAAATCCTTCCTAGCAATTCTTAGTTTACAAGGTTGCCATAAACGACTTTTCCAGGAGAATATTGGGAGACTTTTCTGTGCTCTTAGCGATGTTTTTTTTTTTTTGTTGTTGAATAAATTGGGTTGACAACCTGCGGGAACTTCTGAACGCAATTAATTTTTTTTCCTTAAAAAATAAAAAATGTTAAAAATTTTGAATTGCAAATTTGAGTCATCACTTTTCACAATATATATATATATATAGGCTGGCGCCCGGTGGCTGAGTGGTAGCGCTTCACACTCCCGGGCCACAGGTCCTGGGTTCGATCCTCGGGCCGGGCAAGGTTGACTCAGCCTTTCATCCCTTCAGTGGGTCGGTAAATGAGTACCAAGCATGCTTGGGAACTAAACACTGGGGGTTCCGCGTTCGGCTGACCACCTAACTGGAACATCTGCTCTTGCACCCCAGAGCCCAAGGGTAAGAAAACTGAGATGGGCACAGTAGGCCTTGGCCCTCTATGGGCTGTCGCTCCACTGAGTTTAGTTTATATAGGCTAAATCAATTATTGATAAAAAGGAAAATTTTTTAGAAAATATTCTTTTGAATGAATTTTAATAATTAAAAGTATTTAATTTCCTGCAAATATACAAATTTTTTTTATCTAAATATTTAGCTTTTAAACATTAACATTTATATAAAAATTATCATATTTGCTACGAACTTGACTAAATGGATCATGGTATATGACAATTAATTCATTTAATAAAATTCTAGACATATTGAAAATTTTTTGTTCTTATTTTGGTAACTATATTCATAGTTTTCGGCAACTATGTTCATGCTTTAGTCTACTAAAAGCAACTATTTTGTTCATTTTTTTCTGTGGCAATCCTGAGTTTTTAAACATAATCTTTTAAATATTTTCCTTTTGGAACTATCTTTTTGAATCGTGTAAAATTATTCAAATATGGCATTGACATAAAATGTGTTCAGATAAACTCATATTGCCTTTTCTTAAAGTGGGTGTTTGTTTTTTAATTAATGGGTTAGTTAAACTAGTTTGTATAAAAATATTTCTAATGTTTATTAATGACAATCGTATTTTTTTCTTTCAAAAGTTTAAAAAAAAAAAAGCAAAATTATTTTGATTTTTTTATTTATTTGTAGCTAATAATATATTTCCATTCCCTATTCCATTTTTATATAATAATAAAAAAAAAAATTGCATTTAATGTTATGATAAAATGTCTTTTGTGCACCTCGTTAGTTTCAACTGTAGTGATACAATTGGATTTAAATATATTTTAATTTTGGTTGTATTGAAAAAATCAAAGAAACTTTTATTTTAAAATTATTTTTCTCAAAGAATAATTCTTATTTAAAACTAAACTTAACATTTCTAAAATATTGATAGCCATTCTGACTAAACTATTGGTATATTTTCTGAACTGTACCTACTCCTGCAATTAGAGAGTCAAAAATATAAACTCTATTAAAAAAAAAGAAGAAATAACTAGCAAATTTTTGTTCTGCCCTTCTAACATTAAAAAAATTCTTCTGAAAATTATGTGAAAATTCAGTTATTAGATACGAAATTATTCAAGCATATCATATTTTGTGTATGTTTAATATTGTTTTCACACATAAATAATATATAAAAAAATTCTTTCATATGTGAGATGTTTAATTTTGTTTCAGAAGATTACAGCAGTAGTTATCACACGAGAAATGATGGTGATGACTCACATGAAAACAATGAAGATAATTACACAGAACCTGCAAAAGGTGGTCATAGAAGTGCTAGACCGAACCATTATCGTGATAATTCCCGAGAAAGAGCTTTGCATGCGACAACTTATGAGCAGCCAAAGCCTCCTGTAAGTGTGATAATATAGTGTATGGGTGAAATAAAACTAAGGTATTTTAGTACCCAACTAAATATGTGTTTTATAATTGCTTGTAAAACTTTTAAAAGAAACTTCTTACATTTTAATATCTCATTTAATATCTTTGAACTTTCTATTAGATTTAATCAGAGCTTGATTTTATATTTCGAAATCAGTAGCAAAATTTGTTGGTGTCAAAAAATATTACTAGCAATATCAAGGTACATACAAGCAATTTTTAAAGCAGTATTACACTATATTTTGTGAAATTGAAAATTCATCATAATCATTGCTGTGAGAGTTATTGCAATATACTGATTGCTGAATGGTAAATATTTAGTATTTGCACTCGTATGAAAGTTAAATAATCAAATGTGCAATTCCAGATACAATTTTAGTAATAATAAATAACATATTTTAAATATCAAGATTTAAAAAATTGATGTGGAATTACTGGGCCGAAAATAAGGCAACTAACCATAATAACTGTGGAGAAAACTATTAGAAAATGACGTTGATTTAGGATGCATAGTCAAATGATTAGCCAAATTTGAAATTTAATAAACAATTTAATAAAAAGCAATTTAATAATGAACAATTTAATAAACTTTGTTGAAAAACAAGGTGGATTTAGGGTTGAACCAACACAAATTGAGTATGTTACAAAAGTTATTACTCATTTCAAATTCAAGTGTTGTCATAACATTGCATGAAAAATATTGAATTTTGGTTGACCATGTGACAATGCTTTAAAAACTAAAAATATTTGAAATGCTGAGAAAATGATTAGAAATAGCATGAATTAGCGACCCAATTGCCGTGAATTACCTCATCAGAAATCTATTAATCAAATTTGAACTTTGGGTGTTGTATGTTATTGTATTAAAAAGACCGAAATTGAAAATTCATATTGGGATCTCAAGAAAAGGATAAATAATTTTTGAAAAAAGATAAAGTTTAACAATGGATTTGTTGTTAATTGAGAGTCTCAGGAAGTGATAACTCCAATTCGAAATTTGTGTGTTGTAATGACATCGCTTTAAAAATATCAAGCAAAAGAGTTAAAAACAGTAAAAACTACTATTTAACAGTACTAGCATAGGTGCCAATTCTACTGGATTTTGCCAGTTTCTACTGATTTAATAAAATTTCTCCTGGTTTTTGTGCATTCTTGATAATTCCCTAAAATTTAGTAAATTTTCCCCAAAAATCACTAATAAGTATTGCTAATACATAATGAATAGTAATCAGTTTAAAGCTTCTTTTTCTTTGGTTCTAAAATTTTTGCTTATTTTTATTCACAACTTCCTTTTTTAATTAATTAAATTTTTAATGATTTAGAATGAATAAATATATCATATGTTTTAAATGTCTATTACTATTCAAAATTATGAGTAATCATAAATGGAAAATATTGAAAACCATTTATAGTTTATAAGTGTAATAAAGTAACTGTATTTTAATGACTTTAAATATCCCTAAAATTCTTCCTGTGTAGAATATCTGGTATATTATGCAAGTTATTATGAAATTCATATTTTGCAAGATCTACTGGATTTTTTCCGATCCTTGTTGGCAGCTATGGAACTAGCAATTTTCGTTACTGCGTTTTTCTGTAACTAGTATAGTTTTTGTAACTAGCAATTTGCTACTTGCTAGTCGACATAATTGCTTCCTAGATTTGATATAAAATATATATTACTCCATCAGCATTAAGTATTCTATGTATATTGCTCTTCATGAGTTTTTACTGTGGATGTATTCATAAATCTGTGGCAACAACTGCTGCAAAAGTAATTGACAAAACCACATGAATTTATGCTGAAATTATGGCTAGTTAGGCCTGCATAAAAGTTTCCCTTGGACTATCAAAGTGTTTGATTGAGCATTTCCAAACATCGTTTTAAGTTTGTGCATCTGTTAGTAAATTTTCGGATTTTCTTCTGCGAGTAATTTTAAATCTAGATTTATATATACCCCCCTTTCTTAAGAACCATAGTTTTAATTTCATATACATTTTTGTTTCAGGTTTATACATCTGCTAATAAATTTTCACACCTTATGAATGATGCTGATGATCTTGAAGCTGAAAATAATTCAGAATAAGGCAATATTGTATCACAAGCTACTGTAATTTTTGGAAAGTTTAATAAATGGCCTTAGAACATGCGGGACAATATATTTGTCCTCTATGTCCATCACTTTGATTTGAAAATTTTTTGGACGTGGGATTTGTGACAAATGTTATATATATATATATATTGTTAGTCAAAGACTGGAAATAAAATAAGTGATAATTTCTTTTTTAACTGCTGAAAATA
The DNA here is from genome assembly GCA_949128135.1 of Parasteatoda lunata. Classification (NCBI taxonomy): domain Eukaryota; kingdom Metazoa; phylum Arthropoda; class Arachnida; order Araneae; family Theridiidae; genus Parasteatoda; species Parasteatoda lunata. The sequence continues at coordinate 88,191,995 of OX421974.1, read as the reverse complement.
AGTTTGCCATGTTTTATAAAAGTGCATTAAGAAATATTGTAAAAATTTATTTTAAGTTTGTTTTTATATGGGTTTTTATCCACACCACTATATTTACAATCAATTGTTGTTAATAAAAACATGTAGTGTGTTAAGGACAAGGTGTTGTCTTTGACTGACTCTTGGCTATTGTGTCATCAATTGTTTGAGAATTTCTTTAAACATTAATGTGTAGTAATTTTGTTTTTATTTTGTTACAATGATTTTGACCAAATATAAATCTATTTTGTTGTTTTTATTAAAAATGTGTTTCTAATTATCCGATTGTTTTATGAGGTGTAAGCCGTTTGCTGTATGTATGATAAATTGTTATTAAAAAAATAAAATCTTGCAGTTTTCTTTTGCATTTAATTTTTTTAGTTTTTACTATTTTTCGCTTAAAAAGTAAATTTTTTTTCTGTAAATGCAGCAAAGGATGGATTTTTAACCGTTAGAGAACTTTATTTCGTTGGCTGCAAAAATGTTTTCATTGATTGCATCAGTTATGCTTAATGATTTTTTCTCAATTATTTTACGATATTCAAGTTCCTTATTCTGGTAATCTTTTATTACTAATTTATAATTTTTTTTAATAAACTTTCATTGAATACTGATCATAGAAAAAGTGTAAATATTTAAATACTGTTTATAAATAATATTTTCAAGCCATGGTTCATCATTCAGTAGGCATAAATCCTGTTGCAAATGTTTCAATATGGTCTGTCTTTCCCATTGGTTTTTGAGCATGATAAACAATAGCAAACCAGTTCAACGTTATAGTTTGGTGCTATTGATATTAACTGTATATTTGCATTTAAAGGAATCTTTCAATATTTCTCTGTAGAAGATATTCAATCTTGTAAAAAAGCTTTTAAATCTGCTTTTTAACAGGAATCTGATTTTGTTTTTAGAAAAAGGGTTATAAATTTTTCTAATTTTGACCTTTTCAAAAATATTTCCTACATTTGCATATTTATTGTCAATAATGGTTTTAACCTCAATAAGAGTTGAGGTATAAGTATTTTATTTTCCTTCTGTAAAAGACTTTTTTTAACTGAATATGAATACATGTCAAAATCCATTAATTCAAGAATTTAAAAAAAAAAATATTTTTTACTGAATATTATTTAACATTAGTTGCCATTGGAATTGTATTAGCCTAAATTAGTTTTCAATGTTTTCTTCATTAAAATAGTTTAAAATTTTAGTAAAATTATTTAAACTCTCTCCTTATTTCTATCACTATTGATCAACTTCTGAATTGCAAATAAACTTATAACTTTTCATACTGATTCTAATAACAATAGTGCATGGAGTAATTACAATAAATAGTAATTTTTTAAAATGTGAGTTAAAAAGCTTTTAACAAAATGTGTGTAAGATTCTAAACTGAAAATTCTATAAATTGTACAATCCAGTTCACATTAACCCTAAATCACTGAACATCTAATAGATTGAAGACTTATCAGTTTTGAGATGTTTCTATAACATCTTCAGTGATTGCAAATGTCAGATATTGTTACTTGTCTATATTTATTTCACTCAAGCTTTGCTATTTTGTTTGACATGATTAATCAAATGTTTAGTTGTCTGGGGTAACGAAAATTTTTGAATTTCAAAATAAATTCAACCCATTTAGGGGGAGAAAAAAAAAAAAAAAAAAAAGAGTTCAACTACGAAGGCTATTACTGCAATTCAGGTAAATGATAATTTTAAGTTAAATTAGGAATGGATATGCTCATTTTTATTGTGAATATAAAAAATCCAAGATTGAAATATTTTAAATCTTTTCTTTATTCAAAATATGCTGTGAAATATAATACTTATTCAATCTCTTCTCCAAAAAATATTTAATAAATTCTATGTGCTTTTTATCTAAAAAGTTACAATGTTTGTTACTGCACTGCATTTTATTGCATAATTTTAGTAATGTGCCTGTTTAATTTATGATTTTTATCTTTAGAATTTATGCATCAGAATTTTTTGTAGTGTTTTGTGCTCAAAATTTTGGTCAGTTAGTGTGTAGTTTCATACTCATATGCTATATTTTTAAAAAAAATCAAAATCTTTGAAAAAGAGCCAGCTTAAAGGCTGGCCCTGACTGGCTGGTGTACACAAAATATGTAAATACTTATACTGCCTTCTACATGTTTCAAAATGCACTCCTTTTAAATTAAATTAAAACATAGTTGAACAAAAGTAAAATGATTAGAACCAAGGTCTAATTTTTTAGCACTCTAGTTAGGTGTGTATGTGTTATTGTAGAAACGTGAGTTTGTTTCTGCAAAGTTGTTAAATATTTATAATGTACAGTGAAGACTGAGCTAATGTGCTTTCTGCTCTAACTCTCATTATAATGTGAAAAATGTATAGTCATTTTTTTAACCACTAGCCACATTGCGCTGGTGTTTACATCATTAAAGTGTGTATTGCATTTCTTAGGCCAATAATGTAAATTAAATAAATATGACGGAAGTAACTTTGTTGTTGTTCTTTTATCTGCCAAAAAAACTTTAAAGAAAGTATTTTCTCTCTTTTTTTTTTAATCATATAAGAGGTATGCTTTTCTGAGAGAAATCAAAACTCGTTTTTAAATCTCAGTGAGATTGCAGTACGGCTTTTTTCTGCTCCCTCATTTACAATGTCAAGGTAATCGTGACTTGTGGTAATCAAGACAAAACTGTCATTTGGGTTTTTGTGAGACCGCAGAACACTGTCTTTGCCAAATACTGGTGAAATATTGGCAATGAAGTAAGATTTTTTTTTGGATGAAATCTAAATCGTTCTTAGATCTCAGTGAGATTACAGAGAAGTGACTATTCTATGCAATCTTACTGAATTCAATGACAAAGAAATCAAAACCATCCTGGTTTTTGTGAGACTGCAAAACAGTGTAGTGCCTCAACCCAATAAATAATGATGCAATGGCGATGAAATTTCATAGAGGAAACGGGAGTTTTACAGCTGTGGTTTGACTAACTAACACTAGAAAGACAATCTTAGTATATACCTATATTGCCCAAAAGCAGTCAAAATGACTGGATTGTGAAAGAATAATGTGTTAAGAAATTTGTTTAAAATTAATTTTTAATATTTTTGACAGTTTGTTATATAACAAGTTATTAGTAAATATTAACAAAAAAATTGTATGTTGTACAATAAGTCACAAAATTCTAAGAAATTGTGTCCTAACAATAAGTCACAAAATTCTAAGAACAATACACATAATTGTTTTTCTAATTGAAATTAAAAAGCAGTCAAATTTACTTCCTTGGGCAATTTAGTGTTAAGCTAATTATAAAAACTAAAAATTTGAGGTTAATGTTTATTTTATAGTTTTAAATCATTCAATTTATAAGTACTAATATTACAATAGCCCGTCCTTACATGTTTTAATTTTGAGCATAAAAGAAATTTTATGAAACTACTGAAATATTTTTCTTCCATTGTACTATACAATTCTGAAAATTGCAAGAGCTGCTTTTACAGAAAATTGCATGTGGATCATATATTTTAATTGAAGTTACTGTACTGCTGATATGAAGCATTCTTAGCATAACTGAATCTAGTGCAAGTCTTTGTCACCCCTTCTGCCTTCTTAGTAGTTGATATTGTTAAACTTTCCTGAAATATGGGTGATTAAATAGTTTAAGCAATGAGTTGTAGCTGTTTTCCTTTATGTTACTACCGAGAATCAAAGAAGACTAAAGCAATTCATTTTTTTTACATCCCAATTAATTACAATTAATATTGGCTTCATATTCTGTGTACCTTATTCGGTTTCACACATTTTGTAATCAAGTGACTTTCATTCTGGTAGCTTTGAATCAGCAGTTCATGTTAAGATCACTAAAGCTATTATGAGTAATACCTAGAATAGGAGATCCTTACAAGTCAGTTCATATTTTTAGTAATTCTATGCTAGAAAATGGTTAAGTAGTAACAAAATAAGCTAATTAAAGGAAGGTGTAGACTAATTTTGACTAAAAATGTGGGGAAAAATATTTGGATGCCAGCAACCATTTTTTTTATAAATAAAAATATGGAAATAAAAAGATGGGGATTTAAAAGATAAATTTGTTTCACATTTATATAATATAAGAATGGCTCCTTTTCTTTGATCACTATTCGTATGGATGTTCTTTTCTTCTCTGTACTATCCTGTCTTACTATAGCGGTAACCTAAGTATACTAGGCTCTTCTGATACCTGAATGGCATATGCAAATTATATGGGTAGGTATTGGAAAAAAAAGTTTTAGTGGGAAAGTATTTTGAGCTGAAGACATCTCTAATTTCCACATGGTTAAGGAAGTTAGGAGTTAAAAAATAACATAGCATTAATTACAAAAACTTTGAAAAATCTAGTTACAAACTTAAATCTTACATTGCAATAATAAACAGTAATAAGAGTAATTTTTTTTTTACATTATATTAAGTTTAATAATTTTAATATATCATTTGACTTAATAATTTAAACACTTTTTTATAGGATTAAATACACTTCAATAAATGCAGATAAAAAATCTAAACAAAATTGAAGGTTAAGGCACTGCTGTATGTATAAGGGGCAATCACACGAGTTTCTTGTGAAAATTTGCAGAAATTTTTGTTACAAAAATCAATTATGTCATCGGTAGGGTATGAGAAATGCTTAGCGAAAACGCATAGGCCAACACAGTTCTTTATTAGTCAGAAGGTAAATGCCGAGGAGGAGTATTTGTCCAGTGAAAAAGAGCAGAGCAGTCTGGTTCATTTTTCGTTCACTGAAAGTGCTGGAAAAAAAGAGTAAAATTCATTGTACCATATCTGCTGAGAGTGACAAACAATTGCCTCTCCCTGACAAGTGTGTACATGTATCAGCAAAGGAAGCACATCATGCTCTATTAAGTCGAAATATTGTCAGTCATTATTTTTTTGCCTGTCTCCATACTGACAGTCGGGTGAGAGAAAGGCTGTACAAACTAAATCTTTCCCCTGGTGACTTCCATATTTTAGTTGTCCTGATGAAAGACAATTATGGGTATCAATTTCATTAGGACTATGAAATAAAAGTGTGGGGGAAGTTGTGGACTCGTCAGTGCTAAATATATATTTTTTCAGGGCTGGAATTTATTGTCCCATCTCGTATCAACAGTTTAGATAATTACTTCTCAATATAACAGATTCCATTATCACTATATCAAGGGTTTTCTTTTATCTGCCTCATATAATCACAATGAATGAAGAACCCAAATTTAAAAACTATTTTATTTCAATAGCAAAATTACAACTGAAAAATTCAATTTTTAAAGTTAAAAAAATACAAAACAAGCAGAATAAAAAAAGTTGTACAGCAAAAGTAGCATATTACACAGTGTCAAGCACTCAATAGTATTAACGTAATTTACCCAGAAGTGTTACACTATAATTTTTTTATATATGAATAAATAAAATTAAAGCTTCACTTTTTATGTATTAAAGTTTAAAAATTGGTTTTTGTTTGATCTTAATTTAATAGAATAAAGCAATTTTAAGAGGCATTATTTTCTACCTTTCTTTGAATTTAGTGAAAAATATCACAATTTAATACATTATTATAAATTAAATTACATTAGTTTTTCATTAAAAAAATTTATTGTTTCTTATATTGAAACTACTACTAATTGCTCTTAAAACATAAACAACATTGTCGCAGAAGTTCTGAAACCGTAAAATTTTTATACAATGAAATAAAACCCACAGGTGATAATTAAATTTTTAGATAAATTTTTTGATGAATAATTTTTCTCAGTTTTTAAGTTAATTTAAGAAAAGCTGCAGAAAATACAAGCCATATGTCCCCATTTTAATTTTGAGATATAGAAATCAACAAGTTGAAATTAAATTTGATTGAAACAAGTTGAATTCAAAATTGAGCCATAGCTTTATGCTATTTTATTACAAGGCCCAATTAAAAGAAAAATTCAAGCTAATTTGCACTATTTTGCTTTTGTTCTTGGTGGTTCAAGCCCTAATTTCTCACAGAGACTATTTCTCACTGGACGCAATTCATCGATTGGCATGTTCCAATCTGTATCACAAAGAATTGAAGACACTTGGCCAGCAACATCTTCATCTTGCACAACATCATAAGTAAGAAAAGCTTCATACATTTGGGAAGCCGTCACCTTTCTGACACGTGGGAAACGGTGACACAAGAAAATCATTAATTTATTCAGAATCCGTTTCTGAATATATTCGTCGAATTGCAGTAAATTGCAAAACAAGTCCACAGCAGCAATTATCTTTTGGGGATCCCTGGACTTATAAGAGCACTCCCAGACTAAATCCATCAGTTGCATATGAAAAGAAGGTTTTTCCTCACTTGAAAATTCAATGCCAGACAAGAGTAGATGATTCACCATTTTGAAAAAAGGCACAATGACACGATCGTTTTGAGTATTTTCTTTCAGGATGCTTATGAGTTCATCAGCTATATACTTTAAAAAATCACAGTCTGATTGCTTTGAAAAGAGATAGGAAACTAAGGCTGAGCTTGAGAATTTGACCTGAAATAAATACAAAATTCAAGATTATATTTTAAATGTCAGAAAACGATTTTAATAAAATGATTTATCATAATTCAACTCATACAGCCAATGTGCAGTATATATGCCAGAGTGTGTCACAGCCCAGTTTAACAGTGGTAATGGAATTAATGGAAAAAAAATGTCTCCAGAAACTATCTTAAAATTTAAAAACCCTTCTTTTATACCCCTAAGTGCAACGGTGCCCAAAAGCAGCAGCAGAACCAGATTAAGAATGAAGGAAGACAGTGTGGTGATGGGACAAACCCAATAGTCTGAATTGCTTTGCAATGGTTGTCTGTTTTTGAGCGAGACTTACAACTACAATACAAAAATTACAAATTCAATTTCATCTCATATTGAATTTTAAATAATTAATAAGTTATTCAATTTTATTTTATAAATTATATATAACTGTGAAACTTTATTAGCCACAAAAACTTTTTATTTTATTCATTATATTAGTTTTAAAATATCTAGAACTACATAAAAAAAAACAAAAACACTATGTTAAAAATCTTACAATCGGACTAATTTTTCATAATATTTTTCACATTTTGTAAAAATATTTTTCAGTGTGGTAGAGACATTGAAAGTGGTACAGTTTATAAATGTTTTTTTTTTTTTTTTTTTTTTTTTTTAGTAAATAGAGGTATTCTTCCTAAAAAATAGTTCGTTCTTTAATTTAACTGAATAAACAGTAAAATAATTTTTGGAGGGTATTTATTATAGTTATCGTACAAAATTATTTGGTACAAGCTTTATATTGTAATAAAAATTTACTAAACTTAACCATATTATAACGTGCATGGCTAGTATTAAAGCAAACTCCATATTAGAGTAAAATAAAGGTGTTTTTGTCTATCCAAAGGTTGTTTGGTGAATATTGTTTGGTATAGTAGTTTGGTGAATATTGTTTGGTATTGTAGTTTGGTGAATACTGTAGGTGAATATTGTTTATCATAAGAATCAAATACTTGGTGAAAAATTTCGTAAACCCCAGAAAAACATAATTAATTTGAAACATAAATTTTAATTAAAAATATAATCCTGTATCAATTGTGTAGTCCCACAATGAATTATAGAAATTTTTTATTATTACTAAGAGTTTCTCATGAAAATTTTACTGAGGCAATATAGTTTATTTCAGACCTATGTCGTCCAAATCTGTGATCCTAAATGTAAGTCGAAAATGTGATGTGAAATCTAAGTCGTCAAAATGATTTTAATGCAAATAATCTGTTTTAAATGATAATATTAGCCAACAATCATAACTCAGATTTCTTTTATAACATAGAAATATTACAACTCAGCATATCAGAACTTAAAATCTTAGCAAATTAATTGGGTTTGATATATTCAAGTTAACTGTTTTATTGCACCAAATTTTTCACCCACTGATGGTTCTGCACGTAAAAAGTCGTTTTTTAACCTGTAGTCTTCTCCACATAGCAAAACTGGCTTTTTCATGTACTTTGATAGTGAAATAGCGTATAGGGGATAAACATTCTCCCAATATTTCCCTTTTGCTAAACCGCCAGAGGGTTAATTAAATAAAACATTTTAAGGAGAAAAAATGAGCTTTATTTCAAACATATTACAAAAAAAAGAAAAGAAACTTACTAAAGATTCAGTAAGGCCACCAACGCTTACAACAAAACCAAGAAGTAGATTTCTTCGATAACAAGGAAAGTTGAGAACTTTAACAAAATGTTGAAATGTGTCACCAGGTGAAGCCCAGTTGATTTCACTGCAAACATCTTGATTGAAAATATCTAATAACTCTTCATGAAATGGAATGTGAGGAATTTTCGGTAAACTGAAATAAATAATTATCAAATAATTTAACAATATTAATACAAATGTAGTATAAACATTAACATAAAGGATAAATAATATAGGCATAACATAAATTTTAATACAAATGTAGTATTAACATAAATGATGAACAATATAGGCATAACATGAATATTAATACAAATGTAGTATTAATATTAACATAAATGATGAACAATGTAGGTATAACAAGAAAAAGGCACACTTAATTTATTTGAAAACTGTTGCTTTATTTTAGTTTTTTATGTAGAGTATGTTATTTATACATAGATACATGTATGAAATAAATATATGTACATATTTATTAAACTAACTTATTATAAACTAAGTATATATATATATATATATAAATATATATATATAATAATAAAAAATAAATATATAAAAAATAATATAAAAAATTATAAACTAAGTTTTCTAGAAATACAAAGTGTGCCCTCAAACACTACGCCTATGTTGGACAAACACTATTTTTGAAAAGCTTTAATAACCAAAAGATCCCTTAAAATGCTTAGTTTAGGACTAGAGAGTCATAAAAATCAGTTGAGGTATAAGCATTGTAAAGCTATAATAATACAAAAATTAACTTTAAGCATAATAATATTTATAAAATAAACACTTTATAGAATAATATTTTATATATGTTACTCATACTAAGTTTTACAGTTTCCTTACAAGTGAAACATTAATAATCAGTGATTCCGCTTATGCGAGATTAAATTACGAGCTCCTGAAATAAGCAAAAAATTATAGAGGAGACATGTAATTCTTAATTGGGGAGAATGATAATTATTTGCAGATTTTTGCAGGCAAAACTATACCAAATGAAAATAATTTTGAGCACCAAATTACATTACTGCTTTTTCTTGATGTAAAAGTTGAAGCAGTCCTAGTTGAAAACTTAGAGTACTTTTTTATTGTTTTAAACATCTTTCTTTTAACTATCGATAGGTAAAACTTTATAACTGTACAAATTAATAGATGGACAAAGATATAGAGATTTTATAGTTTGCATTTTTTACCTTTTATTTTCATGCTGGAGACTTTCCTTCATGCTGTTTCAAGGTTTTGATTTAATTTTTGAAGATTCGAAGCGTATTAATAATGTTATATGCTCATTTTAAAAATTTTTTACATTCAAGTGATATACTTATTCAGTTTTTAGTGATACAGACATGCGATTGCAAGAAGAAAAAATTATCCGAAATTTCTTTCTCAAAGTGTAGTTTCTTTTTTTTAAAATTATTTTTTTGTTTCTTCGTACACAGATTATACGTGACAGATTGTCATTTTAGTGCGCAAAAGTAAAATTTATAAAATTTAAAGAGGGGGAAAAAAAATTCTAAATTTTTTATTTTAACACAAAAAAAGATATATATTGAAAAAAAATTACATGTTCCTCCTTTGTTCTTTGGGAGTCGCTATCACATCAAAAATAAATAATTTTAAAAACTGCAAAATCTACAGCAATAACTAAAGAAGGATTGATGATCACCTCACATCTATTTACAAAGAAATCCCTTAAATCCTCACATGAATTGGACATGCCAAAAAGGGGTTAATTAAATGTATATTTCGAGATTCATGTGTTGCTATAAATAATATTGTAATAAAAATACAGATTTTGAGAAAATGTGTAAAAATCAGTAGTGATGACTGCTGGAAAAAAATAATAAATACAAAAAAGAAATATAGAATTATAGTGTCAAATAGAATACTCAGCTGCATGATTTGAATTTCCTGTATCATAATAATATCGGAATTTTAAAAAAGTAATGTGAAAATCAACAGCAATAATTGTTGAAAAAAAAAAAAAAAAACCCTGATCGAAAGGCCACAAAGTTATTTCTGTGTCTGGTAAAAGGAATTCTTTTACCACAGAATTCGGTTCAGATAACACCACTTCTCTTAAATGTCTGGAAACATTGTAGATAACCATTACTGATTGGCTCCTGACATCAGGGCTATTCATGACCAAGGCCGGATTTACGTATTAGCTAAATAAGCTGTAGCTTGGGGCCCCGATATGGCAAGGGCCTCCACTTCCCATTTCTTCTTCTTCTTTTTTAAAGTTTTATTCGGAGCTGGGGCCCTCTGAAGCCAAAAATATTTTTTTTTTCTTTTTTACATTGGCGGACGCTTCTCAAATTTTAATCGAGGTGTTTAAAAATATAAAATAATTGTCTTCATTTTTCTAACCAAAAGAGCAATAAAACGCTCTTTCGACTGATGTAAATATCCCTGCTTTCCTAGCTACCTCCCACAGAGTTGTCAAATAGCCGACTCACTTTAAACTGTGGGAAAAAGTTTTTAGCTTCTTAAAGATTGCCTTGGGCTCTTTTGTCCATACTTCGGAAATATGGGATATCCACAGAAACTGAAACACCCCTTTCCTTGATTTCAGGTCATAAATTGATTGGAATAAAAAATTCCTAGGACTGAAAATAAAGAGAGGGACGGTCTTGTTAGTATTTCTTTATTTGGGTTAATCTGCATCGAGATTTCCGTTGTGTCACAAGTGGTCCTCGCTCAATTCTAATTTTTATTTTTTACAAAATTTAGATATTTTTTATAATTTATTATAAAAGCTTTTTTTCCTTTAATTATCCTAATTTTTTCAACTATACTAATTATTTAATTGACTTTATTATTGTAATTGATTTTATTTTGTTTAATTAATCTAAATTAATCGTGCATGAATCCGTAAACTCCAAATTCCTGTATAAAAATTTTTGAAGGACATCATGAAGACATAAATTTTTCACCTTTGGAGGTAAGCAAATGTTTTTATCAAATCAACTTTGAGGTTAGAGAAAACATTTGGAAGGTTTGCACAGTTTTTCATTTATACTTTTTTTTTAACATAATAAATTTCAAAGTTGAAATTATTAATTATCTAATAGTTTATTATATTTGCCCCTGTTTACATCAATATATTTTACTTAAATTAAAATCCTTGTCAAATTAAAAAATATGTTTTATAAATAATTTTTAAGAGCTGAAGAACTAGGTCAAAGCTTTTTACTAAAGGGCAACTTGACCCACTTTGTTCTGAAGGATGAGTATTTAAAGAACCAACAAAACAATACTAAGAATACTAAGAAATACAATTTTTAGCGATAATTTTGTTTAAAGAAATAACAAATCTAATTGCTATTTACTGTTGAAAAGTAAAAAATCTGAGGCTACAATGTTAAATATTAATATTAATGTTTATTAAGGAATGAATATTAAGGTTTATTCAGTATTTTGAACTTAATGGAGAGAAATATATCTTTTTTATATATTTATTTACGACCACCTACAAGATGGATAGACGACTTTGAAAAGGATCTCAAGCTGTTGGGAGTCAAACGATGGCGGGCCGTCGCACCGGACAGGGCCAGATGGAGGAAAATCTGCGAGTCAGCCTTGGCCTGTGAAAGGTTGTTGCGCTTATGAAGAAGAATATATTTATTTATCTTTTTAGTTTATTTAGTTTATTATTTCTTTATTTAGTTACCACTATTCAATTCCCTCTTTGACAGGCCTATTTGCCAAAATTCTTGATTTGGTCTATTCTGGATGAAATTCAAATAACAGATGTGATTTTATTTTAATTTTACTTACTGCTAATAGGTAGAAGTAACATGTGATATTGCTTAATAGAGCATTGAAGTTAAGTGATTATTAGCTAAACAAATGTTTAAATATATATGCTAAAAATAAATTGCTCAAACCTCCTGTCTGACCAAATTTTTCATGTTTCCCCTAAATATGAAATATGTTTAATTTGTAAAATATTACATTTCGTACACAAAATTCATTTGTTTATTGATCATAATTGTTTCTATTTTTAATTCCTTGAATTTTGTTGTTATTATGTGTTTATAAGGCTTTTAAATGTTTAAATCAAAGTCGAAATAACTTCTTAAAATTGCAAATCGAAACCATTTATGAAATTTTGACAGATTTGTTTTTATTTCAAGCCTGTGCATTTAATTTAATAAAATAAAAACAAATAAAAAATAAATTTTAAAAATATAAATAAATCACTGGATAAAATAAAAAACTTCGTTGTCATTAGAAAGAAACATATCATCTTTTAAACAATTTGAGTATTAATAAATTATTTAAAAATAAAAATTTTTTAGTTCATATGGTAAAAAAATTTTTTTGGTTTGTTTAAAAGATAATTTTGTCCCTTCATTTGCTCATGAGACTATTTAATATCTCTTTCTAAGGATCGCAATTCCTTTTTATTTTACTTCAAAATTGTACAAATGATACATTTAATGCTTTCATATGATATGCTGCAGTTTTAAATAACACTTTAAAATACATAAAAAATGACTGAAATTGTCAATTCAAAAAACAATTAACTAATACTTTTGAATATGAATTTAAATAACTCCACACGTTTTGTTTTGCTCTCTCATTTTATATTATTGTATTATTTGGAGCAGACAGTTGCTTGTGTGGAAGATGTAAGTAAAAAAGGCATACAAAAAAAGCCAAATTTTCGTTAATGCCCTCGATATTAACTCCTCACAAAAAATTAAGTAAAAAAGGTATAAAAATTAATTGTCGCAAACAAATTAATATTAAGTAAGAACGAAACAAAAATGATATCGAAACCTGTTGAATCACTAATGAGACAGGCAGGGTGAAAGACACCGAAACAAATTCGTTTGAATAGTAAAACTAGAAAGTATTTTTAAAATCCGGAAATCTATCATGCTTCAATTTTTTCTTCTGTCACAAAATTTATCAGGGGCAATTCGTTAGAATTCAATATGGTTTATGTTTTTTCATTGATTAAATATTAAACATTAACTGTTTTCTAAGTTGAGAATCTCATTTTTTGCTTCAAGCAAATCTTGAAAATAGCATTTCCAGACTTTAAGCACGTGATAGATTTTGGCTTAAATTCTCGCTCACAAGTTCTCCATCCTTATTTCTGCAGGTGATAGATTTTGGCTTAAATTCTCTTCTCATATTATTTACTAGTTTATAGAACCCCCTACATTCTTTTTGGTTATTCCGGCTTTCTAGGAGTTTTAGAGATATGCTCTTTTCTTTTCTTTATGTAATTTCTTTTCTGTTTTCCTCAGATCCCTGTATTTTTCCTCATAACTTCTGATATAATGTTTTTGTATCATCAGTCTGTAGGCTTTGTTCTTTTCCCCAGTAGCTTTTCTGCAATCGTCATCAAACCAATCTCTTCTGGTACTACGTTCTAAGCATGGAATGGTTTCATGTGCTGATTTTAAAATGATTTCCTTAACTGAGTTCCAATCGAAGGTGTTATTTGAATTTTCTTTTTCCAGTTCAATGGATCTTCTGACCGTTACATTTGAATTCTTAAAGGATGCTGGGATCATTTAATTTAGCGATGCCTAGTTTAGGAATGGTGTTTTCCCTCCTATTACCACACATTTAATAAAAATGCAAAACTGAAAAATAAAATTAACCAAATTACTGATTTTATGCCATGCTCTAAGGCAGCAGATATCCTCAGTGGCAGACGGATCATGGGTTTAGAGTCTCCTTGCTGTAAGACTAACTGTGAGAGGCCTTCGTTGTTTTCCTCTCAATGTAACTCAAATGTGGAGTTAGTTCCAACAAAACATCCTCCCTGTAGAAAAAATTTCTTCCAATACTTGATCCTGGAGTTCCCTTGTCTACTGGATTGGGTTCAAAGTTACAAGGCTACGGAGTTGAACATTAGTAGTCATAAACTCGAAATTGGGTTGCCTGTTCAATGAATGTTATGAAATAAACTAATAATGTGGACGGGATAGCCTGGTACGTAGGGCGTTGGAACTCGTGTTCGTGAGAATAGGAGTTTGAACCGAGCCAGCCGAAGAATACCCGTGCATAAAATCGAGACTGGTGGAAGTTAAATCTGTTGGGGTCACAATTCTCTTGTCTTCTGGATTGGGTTCAAAATTATAAGGCTGAGGAATTTAATATAGGTAGTTATAAACTCAAAATTAAGTCTGTTGTTCAATGGCGTTTTCAAAGAAATAAAACTAACAATCAAATTGTATTTTTTTGTATTCTTTCTAAACTCCTTGCATATTTTCTACACACCTTCATAATTTCATGTTTCTAAGTCCTATAGACTTTGAGCAGAAAAGCAAAATGTAAAGTAAAAAAAGAAATTGAGAAAAAATTTGTAAAAAAAATCATTTAAAATTGCAAATAGTATATATTCAGAATTTCAAAAATGGAAAAAAAAAAAAAAAAAAACTTAAATATAAAATGGCCCTTTCAGCATACCAAATTTTTATCCTGTGCTTATAATGATCTTAAAATGTGTTTCCGTTGTAACTCTTTTTTCCTCGCTCAAAAAATATTTGCAATAACAGAATGGATCTACGATTTTTTCATAACATAATGTTAATACTCAACAATGAAAAACAATAACAGTTTACTTTAGGTGTATAGATATCGAATTGAACTTATAAGGGCCCCCATCATTTTCAGTAGCTTAGGGCCCCGCCAAGCTTAAATCCGGCCCTGTTCATGACAACAGAGATTGAAATACATACAATTTAGCACTAGTTTGTGAAAAGGAATCAACTTATAATCGAGAAAAGAAACTGGTGTTTAACAAACAAAAGCAAGAGAAAAAACTACAAAGAGCTATATATACCCTTAACTGCCATGCGAATAAAAAGAATGGCATTATTACCTATCACATTATAGCCACGGGGAAGAATATAAGAAATATGACTTTGAGAGGTCCATTTTATTTACAAGGAATATGGTTATGTTAAGTTATATAACAAAAAATAATATAGTTAATGCATAGTTTTAGTTAGTTAACCAACCAATATAAAAGTGTCTCAAACACTCCTCCAGCAACTGCACGGGTTCTGTCGATTTTTTCTGTACACTGCTGCAAAGTGGTTGAAAAAATTTCTTTGATTAAATCTGCTGAGACTAGTTCCTTATCTTCTTTTATCACCAAACACAAAGTGTCCTAAAAATAAATAGAAATAAGGATATACACTAAGTTACAAAAGTTAGTATGCACCTGCATTGTATTTCTATGTGAATAGCATTTTCAATATCTGCAACTTCAAAGACATTTTTGCATTTCAAAATTGATATTTTTAAAGGTCCTGATTAAGGTAAAACTTAATTTAATACAAAATTTGTACAGGTTAGAATTTGCAATAGAACTGAAACGTTTGAAATCTTTTTAAATACCAAGATTTAAAAATATTTATTTTTTGAAGAATAAGTTATTTATATCTGAATTTTTACATGGAAAACAAGAAACAAAGTTCTTGATTCAATTTTCAACATATGCTTAATTATTTGCAAAGATATCTACATTCAACAAAAACATCAATTTCAAAAAGAGGCCAAAGATTTTATACACCAATTATAACCTATATAAATTTTCCATTAAAATAAATAATGCAATTTTTCATTTTAGAAACTTTTTTAATTTATTATCAGTTTTTAAAAACTTCAATGTTTTTATTTTTTACTGTACATCAATACAGTATATCAATTGTTATTCTTTATTTGATTTATAAATATTAATACATAACCCTTCTTTCAAAACTTAGTGTATTTAGATAAATATGTAACTTTGAATAAATATAACAGATTTCTTGCTTCAATGATACAAAAAATCACTTTTTTTAAAACAATAATTTGAGTTTTCTTAATGATATTTGTTTTATATTGAATAGGTACAGAATACAGGCTCGAATAATTTTGTTTTTTTTCTTCTCTTTAATAAATAAGTTTATAAGTATGAATAAAATAAGCACACATAAGTAATATAACAATTTTTTCAGCGAAATATTTTTGTTTTATAATATATACAAATGGATGGATCAAAATATTTTGTTAGTAGTTATATTTTAATGATACAACATAATCATTTAAATATAAAAATTCATTAATTTTCAAACCATGATAAAATACTGAATAATATGAAATTAACATTAACTTATTTTGCCTAATAAATTTTATTGATCACAGCTAAACTAATACTAAATACATAGTTTAAAGAGCAATTCAAAAAACTATAAAGAAAAAATTGTTATATAAACAGTAGTTACGCAGTTAGTTGGCCTGTAAATGACTTACTTTATTTTAACAAAAAAAAAAAAAAAAAAGAAACTATAAATTAAGTATTTAACAAAAATAAATAAAACAGCATATTTCTTTGACCTCAATATTATGCTTTTATTACTAGTCAAAGAAGGAATTAATTTAAGAGCCTTTTATTAATACCAGCATGAAAAGATGTTACTACATTAAAATTAAAGTTATTTTTTTTATTTTAATTCAATATTTACTTATTTTTCTAAGTTTTCTTCTCAACTAAAATTGATCCCTTTGATTTAAAATTTAAACCTAAAATGTGTTCCTTTTGAATTAAAATTAAAAATTGAGGTAAACTATCATAACTCTTATCTTAAAAAACCCCAAAAGCCCAATAAAAACCTACTCAGGCTAATTTTTTTTAAAAAAAGAGGATTTTTTTAAAACTCTGATAGTAATTCATACAGATGCAACTACCTTTTATAATTCATTATACATAAAATTTTAAATATTGTAATAAGTAATAATAATGATTGTTAGTCCAAGTACTAATTTATTTTTATAGAAGCTCAGTGTTCCTTTAGAGAGAAGAAAAAAAAATTGAGAATATTATAAGAATTAGTACATATAAAGTAAAGCATTCTCGCAACAGCCCATTGTGACCAATGGCATAATGGTGGCAAGTGGTCAGCATTTTACCTCAGCCATATTTATTTTTGAGACCAGCTGGTACCCATTGATCTGATGCTGGACAGGTTTTACGCTGCCACGGGAACTAGAATCCCAGTTCTTTTCAATGGAAGTTCAGAGCATTAGCGGTTGACCCACCATGGTTCAAATCGACCACATGCTTGACTGAAAATGAAGGTAGTGGATGGCCGTTTCTCTTAAGTGTATTTTTCAACAAACCAATTTCAGCTTTTTATTGTCTTTTTTTAAGGCAATTGATAAAGAATTCCATTGGTTACCTTTTTTAAGAATTTAATGATCATCTTCTGCCTTTTACACTAATTCTACCAAACATAGGCTCAGAGATTTTCAAATCATTTTTTATAAAAGTTAATAAATATTGCATGAAGTTATAATAAATAAATATTGGGGAGAGTTATAATTTAAATAATTTTCATAATATACATTTTTGTTTACATGATTATAAACAGGTCTAAACAATTAACAGGAGTCTTTCCTTCTTTTAACTTATAGGATCTAACTTTTAGCTAACTAGAAAAAGAATCAAGCAGATCTTTCAGACTCTTGCAATAATGTCTTCAGGTACCGACACCACAGCCCTGATCATGAATAAGATCAAAAGAAGAAACTTAAGAGTTGTAGGAATTAAAAATTAACACAGTTCTTAGGATGACAGTCTTTATACGCTTAAAAAAAGTTGGTTACAAAGACACTTACGTTCATAAATCCAGAGAGATTTTATAACCGTCATTGAACAGTCCACCCAATTTTGAATGTACAACTACAAATGTTCAACTCCATAGACTAGTAATTTTGAACTCAATCCAGAAGGTAAGGGAGCTTAAGTATCTAATAATGGAAAAATTTGCCTTCTTGGAGAACTTTTTTGATGGAAATAACACAAATCTGAGTTACATAAAGAGAAAAATCACGAAAACCTCCCACAATTAGCCCAACGGCAAGGGAAATCTAACCCATGATCTGTCTACCACTGAGGATATTTTTACGCCAGTACTGTTGTTGGTGTGGAATTGGTATCGAGCAGCCATTGCTGGGATTCGAATCTGGGCCACCTCACTGGGGTGAGCCCTGTATCCTCTTAGCCGCCATGGCTTAATTCAGAGAGATTGAAACATTTTGGTTTTTTCATTTTTACAATGAAACTGTTGTATTTTGAAAAGTAGATCTAAAACTTGAGGCTTATTACAAAATTAAGTTGTTGTTCTTTTCATGAACCAAATTTATTTATATAATGTTTCAAGTCTAAATGTGCAACTTACCTGTATAGCTGTCATGGCTGCTTCTCTTACAATAGCTCCAATATCACCTCTGCTGTCTAAAGTATAATCTTGAGTGCCACTCAAATAGGTTTTAAATACCACATTTAAATAATTTACATTCATGTAGTCATTTTCACTTTTTTCTGCACCAAAACCAACTGTAGTTACTATCTGAGATAGAGCTTTTATAGCATCTCGTCTTACTTCAGCCCAGCTGGAATGCTCTTCAGTAATTTCAGCACATTTGGACAATTTAACAATAGTATCAGACACATGATCTCTTAAAACAAAACTTGGAAGGGCACCTAAATGAAATAAAATAATTTGTTAGAATAGTAATGTATATAAATAATAGTTACAAATAATGGTTAAAAAGCAGATTAAACAATTAAAAATAGATACATACTATTTTGAAGTAAAAGAAATATTTAATACTAATATTGTTAATAATTTAAAGTAAAAAAAAAAGAGTACTTTACTTTTTGGTGTAATGACTTATGTATTTTTGGAATGTTTTTAAAAATAATGAATTTTAATTAATGAATTGACTTTAAACACTACTTGAACTCTTTCTTTCATAAAGTTTAACATTCATTTTAACTTTTTAAATCTAAATGGAACAAAAAAATAAACAAAAGAACAAATAAATAATAGCTGTTCTTCCTTTAGAATAAATCTTCCAAAATTGAAAATTCCTTTAAAACCATGTAGATTTTTTAACAATATTTTTAAATGAATACAATAAATTAAATGTATTCGTTTAAATAAATATTAATTACATTAAATTTTAATTCCACAGAAGAAACCGAATATCAGTCTTATATTGCAGCATTATATATGCAACTGCAAAACTTTATATATTAAAGCTTGACAATTTCAGAACAGAAATAAATAACTGAGTCACCCAGTTGTAAAATTTATTAGCGTCATCGAGTTTTTTTTATACTCAAAGAGAAAATAGTTTCTGTGACAAAAGTTATTTTCATTAAGAGTAAATAACCTGTACATCGCTTAACTCTAAAAAACTAAACAGTCAACCCAAAGACTATAAGCTTTTGATAGTTGCATAGCTGGGATGTTTCTGTAAAATTTTAATGCATTCAAAAATTGAAAACATCAAATTTTATCACTTGTTCATATTTTATACGAAATTTTATCACTTATCTGTATTTCATATAAAAATTTAAGGGCATTTTTCTCAAGCTGCACTAATTTGTTTGGTATATGTAAAGGGAAAATAAAAATAAGCCCACTTTTAATCCATAGTTGAGTTGAATGATTAGTTACAGAATAATAATGATTATCTAGGGTTAATAAGTTTCATGATAGATGATGTATACCCATTTACCCATCATAGCACTTCAAATAACACAAAATTGTAGAGGGGACGCTGTCATGGTGGAGTTATTTTTGGAATAGACAATTTCAACTTTTAGTGCCATGCTAATATAAAATTTCAACACCTACATAACAAGATAAATCTACAAAAATTATCAATAATTTACTGCAATTCAAGTTACAACCCAGGTTCTTTATGATTCAGGATAAAAGTGGTGTGAAAAGGTACAAAGAAATACTAAATAAACCTAAAAAAGAACTAAAAATGCATTATGCCAAGAATTAAGTACTTTTTTTGATGTAACATATTGAAAAACACTTACGAAAATCAATTTTTTGAAAATAATTAGGTGAAGGGGAAAAAAGCTAAAATATGACAAGAGGGAAGACAATAAAAGAGTAAGACTGTTTGTCTAAGATAAGTACTCTGACCGCCACTAAGTCTGCGACAGTCTGGTGCTATGGAAAGAAGAAGAGGGCATTTTAGGGAGGGTGGCTTCGATGAAGAGGTCTTCTTTTCTTTTGCCGAAACCAGTTCTAATGAGGGACCCTGCATCCCTACTTGAAATAATCATACCTCGCTACCATAGTCACTGCCACAGCTCCAGACGAATGTCTGGCAGAGTACCTATCGTAGACAAACAGTACAGAATCTTTCAACCTAATCACATACACAAAAAACATTGACATTTTCCATCACATTTGTCTTTTAGAGTCTTCTGTTAATTTTCATACATACACTAACATACCACATATTTCAGAACATTACAAATAACTACAATCTGAATATATTTCACTTATCTATTCACAACTCTTATAACAAATTACATTTTTAAAAACAATTTTGCTACTGCCTTTTCAAGTGTCCAAGAAATCTTAGTCTTTCTCACATTTGTCGGTCCACAAACCAATCATCTTAAATATCCACCCCTAAATATAAGTCATTAGTGAGAACAGAGGAAGTTCTTAGATCCCTCACACAATATAAATCGTATCAAACGATATAGGGTTATAAAATCATTGATGCCATCTCTTACTGGCAATACTGTAATTGTTTACAGAAAATTCTCAGGCTTGCTACCCAGCCAAAATAATGTCTTATTTAAATAAAAATTCAAAAATTAAATACATATTAATAAAAAATCCTAAAATTCAAATACATACTTTTTGTAGCGTCTAAATCAACTGACAAATACGGAAAATAATTAACTATGTGTCCCAGGAGATGCTCAATTCCCCAGTGCAGTAAAAAAATAATGTGTAAGCAAAATTCTTTTTCTTTTTTATTAGTTAGGAAATTAGAATAATTTTTAGTATCATACTACATCATTACTTTCTTTGATGCAGGTGCTTGGTCTTTGTTTTGTTTATCAATAGGTAGAATAATTAGGAATGAGCACATTGATTGATTGATTTTTAGACCCAAAAATTCAAAACCCCCAGGTTCACAGGACTCATAGCTTCTAAAATCTAGAACATATGTTTGAATAAACATAACTTGTTAGAGAAGAATTTTGAAGACTGATGTTAGACTTCATCTTTTTTAAATTTAAAAATTAATGAAACAGAAACAGCGCAAAAATAAAAATACAGTTATCGAGTCAAACTAGAGTAATTTTCTAATGATGAAAAATTAATAAAAGCAAATAGATTTAATAATAAAATGAACTAAAACCAGAAGAAGTAATTTTTCCACAAAAACTTTTCAACTTATTTGTGTGCATGAAAGCTAATGCATTAATAATTTGAATAAAAAAAAGTAATAGCAATCAAATAATAAACGCACAAAAGGAATTTTTTTAAGTTTAAAAGATAAGAAACATTTTGTACCCACCAATAGCAAGGGCAAATCCACACCTTGTTTCCATATGTGTAGAATCTAACTGATCTAAATAGCTCTTCAATAGCTGAGAGCAATAGGATTTGTCATTAGAAAAAAAATGTCTAATGAAATGAGGTAAGGCAGATATGGCAGAAGATCTAACAGAAACATCAGCATGTTTAAGGCAGCTATCCAACATCTCTCGCCACTTTGCTATAAGAACACATAATATCACTATACATTTATATAGACATTTTGAAAACATTATACACCTTTATTTTTCTTCTCCTTTTTGTAAAATTTTCATAAATTACACATTTCAATTTTACTAATGTAGGAAACAAATGTAAACTTAAATATATCAGAATAAAAAGATTGCTCAATTTCTTCAATCCATTCTTTTAAACTTTATGTACATAATAAAATTTCAAATGATACAAAAAATTACATACTCAATATGTCAAGGTGTACAAATGAAATAATGAAAATACTCTGTAAGTTGAAAAATGTTCAATAATTATACTGAATTATTGATTACACTTAGTAATTAAGATTAAATCTTAATTGCATATATTTTCTTGGGTATGATTACACGTAAAAAGCTATATTTTCCATTAGGAAAAATTTGACTTAAAATGGTATCATATTACAAACACGAGCAAAAGTTCAGTAATTTAATAATTCAATGCAGTAAGAGTTACTCATTTTAAATCGAGGTGCATTCATGCTTTTGAATAACTTTTAGAATGTGAATTTTTTAAAATTCATATTAAAACATGTTTAAAATATTTATCACAATTTATTGCAAAAAATTAAAAACAAAAACGTTTTATAATTTTAAACAATGTTAAATTTAAAGCTGGAATAAAAAAAAAAAGAAATTACATTTCAAATTTAATTTTGCTTACAAATCAAGTCTTTATCCTCATTAAAGGGCAATGCAGAGATGGACGACTTTTCAAAGAGCAAACAGATGGCATTCCTCATTAAAATACCACCTAAACCTTTAAAAAGTCCTCTTTCATCTAAGATAAACACAAGAGCTCTGAGTTTCTCTATCACATCTGCACCTGGTGGACAAAAAATGTAAAAACACATAAGAGGTAAAAAAAAAAAGACATTAAGATTTCAATATTTTAAAAAATATTTAATTGAATTCTAAATTTAAAACTTGTTATGAAAGTTATTTGAAAAAGTATATAAATAGAAATGTGTACATGAAAAGGCTCATAACTTTAATAGAATTAATTTTATTATTATTTTATATTCAGAGCCATATAGTGTACAAAAAGTATTCATGTACATTCTCTATCAGCATATTTTAATTGACCTAAACAAAATGTACAGTATATTATATTTTAGCACATGGATGTTAGCACTGACAAATTTAAAGCTTTCCCTGTCTATTTGGTAATAACAGCACAAAAAAGAAATTTCTATGGGATTAACATGGATAGTTAAAATCCTGCTGCAGAACATTCTGTTCTTTAATTATTTAAAAACTTCTGTGGAAAGATATTGATAATTGTTTCAGTAACATTTAAAAGCTTTCAACTCTAAATCCTAATGGGATTTCACTAAGAGTGTATTACATGCTTTATAATTATTCATCTTTGGTTTTCTATGTTAGGGAAACATAAATAAAATTAATGTGGACCGCTTTTGTGAGCTATATATAAGACAACAAGATGATGCCAAATAAGTATTCTGAAAATTTTATGAAACCACATGTAATTTCCATGATTTTTAAATGTTTATTTATTTATTTTTTAAATAAACCTAAATAATATAAAGCCCATAAAAAAGGCAAATAATAATAATAATAAAATAAAAGTTATGTACTAAGTGCTGATTTAGTTGGAAAATCAGGATTTCAGTAAATCTTGCTCATTAATTTGCAGAGATAATTTTCAATACCAATAAGTAATTGATAATTTTTAGGGTTTTTGATGTTTTTTTCACATAAAACAACAAAACATGTTGAAATCTGACAAAAACTGGGCAAGTTACTTTTCTTTCATTGGAGACATTTTATTTGAAGTCAAGCTACATAACTGTTTAAATCATTCACAATATAATTACTACAGAACTATAATTATGATTCATATTACAGTCAAGCCCGCTTAAAGGAATACCATCGGTTCCAGCCAAATCCACGCAATTAAGCAGGTTATTCGATTAAAAGGGGAGTGCAATATACAATATTTAATTATAAATTTTTGTGAAATTTTAGTTTTTATAAGTATTTAACGCATAGTATAGCGTTTTGATTTAATAAACTCAGTTTTATGATCAATAAACAATTATAATTAAAACTGTCTGTGTTAGTATCATAAAATATAAATCTCATTTAAAGTTACATAAAAATAAATCAATGTTAGTGAAAAGTATAATATAGGAAGGATAAATTAAGTCAATTAGCAGAAATTTAAAAGCTTGTTTAAACTCAGTATTTTCCTCTTATTAAATATCAACTGAATAATAGAAAGAGCATGTTGGAGTAATAAATGTCTATATAAGAAATAAATCGTTTTCTAATTTATCAGGTAAAAGCTTTTAACAAATTTAAAGCATATAATCATTTAGTTGTAGTTTTAGAATGTAGTTTTTTCTCATTTAATATAAGCTAAAAGTAATACCACTAAATAATTGATAAGTTCTGATTCATAACTTAAACAAGAAGGAAAATATTTTGGACCTACAGATTTTTTAAACATTGAAATTTTTTAAAAATTTTAATTTAACCACTGTTAAAATTTAAATGCTCCATGAATGACAAGGAATTATAAAAGACAATTTTAAAGATTTAATTGAAATGTTTTTTTTAAAAGATTTTTAAGAGAAACATAAGGCCCTATAAGAGGTTCCAAAATTGCATTTAAAATGCAAGGTTTTTCAAAAGGTTGTGTGAGCCCTGAATTATTAGCTTTTGTAAAAAGTCTCAAATCCTTAAAGTACATCATAAATACTTTTATTTAAAATATATATATATAACATTTAAATGCAAATTTCATTAATTAATCATTATTTCTCAGCTGGAAAAAAAGGGAAGACATAAAAGGTTATAAAATGTTAAAGTAGATGAGATAGAGTTTATGTTTCATGTTATTTATACATATAAAAAAAAACCCATTTTATTACATTTACTAGAAAATTATTTTTGAAAGTAATTATTTTCTACAGACACTAAACCATACCTAAAATATCAGTCATAGTTTCATTTTGATCCTTTTCATGAGAAATGGCATGAATTATTTCTGCAAGTGAGAGTATACTTCCATGTCGAGCATTCAGATCTATTCCAACTGCTAGTTCCAGCAATCGAGGAATAGCAGTCTTTGCCATGTAAGAGACAGCTCTATTTGTTAGGTTATGAAGAGCTTTTGAAGCCAATTCTCTCACAGCTGGATCCCAATGGTTAACTTTGTGGTCCAATAAATGATTAATGAGTGGTAAAGTATATTCAGGAAATTGAGCAATGTGAACACTAAGAAAGAGAAATATTCACACCATTAATGCAAAAAATCATATAATTCTATTAAAAAAACACAGTTGACAGGATTTTATTAATAACTATTACAAAAATCTAGGTAAGAAAGCAGGGATGGGGTTTTGGACGTCCTGAACTGGTTTCGAACATGGCACGCAGGTTTTACTGTCTTAAACTGTCCAAAACCTTGAACATTGGTAAAAGGTAAAAATTCTAAATGTGTAACCATTGTACATACAACAATTACATACATTAATAAATATTTGATACTTTTTATACAATTTGCTTTAACTTGTTAAAGAAAAATAATATACTATAATAAGAAAAGATTTATAACTTTTGAAGCTCTTTAATTCATTGAACAACAAAAGTGAATATCTTATCCCTTAAATATGAATAAATATATTTTCAATACTGAGAAGTTATGTTTTTGTATAAGGATAAATAAATGCAATATTAAAAACAACAATAAAACTTTTATTAATAAAACCAAAACTTGTTTGTTTCATGTTCAAAAATTAACCTTTTATTTTCCCCAATATTTTTTTAAAATTGTGACATAATTTGAATCAAAGAGTTTTGGACAGTTTAAGACAAAGCAGTTTTGGAAAGGACAGTTTAAATCCTGGTTTCTACTGTGCGGTAATCCATTCCGTCCTAAACCTTGCCAAATCTGTAAGAAAGTAAAATGATGCATACACAAATAAAATGGTTATAATTCTTAAGTAGCCTTTTTCTTTGGAAGCTATGAAAGGGGTGATTTGGACTGAGAAGGGAAAAGCTAAATGCAATATATTAATGACACTCGATTCTCCAATTTTGCAATTGACCATTGTAAACACACATTGTTTTTCAGCAGTATTATTCAGGAAATTTTAAAAATCCCTCTTTCTTTCAATACGCTTACGGAATACACAAAGATCGAAAATTAATCTTAGTTTACGCCAAAATTATATGCATGGATGGCAATTTCATGGCCAAATCATATGATTGCAGCAACATTTGTTATAGATTTTGCATAAATAATAAATCATACGCTTGGGTGACAAATTCATCAAATGGATGAATTTGTCATATTGAATATTTAGAAGACAAAATACACATGGATGCCAAATTGATGATTTTGGTAAAAAATATTTAAATGATTTTTTTAGTTATGAAAGCATACCAATTAGAGAATATTTACAAGGAAAATATAATGTAGATATTAAATAATAATTTAATAATCTACGCATTTTATTTGAATTATGAACAGAACTAGAGTTTAGGAAGTGGGATCCTTGCATGAAGCGCAATAGTCAATTCAGAGGAGCTGAACAAGTTTGACAACCTTGCTATTTTACTCTAAAAAAATAACCTTCCAAAGAAGGATAGGGAAGAAATAATTTAATAATAATACTTACCTTAAATTTAGGAACGAATTTTGTCTGGACCCCACTGCATAGTAATCAGTTTCTGTAAGTATTTCAATACCATGAGGAAAAGTTCCTTGTCTACCAACATTTTCTTGAAAAGCGGCTGATGCTGCTCGACGACAGGTTATTTCTCTGAATAGGAAAGAAAGAAAAAGTCAAAATATTTAATATTATACAAATTATATTTCATCTCAAAATATGAAGCTAGAATAGTAATAGTTTCTTCTCTATTGTAATTAACAATAACTGTGAAAAATAGTGTCCTTTTAAAATGATATCTCATACAAGATCGCTAGTATAATAAGAGTTAATAAATTTAATTTTGTTAAAAAAAATTTAATTTTCATTCAAATTTTTCTAAAATTCATTAAAAACATGCAATGCACTTTAGATTGTAAAGTTTAGAGTAAATAAGTAGATAATCTATCAAATTAAGTTTTTAGAATTTTTAAACTTAATCATAGCTTAATTTTTTGCTAGATATAAGATATCAAAACTGCCTTTAAAATGAACTTTTTTAAAGTTTTTTTTGGATAGTTTGGTGCACAATATCTAAGAACTGTGATAAAAAAATACTTTAAAAATCTCTTTTACATGATTTTTTTTAAAAAAAATATTCCATAAAAAAAATATTTCATATAACTTTGTTCTTATATTATCCAAAAAATTAAATATATATAGTGAATGTAAGCTCTAAAAAAGTAGGTATTTTTAAACTTGATTTAATATTTTATTAAAGAATTACAATAAAGTTTAGCCTTTTATTGTGTCAAAGTAAATGAATCAAAACCAACTTAAGTTAAAAAACTTTTTCTATTTCATAAGAAGAAGAACAATTTCACAGAATAAGTGCTCCAATACATTGTTTTGTCATCAAGTTAGACATGAAAATTGATATAAATTTGAGTTACAACATTTTATCTAAAAATTAACATGATACTCAAGTTGGATATAGATAGTCAAAAATATGCTAGTGTAAACAATAAAGAGCTGAACCAAATTTTTATTACACTTCTTTCATTCTTTGTTTCATTATTCCTTTATTACAAAGAATAAAAGCAACTGAATCACTAAATGTCTTTTTTCCCTTCAAAAACTAAGTAAACAACAATCAACAATAATAATTATGTTGTTTTACCTTAATAAGAAAAGTTTTAAAATTGATTTCATAAAAAAAATATTTTCAAAATAATTATTTATTAAGAACTCTAAAAATCGGTTTTTAACTTATCATAAATCATTAATCACATTCTTTACAAACAAAACTTCATGTAATAAATGAAAAATTCCCATTTATTAGTCAATCTCTATTATATACTTTTTTTAAAGTAAAGTTTTCAATCTCTGTTAAATACAGTTTTCATATTTCTGGGTTTGGTAAAATTTTTTTTTTTTTTTACATAAAATAATTTACAACTTCACATAAACTTTAACAGACAAAAACTTCTCAGAGTTTTTTTTATAAGTAAACTAAAGAGCTAAATTTGAAGATATGAAGATAAATTTTTACAATGTATTTGCTATTTGCTTGACCAATCAAACATTAGATGAGACAATTTTTCGCAGCGCAGTG
Source organism: Parasteatoda lunata (assembly GCA_949128135.1). Taxonomy (NCBI): domain Eukaryota; kingdom Metazoa; phylum Arthropoda; class Arachnida; order Araneae; family Theridiidae; genus Parasteatoda; species Parasteatoda lunata. The sequence continues at coordinate 88,163,932 of OX421974.1, read as the reverse complement.
TACCACTAATAAAATTTTTTTTTTTTTTTTTACTGTATAAAAATTGCACAAAAGTTAAAAGTCACAACTGGCTGTTGACACCACTCATTATTAACTGTTAATTCTTCAAAAATAGTCAATAGAAAAATACGTAATTGTAAATTTTCATGGTTAGCTTTGTATTCAAATAAAAAATTTTGAAATTTTCGTTTGTTTTTAGATGTTTTGTATAAGAACGCGTACCCCCGCTAAACTGTTCCCGTACCCCTGGGGGTACGCGTACCACACTTTGGGAAACACTGACTTACATTAAGATAATACGATTAAGTCAGTTATAAATAAATTACAATAAATTTTTTAGACATTAAACAAGCTGTTTTTTTCAAAAAAGACATATTTAAAACTTCATTGATAAATTCATAAGAACAAGGTACGATTTTACAAACCTGTCAAAAATGGTTGTAATCAACAAAGCTCCAGCAATGCTGTTAACATAAGGTTGGAGAACTGCAGGATCATACGCTCTGGCGAAAGACCAACAAACATAGCAAGCAGCATCTCTGATGTGAGCCCCCACAGAAAAATTACCCCTTTGTTCATCATAAATCAATGCTTTCAGAACAACACTCACAACTCTATCTAAATGTTGGGGTAAAATAAGTCCTCTCCGACCTAGAGGAGAACAAGATAGTTGCTTATACATTACTTGCTAATCCTGCTTGATGTGCAACATGACTTAACACAGACTGTTTTAAGTGATATTTCGCATATAAATCTTTATCTTCACAGTCATATTACAGGTACAATAGTTTAAAAACAAAACTAAGGAAATATTTATTATAATGCTACTTGCTGTGGCATAATTTAACACAATATTTATTTATCATAATTTAATTTCTCATATTACATAGTTAATATCATGTTATATTAAACAGAGGTATAAAGATCAAAAAAAGTTTTTTTTTAAGATTTTAAACTATTAAAGATTAAGCAAAAGAAGTAGCAGTTAAATATATAACATTTGCAAATTTATACACTACCCTAAATTACAAATAACTAATGAGCTCACCAGTCATATTGGTTAATGTAAAAATAGACTAATTGTGTACTATGTTCCTGGTTGTTTATTTCTTTTCAACTCAAGTTCTGTAGCACACACTATAATTAAAATAGTTTTATCTCAGTTGAAAGGCATTAGCCAACTGTGCGTTTCGATTACTTCTGTATCGAGTCAGTGTGTTTGAAATAATCCAAAATAAGAATAGAGGACTGTAACAATAAACTTAATATTTAATTTGTATGAAGAAATTACATGGACCAGCAAGGGTCGATGAATCAATGTTTTTACATGGAACGTAGGTACGTCATGCACTTACAATAGCTATGTCTTTTTCACTACTACAGCAGTTCTTGATCACATGATCACATGACAGCAAAGCTATTTCGGACAAAACAGATCTTTTCGTATAGGATGGGTTTGGATTCACTGAAATTTTGTAGGCAAAGGAGTCGCTAGAAGTGAACCACTGCATTCCAAGAGTCTTTACACTTCTTTCTTCTGGTGTATCATCAAATGGATACATTTCCGTATCCCCTAGTTGCAGATCAGGATGATTTGAACACCCCTTGTGGAGCTCCATTCCATCGCAAGATAGCATTATTGTCAATTCTCGTTGAATATCTTTAGCTTCTTGTAGATTCGATGATCCCGAAAGACAATCATCCATATGAAAATCTTGTATTACAGAAGCTGCAAGAGGAAATTTGCTTTTTTCATCGATCCCAATTTGTTGGAGAGTTTTTTGAGCAAGATAAGGAGCGCAAGCAGTCCCGTACGTAATCGTTTTTAATTCATAAACACGAACTGGTTCATCTTTTCCTTTCTTCCAAAGAATTTTCTGCAAGTGAGTCTGTGATGGGTTAATTTCTATCAGGCGGAACATTTTCTTTATGTCCACGGAAAAAGCATAAGAGTGCTTTCGAAACCTGAGCATAATAGAAAATAAATCATCTTGTATGATACCTCCTTTAAGCAAAAAGTCATTCAATGATTTTTGATTTGTAGATTTAGCACTAGCGTTAAAAACGACGCGGAGAGTAGTACTCGAGTTTTCTGGTCTGTAAATGCCATGATGAGGAAGTACAAAATCCAAATTCAAATTATCTTCCGATGTTACTTCAACCATGTGGCCTAAATCTTCATATTCTTGCATAAAATCTGAATAAAGTTTTTGCATATTAGGATTTTTATCTAATTTTCTCCATAATTGTTCTAACCGCAAGGATGACAAAGCTTTAGAATCACCTAATTCTACATTATCAGAATTTAACGGCATTTGAACTACATATTGTCCGTCATCTTTTCGATAATGGGTTTCTTTAAAATGTTTGTTGCAAAAAGTCAATTCATCACCGATTGTTTTCTTTTTCTCAACTGCTTCTATTTCCCAGAATTTTTTAATTGAATTATTTATATCTTCCATAGTCAAAAAACAAAGATTACTTGAAAATAGATTTGTTTCCGTTTTTGAATAATCAATACTTCCTGAGACAATGTAACCAAAACAAGTGTTCTGTAAAATTAAGTTGTTAGTTTTTAAACAAATCTTTCCTTCTTTAAAAAAATGGAAAAATAATTCAGCTCCCAATAATATCTGTACTTTATTTGGTTCATGGAAATGAGGATCAGCTAATGTTACGTTAGGGGGAAGTTTCAAATCAGAAAGATTTAGAGTTCTAGAAGGGGATAGTCCAGTTATTTTTGGAACAATTAAGAAATCCACACAGCGTTTGAAATCATCATTTAAATTAGATAAACGAGTGGTCATATAAGATTTAACGCTGAAAGAACTGTCATTTAATCCGCTAATCGGAATATTTATTTTTTCCTTCTTTATTCCTAGAATATTCGCTGCTTCACTACAAATGAAATTTGATTGGGCTGCAGAATCCAGAACAGCTCTCAATGGTATTTTTTTATTATGCGAGTCTTGGATGTAAATTATAGCAGTATTAATCAAAACAAAGTTTGAATTTCCAGATGTGAGAAGCGCTGAGCTTGCGGTTTCGATATTTGATGAAGGAGGGGTAGAGGGGGGAGTGACCTTCACTTCTGGAATCGTAGATTGAGTGGGCGGAGTGAAATAATTATTATCCCGGTGAAGCATTGAATGATGAGCTTTTTTACAGAAACAGTTTGTTTTCGTTTTGCAAAAAGCTACAGTATGATTTGGGCGAAGACAATTTATGCATAGTTTATTTTTCTTTACGAGTTCATATCTTTCTGAAACACTATAACTTTTAAAAATGGAGCATTGATAAATAGAGTGGGAAATATCTTTACATAAAACACATGCATTAGGTTGAGAATTAAGTAATGCGCTTTTTGATCGTTGAAAAGAATTACTAGAAAGTTTATTCACAGAGGTAGTGGTTTTCGCTTGTACATTTCTATTGATAGAATCCAAAACATGACTTCTTTTTTCCATAAATAACAACAAATTGTCTAAAGACGGGATATCTTGTGTTTCTAACGTTAGTTCAAATTGGATTCTGGTATTTTTATCTAGTTTCGGAATTATTATATTTATAAACAATGCATCCGAAAGGCTATTTCTTTTAAAATTAAGCAATTTCAAAGATCTGATATTTTAGTTTACACTGTCTAAAAGATCCTGTAATCTCTTTGCATTTTCATTAATCATAGAAGGATAATTAATTATGTTGTTTATATGTGTATCAATTAAAACACGTTTATTTTCAAATCGTTCAGTTAAAGCTTTCATTAATGAAACATAAGTATCTTCACTGGTTTCAATTAGTTTTGCTTTACCTTGTAAACATGAGCGCAAATAAAATATCTGATGTGCATCTGATAAATAACTATGACAATTGATTAAGTTTTCAAAAGCTGTCTTAAAGTTATTAAATTCTTCATAATCACCATTAAACATAGGTAAAGGAATAGTAGGTAAAGAAGAGTTAAATAGCTTTGGTTTATCTTCATTAATGTTTTTATCTTTTATACCAGTACAGTTAGATACACTTTGAATTAATAAAAGGAGACTTATATGTGTTTTGTTTATTCTTTCTTCAATCTCCAACAGGGATGAATTGATTTCTTCTATATCTTCATCTTTTGCAATTTTGTAGTATTGTAGCCGTAGATTTTCCAAATCAGTTTCAAATTTCTTAAGATTATCCAGTTTATGATTTAATTCAATGAGCGTTGGTTTCTCTTCCACCGCAGACATTGCTTTAATTGACGTAACATAAGGTTCTAAATTTGTTAATTTAGCTTTTAAAGCGCTACACTGACGGTTTCGCTGTTTTAATATCCATTTTTATTTGTTCAAAGTTCCGGCTAGGCGTGGACCATCATGTGCGTTTCGATTACTTCTGAATCGAGTCAGTGTGTTTGAAATAATCCAAAATAAGAATAGAGGACTGTAACAATAAACTTAATATTTAATTTGTATGAAGAAATTACATGGACCAGCAAGGGTCGATGAATCAATGTTTTTACATGGAACGTAGGTACGTCATGCACTTACAATAGCTATGTCTTTTTCACTACTACAGCAGTTCTTGATCACATGATCAAGAACCGCTGCGCATGCGCGCGACAATCCCAACACCAACCTTGCCAAATACTCTTAACTTAAATTGCAAGTCACTAAAAAAATTATTTAAAATGAACTGTGTGAAAATCCTTAAGTTTTTGACAGTTTTCACAAAAGTAATGCTTTGTAAAAGGAAAACTTTGCTCAGCTAATTTATAGAAATTGTTATCAGGAATCGCTGCTGTGGTAGCCCAGTGGCTATAGAATTCGACTCCGGTCCAAAAGGGCTGATGTTCAATCCTTGACTCCAGTAACTGATCTAAGACCCACCGAGTACATGCAATATATGCGCTCGTAAAATCTATGGCATTGAAAGTCATGTGATCAGTCCCTGAGTCAGTCCTTGGTTACAGGGATCGGAAAAAAAAAATTCTTCCCATCAGATTTATGCTTAAATTGATGAAGTGGTCTCACAAATGAGATCCAACATTGTGATGGTATGTCCTCGTATCATCCCCAGTGTTATCTCCCAGACCAATAGCCTATTGTGCAGCTCTAATGTGACATAAATAAAGTACCAACGTATTAAGGAAATGAAATCATAGTCCTGTATGAGACTAGAATATAAACACCAAAAGAATATATTCTAAGGCCTTATATATTTGTTTTCATGTCCCGAAAAATGAAAATATTTAAAATAGAAAAACGTTTTTTAAAATAAAGTAAATAAAAATTCTGAGGAAAGTTTTAACTGAATCTGATAGATCATACATTTTCTCATTGATTAAAAATGGTATACTATTTAAATAATTTCTCACAAGAACGTAAAAGAAGTGTTTAGGTTAAACAAGTGCGAAAGGTTTCACTGGAGCTCAGGAAACTTTTTTAGTATAAAAGCATTTTTTAGTATAAAAGCACTTTTATTTGATATAATAATTTAAGTCTACAACACATTTAATTGACTATAGTTTTTTTTAAAATTTGAGTAAAACTAATAATAATTATGATTATTTCTGCAGAGTATTTACAAAAGTTTTATTCACAGCAGAGCATTGAAAAGTTCTATATAATTCAATGGCCTCAGCAAACTAAATTTAGTGCAGGAAAGAAGATTTGTTTTGCAAGAAATATGAAATATGGCTTTGACAGAGGTCACATCAAAAGTAAAAAAAAAAAAAAAAGAATAGACATAATTTTTTTTAATTTCATATCCTTAAACAAAGTAGTTGTGTTTAATTTCTCACCCAGTTCAGCTAAAGCAAGACAGCCACCATGCCAAGCAGAATCGCTCTCTCTAAGACTAAATAGTTCAAGTACAGAAGTTACTACATCATCAGCTAATTCTTTTGGCAATCGGCTTGTTATTCGTCCAATACCTTTAGCTGCAGACCACCTGTTATAAATTTTAGCTTTATATAGTTAATTTTATTTAATTTAATGAGAAATGGTAACAAAAAATTTTGAAACTTTCTCTGGTGCTTTTATATATATATATATATATATATATATATATATATATATATATATATATATATAATATATATATACCATTACCATTTCTACAATAAAGATATTTTTAAATTTACCTAAATATTAGTAATTTTACCTGATTCCTGATGAGCAGATCTCTTGGAAATAAAGAGCTAATTACAATAAAATACTTTTCTTTATTGTTGTGACTAAATAAACCTGTTAACTAAAACATATAAAATTTTTAAGTCTTTTAAAAAATTATGCATGCTCTTTATGTATGTTTATTTTCACTACATTAAAATGCACAGGGTGTAATAATTTATTTAACACAAGTTTTTTATTTAATTTTATCTTTTGCACAAATTTTTCAAACTTATTACAGCTTTCTCTTATAATTTCATAGCATATAAAACATAAAATGAACACTTCTTTTTATAATCTCATAAACAAATTGTATACAGTGTAACGTCCCATATCCGGAAGAGTCAATTTCCTGGACACTTTTTAACAATCAAAATAAACAAACATTTCTTCACCTTTCCCTCTCTTAAAAGGGGAATAAAAAAAAGAGGTCTTTTGACAGGTTTTTTCCTTTCTTAGTTTCTAGTGATTTATGCATTGAACCCATAAATCAACAGAAAGGGCAACAGAAGATCTACCAAGACCATACCGTTAGTGACGCTCCTCCTTTGGAATGCAGGAAAGGGGGGGGGGGAGATTTGTTTTCAAAGGAGCACAACTGAGTCCCCTCCACCTCTTCTTTCCTATGCAGCTGGCTAGTAAAAGAGGCATTTCCTGGAACCTTTTTATTAGAGTGTTAGGGAAAGAAAAAGTACTGTGAAAAAGTGTAAACACAACAAACGTTAAAGTGGAAGGGGAATCCCCTTTAGTAACACAGGAAAAAATAAAGAGAACCCAATCAGCATGCCACGCCTTTATGCTTGATTGATAGCCACTGATGGGAGAGAAAATAAGAATTTGTCTCTGCCTTGCCCTCAACTTGAATGAGAAATAAGGAGGAAATGAATTTTCTTCTCCACCTACCCACCTTAGTGAATGACGGGAATTTCCCCTTTTGGCTTGAATCGTTCTAGTTCAAAATGGCGGAGAGAGCAATTAATATTTTTCGTTTTCTATATTTATTTTTATAATAGCAATAATTATTTATTTTCTAATATTTTGTTTTTGATTGATTAGATATCATTCTAATACTAAAACATTATTGCCCGAAAAATAATGTTTAATTTTTTGCTTCTTAGATTCAGATCATTTTAAGTTTTGTTTACCTTGGGGGTCTATTATACGGAAAAATCGATTATACGGACTTAGGGAAGTCCCGCCGATTCCGGATACGCGACTTTCCACTGTAGTTGAAAAAAATTATAAATAAGAAAAAAAAAAATGCTAATTACAATTCAATTAAGTAATAAAATGTTTATTAAAATTTTTTGTAAGGAAAGCAGAAACTGAATAAACACAGTGAAATACAAATATGAAAAAAAATAATGTATGGATAAATTTACCGAATAATGGTGTCTTTGTCTCTTAAGCCAACTAAAAGTTGTTCAATAATATCCTCAGTTTCATCTGGAATGTCATAATTTTCATCCTCCATTGACTCATCAACACTCTGCGCACTTTGAGCAACATCGCCACAAGCGAGATTATCAGTTAGAGATCGTTTACCACGGCAATATCGCCAACTCGCAATCTTTATTCTCAGGAAACTTAATCCTTAAATAAATTATTTCAAATTAAAAATATAGTTTTTTCACAGAACATCTTTCTTATTACACGACAAAAATTAAAAATTTATAAAAAAAAAAAAATGTAAATAATTGATACAACAATATATAACGACTGTTAAATGGAAACACTAGAGAAATTTGCTACTAGTGACATCCGAGATTGTCGTGGAATAAGAGAAAAACGAACAAATAAGAGAAAAACGAAGTTTCTGAAGAAACAAGTTTATTTAAAAACATAAAAAAAATTGTCACAAACAGAGTGACGAAAAGAAAGAATACACAATGATCTTCTTCAACAGAAGCTTAAATACTGACAACGGGTGACGTCATGATCCACGCAAGAACGACCAACAGCAAATGAAAATAAACTGGCCGATCCCCGCAGACCATGACCTCACCGACACAAGTTGAATGCATGAGATCGAACCCCATACCTTTATTTGTCTAACATGCGGCCCCCTCTCATGCCTTCAACTTTTACAAAAAAATACAGTTTATCAAAATCTTCAATAAACTAAAGAAATATTTAATTTCCTTAAACTAACACTTAAGTTCTTTCATTCCTGTAACCATCCAAAAGATTAAACTTTCACAAATACTTTTGAACAAAAATTTTCAACTTCTAACTTAGTTAAAGGTTTTGTAAAAATGTCCGCTAAGTTAAACTTACTCCTAACGTGTTTAACAGCAAAAAATTTATCATAAATTAAATTTCTTAAAAAATGATACCTTACGTCGATGTGTTTCGTTCGACTATTTTCAATAGGTGAATGAGAAAAATCAATTGCAGATCGATTGTCACTAAATATAATACAATCACTTAAATTTATGTCTTTTAAATTTAATTCTCCACACTCATCTATTATACGCTTAATCCACATTACCTCTTTGGCAGCGTCAGTTAAAGTCACATACTCTGATTCCATTGTAGATAGACTCACACATCTTTGTTTGAAGGTTTTCCAGAATATCGGAGTTTTATCTAAAAACAATATTATACCACCTACTGATATTCTGTCATCCCTGTTAGCAGCAAAATCTGAGTCACAGTAACAATTAACATTTAATTCTCCAATATTTGACAATTTTAAGAAATAATCTTGAGTATTTTGAACATAACCTAATAATCTTAATAAAGTATTCCAGTGCTTTAAACCTGGATTTTCTTGAAATTGTGATAATATATTTACCGCATAGGAAATATCCGGTCTTGTGCGATTAGCTATATAAGCCAAACAACCCAAAATGTTCCGAAACGGCAATTTCGCCATTTCATCCACTTCGCTTTTAGAAGATGGACAATCAGTTTTTGATAATAAGTTACCCTTAGTAATCGGCAACGATGACAAAGGATATTTAAAGCTAGAAAACATTTTACAAACTTTTTGGATGTAACTCTTTTGATGTATAAACATCTCACCATCTTTTTGAACAAATTCAACACCTAACAACTTACGCGTTTTACCCAAAATTTTTAAATCAAAATTATCACTTAAAAGTTTAATAACACTGTCTACTTCATATTTTGTTTTAGCAAAAATAATTATATCATCTACATAAATTATAAGAATTACATTTTTATATACATATGTACAATTACACCATTTCAATCTTACAAACTTTAAATTTTCAAGTGTATTATCTAATTCAAAAAACCACTCTCGACCACTTTGTTTGAGTCCATAAATAGCTTTCTTTAAATGACAAACGTGGTCTTGCTTATTTAAATCAACAAAACCTTGAGGTTGATACATAAATACATCCTCATTCAAATTTGCGTAAAGGCAAGCACACTTAATATCTAATTGGGTATGATACCACCCTAGCATACAAACTAAGATTGTGAAAAACATTCTTACAAGAACAAAATTAACCACAGGACTAAATACTTCATCATAACTTTCACCTCGTATTTGTTTAAATCCCTGAGCAACTAAACGTGCTTTGTATCTTACAATTTCCCCCTTTTCATTTACTTTAGTTGTATAAACCCAACGGCTTCCCAAAATTCTTTTATTTTTAGGAGTTGGAACCAAATCCCAAACTTTTCTTTCTCTCATAGTTTTTATCTCATCTGACATGGCTAATTCCCAATTTTTAACTTGGGGAGATCTTAAACAGTCTTTATAATTTCTAGGAATTTTTATTTCAATATGATTAGCTTCGTGTTTTATGTTATGATTAACCTGAAAATTTGAAACTTTACCAGAAAAAGCATTTTTCCCACTGAAATCAAATAAATCCCTATCATACTTTATCTTGTTACTATTGCAGTAATTTTCTACATCGTTATAGGATCTTAATCTCATATTTATCCCTTCAATATTATAATAAATATCAGTTCGACTATTATCTGGACGGGGTACAGCTTTTCTAATCCACGAAATGTTTTTACACGGAATTAAATCGGGTTTTACGCTTGAACTACCTGTATCTTCATCTGAAGAACTTTCGTCCAAATCGGGACGTTCCGGTTCAAAACTAGCAAAATTACGTTTAATGGGTTTGGTGCCCAGTACGGCTTCCACCCCAATTACATTTTCATCAAAACGAACATTTATTGTTTCAACAAGTTTCCTTTCGTTTTTAAGCCAAATTCTATAACCTTTCGTTTGTATTGCATATCCTAACATAATACCTTCTTTAGCTCTCATTTGAAGTTTATTGCGTAACTGTTTTGGTTGACCCACAAATGCTAAACAACCAAATACTTTCAAATGAGTGACTGATGGTTTTCTACCACTATACAGTTCAAAGGGAGTTTTAATTTGGTTTTTGTGACAAACTCTATTAAAAGTGTAAGTAAAGCATAGTAAAGCTTCAGCCCAAAAAGCATTTCCTAATTTACTAGATTTTAACATTGCTTTAATATTGTCTAAGGCAGTTAAATTATAGCGTTCACTAACACCGTTTTGCTCTGGCGTATAAGCATTAGTACGTTCAGCTTTTATGCCTTCATTTTCAAGAAAATCACTAAACTCTTTATGGCAAAATTCCATGCCATTATCAGTTCTAACATTTACAGTTTAAAAATCTCTCAGCTCGCTTTTGATATCTTATGAAACTATTAAAAACATCCGATTTCCTTTTAATGGGAAAAGTAGTAACTTTCCTTGAAAAATCGTCAGTAATAGAAAGAAAGTACCGACTTCCACCATGTGAAACGACAGGCATTGGACCACATACGTCCATATGTAAAAGTTCCAAAGGTTTCTTAGACCTTATACTTAAATTTGGTTTAAACGAAATTCTTTTAGATTTAGCTAATTTACATTCTATACAATTACTATCTGAAAAATTGAGATTAGGTAATCCTTTCACGCTAGAATTTTTACTAGTTTGAATTATATAATCACAATTTATGTGGCAGTATCTTAAATGCCAGACATCTAGATCATTTATCTGAACAGATACATTAAACAATTGCTCATTCGAGTCACTAACATTTTTATCAATAATTAAATCTTTATCAGGCTTAGTATAAGCATTAGGTTTAAAATAATACAAGCCATTAATTCTTTTACAATAGAAAATCTTCTCATTTACTCGATTATACACAGAAATACAATTTTTAGCACCTACAAAATAACCTCCAGCTTCCTCTATTACAGAACCAGAAATGAGATTTCTTCTAAGTTTAGGAGAATACATGACATTTTGTAAAGTTACTCTGTGCATTTTACTATTTAACTTATTAAAAAATTGCACTTTTCCAATACCTAAGATTGGGCTTTCAATGTCACCTATAGCTAACGACATAGAAGCATTTTCTACAGTTTCATATTCAAAGAATAAATCCAAATTATTACAAAAATGTGTTGAAGCGGCAGTGTCAAAAAGCCAACTTTCTTTCTCAATTTCATGACACACCTTGCCAACATTTGCTTCAACGATATAAAGACTATTATTTAAAACATTTGTAGTTACATTACAGTAAGAATTATCACTTGCATTTTGTTTAAATTTACTCTTTATATTCTTTGAATTATACTTTAATGTTTGCTTACAATCGGATATTAAATGACCATATTTATTACAACGATAACAAGGTCCTATCTTAGATTTATCATAACTAGTTTTGAATTTAGACTTAATATTAGCAGATTCTAAATTTCCCTTACTATTAGAAGAACCAGATTTAAACTTATTAGTTACACTTAACTTTTCATTAAAACTTGAATTAACATTGTAAGCAATATCACTAACATTATTTAAATCAAAATTTAGTTGCTTAAGTCTACTTTCCTCTAAAAGTAATTCGTCTAAAATGTTCTTAAATTTAAATTTAGTGTCCTCCCATCTATAAATAATTTGAACAATACTTTGAAAGTCCTTGGGTAAATATCTTATAAGTTGGAATCCTTGGTATAGGTCGTCCACCGGATGTCCTGCTTCTTTCAGCTGAGAAACCAGGTTTTTCAATCTCGCTGCAAATATTCCAACTTCTTCTCCTGGGGTGTATTTCAGGTCGAAGAATTGGTTCAGGAGTTGAACAACTCTCGCTCTCGTAGTTGGCTCAAAATGTTGTTTTAGGATTTCCCAGGCTTCAGCACCATCAGTTGTCGCTGAGATCAGACTTCGGTATTCGGGTTCAATACTAAGAAATATCGACGTGTACGCTTTGTCACGTCTCCAGAGGTATTCTTGACTTTCTTTTCGACTTGCTTCTGTAGGTAGGGCAGGCTCAGTTTTGGAGATAAAACTCCACACTCCTCGGTCCATGAGGATTACTTTGATATTTTCTTTCCATGTACTCCAATTTGACGAATTCAGGAAATCTATATGCAAATTCGATTCCATGATGAAACAGTTACAATTCAAAGATTCTTAAAGGGAATATCGTTCTAGACTAGATACCAAACTTCGTAATCCTTAGAAGTAGCCATCAAATTCGGATGTGCAGACTTATACTCCGAACAAAAGTTCTTTTAAAAACTCTTACTACTAGTTTTGTCAACTGGAGAAAAATTCTTTAGAAGAGTCATATTTTGATAATGTTCTATTGTTTTTTTTTTTTTCTTCGAATCCTCAGCATTTTCAAGTACACCATAACCAACTTGAGATTTTACTGATGATTCACTTTGCAAAAATGGCGTGTGGGAACGGCCCCCATCTTAAAGATTCTCCATTTGAAGTTGACAATGACTTTGCTGAGTCCAGGCTAAGGAAAATTCAATATTCAAGACGATAGAAAATAAATCCCGGTTATGCCTAAAACTGGGCCCATAACCATGACATCTGAGATTGTCGTGGAATATCGTCTTTGTATGTTAATAAAACAAATAAGAGAAAAACGAAGTTTCTGAAGAAACAAGTTTATTTAAAAACATAAAAAAAATTGTCACAAACAGAGTGACGAAAAGAAAGAATACACAAATGATCTTCTTCAACAGAAGCTTAAATACTGACAACGGGTGACGTCATGATCCACGCAAGAACGACCAACAGCAAATGAAAATAAACTGGCCGATCACCGCAGACCATGACCTCACCGATACAAGTTGAATGCATGAGATCGAACCCCATACCTTTATTTGTCTAACAACTAGAATGATCTGGAGATGTTGATAACATGCAAATAAATATAGCTAGCCAATTATTTTCCCATTTTGTTGTCTAAAATGACAAGAAAGAACAGAGAGGTGAGTTTTAGATATTTTTCTCACCAATTACGATCAAATCTTGTCCTTAATCTTAACCACACACACACCTATTTAATCTATTTCAACTTTATAGTCATATTCACTGACAGTGCATAAAGCGAATGGCGAAGGGAGTTCATTAGATAGACAGATTATAGACGTGTACACATAAACCTAGAAATGGGTGGCTCACAAAATTCTTCTTAAAAACAGTTTATGTACTTAATGCAAGATTTTTCCTATTCAATAAAGATTGCACATTTTTAAAAAAAAATGTTAAAAGAATAAAGTAAATTTCCTTTTCGATAGTTAATGTTATGTGTTACACACTTTTCGATAAGCCACAAAGCTTTATTTATAAGCCGACTCCTGTAGTTAAGTTTCAGAAAAATCTTACGAATTTTAAACTTTTACCAAAGTAGTTGATAAAAAATAAAAAAAGAAACCATTCTGCTATTTAGTTGCTATTACTAGAAGAATTTTTTGTAACCTATATGCAGTTTTAAAAGAAATTGTTTAACACAATACAAGCCGTGACAAAACCTAGAAATGGTCAAATGTCTAAAGCAATATATATCTAATAAAATGAAACATAAATGCATAATTTTCTTCAAAAAATACCCTAAATAAACAGTGACAAGCTTTAAGTGTTACTTTTAGCTTGGTATAGTTATGCATATGCACAGTAACAAATATCATAATCATGGTGGATATAGTACTGAATAAAAAATTAAAATAAATTTTCATAACTAAACTGAAATAAAATAAAATATGTCATTTATGAAATTTTCAAGTAGATAAAATTATAATATGGAACTTTTATTATACCTATTCTTTGAATAACTTTTAGAGCCATTTTTCTTACAACTGAGCTTCCACTGTCTTTAAAACCACAATCAAGAATTTTCTGAAGAACAGGAGCACCATACATTTTAACATCACCCCTTTTTCCGTGTTTGAAAATCAAAGCTAACGAAGAAAGTATCCCAGCCTGCAAACTGATTTGATTATCACTAGAGATGAGCATCTAAAAATCAAGATAAAAAAATAATCAAAACGGCAATTAAAACCTTCAAAAAATTAATAAGTTAAAAAGAAAAAAGTTTAGTTCAAATTAATAAAACTTTGTGTGGTATACCTTTACAAATATAACAAAAACAGTATTCAGTGAAGCAGTCAAAAAGAGATAAGATACTCAAATAGACTAAATGATACTCCCTGCGGCAGAATGTTTTTGAGCTACAGGCGATAAAAGTCTCTAGCACTATTATTTTTCTGCAAGATAAATTTGGACTTGTAACAATTTTTTATTCTAATATTACGGGTGATATTCTCGCGTTTTGTTGGGAGAGGGACGCACAAATTATTTCTTGCTTCGCATTTTGACATCACAGTAATACAAAAAAATTAAAAATCATGAAATCCATAGTAGTAATTGCCAAAAAAAAAGATTGACGACAAAATCATGCTAATCGTCGTGACTCCTCAAATGCAGGGTTGCAAAAAACCCACCTACCCAGAAAAACCCGGGTGGGTTTTACTTGGCAAAACCCACTCTGAAAAACCCACCCTAGAGTGGGTATTACTGGGTTTTTCTAAAGTTGATTTCTTTTTTTTAATCCTCTGTTATATTAAAGAGCTATTCTATTGAAATATATATGTAGTCTAGCCTAAAAAACTGAATCTATGGTGAAAATACTAACAACAATCTGAAAAAAAATTTTGTTTGAAAAATTATTGAAGAAAAATTTATAGGTTTCATATAAAAAACAGAATAATTTGAGTATAAATCATACTACAATAAAAGTTATTTCATTAGGTTTTTAATTCAAA
The DNA here is from genome assembly GCA_949128135.1 of Parasteatoda lunata. Lineage (NCBI taxonomy): Eukaryota > Metazoa > Arthropoda > Arachnida > Araneae > Theridiidae > Parasteatoda > Parasteatoda lunata. The sequence continues at coordinate 88,148,695 of OX421974.1, read as the reverse complement.
ATAAACGCAGACAGAGGAAATACATTATTAATCAATCAGGTTATCAGTGTTAGAATTCTTCAATCTTAAATGTCTATGTATTTTAACTAATTTTGATGCCTTTTGTACACCCAGTCTATTTCTCAATTTTGACCAAACCAGTCCACAAGTAGAAAATACTCGTTCCAATGATACAGAGCTAGCTGGACAATTGCTTAGAGCAACCATAAAGTTGCAAAAATCTGTCATATCTCTATCATTAGTACGCGTTTCAACAAATTTCCACCACTGTGATGCTCTGAATTTTTTGATTACATCAGCGTTAAACATGCTAGGAAGAAATATTTATATATTTACTCATATATATTATTACAGCTATATGAGTAAATATAACTGTTGTATTAGGGTGTGCTGGGTATTAAAAATGAGAATGATGTTAAGTGATGATATGGAAATAATAATGACCGAACAAAGTCCATAATGGTTAGTACCTAAAATTATGCTGCAATCCGCAACCCAGAAGAATAGAAGAACTCTCTTTTTTACAGAAAGCAAATAAAAAAAACGACATACCTCTTAATCTGCATGAAAATTATATTTTTACCTATATAAAAAAGAATTTAATCCACCAGTGGGAAAAACTGAAAAAGTCTAGTAGCACACACATTTCTTTATTGACGATTCATCACACAGGGGAACGCACAATTTGTCACAACACAGCATCGTCGAACATTCATCATACTGGAGAACGGTGATCCGCAGTGGACGGCATATTTGATGTAAAACAAAAATTGAAAGCCAAGAAAAAGGCTGGGGCGATCAATGGCGAGCGGGGTCACTGACGGTGGGGAAGTTCAAAAGAAGATGAAACCTTAGTCCTCGTACATGCCACACTAACGAGATCTGCGCGGTTGCTCTGTTGTTGAAAATCCAGGCAATCCATGATTCCATCAAAAAATATGACTAAGCTTGAGTTGTAGGTGGAATTTATGTAGTACCAATCTTGCAGTTATTCGAGGAAGGGTTGCAATATCGAACCCATGAAATCTTTAGTCCGTCCCTCAAGGAGAGGAAAGGGGGGAGATGTAACACCCCGTTAATCGGAGTAAGTGCTTTTGCTATGAAGATAAATTCGAATGCGCCGATCCCAAGAACTGGGCGGCTATTTATATCCTAGCCTAAAACATAGCAAGAATCATGCTTAAGCAGGGACTTGAAGTGAACTAAAAGAAATTTTAAAAGAAGTTACAATTTTAAACTAACCGCGACCACAACTGCACTGTTTTGCATGTGGAACATCAAAAGCAGCCGAAGGTCAAGGTTGTGAAGGACGAAGGACAGCAAGGCGTCAGAGATGAGGGGTTAGGGGTCGGCTTAATTTTTAGGTCACAATTTTGTAAAGATCCAAAATGAAGTGACACAATGTCACAATAACATTTAACAGCAATTTAACAGTAAATATAACAGCACTGAGTAAATATAAAATTTTGTATCTTGATGTCAGAAGGAACTTTTTTCACTTTTGCACCAATTTATTTCTATTAATTACACTTTAATTGCCTATTTGTTAAATCAATTCATTAAACTAAACTTAATTATTAATATAAGCTTTTTTAAAATAAGGTACTTACCCCTGCCCTCTCTTTTGAAAGAAAAAAACAATAACACATGAAAAACCCAGAAAAGCCCAATAAAACCCAGAAAACCCCGGGTTTTTTGCAACCCTGCTCAAATGTGTGCTTTGTTACGAGATTAGGTTGTTGTAATAAATAATATTGTATAAAAAATATCGGATTTATAAACTATGGAGAAATCAGTAGCAATAACTGTATAAAATTCGATAGAATGATTGCCTTAAAAAAGTATATACTCAAATGCACGATTCGAATGTTTGATATTGTTTGAAATAGATCGGGATATTTAAAATCCACGTGAAAATCAATATCAGTAACTGCTGAAAATACAATCAGAACATTACATTGATTCACGATACTATCAGCGTAAATTGAGCGTGACAAAAAGGCATGATTCAAATATTACGTGTAAACTTCTGAAGAAAACTGATTATTTTCACTTTTCAAAAGAAAAATCATTCTGCAAGAACTCTGTAATGTTCTGCGACAATGTCACAAAGTCGCTACGATTCTGCCAGGGGGATGATACTTAGAACCTTTTTTTTAGCAAATTTTTCAACTGAGGAGCATTGCATTCCTCAAGTTTTTTAAGGTAAAATTCCAAACACTTAACAGATTTTAGCAATTTAAATAAGCTTAATTTTAGACCAAATTTGTTTACATTTACATAAATAAGACATTCAAGACCAAAGCTGATTTTTTTTTTGTTGAGGGAAATCTGTTGCATATTTCTTCAATTTAAATTTAATGATTATTTCTTCTCTAATTTTCCCCATTCTAGGCAAAATTATACAAATAAATAGAAATTCAAATTTGTAAATATTATATAATAATTATACTTCCTATTCAATAAATTCACTTTTAATTTTAATTAAAAGTGCAAGATAGATATGAATGCACTTTAAGAATGTTCTTATCTTAATGTTTTAAGGTAGGGGTGCACAACCTTTTTGAGTGAAGGGCCACGTGCACAGCATATAGACCAACGAGGGCTGCACACCAAAGTACTTGTACAGACATGTTGACAGTAATTGTAGGTAGTAATTGAATTATAAACATCGCTGTTCTAGGCACTAAATTCTTTTTATCAGTTAACCTTGTAATAAGTTTGCATAAAATTAAATACTTTTAAATGTTTAAAATTAGAAACTGCAAAACTGATTACTTAGAAAAATAAAACCAAATCAGAATCAATTCATAAAAATAAAAAACAGATAAATTTAAATAATTAAACACTACATGAAAATTTATGGTTTTCTTTATCACATTACATAAAACAAAAGTCCATTTAGACATAAATTTTAACATTAAAAAATTTGTTCATAAAATTAAGGCTGCAGGTTGTGCACCCCTATTTTATATTAAAAGAACCCTTGATGACAAGAAAAATAAATAACAGCGTCACTTGTCATATTTTTATCAGACATGATTGGCCACTCTTGAAGTTTTGAATGACCAAATTTAAACAAAAAAAGAATGTGACAAAAATACAGGTTAATACCTGAGTAGTAGAATATTCTAAAATATTAGAACTCTAATTTCTTACTTTCAAGCACCAGTCCAAATATTCTCCTAAATAAGCATCTTTAACATCGGGTCTTGTTATAAATTGGGCAGCTAAGAATGCAGCAGAATCTCTGGCTTTATCACTCACACTCAAATATAATTTGATAACATCAATGATTCTAAATAAATAAAAAAATTAAGGTGAAAAATAACTTTAATTTCCATAACTGCAGTTGCAGGTTTACATTTCAGGTAAGAGTATGTAGTTACAATGAGGGAGGACAGAACTTTCACTTTTCTAGCCAGGAAAACAGTGCCTTATATCACTTAACTAAATCACTTTGCATCAAAAGATACAGATGCTTTTAAAAAGTTCATGCTGCTATATATTGTTAGAAATTAATAATTTTAAATAAATTTCAATTAACTGTACAGTAGGCCAAAAAAAAAAAGGACAACCCTAAGTAACCTTTGATCTAATGGTAATCTTCACAATCTTAAAAGTTCGAGAGGGTGAGCTTGAATATGCTAATTAATGCAGATGATGTTTTAAGTTATGAAATCAGACACAAAAATGTAATTCCTCTGAATAACATACATTTTTTTAGATGGTTTTAGATTTCTGATCCCTAAAATAAAGGGGGTAGTCGCAATTTGGGAAATATGGTTCCTATAGTTTGATCAAGAGAGTTGTCCAAAGTTTGGATCCTTTAGTGCTAATTTTACATTTTGCAGATTTCGCCATATCCCAAAAACTTTTTCAGCAAATTGAAAATTTTTTGCACGCAATTATAAAATTCATTCACCTTAAGATAATTTATTCAAAAAATAAATTTCAGTAAATATTTATTATTTTATTTCACAATAGTCGAAAAATTTTTGGATTGTAAGGTTTAAATTTTTTTACATCATTTTAAAGTATTTAAATTTACATGGCAAAATACAAAATTTTAGTGAAATCGGTTGAATAGTACCAGAGAAATTGAATTTTTAAAAAAGTTGCATATTTAAAACTCGATTTTTTAGAAACTATTTGACCAATTTCTCTCATGTTTTGTATTTTGCCATGTAAAATTAGATACTTAAAATAATGTAAATAATTGTATACTTTAGAATTCAAATTTTTTTCAGCTATTATTAAATAAAATAATAAATGTTTACAGAAATTCATTTTTCGCAAGGTAATCTTTGGGAAAAACCAATTTTATAATTGTGTACAAAATCTCTTCTATTTGTTTTAAAAGTTCCAGAGATAAAGCACAACCGCAAAAAGTAAAATTAACATTAAGGGGTCCAAACTTTGAAGTGCCCACCTGTCCAAACTATGGGGACTAAATTGACCGTGGCTACCCCTTATATTTTTGGGGTCAAAAATCCGAATATTTTAGAATAAAGGGTATTTCTTCAGAGAAAGTACATTTTTGTGTCTGATTTCATTACTTAAAATATCCCCTGCCCTAATTAATTAGCATATTTGTGGTCACCCCCTCGAGCAATTAAGATTAAGTTCTGGAATGAGATGATCTCATCATTAGATCGAAAGTTATTCAGGGTGATCCGTTTTTTTTTTTTTTTGGTGCACTGCATATCTAAAGAACGTAATTTGCATAACATAATTATTCATTATCAGGTTGGGTGTACCAGTCGTAGTGATTCTCTAATTGTTCTTTACAGAACAGCATAAGTAAACAAACTGCACAAAAGCATTAGGATCCAGTTAATTTCATATTAATCGTCATTACATTCAAATCTGATCTTACCAATTCCACAGGATGCTGTTTATCCTGCCACTGTTTATTTCTAATCTGATTGAATTTTCAGTCAGTTATGGAAGACACAATTTCAAATTTCCCTTTTGAAGGGATTAAACCAAATTCTACGCTCAAGCTGCCACAATGCACCCAAACAATCATAAAAAATAAAATTTTAAAGTAATGAAAATATTTTGGTAGGAGCATAGAAATAGATAATAAAGAATCTGCTTAATTTTGAGAGAAATATGAATCGCATATCAATTAATTAAATATACCTTTGCATAACTGGTTTCTTTTCACATTTTTCATCAGTTGTATCATCTAATCGGTGCATATGAAAAGGTATAATCACAATTATTGACATCCATAAGAGTAATATATAACGAGTTTCCCATGTTGAGGCATCATGAGGATCTTGAGCATTTAACAAGCTCAAAACTGGTTCTACATCACTTACCTACAAATAGTAATTTTGAAAAAAATAATTGAAGTGAATAAATTGAAAATATTTATGTAAAATTGAATAAAATATTTGACTTAAAAAGAAATGTATATACAAAACACATTGATCAGAAAAGGAAATTACCTATTTAAACAACAAAGAAACAATAAGACAATTCAGAACAAATTAACCAATTTCATTTGTGCCATACAGAAATTAAAAAATAAATAAAGCATGTATTTAATTTATAATTAATAAAATAAGTATGAACTTTTAAAATTTTTTATCATGAATCTGTTTTTTTACAAGCACTCGGTTATAACGAGGAAATACTGTGGTCTCTCAGAAGCTCTTAATAAGCAAGTCCGACTGTATTTGGTAATCAAAATTATTGAACCATATATTTATTTTCAATATTTATGAAATCAATCAAATTAGTTATTTTAAATAGTTAAAAATAAAACAAAATAACAGAGCAAAGTGATTTTGAACTCACAAAATGAACCAAATATAATTGCCAACTTAAAGTAAATAGGAGTGGGCATGAGAATTGCTGACATGAATATAAATTTGTAATACATATATATTCATTCTTCTTAATATACATTTTTATTCATTACACACATTTTAAGCAAATATTATGAACTTCTGAATTTGAAACACTTTGTTTTAGTTTAAGGAGAAAGAATCGAAGCTTTAGATGTGACTAATTTCCCAATAAAAGTCAGTGATTACGTTTGCGCGCTATAGCGTGTTAAATACCTCAAAAATCATAGGATGCAAAAATAAGTTATTATGTACCCAATGGGACACATACTTTTCCATACAGGTAATGGAGGAAAAAAAAAAAGGCAGAATTGTTCATTGATATTTTTTATGAGAACTCAGTTTTTTCCTATTTAATGTTAATCTAAAATCATGCTAAAGCTGCCTCATATAATTTTTTTTTTTTTTACATCCAAGTAACATGCTCTTCAATGCTCATTGATAATGGTTTTATATTTTCTTTGGTGAAGGGTTAATTAAAATCATCAAATCAGCATGCATTACATATATGTGTGTGTACACATAAATATAAGAATGTTAATAGCTTTAGAAAATTTCAGGGTTTTGAACTTTAAAAGGTAACTGATATGAAAATTTCAGTTTTAATTCATTGTCTTCTACTGCTAATTGCCTTTTTATTTTTTTTCTAGTCATAAAATATTTACTTTTCATATAATTCTTTAACAGGGTGCCTAGCCAGATTTTCCAACAAAAAATAAGTACCTTGTTAAGCACTCACAAAATATTTTTAATCACTTTGTAAAAAAATATATATATATAATTAGGAACTGTGCAGCAATAAAAATGATTTTTTTCTACCATTTACATATCATAATTTATAAACATAAAATCAATAAATTTCGAAAACATTTTCAAAAACTTTACATAATCATAATAAAATAACCAGTTTCTGATAAATATCGCAGAGAAAATTAAGAAAGTCATGCAATTTTTGTAATTTAGAAAAATAATCGACAGGACATAGAAAAAATCTCTTTTTAAAAGATAGAAAATTAAGCACTTTTTACAAACCCCGAATAAAAAAAGCACCTCAAAGGGCTTTAAAAACTGTAAATCAAAATAAGCACTTATTTGAAAACGCTGCGCACCCAGTTTTAAAAATGGAGATTACTATTTTACATTGAGACCTGTGCCAAAAAAATACTTTTACGCAAAAAAATTACCCAGATATTTAGAAGTGCTAGGGCCCAAGGACCCGTTCTTTTCTTAGTCTAGAAGAATCCCTGGTAAGTACATTTACAGTTGTTTATTTAAGAGGAATTAAATTGTCTTATTAAAATATTAATATAGACATAACGAGCAAATTCATCATTGACAAATCTCTAAGATACTAAAATTCTTATAACTCATAAAAAAAAATTTGAGCAGTCGTAATTAATTTTATAGCGAATAAGTCTTGGTGACATTTACACATACACTGATTTTTATTAACATTTAAAACATTTTCAAAAATTAAAACTTCATGTTAAGGGCGTAACACAATATGTAACATTAGGATGAGTAGCATATCGTGCTATGTGAACACATACAATAGGAAGTGATGATCAAAACTATAGACAGATAGTGTAACAACATTTACAGAAATTCCCTAAGACTTAGATTGGTTTTTTAAAAATAAAGTAAATGATCACAAAAATAATTTTAAAGGAGATAATGTACAACAAATTATATTTTTTAAGAAAATTTTTTTATATTCAAGGCATTAGAAATTTTTGACTGCTACAAAAATAATAAAAAAAAAGCTATGAACGAGTATAGACACGGTGTTTTATAACCACCATATACAGGAAACATCAAGTACTATTTGATTACAAGAAGAAACAAAAAGGAAGTGGCAATTATTAAAACACGACCAGTTACATCAAGCAATAAAATTAGTAATGATGTTTTTTTTTTTTTTATCCCTCCTTCACAGCTAGTGACTTATCAGATTTTGATACATTCTTTACTTCTCCCTTGCGAAAAAATGTTATTTTAACAACCCCTAATGTACATTAAATTTTTGGCAAAAACTCTGAAAATGTATATCAGAAGTATTCATTATCTTACATCTTTAATACTATGGAGGGTTTAAAATTAAGTAAATTTGATAAAATACAAAGCGGATCTAAAGAACATGTAGTAAACTTGGGCTCAGTCTAATGATCTCTAATCAAAAATTTTACCATAAATAATTTTGACTTAATAAATTTAATGAAATAGTTAAATTTTAAAGCCATTTACAACAATTTTTGTAGTAAAGCAAAGAATTGAAAAAAAAAAAAAGTAGGAAATGTTAAATTGTACCTCATGTGGTAAATGTCTTAACACAACTTTATAACCACGCACTTTTGTAATTATATAAAGAAATTTGAAAGCAAGGTATTGAAGTCTTTTATCATTATCTATATCTCTGGCAATGTTAAGTAATTCATTCAGAAGTTGATCTAAATAACGATCCAAAAGGTGTGGTTGTTCTTGGTATTGGTTTAAAATGTAAATAAAACGTTCAATGACTTTTTCAGACAAAGCTTGATCCTCAAAAACTGTTTTTAATTGAGAGATTAAGCTATTGGCTTCATCATATTCTTTGAAAACATCTAAAGCACAACCTAAACCAATAGAATCAGTGTCATCTGCGTAACTCTCGCTTATATTCCTTGTTCGGCTGGTATCCATAGCTAAATTTTGTTGTCAAACAAAATAGGAAATTGAAAAAGAACATAAAAGTTGAGCTGTCAATTTAGTTTTTGTACGGACAAAATATTTTTTTTTTTTATATACGCTGTTATATTTGTTTTTATGAATGATTTTAATTTTTATTTAAAAAACTTACATATTGACTGTTTAATTAATTATCAATTAGTGATCTATGATTTAATTTTAAGTATGGATCATAAATGCTGTAAGCAAGAATTTATTTGTTAACAATGTCGCTTAAACTGAACTGAAGAATTGATTTTGGTTCTATAAACATTAAATATGGCAGACGAAGAAAATAACACCGATAATAATGAAGATCAAAAGCCTCAGAAAAAAGTTGCCAAGCATGACAGTGGTGCAGCTGATTTGGAAAAAGTTACAGATTATGCTGAAGAAACAGAAATTACTGGGCAAGACATTGCTGGGGTAAAGTAAAATAATTTTTGAGCGTGTCTTGGATGTTTCCTTAATCACATGTTTTTGTGTTCTTTAAAAAAAGAAAATGTGTGACTATTCTGTTACACGTATATAAAAAAGGGATTAAAAAATTAAGATTCTGTGTATAAAATGAAAATATGTGGAAATTATGTTTTAGCACATGCCGAAAAAATTATTTGAAATTTTTTTTCGTAACTCAATGGTTATTTTGCGCCAACTATAATCTTTCAAGGTGCCTAATGGATTTAGAACTTGCAATTATTTTTTAAAAAATCCTGTAGAAGTTCATCCAAGGGTAGCTATGAGTTATATACTTCGAGTTGGTCTTCTTAAGTATTTTTGGTTAGTTTTTTGCGGGCCGCTGCCCGGAAGTTGCCAAGACTTGATGATAATGGTTCCCAACTGGAATAAATTTAAAAATGATATACCAAGTACAAGTTACTTATACTTTCATTACAAGTATTGAAAATAAAAGTATTGCCATGCATGGTAACAACGTAGTTTTAGAATGTCTAGGTGTATCATTCTTTTTTATTTTTACAAGCAGCATATTTTTATTCCTAATTTCAAAAGTATTGCCTGAATAATTGATTTTAGATTTTTGTTGAGCATTATAAGCAGCAAGTTGTACTTTAGATGGAATCATTTTGTATAGTAATTAAATTATTCTGTAAGCCAGATTATATGAAAAACATGTTTTTTGTTTTTATATATATATATATATTTCTTGTTATAGGCTATGTTCTTGATAGGGGATAAACACTCCAAAGAAACTGCTGAAAAGGCTGCCCGTCAAAAAGAACTAGCGAAAGTAGTTATTAAAAAAGATGATGTTGAATTAATTGTAAGTAGACCAAATCAATATATAATGAACAATTAATGAAGAGCTGTTGCCTATTTTTCATATTTTTACTTTATTCTGTTAAAGAAAGATTTTTGTCTAATGTTTTCCTTAAAAAATTTTTGCTACTCATTTTTCAAGTACAAATTTGCTGCATTTTTATTTTATTTGATGCAGTTTTCTGATAGGAAGTAAGTACAGTACCGGTTATCCGAGTCTCCGCTTTAACCGAGCTGTCAAATATCTCTACGATTTTTTTGTTGTTTTTTTGCTTCTACTTTTTCTATTTTTTTTAACTACCGAAAAAAATTCTGAACTTGATCTCACAAACACTCAGGAAAACAAAATCCATCAGCACTACTCCGCTTACTTTGCATTGTATCACGCACCGCTCCACCCCTCCCTTTCTTTTGAAAGAAGAATATTGTGACACTCAGTTTCAGGTTTCAAAAAGAGAAGCATGAAACGAAAGAGAGTACGCTGAATTGTTTTCGTTGTCTAGTCATATGGCCCATCCCACCTTACTACCAAATGGTTTCGATTGGTCACATGATTCCCTCCCTGGAATCGGGAAATTGTTTTGCGGGAAAAAGTACAGTGGTTATATTCAGTCAATTCTACAGATTCGAAATGAGTAGCAATAAGAGAAAGCGTGTTGTTGTTCCTATAGAAACAAAATTAGAAGCAATTCAAAGATTAGATAAAGGTGAATCAATAAAGAAAGTAGCGAGAGATCTCGGAGTCGGAGCTGTTACTGTTGGCGACTGGAAAAGGAAGAGAAATGAAATAGAAATATGGAGTGCAGAAAAGGCTAATTGCAGTTTACGAAAAACAATGAAAAAGTGTGAATTCGAAAAAACATCCGAATCATTATTCCTATGGTTCACACATTTGAGAGAAAAGGGAAGACCAATATCAGGGCCTATGCAACAAGCAAAAGCATTGGACTTTAATAAACTTTTCTATGCTGGAGAAGATTTCACTGCTAGTAGTGGATCGTTGGAAAAAGAGATATGGAATTCGTCAATTAAATATATCGGGAGAAAAATTATCAGCTGACTGTGAGGAGATGATTAAATTCAAAGAAAGTTTTAAAAATCTCATTGCAAAAGAAAATCTGAAAATGGAGCAACTTTTCAAATGCGATGAAACAGGACTTAACTTTAGAATGTTGCCTTCAAAAACTCTTGCGGCAAAGAATGAAAGGTCAGCTCCGGGGTACAAGATAAGTAAAGAAAGGGTAACAATATTAGCATGTTCGAATGCATGTGGAAACCTAAAACTAAGAACAATGTTGATTGGCAAGTCGAAAAAACCTAGAGCATTTAAGAACGTTCATATTCCAAGTTTACCAGTGTACAAAAATCCAAAAAGTTCTTGGATGGATGCGGATTTGTTCAAAAAATGGTTTTTTGATGAATTTGTTCCTAACGTAGAGACATTCTTAAAAAATCAAAATCTTCCAAGGAAAGCAATGTTACTGCTTGACAATGCTCCATGTCACCCGAATGATGATGAATGGGCGAGTGGCAACATTAAGGCCCTTTTTTCGCCGTCCAATGTCACATCACTTATTCAGCCTTTAGATCAAGGTGTTTTAGAGAACATGAAGAGAAATTATCGAAAGAAATTACTAAAATTTCTTATTGAGGAAAATAAAAGTGTTCCTGAGACACTTAAAAGTTTAAATGTAAAGGATGCTGTCTACTGGATAGCTGGGGCATGGGATGAAGTAAAATCAGACACCATAAAAAAGTCGTGGAGGAAAATTATTGATACTCAGAGTACAGAACATCACGGAAAGTCCAATGAATGTAGTGATGAGCTTTTGGATTTAGTCATTAAACTGCCACTAGCTGAGCCAATAAACGAAGAGGATATACGTGACTGGATAAATGCTGACGAACAACAAGAAATTACGGATGAAATGATCGTCAATACCGTGAATAAGGAAAAGGAATCTAGTGATGAAGACAGTGAGGATGAAAATCGATATATAAAAATTTCACATACAGATGGATTAAAAGCTATCGAAAGTGCTATTGAATACATAGAACAACAAGAAGAAGCAACACCAGCAATCCTGTTATCTTTTAAAAAATGGCAAAACATTGCTGCAGAAAAACACCAAAGTAAAGTTATACAAAAAACAATTAAGGACTTTTTTAAGTAAGAACTCTTTAATTATCGTAAAAATATGAATTGCATGTGGTGTATCTGTATAACCTTTGTATTTGTTAAAATATATATTTAAACCTACACGATTTATCTTAATTTACATTTTTCGCTTTAACCGAGTTTTTCGGTTATCTGAGTTAGTCTTGGTCGACATTAACTCGGATAATCGGGGCTCTACTGTAATTGCAATATTTTATTTTTATGTTTTAATATTTTTTTCCCGTAATAAAATTGTGTAAGACAATTTACAAAAAAACCTGTTTCTCCCATACCACTCTAGCTTCTAAAAATCTCTTTCATCCTCAAACCTCTTTTATAGTTCTATGCATATGTCAATAAGAAACACACATCCTATCTATTTAAGATTGTGCACGCTGTTCTACTTTAAAAGATAACTTGCTTGAATGCTACTGCAATACAATATTAAGATCTATATAATGCAATTCTTTAAACCACACATCAACTTTGCGGATGTAAATAATTAAAATCACACTGAAGAAATTAATGTAACTGAGCAAGAACTATTAATTATTAGTAGATTGAACGAAAAATTATTTGCTAAGATTGCTGATTTACAATCTCTAAAGCAAAATAAACTTGATCAATTTGTTAAGTGCATGTTATTGTGTCTTAAAGTATTTGTCTTTTTTGTATCTAAAAATTATTTTAAAACATTTTAACATTGATCTGTTCAAGGTATATATTGTGATTCTTTTCTAGATAAGTTTCATGATGTGTGAAATGACCTATGTAACACAAAATTCTACATATGGCAAAGCCTAATGCTCGAAAATCAAAGTTGGCATTATAAAGAATTTTTACTGTACACACATAGGCTTATTTTGAGGCCCTGGGTGTGAGCACATCGATTTTTAGCGATTATAATCAATCAATATATAATGTTGTATCAATTTATAATTTGTCAATTTTAAAATGAAATTCGGTTTTGATAAATATTTTCTCACAATGATAGCTATTCATACTAATACTATCATTCTAAAATTGTGTGTTATTGATTTTATGGTAAAAAAATATTGAAAATTTTTAATTTGGGGCCCTTAACTCATCATAAATACTATCTCTTAATTTTTTAAAAATGAAATTACTGTGGTAATTAAGATAGTCTATATATTATTTAGCTTCACATTTGAATCAATATATATATGTATATATTATATTTTATTGATTATTTTTCTAATTGGAAATGTAATATATAAAGGTATTTACACTGTATTTCAATTTATTTACGTATTCATATTATTGACTGTATTTCAGTGTATTGTGAGGTATTTACACTGTATCTATCAAACATTTTTAGTTATCACCTTTGATACACAGTCCTACTTTATCCCTGCTACTATGCAAAATTCCCACTGTTTAAAACAGTGATAGGAATCTTCTGTGAACTCTTTCATGATGTGTGCTGCTTTAACTTTCACAACTTCAACGGACTGGAATCTTGTTCTTTTTAAGATCAGATAAAAACTTGCCTGGTGCTATGTCAGATGAATAAGAGAGATAGTTTAACTCTATGATGTTGTACTTGGCTAAAAACGTCTTGATGGACAATGCAGAGTGAGTTGGTATGTTGTCTTGATGGAGAACTTATGACTTCATCCACAATATGGATTTTGTACATTCTTTGTCAATTTCTACAGTTTCAAAAATCACATGACTAGTTAATCATCAGTCAGAATGAATCAGATTACCAACTTTATTCACTTCTTTCATCCATTTTCGGCAAGGAAGGGTAACCTGGACGTGAATCATCTTCACCATCTCCTTGGCCATCTTGAAAATGCTAAAACCACTTAAAAATTTGCATATGTGATAAAAATTCATTGCCGTACACTTTTTATACTGTTTCAGTTGGGCTGTTTTCATCATGTCAGGTCTTGGAAAATTTTGTGAAAGATTTGTTGCTTAATTTTTATTTTGAAAAAATAAGGGCCCTTAAAAGTACTTATTTTTTTTTCAAGGTTTCTTAAAGTTATTAATTACCAGTATTGCTAGTTGATTGGAACAATATTTTAACTTTACAAAAATATTTAAAACAAAAAGTTCATCTTCCTTTTGTTCAGAATGAGACCCTGTGTCTAGGAGAGAACATTTTGAGACACAAAGGGTGTGTGTGAGCTGGGCTACAGACAAGGGGGCGAAAGCATGCCTTTTGTTATGGCTGTTTTATTAAAATAATTTTCCATTTACCTAGAATGAGGGTCTCATTGGAAAGTGGAGCATTTTAAAAGAAAATAATGGGGTATGGAGAAAGTGGGACACTGAATGTCGGAATGATAATTTATTTTTTTCTCCAGTTTTAAAGCACCCACATCGATCGTTGATATTGAGAGAGTTCGAGGAATTTATTTCTACTGGTCGTGCGCATGCTTATAGAAAAGAAGTGGCAGAAATATTTTTTGAACTCCAGACCAAGGTACAATTATTTCTAAAGAACATAAACTATTAAGTGAAAGGTGAAGGTCATTTCTATGTGTAATTAGTAACTGTAAATTTTTAAAAAGCCATAAATTTTTTTTTTAAATTTCCCAATTGTACTAATAAGTAAACAGTTCTGTAATGAATACAATTATATCAATGCTTGGATTTTAAAATTTTTTTGGCAGATAAATAATTGGTACTAACACTGTGGGTAGGTAAATGATGACAGTTGATGATATGATATATTTGATGATAAATAATTTTATTATACTATACTATTTTTAATGTCCTTAATTTTTTAATAAAATTCCCTAAAATGTCTGCTTTGAGAAAAAGAGTGGCGACCCTGTATTATTTTTCTGGCAAAACAAAATAACAGCTTTTTTACAGACAAAATGTATGATCAGACTAAATTATTTACATACATAGAATAGAACATATTTGAAAGAAAAAGCTTCACACTACATATCTATCATTCATTTACGTTCGGCATATGCATAGTTCTTCTGAGGGAGCATCAGTCCTGTTATTTAATAGCCTCACCTCGTAACGTAAAAATGTACCTTTCCCCAATATTTATATGATAAATTTGTCTTTAATTTAGAAATATATTTTTCGCAATTTATTTATAATGTATTTTTATTGCTGTTGTTTGTTTTATAGATGAAAGAAATGGAAATATCAAGAAATATTGCAGAACTGAAACTGAGAGAGCATCATGGAGATGTAGTAGAAGCATTAATTGAATTAACTAATTAAATGTATTTATAAATAAATGTGCTTGTTTGCTTGAAAAGTTTAATTCTTCAAAAATTTTACTGTTATTTTGTTAAAAAATCTATTTAAATTTATCTCTGCCTTTTTTTTTATCAGTCATTAAATGTCTTTTTTTTTAGGTTAAAAAATTCCTAATTGATCACTTCCTTTTAATTGGTTAAAAAAAACAAAAAAAAAACACTTTATATGAAATTCCTATTTACCTAATTTGGTTATTGCATTTAAAAAGTTATCATTAGTCAATTTTTTTAGGAATTGCAAGCAAAGAGGAAAACCAAAACTGGTTTGATTCAAAAATCGTTTAAACTGAAAAAGATGAGAATAAGATAAAATAAAAAAACTTGTCATTTGTATGTATGGAGAATACAAGAGTCTTCAATGTTAAATTTTTTTCGAAAAAAAAAAAAAAAAAAACTCACAAAAATGGAGCAGTAAAAGAAAAAGAATGTTATTAGCTTTTATCAAAGTTAATTGTAGCCTGTCACTTTTATGTTGGAAATTCTTTTTGAAAAATTGTCAGAATTCTTACCTGTAAGCTTTGTATTTGTTATTTATGTTAGTTTTCTTAATGCTATTTTTTGCTTGTCACTTCTAGTTCTCTTATTTTCATTGATAGTGAATTCAGTTGGTTAAAACAGAATTGCTCTCAATATTTGTTTATAATTTCTTGTCTAGTTTTTATCTTTTAAACTTTTCTAGAAATTGAGCAAGATACAAAAAGAACAAAACAAGATATCTTTAATTATTATTATTGAGGAATTTTCTAAGATTTTGGCAAAGATTCTATAACTAACTCTTGCATATATGTAGTATTTATTTAGACTGACTGTTTCTTAAAACATTTAATAAGTTTTCTGTTATTATTTACTACATTATTTCTGTCTTTTATTCTACAATAATTTTTAGCTTTTAAAGGACTGTAATACCTATATGCGAGTAATTTTTTAGAACCAAAAAAAAAAAAAAAAAATCCTTTTGCAAAGAAAGTTTGTTGAAACTGTCTTTCTTTTGTTGTTAAGACAAATGCATGTAATGTAATTTTTTGAACTGAGTAGACTTTCTTTTGGTCGTTTTTTTTTTTTAATTAAATAAAATTAGTCACTTTTTTGTCCACTTTTTTATTTTGAAAAGTCAATATTTTACATTATTTCAAATCAGTTTCTCAAGGTAAAAACCAGTTTTTGTATTTTAAAATTTTCAGAAATGTTAACTAAATGCAACTATTAGAATTAAAAATTTAAATTCATATAAAGCAATAAAGTACTGAAAAAATTACATGTTGGAGATTTGAACATGTGATTAAACTAACAATTGTATTACTCGAATAAGTGTGTTAAGTTGATTTAAATATCCAAGTATACTCACGATATCTTGAACTTTTATATCTCGAAAACCTTATTATTTCAAAAAATACTTTTACCTTTGGTATTACAAAACCACCTAATGTTAATTTGAATTCCTATGTCGAAGAGTTCTTTCCTAAAACCTTGTAATGTCGAATATTTTTCGAAATATAATGAGTTTTTTCGGAAAAATCAGAGTGTCTGTAAGTTTATTGTAAACAAATTTTTTTCCATTTAACGCATAATTATTTTTCTCTTTGAAAAATTTTGCTGTATTTATACCTATAGTCAACTATCATTACATACATAATTTTTAATAGTTATACTTATGTTTCCTGACACTACCTTTTAGAATATATTTTTCTTCTTTTGAGAACATATATAGCTCTGAACTTGTTGTCTCAAAATTATTTTAGTGTCCCTTCCACTTTGAGATAGCGAGAGTATACTGTATTATATTTCAATAGCTAATTTCCAAGTGCATTTCAATAAAATATACTTTTTAGTTTATGTATTTATGAAGAAAGTACGCATATATCATAACTGAATTTTTATAAGGAAACAAAACTTTAAATCTACTTTAGAATATGAATTTAAGCTGATCTGATTGAATTTATTGATGATGTTTTACTTATATTCTAAATCACGTAATTTTATAATTTAAAATATTTAATATGTAAAGTTTTTTTTCAATGCAAAAATACAATGATGTAATTTTCTGCAGACACTTGGTTTTGAAATCCATAATTTAAAAACCAACAAACTTATTGATTGAAAAAGTAATTTAGATAACATTTTGTTCTTAAAATTCTCTTAACCAAAATAGTTAACCACATTATTACTTTGGCCAAACCATTTAGGTTTCAAGTTTTTGTTCTGGTGAAAATTGAATTTTATTTCAATGTGAAAAAAAGTATCCCAGTGCTTTATTCAAAATTGCAACAAACAAATTTTTTTTTTTTCCAGATTTGTTGAATTGTTAAGCGATTTGTATTAGAACAAATCAATTTATTTTTCTTGAATGATTTTTCTACTTTTTTTTGTGGTTTTTGAGGATATATATATTTTTTATATTTCGAAATTGAGATCTGATAAAATTTTGTATTCTTGCAGCATGTATTTTTATCTATCAAATCTGGGGATTCTAGAATCATTACAATACATACAAAATGAAAATTTATACTTGAATTAAAATTTTATACTTGATTTTCCTGTTAACTTTAGGATGTGAAATTTATTTGTTAAACTAAAAAGAAAAGGGTTGGAACTTCTCTTTTTTTAACATAACTTTTATCTTTCATGAAGTTTACATTGAATAGTTTCTTATGCTCTGTGCAATTTTATGTGTAATATCAGAATTAATATAAAATTAATCAATTTATACAAACACTTTTATTATTTTAAAACCTAAAAATCAAATTTATACACAATAATTGCTTTTAATTTTTTTTTTATACAGTACTGATCTAATGTAAAATAAATATTGCTAAATAAGGAAAACATCAATGCTGGCTGACTTATGGGCACACCATTGAATTATCATTTTTCCATCCAATAAATTCATTTTTGTTTTGTTCTTTTAGCCAATCATAGAGAGGTTTAAAATATTCCAAAATAGCTGAAGCGTCTATTTTATCAGTCTTTCCTTTAGTGATTACTTTCATTGCCTCTCTCCACGATACAGCACTTCCCAGCTTCAGTGTGTCACTAAAATATATGAAAAAAATTAATGTTTGCATGTTTTACATCGTTTGTACACACAGTATTTTTTATATTCCGGCATTAAATTTGTATTAAATAACAGATATAAGGCATACTTTGTTAAAAATATTTTTTATCATTTTAATAAGTAAAATATGTGAAATATATAAATAATCAAACTTTAAATTCTAAAAGAAAAATCACATAGTTTATCCCTACGCAAATTTTATTCATCATTTTTTTAGAGCCCTTGCAGAAAGCTCCTCAAAATAGGGTGAAGGAGAAGCCGCAATCTGGAAGTAGGGTTTAGTCAGGAGAGCGGTTGTAAGTTTAGACGCCTTACTGTTAATTTTACTTTTTGCATATTTCGCTATATCTCGAGAATTTTTTAAGCAAATTGAAAAACTTTTGTTTACAATTATAATTTTTTTTTTTAATCGAAGGATAAATGAATGCAAAAAACAACTTTTTATAGTGATTTTTTATTATTTTAATTAATAATATTAGAAAATTTTTTGAATTTTATGGTTAAAAAATTTTTACATCATTTTTAAAGAATATAATTTTATCCCACTTTTTTTAAATATTGCATTTTTCAGGATCGATTTCATTAATGCTGGGTATGTTTATTCTACAAAAGTATATTTGTTCACCAAAGAAAAAGAAAAAAAACGCTTGTTTTTGCGTTGGATTTTGTAATTTAAAATATTGTCTGTTCTAATTAATTTAATTATCATATATAAAAGGTTAGTTTTGTCAAACCATTAAGTACATGATGCAGGAGTTATTCTGGGTGAAACTTTGATATGAGCATAGATATGTGTAATTTTTGGAACACATTCTTGTTTCTATTGACTTTCCTATAGTAAAATAACAAAATTGCACACTAGTTCACTTTTTTTGGTGGAAATCGCGATTTAACCAGAAACAGTTAGAGGTAGTTCTTTGTAAATTAGTTGTATCCGTTTAAAGAACGGTTTAACAATGCACCTGTTCTTACATTTACTAAATATAATAAATACCTTAATAGTTTTCCAGCTTTCTTGTTTTGATAAATATCACATTGATGTAGAGGTCCCTCATATCCAGCTTCTTCACAGAGTGCTTTGTGAAATTGGAACTGAATCACATGGCTTATAAAATACCTAAAAAAGATATTAATTATATAATATCTGTAGTTTATTGCTAAAGCAACCAATGTCTAAACTTAAAAAGAATTAAGTTTTATGAGCACTTGAGAATTAAGTATGTTTTTTACGCTTCTGAATAATTTTAAATTTCTTCTGCGTGAATTTTCATCAAAGGAATATATATATAATTTACCTGATATAAGGAACATTTGCTGGAATATGATACTTTGCTCCAGCATCCAGATCTTTTTCTGTCCTTAAAAGTGGAGGGCAAACACCTTGGTATTTCAGTCTGCAAAAGCAAATACAAATTCATAGAGACAAAGTTTGAAACATAAATTATCATATAAATAAAAATTTAACATACCTTTGAAAAAATTTGGTTTTACTTTTGGGTAAGGCGAAACGCATCCCAGGGCAACCATTCTTCTAATGTATTTTTCGTAATTGGGAGAATATATGGAGTATAAGTAATAAGAAAGTAATTTCAACTTTTTAGTGTGGAATACAACTTAATTTTTTTCTGTTGACGATCGAAATAGGCTATAGGTGGCCTAGAACAGAACTCTCTACCTGTGGCAACACTTTGCATGCTTTTCCCATTAGCGTGTAGAGAGTCATAGGAGAAGGAAGTATGTTAGTTTCTGTCTTGATTTTCAAATAGATTAAAAAAATTTAAGTTAGGAAACTATTTTGAATTTAGTTCTAAAAGAAAGCATTGAGAAAATAAAATTTATAATTATTATTATTTTTTTTTTTTTGATAATTAAAAACGAAAAAGATTGAGAAAGTGGAAAATATATGGTAGTACATTCCTATACAACTAAAAAGAGGAGAGATAAGAGGGAGGGGCAAGACATGGAACAAGTCTTCATGGAAAGCGTATTCGAGTGAGAAAATTTACTAAGAGAGCCGTACTGGTAAAGTGGTTAGGAAATCGACCCACCGAGTGCATGCGATTTACGTGCTTGTAAAATCTGTGGAATCAAAAGTCCTGTGCGTTATTAATACAAAATAATTTTGTTCTTTCATTTTTTTAGTCAGGTTAATCTTAATTTTAAAGTATATTTCAAATTCATTTTAAAGATTTAATAATGTTTAGTTAAAAAAAAAAAAATGACGAATAATTTTTTTTATAAAGAATAGCTTTAGATTTTAAAAATGTAGAAATGCTCAAGTTTTTTTTATTATTTATTTATTTATTCTAACTTGAATTTAATGCAGGGAATGATCTTCGACATAGCAGTAGTCTTCTGAAAAAAATTGCGATCCCAACATATAATATTCTGTTCTACACGACAGGAAAAGGAATTGAATTTTATAAATATAGATAAATTTTTTTTTTGATATAGCAAAATCCTTATTTACTCTAAGAATAAAAGTGTTGAGAACGATATAAACATTGCTATTTATTTAATAAATAATAAAAAATGTGCATTAGAATTTCTTTTAATTTTGCATAATTTTCTTTTTAATTCTTTAGCTTTAGTGAAACAAAAACGTCTAGCTTAATGATACTCGTTGAAATTGTGTGGCTAAAATAAACTACATTAAATGAAAATTTAAGTAAAAGCACATAGATTAAAGCGATGATGATGATGGACATATATATTTCAACGGACAGGATTCGTGAAAGTGTTTCGTTTTCGGCGATACCGAATAATTAACCTGAGATTTTCCCCCCTATTTTAATTAACTTTTTTCTTCATTAAAAATGTATAATGATTTAATTTTATCATTTTAGAATAGAGTGTTCGCCTTCCAATTTCTGGCAACTGGGTTCCAATCCCAGCGATGGCTGGTCGATACGAATTCCGCATCCGGCTTAAATCGATCAGGGTGCTGATGTAAAATATCCTCAGTACGGATCACGGGTGAGAGCCCCCTTCTTGCCGTCAGGCTAACCGTGGGAGGTTCTCGTGGTCTTTCTCTCCCTGTAACGCAACGCAAATGCGGGTTAGTTCCATCAAAAAGTCCACGGAGGCAAATTTTTCCCAATACTTGATACAGGAGTTCCGTTGTCATCTGCATTTGGGTTCAAAATTACAAGGCTACGTAGTTGAACCTTAGTAGTCGTAAACCCAAAAATTGGGTCGGCTGTTCAACGACGGTTATGAAATATAAAATATTTTAGAATTTTTCTTTGCAAACATTGAAAAATTTTTTGCAGAAATGAGGAGAAGATTTAGCTATATTCATACTGTGTAAATACTATATTGCAGAAAGAGGGATTAAAATTTATAAATTTAAAAATAATTTCTGACTATAGCGAAATTCTTATTTACTCACAGAATAATATTGAGAGTAGATATGAGCATTAATTTGTATTTCAATCTCTAATACATAGAAAAAAAAAAAAAAAAAAAAAAACAAAAATGATGAAGTAAGTTGCATTAGTAATTATTTACTTTAAAAAATAGCTTCAACTCTAATAATGAAGAAAAAAGAAAAAAAAGGGCAAATTTAAATTTTATTACTTAAATATTTTAACATTAGCACATAGGTTCTAACGATGATGTATAGATATTTTTCAATGGACTAGGTTTATGAAAACACTGATTTGTTTTAATGCAATACCGAATAATAAAATGATCCACCCTATATCTAAATGTGTACTATTTCTATCCAATCTGCGACTGATTTTAATTAAGTAATTAGGTTGGAGCAATATTTCAACTTAAAAATAAGTGGAATAAAATAATATTTTCTATGAACTTTAACACCACCGATTTCATCCGAAAAGAAATGTTGATTCGCTGTGAAAAGCTGATTTATCCTTTCTTTGGCAATTTTAATGATAAATAATAGAGGTTTTAAAAATATTTCTTCCATTTTGCACACACTCTCAAAGCCGTAAAAATTCACAAAATTTTTACTAACAATATACGAAGGATGTTCATATCATCATATAAGTGATATAAAAACTAAAAGAGCATTGAAATAGCCTTCGTAGATGGATGTGGTACGTTTTTATTCGACATACGTGACGTCATAACCAATCAGGGATCGTTTTTGATTGCATCACTTACGGAGGCCATTTTGGACAATTTAAATGTTTACTAATTAAATAAATTAGCGTTTGAGAAAAAAAAAAACCAATTAGATATTCTGTTTTAGGGGAGAATTTCCAGAAAGTTAGGATTGAAAATAAAAAAATTAAAAGATGCTGTAATTGTCCATTTAGGAACCTTATCCATCTCTCTAAGCGTGACATCATTACTTTTCGGACAAGTCTTCTATCTGAAGCTGAGTAGGCATCGGACCTAGATCCCTTCAACATCCGAGCCACCACTTTTTAAATTTTTTTTTCCATCAGGACTTTGCGATAATTAATTAGGGGAGGAAAAAATTATGTTCTTATGATGTGTGAATAAGTATACTTAATATACTTGAAATGAAAAAACATTGGCATTAGTTTTATGCAAATCCTTGTGACAATGAAGGTGTTTTATAATAAAAAATTGGCTGCAAAAAGTAGTGTAGTGTTTTGTACCGCAATATGACGTATTAAAATGAATTTAGGCGCCGTTTACTTATTTTTTTTTCCTGAATGTTTAATTTTTAAACAGCTTTTTGTTTCAGTTACAAGGATCAGATTCTGGATTTGCGCTTCGTCAATGTAAGAAACATAAGCTTTATTTTTTAAACCATTTTAGCTCAAGATGATTCGCAAACTTTTAAACCAAATACTAAAACTAAAAGTGTGTCGAAAAATACCTCATGTCCCACCAAGCCTTGTTAAGTTCTGTTGTTTTTATCGAGCCATCAAATACTTTCCACCTCCATTTGTCAATCAAAAAGCCAAAAGGTACGAAAGCTATTTTGCTTAAAGCCATGCTGAGAAGGTTGTTGATATCAGTTTCTGAAACAGTAAAATGCAATTTCGTACTTTTATTTTCCTTTAGGAGACACTTAAACTGAAATCTGCCATTTGGCGATTTCTTACTTAAATACAGACGTTTTTGGGTGAGAGTGGCTTAGCATGTTTGTCTATTATATTTGTCAATCTAACTTAAGGTTTCGCAAATCATTTTAGCTATTATATTATTTAATTATTTCTAAAGATTACATAGTTTAAAAGTAAACTGAAAAAAAAAAAAAACTTGTTTTAAATATTGGATTGATTTAAAATTAACATTACTTGTGAATAAATTAATTTTCTTATAGCACTTTAAGTTATTTATACAATTATTTAAAATAAAGGTCACTTCGCGTAAAGTAGATAATTCATTTTTGGTATTAAATAGTAAATAGTAGTAGGTATTAACTCAGTTATTTTAATCAAATTGTTACCTGCCACCGTACGAACCTGTTACGTTACCCGTTACCGAATATGTCACAGTAAGTTCAGTATAGTTTCAGACAGTGTAGGTAAAATTTGCAGTTGGGAGGGTATATAAATGGGCTAACATCATGAACGAGTTTCAATATTAAGTGTAAAACTTGCTACTAGGTAAATGTTATATTAATATTATTATGTTATATAAATTAATGTTAATGTAAAAAATTTAGATTTTTCGTTGATGTATTTTTGGTTTAGTATTATCAATATTATCAAGGAAAATTTCCTATTTGTAAAAAAGCCTTCTATTCAGTTACATTTAAAAAAAATGAAAGGAATTCGCGCATCAAGTATAAAATAAAATAAAAAACTTTCTTCTCTGTTATGTATTTATTTTTATTAGGTGTTTCTAGAAATTATTTCACACAAAAAAAAAAAAAAAAAAAAATCTATTTTCTTTCAAGTTTGTCCATTTTTAAAAGTACACAAGCATATAATTAAAGAAAAACAATTTATTAATGCATTTAAATTGGAGATATTTACTTCTGAAAAGCCAGTCTAATATTTTAGTTACGATTTCATTTCAAAGTGCAATGATTCATAAAATATTTCTTCCAGAAATTTAAAATTTTACAGCATAAAAAAACTTATTTACACAAAATCTTGATAGAAAGTATATCACGTCACAATTATATTTAACTCATTATGTCATAAATTCATCAAAAAATTATTCATATTATTTTTTTCAGCCATATATTATAATCGTAATTTTCTCATACGTACTACGCTTTTGAATTCATTTTAACGTCAAGGCTGATAGAATCGTCCTGTCCACCTTTAACAAGCTTGCGAGCGGATACATTAAAATGCGTTTCTTTTGATAAAGATCAGAAAAATTTTACGATGCGTAGTAATTGTAACTCAGTTAATGCTTCTTCTGACTATCTCTTGAACTGTGCAAGTTTCGACAGATTGATATAAATTTTAGATCTCTTCTCATTTATGACTTTGAAAATTCTTGGGCTCGCGAATTTGGTCTAGCTTGTGGATGTAGGAGGAACAAGTTATCATCATTTTCAATTAAAAATAATTCATTTGAAACTAAGCATTTTAACGGAATTTTCAAAATTTATTTTTTATTTATTTTAATAATAAAAATGAATTCAAATTACCTCTATCGTGAGAAGAATTTTTTAAAAGGCCTATTTTTTTCATGTGATCTGGAGTGGACACTGATAGAGCAAGTACATCTCCAACTGCTTCGTGGAAGCCTAGAAGAATTATTTTCATTTATAAAATTATAAATTATACAATATTAAGGCAGCACTATGCAAAGAAATTGAAAATCAATCATTTATTGGAATGAATATATTTTTGAATGACTATATTTTTTCTGATTTATTGGTTGAAGAATTTTTAAGAGACTTCCAATATGTCTCAGGCAATTAGAATTTCTTTGTATAATTTTGAAATGAGATTTTTCATGCGCATGTAATGCTAATTTTTAAAAAATTTTTTTTTACACAAATTCCTAAAATAAACAACAAACAAACATCTTTTTAGTTACGTCTACTAATTAGTATTTCTCTATATAGTTTCAAAGCAAGAGTTAGCGTACATGAAATATGACTATAAATGCTAATTTTAACAAATATTACATTTTTTTCCGTACAATATTTTGCAGTAAATATTTAACCTCATATTATCTAGATTATATCCATGTAAAATTCAGTTTACACGATATTTTTCACACATTAAAAATCGCCATAAATACTAATTTTATCTTCTCTAAATTAATGTCATGCCAGATATTGGTCACATGATATCATGCAAAATCATTGTAAAAACTAAATTTCGTTCTAAATCAGAGTTTCTTAAAAGTTTTGATGTCTTAAATTATTTACGAAAACTTTGTGGGACCCCATAAACATTGTGCGAATCCGACACACACAGGAGTCAAACTGTCAGTTTCTTTATTTGTACTGTAATATAGAATAAGTCATTAACTTCAAGTTTTAATTTTGACGATCCGAAAATTTAAATAAGATTTTATTAAGTGTAGCCACTTACTTCTAACAACGCATAAGCGAAGATTAAGTATCGAAGAAAAAATGTGCCTTTTTTTATTATTATTATATATTATCAAATCTTATCAAAATAGTCGACACCGCAAGACAAAGCACTTTGTTAAATTTCATAAACATTTTTAATTTTATGGTGGAAATGGCGCCTCACACAAATATGTCGTAGAAAAAAGTAATACGGCAGTATCAGGAATCGTTGCAATATTTTTCGCGGTTCCTAGCCAATATATGTTAAAGAGATATCAAAATTACTAAAATGCTTGGCGACCCCTGTTGCAGTATATGGGGTCGCGACCCACAGCCTAAATTATCTCTAATTATGTCTAGGTAAAGTTTTATTCACTGGATAATTCTTCCGCAGAAAAATTCACATTTAATAAAATTTTTATCGTTCTAGATTATATCCATGTAAGATTTCACACAAAACTGCATTTTTCCTTAAAAAAAAAAAAAAAAAAAAAAAAAAAAAGGAATGGCGTATGAAGGAAGTTGATACTAGATCTTTAGATCTAGTCTCATCTAGAAGATCACTATGATCTTGTTATTTCTCCAGAGACATAAAAGACCCTGTTATGCCTGTACGTGCTAACAAAGTAGACATTGCCGGAAGTTTTTGAAACCTTAACTGCCGACATCAGACATCTAAAAATCGTTATTTTAAGCAAAATAAAGTAATCGATAAAAAATTTATCGCCACATAGCCAAAAGATTGTCTCGATATCCAAAAGATTGTACCGTAACATACAAAAAGGACAGAGAATAAAATGGCTGCTTTTGCCCCCTTGCAGATGCTCAAAGAACATAGCATGACCGAACATCAAAAAATCTTTATATTACATGAAATTAATTTATAAATAGCTTACTCGAGTTAGTTACGATTTCTGGAAGATCATATCGTAACAATACTCTACCGTTTTGTTTAAAGAAATATTTTTTGTGTAATTCCAGTGAGATGAAGTTCGATGCATTTATCATTGTGTAAATCAAAAGAAAAAGAAATTTTTACCTCGCTTTTTCTCAGCGATAAAGAGCCCAGCCCAGCATGCTATCGCATACTTTTTGAGAAATATGTTTACCTGAGTTTGCACCCGTTCTGAAAACTACTGGTTGATCGTTGTATTGTAAATAATATTCTATGTGTCCTATTTCATGGTGTACAGTTATCAAGCTCTCCATCTCTATTCTGGTACACATTTTGATCCTGTAAATCACAAAAAATCATATTTATTTTGAGCTGACATTGTTTTAAAATTAAATTTGATTTGCGGAATCAAATAACTAACTAACTCCCTCGCATTACAGTCCATGTTGGACCACGGCCTCACTAACAATTTTCCTTCAAAGTCGCCTGTCTCTAGCTCTTTGTTTCCAGTTTCGGACTTTAAAGTCTTAAGGTCTTTTTCCACCTCGTCAAACCATCTTTTGACCGGCCTTCCTCTTTTCCTTTGACCCTGGCACTGCCCCTTGAATATATTCTTAGTGCCTCTGTTTTCTTCCATTCTCTCAAGGTGTCCTAGCCATTGAATTCTCTTTGCTTTTACATAATTTATCATATCTTTTTCTTTAAATAGTCTTGCAATTTCAAAATTGTATCGCCTTCTCCACAGAACACCCTCTTTGACAGGTCCAAAAATAGTTCTCAGAATTTTTCTTTCCCAGCTAATCAGCATTTTTTCTTGTTTCCGGGTTGGATTCCACGTCTCTGATCCATAGATAACGGTTGGTCTGATTATAGTTTTATAAACCTGAAGCTTTGTTTTTTTCGTTATTACTTTTGATGTTAGCAATCACTTAAGTGCAAAATAACTGCGATTTCCAGTCTTTGCTTAATCTCTGGCATAATATTATTGTTTTCAGTGACAACTGAACCCAAATACTTAAATTTGTGGAATTAAATAATTATAATTATTTCAAATTAAACTACTAATCATTGTCATTAGTATAACAAATATTTAATATTTTTTATAATATTAAATAATTAATAATTGCTTAACATGAATTTTTTTTAAGTACAAAATTACAACAAAATATAACATTATAACAACCATTATAATAATCATTATAACAAAAAATTAAATTTTATTTTTCATAAAAAATGCTAAATCAGAATAAAATTTTTTTGAAACAATAGAAAAAATTTATGTTTTAAAATAATAGTAACAATTAGTGATTAAGAAGGTAATTTGTTAGCATAAAAAATTATATTGCATTCGAACATGGCCAACATTTGCTTGCTCGAATAGAAAGAAAAAGTGCTATCGTTCATGTCGAACCTTTTATGTTTAATGAATTTGCTGTAGCGTAAAGAATTTGACCGCAAGGATTCGTAGAAACTAATATTATTATGTCTGTTAAGATGATGTTTTAGGATGCCAAGAAACCAACCTTAGAGTAACCTAAATGTAATACTAAGTTTAATTAACAATTTTTCTGTATTCAAAGCAAATATACAAGTTCTTATTCATTTAAAAGATATTAAATTTTGTATGATTTCTATTACCTAACATCACCCTTATTAAAAAAGTTCCATGCAGATGCATGACACACCATGTCTCTGTCTGTTGGCTTTTCAATGATGGATTTTTTCCAGAATTCGGGAGTCATTGGTATCAAACCAAGTGAGGTAAAGAATTCTTCAGAAATTTCAAACATATCTCGAGCATTCATTTTCTATTTAAAAAATAAATAGTTGTTCATCATAAAGGAGAAAATACGTCTAAGTTAAAAATCGAATTGTCAACTTTTCTTATGATTTAGTAATGTTTAGAACTCAAAATAAATGATAAGAAGTATTAAAATTAAAAAATAGAACTCCTAATTTTTCTTTTGTCATGTTGATGATTCAAATTAAGTTTATGGTTTTGTTTTTGTTCTGTTAGAAGCACTGTATATACAGAGCTACGGATTTTTTTTCCCTGCATAAATTTCAAATTATAGCATTAAATAAAAATATTTAAAAAATACAGAATAATTCTCTATTATTTGATTTTTGGATCTTCAAAAGTAAAATTTTAATTTTTAAAGTTTACTTTATAATCTGGAAGTTTTCCTTTTTGTGAATTATAGGGGTAGACACAATTTTCACGGAGATATTTGGCTTAGCATCAGCAAACAGATTTCTAGAATACTAATTATTATGGAATTGTATAGTATTAGGTGTGTAAGGTCCGAAAAAAAATATTTAAAAAATACAGAATAATTCTCTATTATTTGATTTTTATCTCCTATTGTTGTTTAGTAATTGGATTTTCAAAAGTAAAATTTTAATTTTTAAAGTTTACTTTATAATCTGGAAGTTTTCCTTTTTGTGAATTATAGGGGTAGACACAATTTTCACGGAGATATTTGGCTTAGCATTAGCAAACAGATTTCTAGAATACTAATTATTATGGAATTGTGTAGTATTAGGTGTGTAAGGTCCGAAAAAAAAATTTAAAAAATACAGAATAATTCTCTATTATTTGATTTTTATCTCCTATTGTTGTTTAGTAATTGGATTTTCAAAAGTAAAATTTTAATTTTTAAAGCTTACTTTATAATCTGGAAGTTTTCCTTTTTGTGAATTATAGGGGTAGACACAATTTTCACGGAGATATTTAGCTTAGCATTAGCAAACAGATTTCTAGAATACTAATTATTATGGAATTGTATAGTATTAGGTGTGTAAGGTCCGAAAAAAAAATATTTAAAAAATACAGAATAATTCTCTATTATTTGATTTTTATCTCCTATTGTTGTTTAGTAATTGGATTTTCAAAAGTAAAATTTTAATTTTTAAAGTTTACTTTATAATCTGGAAGTTTTCCTTTTTGTGAATTATAGGGGTAGACACAATTTTCACGGAGATATTTGGCTTAGCATTAGCAAACAGATTTCTAGAATACTAATTATTATGGAATTGTATAGTATTAGGTGTGTAAGGTCCGAAAAAAAAATATTTAAAAAATACAGAATAATTCTCTATTATTTGATTTTTATCTCTTATTGTTGTTTAGTAATTGGATTTTCAAAAGTAAAATTTTAATTTTTAAAGTTTACTTTATAATCTGGAAGTTTTCCTTTTTGTGAATTATAGGGGTAGACACAATTTTCACGGAGATATTTGGCTTAGCATTAGCAAACAGATTTCTAGAATACTAATTATTATGGAATTGTATAGTATTAGATGTGTAAGGTCCGAAAAAAAAATTTAAAAAATACAGAATAATTCTCTATTATTTGATTTTTATCTCCTATTGTTGTTTAGTAATTGGATTTTCAAAAGTAAAATTTTAATTTTTAAAGTTTACTTTATAATCTGGAAGTTTTCCTTTTTGTGAATTATAGGGGTAGACACAATTTTCACGGAGATATTTGGCTTAGCATTAGCAAACAGATTTCTAGAATACTAATTATTATGGAATTGTATAGTATTAGGTGTGTAAGGTCCGAAAAAAAATATTTAAAAAATACAGAATAATTCTCTATTATTTGATTTTTATCTCCTATTGTTGTTTAGTAATTGGATTTTCAAAAGTAAAATTTTAATTTTTAAAGTTTACTTTATAATCTGGAAGTTTTCCTTTTTGTGAATTATAGGGGTAGACACAATTTTCACGGAGATATTTGGCTTAGCATTAGCAAACAGATTTCTAGAATACTAATTATTATGGAATTGTATAGTATTAGGTGTGTAAGGTCCGAAAAAAAATATTTAAAAAATACAGAATAATTCTCTATTATTTGATTTTTATCTCCTATTGTTGTTTAGTAATTGGATTTTCAAAAGTAAAATTTTAATTTTTAAAGTTTACTTTATAATCTGGAAGTTTTCCTTTTTGTGAATTATAGGGGTAGACACAATTTTCACGGAGATATTTGGCTTAGCATTAGCAAACAGATTTCTAGAATACTAATTATTATGGAATTGTATAGTATTAGGTGTGTAAGGTCCGAAAAAAAAAATAAGTAAAATAAATAAATAAAAGGATCACCCTGAATAACTTTTGATCTAATGATAGGATCTTCACGCTCTAGGACTCAACGGTTCGAGGGAGTGACCTCGAATATGCTAATTAATTAGTGCAGACGATATTTTAAGGTACAAAGTCACGCACAAAAACATACTTTCTCTGAATAAACATACCTTTTCTTTAATGGATTCGGATTTCTGACCTTCAAAATATCAATCGATATCTGGGAAACATGTTCCTCATAATTTGTTAGGAAAGAAGTTTGAACCTCTTAATGTTAATTTTACTTTTTGCGTATTTTTCCATACCTCCAAAACTTTCTAAGCAAAAAAATTTTTTTTCCACATAATTATAAAATTTGTTTATTGAAAAATAATTCCATGTAAAATATAACTTTTAATAAATATTTATATATTTTTTAAAATTTTATTTAATGCTAGTCGAAAAGTTTGAAATTTTACATCATTTTAAAGAATGTAATTTTACATGACCGAATACAAAATTTGAGCGAAATCGGTCAAATAGTTCCTGAGAAATCAAATTTTAAAAAAGTCACATGCAGTTTTTTATTTTGCGCACTGTACAGAGTCAGCAAGTTTATTAAAATTTTTCAAAACTTTGATGATTATGTACCTTTTCTTTCATTGCCTGAGTAATATCCATTGCTTGCTTCTTTGGAAATGGAGTAACAAGTTTATAGATATTTCCCCATTTTTGAGCCCACATGTTTCCTGTCAAAACATGTTTATACGTTAAAAATTATTGATTAAAAACGTTGAAAAAAATACAGATCATTTAGAAGTTATATCTGAATTACCCAGTAAATGAGCTGGAATCGGACCATCATGCTTGATATTGTTTGCTCCGTATTTTGTAATTAGTTTTCGTCTCACATAAGCGTGAAGTTGTTCGTAAAATGGTTTAATTGTTTCCCACAGATGATCGAATTCTTCTGTGATATTGTCGCTTTCAAATTCTTCACGCCACATTTCACCAGCATCAGAAAAACCTGAAAAAAAAAGCTAATTTCGTTGAAAAAACAAACATGAATTGGTTTATTAAAGTCGAATTTTGTAAGCTTGATTCAATGGTGTGTTCTACACATTTTTTTTTGTTTTTTTTTTTGTTTCATTACAAAAAAAAAAAAAATAAATAAAACGTAAGCCGTGGAAAAAACCAGTACTTTTAATTGTTTCAACTTATGGATTTTAGTGAAGGATTTGTTATCTTACACTTTTATACATGCTTTCAACAACAATACTGCAAATGTAAGACTAAGAATGGACATTATTTTTTAATAATGCAATTTTACAAAAGCAATCTATACATACATAATAATAAACGCGGCTGTGTGTGTGTCTGTAATCACAATATATCGCCCCAGAAGCCTCGCCCATTCACGAATTTCGGCACATAATTGTGTTTTGACATAATGAAGAAGTACTTTTTTTCTTTTTCAAAAATTTGGATTAGTTTTTTAGTTATCAGTCATTTTGTAAGAAATTCTATGCTTTTTCGTCTTCAAAGAGTCATATTCAAAAAACTATTAAAAAATGCATATACTTTTCTCCACTATTATAAATGTATGCTAATGCGAACCTTACAATTGAAATATTAATTTTCGACAACTTAAACGAACAATATACGAAGGAATTAATAATTTAATTGTAAGGTTCGCATTAGTTTACATTTATCAAAGTGGAGAAAGGTTTAACTTTTGTATTAAAAATGTGGCAACATATTCGATACGTAAATAGAACGCTTCGCTTTGATATATTTGTCGCTGTTCATAATTGTTATAATAAGTTTTTCTTCTTCTTTTCACGCTCTATTTTTTTTTCTTAAGCGAAGACGATAATTTTTGTAGCGATATAGAAATAGAAATTGATACCATAAAAAATTATATAGAAATAGAAATTGATACCATAAAAAATTAATTCGTTTTCGTGTTCTTTTCATGTATTTAGCATTTTAGTTTTTTTCTCTTAAGCGTTGTAGCTATATAATATATAAAATAGGAATTTAATTGTTTTTGAAGGAACGATCACACTTACCTTGGATCTCTTTGGTTTTTCTATTCTTTATTTTAACAGTTTTTATTAAATGTAATTAGTTATTTTCAGAAAGTTTCAGTTTGCAGGTAAGCACTTAGATTTTAATATTGAAGTTTCATGATTTGCTTTCATAGTAATTGTTGTTCTAAAATATTCGTTGACTTCTTAAAAACCCGATTACTGACATGGCAGAACCGCCTCCGAAAAAACTTTGTATTTTTTCAAAGAAAAAGATATTAAAAAATTCTCCAAGAAGAAGGGCCCAAGAAACGTCTGTGGAACGTCAAAGAAGGATGGAACATGACCGAATTTCGACAAGCAATTCTAGAGCCCAAGAAGTATCAGAGAAACGTCAAAGAAGATTAGAAGAGGATCGTGTATCAACTAGCAGTGCTAGGGCCCGAGAAACACCTGAGGAACGTCAAAGAAGATTGGAAGAGGATCGTGTCTCAACTAGCAGTGTTAGGGCCCGAGAAACACCTCAGGAACATCAAAGAAGATTAGAAGAGGATCGTGTCTCAATTAGCAGTGCTAGGGACCGAGAAACACCTGAGAAACGTCAAAGAAGATTGGAAGAGGATCGTGTCTCTACTAGCAGTGCTAGGGCCCAAGAAACATCTGAAGAACGCGGAAGAAGAATTGTCCACTAATCTTCAGATTTCCTGCTATGCTTTAAAAAACTTTAATTTGTGAAAACCTTTAGCGTGGCGGACAGCTGGCCGCCTTAAGCGGCTAGTCTTAAATAAATTTGAAAAAAAAACAACATCTTTGTCAATTTTCGCAGTCCAATATATTTCCTTTAAATATGTATGGTCTCTTAGTAATTACTGGCAGATCTCCAAATTATTGTGCATAATGTATTCTTACTAGCTAGGGATAATAAAAATAAGCAATAGAGTTTTCATAACTTTGGACAAACATATGTCATTCAAATTACGATTCATGCTAATATAAACAAGCTAATGTCATATAAAAATGAGACAAATGTTCTTTTATAGTAAATTATTTTTTTATGAAGAAAACATATTCTTAAATTTTTGTAGTGGTTAGGTCGACCCTTAAGGTGCATCTTTGTCGACTATTCTTAAATAAGAAACATAAAAAATAATTCAACTCAGTTGAAACGAGCTGAAGGTGTTCAACTTAAAAAGATTTTAATGCAGCGAAATTTGTTGAGTGCTTTGTACGTTTATCACTTGTTAAATTTTTTTTTTCTTTGTTAAAGCACGCACATAATTTGGATGCGTTGATAATTTATCAAATGGCTTGTTGAATTAAAATAAACACGAAGTTTTTTTAAAACCATTCAATAAGATGTTTTTTAAAAAAATTATTTTTGTTTATTATCTGTTCTCTTTATGTTATTTCAAAATAAAATTATTGAATGAAAGTCTATTGAAGAATGAGTAAAACCATTTAACGAGTTCAGCAGTAAAATTCGCAAGTGGGAAATACGACATTAGATGAATTTAGACATTTTAGTGTTGTATCTGCACAACTAAAGTCTAAAAAGTGGTCAGGAGATCTATTTGTCGTATAATAGAAGCAGTTATTTCTACTGATTGAGAAAAAAGAAAAATGAATCGTTCTACAAAACAATGTAATCCTCCATAAAATCATTGGGAAGGAGCTATTTGGACTGATATTTAATGAGTCATCCACCATTCAGTCCAGAAGTTAGCTTTTTTTTTTTTTTCTTTATTTTTTTTTTCACTTAACGGCGGTTGCCTTTTCGAAAAGGAAAATCCTTTTTTGATGAAAATTAATAAGATTACCGCGTATTGTTTTCATCTAAAAAATTAAAATAAATGTGTGAGTTCCGTGACTTTGAGTTTTTAGAGCGCGCTCCAATTCTTCTGAAGTTATCCATCGAAAACTGCCGAAAAAAGTTTAATCGGTTTTAATCTTCGGGAATAGAGATATTCCCCATTTCTCTATTCGCTCTTAAAAACGATTTTTCATTGAATCAAATTATTTTAAATCAATTTGTTTGTAATCAAACTGTTTTGAAAACAAATTTTGCATACAAAATACTTACCTACACTGCGCCGACTGCATATTTGATTGTAACTTTTTCAAACCAAAATTAATATAAAATATGCATTTCGAAATTCAGAATCTGATTCGGGAATTTGAAGCAGAATTGTAAAGCCAGATCCAGTGAGGATGTTTCCTAAGCTTTTTAAAAGCGTGAAATGAATTTTATTCTTCTTAAAGATTTCTGACATTTGTTTAGTTTGTTTTTATAATTTCTCACAGTTTTTTCCCCTGACATAATTATTTAAACTACTACTTGTAAAGGAATTATTATTAAATAAATAATAATGATATCACGTAGAAACTATGCACTGGATTATTTGAAAAGTCGGCAGTCAAACGATTGCTTGCATTTCAAAAGTTCAATGATTTAGGAACGCGCTCCAAAAGCTCCATGCCGAGTAACTCTACCAAAGTTTATTTTATTTATATTTCCTCTAAAATTTTAAATCGAAGATCATAGCTTACTCACCATTCTTACATGCCGCTTCATTAGATAAATTAACATATCTGAGGAAGCTGTTTTTCATTTTTCTTCCTGTCTCATCCCGCCATTGAGACCAGACGTGCTTCAGTTCGTAATAATTATCAGAATCTTTCATAATTTCTGTTACTTCTAAAATGATAATGAGGTGAAAATTATTGTATTACAAAATTTACTTTAAACTATTATGGGGAAATTAAAATATATTTAAAATAAGAGAGATTTCGCATGGCGTTTGTCTTGCGTCAACGTAACGCTTGGTGTTGCGATTCGCTGAGAAATTTTCGCTCATGGGCCGAGAAGCTCAAATAGCGCTAGTTGTAAACTCGTCAAATCATATGAAATCTCTCTTTTCTTACCTGAGTTTTGTGATTGTACAAAATCATTATTTTCAGAGTTTTCCTGAGTGGCTCGTTTGTTAGAATGCTTAGTAAATTAGTTTTAAGGTTACCTATAAGGTTACTTATAAGGTTTTAGTAAATTAGTTTTCTGAAACCTTACAAGTAACCTTAACCTTTAAGACTTAAATTGTAAACATTAATGTAAATTACCTTTTCATAAAGTCATAAAAAGAATTTGTTGAGAAATGACTATTTAGAATCTTGATTAAATATGGAATTTCAGTGTGTACTGGAATGTAGTATATTACAATACCCATTTTCCAATGCATAGTATTATTGACGAAATTTTCAATAATAAAATTTATATCAACCTTGAAATACTAACGTGAATGCTGAATGGAGATGCGTGGGTTAGTATTTTCTACTTAATGATTTATCCCTTCTTTAATTCATTTGTAAAATACTAATAATTCATCTGGTTCTTTGATAGTTAAGCTAATGGTAAAATAAAACCTTAATTTCGTATTTATTTATCATTTTTCCGTTGCAAAACGTGCCGTTTTGGAAGAATGCATCAAAGCAATTTAACTGAATATCTTTAAATATCTGTTAACACTCATTTAATAGCTACAGCTTTTGTTGTTAACAGAAGAGCAAAGTGGTGTTTGTTTAAATCGCATGTGTTTCCATTAAACATACACTGATATGAATAAATACAAAAAATATGTTATGCAAATTACGTTTAGTTTAGTACCACACTGTGTAGATTAATTGGGACATGTAGGGGTGTTAGATCAGATTAGATCTGAGTTGGTCGAAAAACATCAGTATAAAACCGTTTGAGTTTTTTTTCTTTCTTTTTTTGATCAGAAAACGGCGCTGCTTAGAAACGGAATTTAAGCAAGTACAGACATAAGTATTTCCCTGTAAGGTAATACCATACACGCAAGGAACATTTCAATATGACTTGGTCGTAATTAATTGGCCACAATTTCCTTGTCAAAATTTAAGAATTGGTCACTTGATGATTCAAACTGAAAAATTAATATAATGTTGCTTGATTGGTAAGAAAACTCACCAGATTTAAATGCAATTGAAATTGTAGACTATTTTAAAGAGTTAATTAGGTTAGATAAATGTCATAGAAAAATATATCTAAAACCACGATGAAAAATTAAAAAATATATACGCACTAATCTATCGAGTTAATGGCAAATCGCCAAGAATATTAAGGATTTTATTAATGTTCAGATCGCAAAATAAAAAACGGGCGGCCCTGAATAACTTTTGATCGCATCTCCAGATTTAACAACTCAATCTTAATGATTCGCGAGGATGATCTCAATTATGCTATTAATTAGAGCAGACGATAATTTAAGTTACGAAATGAATCACAAAAATGCATTTTCTCAGAATAAACATACCTTTTTTTAGATGGATTCGGATTTGTCCCCTGAAATGTAGGGAGTAGTCACTGTCTGGGAAAATTTGGTTCTAATGTCGTATTTCTAAAATTTGATTCTCAGGAACTATTCGACCAATTTCATTCAAAATTTGCATTTAGCCATGTAAAATTGCATTCTTTGAAATGATGTAAGGAAAATTTTATGCCCTACAGAAATCCCCCCCCCCACTATTATTAAAAAACTAATAAACATAATAAATAATTACCAGAAGTTATTTTTTTTGCATGGAATTATCTTTGGATAAACGAATTTAATAATTGTGTGCTAAATTTTTTTATTTCGCTTAAAAAGCTCTCGACATATAACGAAATACGCATAAAATAAAATTAGCATTAAGGGGTCCTAGCTTTGAACCGCTCTGCTGATCAAATGATTGGGACCATATTTACCAGATTGTGGTTATGGTTACTCCCTATATTTTGGGGGTCACAAATCCAAATCCGTAAAAAAAAAGTATGTTTATCTTGAGAAAATGCGTTTTTGTGTATGATGCTGTACTTTAAAACATGGTTTTCACTTATTAATTAACATACTTGAGGTCAGTCCTTCGAACCATAAGATTGAGTCCTAAATCGTGAAGATCCGATTATTAGATCAAGAGTTATTCAGGATGGCCCGTTATTTATTTTGTATACTGTTCATAAAGAAATAGTATAAATAAAAGCAATCTTGTGTTTTTTTACAAAAATGAAATAATTTTTCTGTACTGGTACATTAGTAGAGTATTGTAATAATACGTTATCAGTTTAATTACTGTTAAATTAATCTAATTATTACTAATTTGAGACACTTTCCTACACCGAGAAAAAAAATAAAGTCAAAACTACCAGAATATGGTAAAATTTACTTTGCTTCTGTCTTTATGGGAACACGAAAAAGCTTATTGATTTCTACCGTAAAATTAGCAATAATATGTGGTTTTATTTCCATTTTGTTTCAGGGTAAATGTGGTAAAATTTAGTAATTATGATGCCTCAGGCTTCCAAACCTTTTTATCACTGCGGACCGGTCAGTGTTTGAAAATTTTACCACGGATAGCTGAGGTTCGAGGAGGATCGTTGATTGTTTATATTTCAGATTGTTTTGACTTAATAATTTTAATTTAATTGTATTTAAACATGCCTTTAAAATGAAATACAATTACATGAGCGGTATTGGTGCTGCTTTAGGGTGACCTTTCGTCCATGGAAAGTCGTACAAACCCGATAGAAATAACCACACCAAATAAAGAAGATTAGAAGAGGATCGTGTCTCAATTAGCAGTGCTAGGGACCGAGAAACACCTGAGAAACGTCAAAGAAGATTGGAAGAGGATCGTGTCTCTACTAGCAGTGCTAGGGCCCAAGAAACATCTGAAGAACGCGGAAGAAGAATTGTCCACTAATCTTCAGATTTCCTGCTATGCTTTAAAAAACTTTAATTTGTGAAAACCTTTAGCGTGGCGGACAGCTGGCCGCCTTAAGCGGCTAGTCTTAAATAAATTTGAAAAAAAAACAACATCTTTGTCAATTTTCGCAGTCCAATATATTTCCTTTAAATATGTATGGTCTCTTAGTAATTACTGGCAGATCTCCAAATTATTGTGCATAATGTATTCTTACTAGCTAGGGATAATAAAAATAAGCAATAGAGTTTTCATAACTTTGGACAAACATATGTCATTCAAATTACGATTCATGCTAATATAAACAAGCTAATGTCATATAAAAATGAGACAAATGTTCTTTTATAGTAAATTATTTTTTTATGAAGAAAACATATTCTTAAATTTTTGTAGTGGTTAGGTCGACCCTTAAGGTGCATCTTTGTCGACTATTCTTAAATAAGAAACATAAAAAATAATTCAACTCAGTTGAAACGAGCTGAAGGTGTTCAACTTAAAAAGATTTTAATGCAGCGAAATTTGTTGAGTGCTTTGTACGTTTATCACTTGTTAAATTTTTTTTTTCTTTGTTAAAGCACGCACATAATTTGGATGCGTTGATAATTTATCAAATGGCTTGTTGAATTAAAATAAACACGAAGTTTTTTTAAAACCATTCAATAAGATGTTTTTTAAAAAAATTATTTTTGTTTATTATCTGTTCTCTTTATGTTATTTCAAAATAAAATTATTGAATGAAAGTCTATTGAAGAATGAGTAAAACCATTTAACGAGTTCAGCAGTAAAATTCGCAAGTGGGAAATACGACATTAGATGAATTTAGACATTTTAGTGTTGTATCTGCACAACTAAAGTCTAAAAAGTGGTCAGGAGATCTATTTGTCGTATAATAGAAGCAGTTATTTCTACTGATTGAGAAAAAAGAAAAATGAATCGTTCTACAAAACAATGTAATCCTCCATAAAATCATTGGGAAGGAGCTATTTGGACTGATATTTAATGAGTCATCCACCATTCAGTCCAGAAGTTAGCTTTTTTTTTTTTTTCTTTATTTTTTTTTTCACTTAACGGCGGTTGCCTTTTCGAAAAGGAAAATCCTTTTTTGATGAAAATTAATAAGATTACCGCGTATTGTTTTCATCTAAAAAATTAAAATAAATGTGTGAGTTCCGTGACTTTGAGTTTTTAGAGCGCGCTCCAATTCTTCTGAAGTTATCCATCGAAAACTGCCGAAAAAAGTTTAATCGGTTTTAATCTTCGGGAATAGAGATATTCCCCATTTCTCTATTCGCTCTTAAAAACGATTTTTCATTGAATCAAATTATTTTAAATCAATTTGTTTGTAATCAAACTGTTTTGAAAACAAATTTTGCATACAAAATACTTACCTACACTGCGCCGACTGCATATTTGATTGTAACTTTTTCAAACCAAAATTAATATAAAATATGCATTTCGAAATTCAGAATCTGATTCGGGAATTTGAAGCAGAATTGTAAAGCCAGATCCAGTGAGGATGTTTCCTAAGCTTTTTAAAAGCGTGAAATGAATTTTATTCTTCTTAAAGATTTCTGACATTTGTTTAGTTTGTTTTTATAATTTCTCACAGTTTTTTCCCCTGACATAATTATTTAAACTACTACTTGTAAAGGAATTATTATTAAATAAATAATAATGATATCACGTAGAAACTATGCACTGGATTATTTGAAAAGTCGGCAGTCAAACGATTGCTTGCATTTCAAAAGTTCAATGATTTAGGAACGCGCTCCAAAAGCTCCATGCCGAGTAACTCTACCAAAGTTTATTTTATTTATATTTCCTCTAAAATTTTAAATCGAAGATCATAGCTTACTCACCATTCTTACATGCCGCTTCATTAGATAAATTAACATATCTGAGGAAGCTGTTTTTCATTTTTCTTCCTGTCTCATCCCGCCATTGAGACCAGACGTGCTTCAGTTCGTAATAATTATCAGAATCTTTCATAATTTCTGTTACTTCTAAAATGATAATGAGGTGAAAATTATTGTATTACAAAATTTACTTTAAACTATTATGGGGAAATTAAAATATATTTAAAATAAGAGAGATTTCGCATGGCGTTTGTCTTGCGTCAACGTAACGCTTGGTGTTGCGATTCGCTGAGAAATTTTCGCTCATGGGCCGAGAAGCTCAAATAGCGCTAGTTGTAAACTCGTCAAATCATATGAAATCTCTCTTTTCTTACCTGAGTTTTGTGATTGTACAAAATCATTATTTTCAGAGTTTTCCTGAGTGGCTCGTTTGTTAGAATGCTTAGTAAATTAGTTTTAAGGTTACCTATAAGGTTACTTATAAGGTTTTAGTAAATTAGTTTTCTGAAACCTTACAAGTAACCTTAACCTTTAAGACTTAAATTGTAAACATTAATGTAAATTACCTTTTCATAAAGTCATAAAAAGAATTTGTTGAGAAATGACTATTTAGAATCTTGATTAAATATGGAATTTCAGTGTGTACTGGAATGTAGTATATTACAATACCCATTTTCCAATGCATAGTATTATTGACGAAATTTTCAATAATAAAATTTATATCAACCTTGAAATACTAACGTGAATGCTGAATGGAGATGCGTGGGTTAGTATTTTCTACTTAATGATTTATCCCTTCTTTAATTCATTTGTAAAATACTAATAATTCATCTGGTTCTTTGATAGTTAAGCTAATGGTAAAATAAAACCTTAATTTCGTATTTATTTATCATTTTTCCGTTGCAAAACGTGCCGTTTTGGAAGAATGCATCAAAGCAATTTAACTGAATATCTTTAAATATCTGTTAACACTCATTTAATAGCTACAGCTTTTGTTGTTAACAGAAGAGCAAAGTGGTGTTTGTTTAAATCGCATGTGTTTCCATTAAACATACACTGATATGAATAAATACAAAAAATATGTTATGCAAATTACGTTTAGTTTAGTACCACACTGTGTAGATTAATTGGGACATGTAGGGGTGTTAGATCAGATTAGATCTGAGTTGGTCGAAAAACATCAGTATAAAACCGTTTGAGTTTTTTTTCTTTCTTTTTTTGATCAGAAAACGGCGCTGCTTAGAAACGGAATTTAAGCAAGTACAGACATAAGTATTTCCCTGTAAGGTAATACCATACACGCAAGGAACATTTCAATATGACTTGGTCGTAATTAATTGGCCACAATTTCCTTGTCAAAATTTAAGAATTGGTCACTTGATGATTCAAACTGAAAAATTAATATAATGTTGCTTGATTGGTAAGAAAACTCACCAGATTTAAATGCAATTGAAATTGTAGACTATTTTAAAGAGTTAATTAGGTTAGATAAATGTCATAGAAAAATATATCTAAAACCACGATGAAAAATTAAAAAATATATACGCACTAATCTATCGAGTTAATGGCAAATCGCCAAGAATATTAAGGATTTTATTAATGTTCAGATCGCAAAATAAAAAACGGGCGGCCCTGAATAACTTTTGATCGCATCTCCAGATTTAACAACTCAATCTTAATGATTCGCGAGGATGATCTCAATTATGCTATTAATTAGAGCAGACGATAATTTAAGTTACGAAATGAATCACAAAAATGCATTTTCTCAGAATAAACATACCTTTTTTTAGATGGATTCGGATTTGTCCCCTGAAATGTAGGGAGTAGTCACTGTCTGGGAAAATTTGGTTCTAATGTCGTATTTCTAAAATTTGATTCTCAGGAACTATTCGACCAATTTCATTCAAAATTTGCATTTAGCCATGTAAAATTGCATTCTTTGAAATGATGTAAGGAAAATTTTATGCCCTACAGAAATCCCCCCCCCCCACTATTATTAAAAAACTAATAAACATAATAAATAATTACCAGAAGTTATTTTTTTTGCATGGAATTATCTTTGGATAAACGAATTTAATAATTGTGTGCTAAATTTTTTTATTTCGCTTAAAAAGCTCTCGACATATAACGAAATACGCATAAAATAAAATTAGCATTAAGGGGTCCTAGCTTTGAACCGCTCTGCTGATCAAATGATTGGGACCATATTTACCAGATTGTGGTTATGGTTACTCCCTATATTTTGGGGGTCACAAATCCAAATCCGTAAAAAAAAAGTATGTTTATCTTGAGAAAATGCGTTTTTGTGTATGATGCTGTACTTTAAAACATGGTTTTCACTTATTAATTAACATACTTGAGGTCAGTCCTTCGAACCATAAGATTGAGTCCTAAATCGTGAAGATCCGATTATTAGATCAAGAGTTATTCAGGATGGCCCGTTATTTATTTTGTATACTGTTCATAAAGAAATAGTATAAATAAAAGCAATCTTGTGTTTTTTTACAAAAATGAAATAATTTTTCTGTACTGGTACATTAGTAGAGTATTGTAATAATACGTTATCAGTTTAATTACTGTTAAATTAATCTAATTATTACTAATTTGAGACACTTTCCTACACCGAGAAAAAAAATAAAGTCAAAACTACCAGAATATGGTAAAATTTACTTTGCTTCTGTCTTTATGGGAACACGAAAAAGCTTATTGATTTCTACCGTAAAATTAGCAATAATATGTGGTTTTATTTCCATTTTGTTTCAGGGTAAATGTGGTAAAATTTAGTAATTATGATGCCTCAGGCTTCCAAACCTTTTTATCACTGCGGACCGGTCAGTGTTTGAAAATTTTACCACGGATAGCTGAGGTTCGAGGAGGATCGTTGATTGTTTATATTTCAGATTGTTTTGACTTAATAATTTTAATTTAATTGTATTTAAACATGCCTTTAAAATGAAATACAATTACATGAGCGGTATTGGTGCTGCTTTAGGGTGACCTTTCGTCCATGGAAAGTCGTACAAACCCGATAGAAATAACCACAGTAAATGAAATTGTAA
Source organism: Parasteatoda lunata (assembly GCA_949128135.1). Taxonomy (NCBI): domain Eukaryota; kingdom Metazoa; phylum Arthropoda; class Arachnida; order Araneae; family Theridiidae; genus Parasteatoda; species Parasteatoda lunata. Next base: position 88,105,285 of record OX421974.1, on the reverse strand, counting down.
AAAAAATCATTGGGCAGCCCGGTACCATTTGATCCACGGCCCGGTACTGATCCGTGGCTTTGAGGTTGGAGACCACTATCTCAGAGCATGTCATACATTTACTTAAATTTACTTTTCAGTTAAAAATTTTTTACTAAATGTACCGTAATAAGGACTAAAATTTTGATAACAAGAATTTCCGGTAAACCGTTACCATGTGAATGGAAAAATATCCAAAATGAATAGTTTATATACCATATGCTTATTATACAGAATTATGGTTTTGTTTACCAGAAATTGTCATCACCATACCGTGCAATAATTTTACCAGAAGTTTTTTCTCCGAGTAGTACTTCATATCTCAACATTTGGATTCAAGTATTAGAATATTAAATCCTTTTTTTTAATTTTTTTTAAATAATATACAATAAAGATATATTTTGTTACCTGGTTCTAATGATAAAGTGCATGGCTCCAGAAGAGACGACATGTAACTGCAGACTTTTGCCTTTGCATACACATCCTGCATGTCTGCAATGATATCATTGAACTACAACAAACAAAATTTAATTTATTAAACAAGAGACAAAAAAAAAAAAAAAAAAAGAGTTGAAAAAATACTTTGTTTAAAAAAATAATAAACAGAAATTTAAATTGAAATCATTTTATATTTTTATGTCAAATATAAAAACAACTTTTAATAGTACTCTGCATTCTAAAAAAATTCCGGATCAAATTATGGTAAGAAGTACCGGCACTCAGGGTACCGGTAATTTTTACCTTAAAATCTATTTTCAGCGGAACATGTTACGAAACAAAACAATCTGAGAAACCATAATTTTAACAATAATAATTATCGTTAAATCACTCTAATTAAATAAATATTATTGTAAAAATTACGATATAATATTTTAGAGTGAAAATGAATTTTACGGTAAGATGGATTTTGCAGTAAAATTGATTTTACGGATCTTTATACCGTAATTTTATTCAGAATTTTTTATTTGTGTGTGATATGACCAGAAATTAGTCAAGAACAAAAAATAACGCATTATCTAGATTTCAATATTCTTTTTCAAATAGAATTTTAAAAAAAATTGCGACAAACTAATTTTCAAAGATTGTAAATTATTGTACCACGTTTGGAATACTTAAGAGCTTATATTTTAAACTGAAATTATCTTATCTTTATGATCAAGAGAATTCTAAGTTTAATTATTTCTGTTTGTATCACAGAGTAATCTTCTCAAAACAAAAATTAAAGTATTATCTAGATTTTAATATTATCTATCAAATAGTAATCAGAAAAGTTTAAAAAAAAATTCTGATAAATTAATTCCGAAGAATGTTATAAACTTTTTAGAGCATATATCTCAAAACTTGATAACATTAGTTATTAAATATGTAATAATAAATCTTGAAATGAATCAACATTTTTTATATTTTTAGTTATTTTTGTACTATTTTTTATTTAAATCATTGATGAAGGAAATTGAAGTAATTTTTAATTCCAGGAAAAATAATTTTTGAATAAAAATAACGTTTTGACGAAATTTAGTAGTTCCTAAGAATACACTGAAAAATGCATGAGATTTCGATTTATATTTGTAGGGTACATTTCTATTAGTAGGGAACATTTCTATTAGTGGGGTACATTCTAGTAGGGTACATTCTATATATATAATAGATGGAATTGCCAATTCCTTAACTTTGAAGTTTAATAAATAACCAAGTTTAATTTAACCAATTTTTAATTAATCTCTCAAAATTGTTATACTTATAGCTTTTTCTTATTTTCTGATATTTTGCGATAAGTCACAAAAAGTTCATCTTCCTAAACAGTTAGACATTTATAAATATTCTTTACAGACATACTTTTTTCTGAGTATTGCAAAATTTTGTAGCTACCTCAGTGAATTTTTGTTCAGATAGAGCAGCTGTTCCTAAAATGGATAGAGCTTTGAACCATCTGTAGGCTGTTTCATTTTTGCCTTTGAAGTTCTTCCACGCAAAAGAAGTTGCTTTTTTCCAAGTTTCCTTAGCGAATTTTGCTCGCTCTTCTGACATTCGTAACTGTTAAAAAAACAAAACCTTGTATCAATAGTAATATTAATGTTTTAATTTTAGCTTTTTCATGAATCATAAAATAACTAGGTGTCTACCAATTACAAAGAGGCAGGACAAATTTTTTACGAGCCAACATGTAATAGAATAAAAAGTAGAAAAACCACGTTTTGTTTCTATATTTTGAAGAGACAATCATTATTTTCAATTTAGTACTATCCATAATTAAATAAAGTGATGGCTTAGAAGTATGGTTTACAATTTTGATGCGTAATATTGCTATGCAAGAAAAAACACATTATATATTTGCTTAATATTCAAACATGCTTTTTAGTTTTAAAGACAAATAAAACAGATATTTTTTTTTGGTTCGAAGTGAAATCTGAGTTAAAGATCTATTTTAAGTTATCAACATCAGATCAGTTTTTTTTTTTTGGATGTTGTGATTAGAAAAAGCCATTTCCCTTGAAACATTCAAATTTCCAGCCCCCCCCCTTTAAACAGATTTTTGTTGTGACCGGGACTAATTTTAAGAGCTATTTAATTTTTTTTATATAGTAAAATTAATAAACTTGAATTTAACAAATAATATGCAAAGATTAATTGTATTAATGTGGATATTAGTTATTGAAAACATTTTTTATATACCGGGTGCTCCAAAAGTGTCTGGTAATTTAAAAAAATCAATAAAAGAAGAACGCAAGGAGATAAAAATATAGAATTTGATGCGCTTTGCTTAGGATGAAAGATACTTATTCTTACTATGTTAAAAAGTTAGCTGCAATTTTCGTGAATACTGGCGTTGATGACGGCAAAAACTGTAAAACATTGTTTTTTACTATATGTCTGTCCATTTAAATTAAAATATCTTACGTAATAAGATTGCACCATAGTGTTCCTGCAGATAATGGTTATTTAGAAAAAAATTATGCAGTTTTTTAAGAAGCAGCGAAATTCGCAACTTAGTAGGAAATTTGAAACTAATTTTGATTCTTGGGGAGAAAGAATTTCTGACTCCTTAAGAAAGAGCAAATGTTGTTTACTGAACATTTTAACCATTTCCGTTTTTCTTTGATTGATTTTTTAAAATTGTTTTTCGCTTTTGTTGCGCACATTATGTCGAAACTCCTCGGTAAATTAAAGTTTTTTCGACTGAAAAACGCAAAACTGATAGCATCTATCATCATAAACTATAGCTGAGATGCCAATCCTCGAAAATATATTCTGTTTTAAACTTGAACATGATGTTAATAATCTCAAACGAGTTTTAAAAGATTGAGAACTAAGTCTGAATTTAAGGCAAGACCAAGTCCACAGTTTTTAAAAGATTTAAGGATTAGCTGATTCAAAGTTTAATAGGAAGTATCTATTATAAAAATTTTTAGCCCATAAAAACACGCGAGTTTCTCCCTCTTTTTTCTATAAAGTGAGAAAGAAAAATGATACCTTAATCTTTCTTAACGAGGACGAAGAACAGAACTATAATCTGAACTCCGAAAGTTCGAGATGTATGTGGACGTGTAATGTATTTAAAGCAATTACTGAACATACCACACAGGAAATATTAAGCACACCAAACATCTAAAATAACTGAACAATTATTCACACAAAAAACAATAAACCAAGTTTTCTTAATGTATTTCGTTCATTAACATGAGAACAATTAAAATCACTTACATATTCTTTCTTGTTATGCTCCGTAAGATTACTTTGATAGTTCCACGACGCTATCACAGCTTTATTGGCGATTTTTTCAGATTGACGATCATTGTCATGAAGGAATCGAAGAGCCGCTTCTAAATCTGTGTTATTACCGCTGACATATTTGTCCTGTTTATTTAGACACGCTGCTGATACACTTACTGCAAGGACTACTACAGGCAGAACACGCAGCAACCCCATGATGGAAATTCTGAAAAAACTTATTAAATAATAAATAATAAGTGAAATAAAATTTGGTTAGTATAAAATACCGAATCCATTATGGATTATAAAATATTGTTGTGTTGACTACCGTTACATAAATTATACGTTCATATATATATATATATATATATATATATAATTGCACTATCCGGCCAAAAGCATCCTTGCACCCAGTGGTGCGGACTGAGAGCTCTGATGCATGTACAATATAGTGTTGGTCCCTCTTTTGCATCGATGCACATATCTGGGAAGGCTTCCCACTAATTTTTAGGTGATAGCCATAGGAATTAAGATTCAGGTGACCATTATAGCTGAAGTAAGTTCCGACAATGAAAAGGTCGGTTTAGCTGGTAAAGTAATCTGCGTTCTAGTTCGCCTCTAAGGTTTTTTTAAGGTCCTTTTAAGGTTTTTTAGTGATTTTAATTAATATTTTTTATTCTGATGACAATTCTTAAATTTTGACACATTTAAATTTGGATGTCAAATGTTTAGATTTCAAAACTGAGGTTTTCAAAACTGATAATTTCAGCACATAATTTTCGTGCACGCTAGGAGACACTCGAAGTTTGAGAAATATGTTTGGTAGAAAACAAAATTGACGTTTTTTTAAAATTGAAATAACAACTTTAAAAAAAAAAATAGTAAAAATACGAGTATATACTCCATTAGTTTTGATTTAAAAAAAGATAAAACATTTACCTAAAAAAGGATTTTTCTTCGATTATTATAATTTATATCATCATCAGCTGCTGCCACCCTGTCATAAATTGTAACAATTTAATAAAACGTAAATCTTCAACCAAACACCTGCTATCTATATCTTTTCTTGTACTGACAATCATTCAGAAAATGTTGTCGATTGAATTTTTTTATCACTTGCAAGATAGCGGATATTTTTTTCATTAAAAGTTATTTAATACTGATAGCTGTTTGTTATCCTATGTAATGTTTTCTGTACTTAAAATGCAACTGTTTTAATAAGTTTGTTTTTTTCTTATATACTGAACTTCTTTTAAAAATTTTTTAAACATTTTGTTAAAAAAATACTGATGTTTGGGAAAAATTTAAGATAAAAACGTTGCTTTCCTTTTAGTTCCTTTAATTTCAAGTTGCGTTGAATTTCAAATATTTTTTTTTGTGTTTAATGTTAAATTTTTTAATTCGAAAATATCGACATGAAGTGTAGGATATTCGGAATGCATAATTTAGAAACATTACTTTAGTTTGTTTTTTTCGAAATGGAATGATTTATTTTGGATTTTAGTTCATAAATTGCCTCATTGAAGATTTGTGTATATATGTTGTTGAAATGATTTTTTATATGTTGTTGAAATTATATACTAGCATACAAAATACGAAAGAATGCATGAATTTTCATAAAAGTTTATGAGGTGTGCCTATCATTGCCTTAATAACTCCATGATAGGTTTCCAATCGGTTTTTGTTAGTGTATTATTGAAGTGTATTTTGTGTTTGTATATTTATGTATTTTGTATTAGTGTGTGGTGTAACTAACTACCACTACAAATAATAAATACGAATTCACTAGTATATAAGACATGTTAACTTGATTCTATCCTGAGGTACTTTTTGATAGAGGACGATTGACATGGTCGATAAATAATTCCCCACATTGGTGACCTGCGGACGTGATTCGAACACGCAGTATCGCCCATTTCACAAAAATCTCGACAGTAACGCCTACTTCGTTGGATGGTCCACTTAAACTTGCTTAATATAAACTGCTCAAAAAAAAAAAAAAAAAAGAAAAAAAAAACAAATAAAAAAAAAAGACCCTGTGAAGTAAATAAAGTCTCCCGGTAATAAACAATATAGAAAAAAAAATGAGCGAAATGCTATAAAAAATGAAGAAAAATAAAAATTATGAGCGAAATGCTACAAAGAGATGAAGTAAAATATAATGAGCTAAATTAATAAATATATTAATAGCATGAATCAACTAGTGGTAATCGTTAATCGAATTCTATCCCGGATAAAATTCTGGAAGGGGAGTAATGTGGTGTAACTAACTACCACTACAAATAATAAATACGAATTCACTAGTATATAAGACATGTTAACTTGATTCTATCCTGAGGTACCTTTTGATAAATGACGGTTGACATGGTCGATAAATAATTCCCCACAAGTGTATTACGAGCAATTTTGTTGAAAAAGTATCAATACTTCTTTTTAATTGTATCACTTGTTATCACTAATTATACCATTAATATCACTACACCACTAGTTAAGATCGATATTTATAGATAATAATTTAGCAATTTATTTATACTAATTTAGTAATAATACTTTGTACATAATATATTTTAGCATAAATATAGGACAATGAGAGCTGTATTTAACCCTTTATATCACCTTGTTGCATATCTGCAACATACACAAAAAGCCTATGTCTTTGCCCCAACAAATTTTGGAGGACGATTGTCGGCCAAAACCAGTGCGCCAAGATGAAATTGGGCACTAGCCTAATTGGGCTAACAAAAGAATCAGATGCAAATACCCAAAATGCAAAGGATTTACACAAACTATTTGTGAGAAATGTGGTGTAGGACTTTGCTACAACAAAAGTAACAACTGTTTTAAAAATTTTCATCTGAATTAAAATTTTTGAATCTTTCAATCTTAGTGCCATTTTTCACAATGTTGCAGGAGTGCAACAAGCTCTTTTTTGTCATTTTGCATAATGTTGCAGAAATGCAATAATCAATTTTTTCGATAATTTTTTTTATTTTATGTTATAAATTTTTTTTATTATTTTTTACATGCTTAGAATGAGGTATTCTAATGAATGAGTAATTTTTATTAAAATCAGAGATGTTGGGATATAAAGGGTTAATTTACATTTTTTACTTCTGTTTTCAACTGTTTATTGGATATTGTCAAACATGTTATTAAATCAACGAAACACAGACATGGCTAATTGAATTTAGAATTTTAATAAACGAAAGAAATGAATAAAAATAGTACGTTTTACTGTTTATAAAATAAACATTGAAACAAATTAAGTGTTGCCAGATATGTAATTATAATAGTAATACTAAAATAAACGAAGCTGCTTAAACGAACTGTGGAAACAGTACGTAATGTTAACTGATTGCTCAATTTTCAACAAAACATGTTGTCCTCGGACTAAATTAAACCCCAGAGTACAATTATCTTTTGAGGCTCGCAAAAAGTCTGATAAATTCAACACGATGTTTAGAAACCAATGAAATATTACTGCCATTAAAAACTGATGGCTTAATTTTTCATTTCCAATATTGATATATCAAGTCTAGTTTTAACGTGTGTAAATTCTTCTCATAAGTAAAGTTTATTTCATTCGAACCGTAATAAACTAAATGCAACTTTAACCCTTTTTTTAATCGCATCTCTTTCCTTTGTTAGGGAATTTGTTGTTTAAACCTTTGGCATTTGTCAACCTGATATACTTATATAATTTCTGTAACTAGAAAATGGGGCAAACTAAAACACAAATCAATATCTTTAATACAATATTATTATAGGCAACAATAAGTTAACATTTAAACGAAATATAGTAACGATGCAATAAAAGTAGCTAATACTATTGATCCTTTTTTCAATAGTATCAGTGATGTCGATACTTTTTTTGATTCTTATTCGATTTTCTTTCAATACTATGTCACTATATACACGATATCCCTTCTTCTACTTATTTGGTTAATTATTTTATTTCACGTGTGGCTTTTTTCAAGAATGTTAACTATTAAGAAGCATATTATTTAAGATTTCCGTTGCAGTGAAAATAAATAATTTTAGATTTCAGCTATTGAATTAAGAAATAAGGAAGATGAAGTGGTGAATCAACGAATCGGTAAATTAGTGAATAAGCGCATTAGCAAAGGGAGGAATCAACGAAAGAGTGAATCAGTTTATAAATAAATAAAAAGTGTTTATAAACTTTTAAGTAGAGGCAGTCAACGACTTTTTTTAATTTCTTATTTTTCTCCAATAGGAGAAATATCTAACCTTTAACTTAATTTCATACTACTTCAGCTACGAACGCAATTTCTAATGCTAATTATAAAACCATTTACTGTCTTAGCTGTCATTTAAATAGTAAATCTTGCAACCTTTTAAACATGTAGTTTTAAATCTTTCAAACGCGGCAAGTGCTCTCCACGTCAAAGAAACCTATCTAATAAATTTTGATTTTAGCGAATGAATAAAGAAAAAATGAAAAGGAAGTGGTGAATCAGCGAATCAACGAATGCGTGAATTAGTGAATAAGCGCATTAGTGAAGAAATGAATCAGCAAACTAGTGAATCAGGTTTTTAAAAAAGTGGCAAAATTCTAATACTTAAACAGAAAAAAAAAACTTACCTCTCTATCACCGTTTCTCATATTGGAGCGTTACATATTGAAACGCATTGAACATAACGGGCGAAAATAAAGCAGCAAAACATTACCAAGTTATTGTTACGTCAATCGAAATTTATTTTTAAGAAATGTAAATTGCGGTAATACTAAAATAATAACTATCTTTAGATATCTCTGACTCTTCGAGCAGGTGCAATACCTGTATTTACGAGAGAACGGAATGTGTCATATGCTCTTAGAAATCGAGTTGATTAGAAACTAGATATTCTAGAAAGTTAAGGAATTATTACTCCCGTTGACACTAGTGACTGGTGTTCTTTTTTACTAGTTATTCCAAGCCTAATGGAGGAGTTAGACTCTGCGTAGATAATAAGAGTGGTGTAAATGAAAGGCTAGTGTCTGCAAATTTTTTAATGCGCCGCATTTACGATGTATTGTGCAGCAATAAAAATTCAGTTTATTACAGTGAACTAGATTTAGTTAAAACATATTTATATTTTAAAGTGGATGAACAAAGTAGCATCATCCGAAAAATTAATACACACAAAGGTACGTATCGTATGAAAAGATTAAGTTTTGGAATCAAAACAGCTCTTTCAGAATTCAATAGACTGTTATCACAGGCACTACAGGGTTTACGAAATTGTGACGCATATTTTGATGACATAATCGTCCATGGTGCCCCGGAAAAAAGAATGTGCTTACTATCTCAGACTTACAACGGCTTTCAGAGTACAATCTGCATGGGAGCAGGAAAAAATGCTCATTTTTCCTAACACGAACTAAATATTTAGGGTACGTAATAAAGAAAAATAAATTAATAAAATCGTAGAATAAAGTTCATGTTGTTTCTGAAATGCGAAGACCTACAAACGGGGATGAAGTTTGAAGATTTCTTGGCATGATCACTTCTTATTACTCACGTTTTCTCCCTGACTTTTCAACACTGCCATATCCTCTTCGCAGATCGCAGAAAGAATGTAGATTTCAATGAACAGCTTCATGTAAATCAGCATTTATGAAATTGAAAGCTGAAATGTGCATTATCTGTGTTTTAGTACCATTTTATCCGAATTTGTATTTTGTCTGACGTTGGATGCCAGTCCAGTTGGAATCGCTGCGGTGCTTAGTCATATCGTTAATGAACAAGAGAAACCTATTATCTGTGTGTCTAGATCATTGACATCCTCGGAAATGAACTATTATGTTCAGTTAGACAGTGAAGATTTAGCAATAATTTTCGCAGTTAGAAATGGTTTCGCAGTTAGGAACATCTATGGAAGAAACTCTGGTAACGGACAATGAACTACATACTAGAATTTTCGAACATAATCGAGCTTTATCATAAATGACATCAGCCCGATTGCTTCTTTCGTTCTAAATTTATGAAAATAACATTGATATTATTAAAAGTTTTACCACTAAATCACACAGCACAAGATACAAGTCAAAATTAATCAATGTTTTTAAAAATATTTTTATTATCTGTAACAGAGTATTTACTGGCTTCTTTGTGTAAAATTTGACTTTTGTAAGGAACATCATAGAATAATTAGTACTGAAACATAAATATTTTTTAAAGATGAAAAATAAGTAGCTCTAATAAACTATGGACACACCATTGGGTTTCCAATTTTCCAACCAATGGTTTCATTTTTGTTTTGTTCTTTTAGCCAATCATATAAAGGCCTGAAGTATTCCAAGATTGCAGATGCGTCCATTTTGTCAGTTTTTCCCTTTGTTATCACTTTCATTGCTTCTCTCCAAGATACAGAACTACCCAACTTCAATGTGTCACTAAAACGTTAAAAAATTAAATAATAGTTATTAGTAAATGAAATTAAGAAAAATATCTTCATTTTATTTATTATTCTTGCTCTATAATTTATTTTTAACCTCTTTCTTTTTGCTCCCGTCAAAAGGACGGAGTGAATTTTCACCTTCAATTTTTCGTGCCCGCGATATTTCTGGGCTGGAGTGTTAAAAAACAACGCGCGCAAAAAAAAAAGATTAAATTATTCTATTTCCTATGCCTGAAATCATATTTATTTCTCAATCTATACACCATGTGTCAGTATTAGTCTATTTGTAATATGTTTAGAAGTAGTTTGTTTTAAATTAGATGTCAGCATGCATCATTATTTGAAGCTAAATATTAACTTAAAATAAAAATTGAATACATATATTGTACATAAACTTAGTTTATATAATTGCCAAAAAAAGGGAATTCCTACGATTACTATATCACTGTTTATTGCCAAACACTTTCGAATTCTCTTGAGCTACGACTTTCTAAAACCTGTAGTCATTGAGGTCAGAGAAATTATTATTTAGTTTAAAAAAAATATCATATAATAGAACATTTTTTTTAACGAAATTCTTCAATTAAGATATATGCCACAGAAGGGATAACAATGTATTTAGCTTTGTTACGCATTATGATTAAAATTAAAAATCTCCCCTAATTATAAATTTTATACAGCTATTAACTATTACCCTTAAAGATATAATTAAAAATAAATTTTAATTATGTTTTAAAATTTAATTAAAATATTCAGTTTTACGTAAGCGATAGGCTTCAAATAATTTATTTTAAGAAAAATTTAGCTTATATGGAAAAGAAAACCTTTGACTCGGAAAACGGAAAGACGTGTTGTGTGCTTTTTAATATGCATAGCAATTACATTATACTCAATAACACATTACATTAGACTTAATATGTTAGATATTTCATCTAAGAATTATCTTCAGTATAGACTACAAGCTCTGATGAGACTACAATCTAATCATTCATCACATAAGTTTAAAGTACTTTACATTCCCTTTTACAAAAACTAAAATGGAAAATGCTAATTTATATATTGGTGTCAAAAAGAAATCTTATGTTAGTTGTTCTATGGTAATAGGAAACTAAATGGAAATTTTTTTATTTAAGCATTTATTAAATTAAAAAAATCAAGTTGAAAGTTTTGTAACTAATAATAAATACCTCAATAAGTTAATAATAAATACCTCAATAGTTTGCCAGCTTTCTTATTTTGGTATATATCACATTGATGCAGAGGTCCTTTATGGCCAGCCTCTTCACACAGTGCTTTGTGAAATTGGAATTGGATTACAAAGCTTATGAAATACCTGGAAAAAAAATAAAGACTACATATTTAAAAAAAAAATATGACTTAAAAAATATTATTTAAAAATATACAAAAAATATAATTTTTAAAAATATACGAAAAATATATTTTAAAAAAAAATATAAAAAAAATATATTTAAAAAATATGGAAGTATTACAATATTGAATTAAAATGAGGTCGATTTAATGAAAGTTAGCTTAATTATTAAGTTTTCGTTGTAGTCTAAATGAAGAAGTTTTACTAAAAAAAGATTCGAAATATTTTAAAAAAGGGGAAAGAACAGAACTATTACAGTTTATTCTGTTTTTGTATAAGGTTACTATATAGAAACAAAATAAAAGGATGTTTAAGTTAATTAAATTTAAAGATTTTGCAAATTAAGAAATACTAGTTTCCCAACATCCCATTTAACCTCGAGATGTGAGAATGAGAGAGGGTGTGAGTCGACTTAAATATTTAGTGTAAATGGCAGAAAACCCATATTAAAACGTATAAAGTTTTTTCACTCTAGTTCTAATTTAATTTTAATATTAAGGTGAAATTGCAAAATTTTTTAAGTAAATCTTAAGTTCAGATGTTATTTCAGAAATTTAAGAAAGTTTTAGATAAAAAAAATGCTAACGTATGTTTTCCTCATTATTCTTAAAGCTCATATAGCTTTTAGCTTGAAACGAAACTAAAAATTCGGCTGATTTAAATTACACCCTTCTGCTTTCGGAATGTAAACAAAGGGGCTCGGCTTAATTAAAACATATCTTTGTGAAAAATAGTTAAATTTAAATTTTTTTTGTTTGAAGGCTTATGGCCTCTATTTTTTTTTAAAAGTCAAAGTCGAAGTTTTGTATTTTTTTACCAATTTGAAAGTCCCCTGCACGCCTAATAACTTATTAAAAGCGCAATAAGAATATAAGATATACCAAATGTTCCATTCCACCCACCCTCATCTTTCTTACCGTTCGGAAAAGTTAATTACGTTGAAACAATTCTGAAATAAACAATAATATTCTTAACTCATTTGTTTTTCGCTCATAAATCCGTTTCGTTGTATTACATTTTCGATAAAATTGTTCCACTTTACATATTAATATTGATACAACATTATTGATTAATATTGATACAACCCTGAGCAAAATTAATCTTTTTTTGAAATCTTTAACCTTAAACAAATAATCTCAGGAAAGAAAAGCGAAGACGTGGTAGCTCGGGGGATAGAGTGCTTATCTCCTAAAGAGGTAAACCGGGTTCGAATCCCAGGGATGGCTGGTCGATACGAATCCCGCATCCAGCTCACACCACCCACAGTGCTTACGTAATATATCTTCAGTGGTAGACGGATCATGGGTTAGAGTTCCCTTGTTGTCAAGCTAGCAGTAAGAGGTTTTCGTAGTTTTCCTCTCCATGCAACGCAAATGCAGGTTAGTTCATCAAAAAGTCCTCCACGAACGCAAATTTCTCCCTTTAGGAGTTCCCTTGTCTTCTGGATTGGGCTCAAAATTATAAGGCTATGAAGTTGAACATTGGTAGTCGTAAACCCAAAATTAGGTCTGTGGTTCAACAACGGTTATAAAAAAAGGAAAGAAAAGCGGTAAAATATTATTTGATTAAAAACTACATTAGCTTCAAAAATATCCTAATGGAAATAAAAGTCGACATGTTTCAAGCACTCAAAAATAAGCACCCATTCTCGAATCTTGCCAGACGTGAATGAAAAGAAATAAAAGTTATTTGAACTATAAAATGTAAAACAAGTCTTGAGAATGGGCACCTATTTTTGAGCGCTTGAAACATGTTGATTTTTATTCCCATCTGCATACTCGTATTATTGAAGCAAATGCAATTTATTAATTAAGTAATTTTAAAATTTATTTAAAATAAATTTAATAAACCAATATTTAGCGATGTTTAAAAATCACTGAAACCAAAGTTTAACGTGGTGGAATTTGAACAATTTTCAATCTAATGACCGATTGCTATTTTTAAATTACCTGATGTAAGGAACATTTGCCGGAATATGATACTTTGCTGCTGGATCCAAATCTTTTTCCGTTCTTAAAAGTGGAGGACAGACACCTTGGTATTTAAGCCTGCAACACAAATTCAAAATCAAATAAATAAAATGTTTTAACAATTATCAATTCATTTCTAATGGTATCCAGTATAACATTACAGCAATTTTTATGACAATTATTTGGAACATTGGAAATCTAATATAAGACTAGAGATTAAATAGGCATGCAATGTGATCCACATTACTTGGTCTCAGGCTCATTGCTTGCAAAATTTAAAATAGTAATTACAATATAAGTAATGAGTTTCTTAGTATGTTTTTCGAGATGATGTGAGTTAACAATTTAGAGTTAAAAAATCCCTTTATTTCGTTTTTTGCCCTTTGCTCTGCATATATATTAATTAATCTCGCTTTTAAAAAGCAAAATGAATGAATAAAAGAATAAATATATGAATGAATGATCAGTTTTAGTTCTAAAACAATACAAATTTTAGGAACATTTAACGTAAATATAGCAATTGGAGAACTAAGATTCTCGTTATTAAAATCACTAAAAATTATGTACGTTTATACAAAACGTATAAAAGTTATACGTTTTTGTGTTTCCAGGTGGTGTGTGTGTTGTAAATTCGTTGTAAAAAAGTCCCTTTATTTACTTTTTCGCCCTTTGCTCAGCAAATATATTTGATAATCTCGAGCTAAAAAAGCAAAATGAATGAATGTATGTATGAATAGAAAAAAATTAATTTCAAACTCTCATGATATCAAATTATACCAGTTTTCGGGTTCAGTTCTCTAAAAAGAACTCTGTAATAATATGGATTCCATACTGCACTCATGTCTTTCTTATACCATTAATCAGAAATCAATAGCGTCACATTAATCAGTAAAAATCACTCCCAACATTCTAAGTTATAAAGGTGGGTCGGAGGACTGTTTCACATACTGTGTAAAACTATTTAAACATATCGCACGGGTGTATTTTAAATAAATGTTAAGACGTGCTAAATATGACTGTGTCTAGAATAGAACAGTGCATCGAAATCCGATCCTCGGGTATTCATAATTTGGACATTTATTGCTGAATAGTGGCTGTTTAGTGCAACTACACTGTAATATTGACGACTCGGAAACAAAATGGAGTAAAAAGTTTCGCGAATAGTATATCAGCTACATCAGAATCGTTATGTGCAGCACTCAGAGTAAAGAACCACCATTAGTATAACTTTACATTCATTTTAAATGCACTCATATGATTTTCCTAATCAGTTAACGTAATCTGTTGTCCGATTTTACTACCTTTCTTTTCAATACTGAATGTTAGCGCTGCTATAGCTATTGTATTTCTGACGCTATCACACTTGGGTAACCCGTATGTTAACAGGTTTTGTAATTACTCTCAGCATAGAGTTACTACCATTGTTTTACTCAAATAAGGAATGCATATAATTAAACTGAAATACAATGGAAAAGTGTTGATATATACCTCATTTCCCACCAAGCCTTGTTAAGTTCGTTTGTTTTTATTGAGCCATCAAACACTTTCCACCGCCATTTGTCAATCAAAAAACCAAAAGGTACGAATGCTATTTTGTCGAGAGCCATATCAAGGAGGTTATTGATTTCAGTCTCTGAAATTGTTTAAAACACTTTCATGAATTTATTTATGGGGTATGCCGAAAAATAATTTGCATGAGAGGTTTTTTAACTCTACTGAAAATGTATGGTCAAAACTACCAGAATATAGTAAAATTTATCGTGTTTCTGGCTCTTTGAGAACATCAAAATGCGCTTTGGTAAGGAAATTTGGTAAAATTAACAATGAAATATGGCTTTATTACCAAGCTGTCTGGTAGTAAATGTGGTAAAATTTAGTAACTCTATCATGATACCTTAGAGCATGCATAAAGACTATTTATTTTGCTAAATTTACTTTTCAGTTTCGTATTTTTAATCAATAAGTGGTAATAAGAATTATAATTTTAAAAACCCGAATTTTCGTTTAACAGTTGCCATACGAACGTAAAAATTACCAAATTAATGGTTTAAAATGATGATTCTTGATTCTTTTCTCCGTGATAAATGATTCTTTTAATGATTCTTTTCTCCGGGTTGAATGAGAATAATCTACCATGAAAAAAAGTTATCTATTTCAATAGAAACTGAAATTTTTTCAAATTGTTATTTTCCCCAGTACTATTCAAATAGCATATCATACGAGTATACCTCAAAACACAAAGATTGCATCTTAAAATTTGTTAATTAAGTAGGATGAAATTGTTGGAGCTGTTTAATCCTTCATCGATTCAGAAGAAAAAATGGTGTTGATACGTCCAGAGAGGTCTCACTTATGACTACCCTCTCTCTCCCAATTTCCACCCTCCCCTACAAACGTGACATTATTTATGAACAGCTCCTAATGCTTTTTTTTTTTTTGCCTGCCACTTTTTTACTGTACCAATTTAAGATATTAATTGTCATTGATTGATCAATAAATTTGATGGCTTCTTTTGTTTCTGTTGCAGCATCTTCTAGTATTAAACTTCGTTTTTTTTTAATCCCGTCAAAGAACGCCCTTTCAAATTTAAATGAAATAATAACGAACGTTCCAAATATAAGCACCTTCTCATGAAAAATGCAACAAAAGTTGGTGCTCATAAAACTTAAATAAAAAGCATATTCTATGCAGTTTAAGTTAAAAACAGTCATACCGTCAAATTCTATTCTTATAGTGTCAAGTCATTATACTCTCTAATTGAGCGGCTAAAAGAATTAAAAAAGACATGAAATATTAATCTTGCATTTTTTAGGGTTAGTATATTTTAAGAATGCTTTGAATATTAATTATTCATCACTTTTATAAAAATCAAGTGTCTCATAGTGAATTCTTTTTACATCGAGACCAAAAAGTGCTCATATAACTTTCTAGCGAGTTGAAAAATTATATAATTGTTACTTTAGTCCCAATTCCTTTCCGACAATTTACTGTTTTTTTTTAAATTATTCCTTTAACTAGGTAGAATGAAGGAATTTAAAGAAATGGTGATAAATCAATTCATGAAAGGGAAGCAACTGGGCAAATGTTTAAAGAGTTGAAAGTTGTGGGGGTGAAGAGGGATTTCATTTTCAGAATTTTCAAAAGGTTTTATGAGATGTCTTCAATCGATGACAAACCGTGGTATATATATATATATATATATATATATATATATATATATATATATATATATATATATATATATATATATATATATATATACCACGCTTATTATTATTTTTATAATAATAAGCTTATACTATTTTTTGCTTATATTATTTTTGTCACAATTATTCTTTCCTCGATCGACGATTGTGCCTTCTGATTATTTTTGTATACACGATTTTATCTAAATGTGCTATTGTTTGATTTACTGAATGTTTTACTAATTGATGCAAGATATAAAAGCAAAGTTTGGATAGGTAAATAACAATCTTCTAAGATTACCTTTATCATGAGAAGCATCTTTGAGGAGTCCTATTTTTTCCATATGATCTGGGGTAGCAACTGATAGAGCTAGTACATCCCCCACTGCTTCATGGAAGCCTTGGGCATTAAATATTATAATTGTTTGTTATTATATTATTAATATATTGTAATCAAAATTAACATTTGTAATAAATTTTTTTTTTACATGAGTTTAAAATTTTATTAAGCTAGCATACCGGTGCAATTAGAAAACTTATCATTGTATTTATTCCAACATTTCCAAAGTAGACTAGCAAAAAGTAGTAAAAAGCTTCATTATATTAGAAATATTGCTTGTTTAGATATTTTATGCAATGCCATACATTTCAATCAATTAATAATATTTGAATTGTAAAATAAGTGAATTTTAAGAAGAATATTTTTATAAATGCACCTTATTGATAAATTATTGTAAAAAATATATTTAATAAAGAGAAGAAATGTTACTAAATAAGCAAATAGTATGATGTTTAGTTTTAATTTTCAATACAATGCTCTCTATAAATATAGTTTTTATATTAATATACATAAAATATTTGATTTATAAAGCGGAAAAATTTAAATCGACTTTTTTAGTTATTGCTACCCTCCCTTATATTTTAAAAACTAAAAATCAGAATTCATGTAATAAGGATATAAGTTTTTTAAAGATATGTTATGCGTGTCATAAGATAATTTGTGTATAAGTTTTTAACTAAATTCATCACCTTTCCTAATCATTACTTCAAATTTGAAGTTACATTAAATTTGCTGCTTTTTAAGCTAAGGAATATCCGATGATTAGATCTAAAACTGATGAGGAGGTATTGTTTCTTCACTTATTTTTCGCTGAATATAACTTTAAATATCATTTAATTACAGATTTTCGAGATTTTACAGTTTTTTAAAATTGTTTGCCCGAGCTGCTGTTGAATTTTTTCCGAAATTCTTTTAAAGTATTATTATTTTTCTTAAAGTTCTTCAATTAATTATCTTGCAAAATACATTACCTGAGTTGGCGCCTTTTTTAAAAACAACTGGCTGATTCATGTACTGTAAGTAATACTCAACATGCCCCATTTCATGGTGTACTGTAATTAAATCTTCCATGTCTACTCTGGTACACATTTTTATTCTGTAAATACCAAGAAAATCGTTTATGTGCACTTTTATTTATTTAAGTTAAAAAAAAACGGATAAAAGATCTGTGGTTTTTAAGGGTATTTAATTTGCTTTCACGAGGAAAAGTAGGTGAATAAAGTTATTTATAATGTTTGTAGTTTTGATTTATTTTTTAACGAAGAAATGTATAGCCAACATGTTAATATCAAAGTATAAAACTCCTAAACTACTTTTTTAAATGCTTCTTATAAAATAACCTAGTGTTCTCCATAAGAACTATTCATTTTTTAAAAACTTTTGATTCGAAACTTAAACTTTTTACCACTCTCCTGAATAAACTATTACGACCATATTTCCGAGATTGCGGGGGTCAGAAATCCGAATTCGATGAAAAAAGGAATATTTATTCTGAGAAAGCGCGTTTGTGTCTGATTTCAAGCGTGCTAATTAATTAGCATATTTAAGATAATCCCCTCAAACTATTAAGATTGAGTCCTAGAGAGTGAAGATCCGATCATTAGATCAAAAGTTATTCAGGGTGGTTCATTTTAAATTTTGCGTACTTTTTTCCCATATATAATATTCATTTTACATATTTTTTAGAACAAATAAATATTTAGGATTTTTTTTAAATAATTCTTTTTGTAACATAAAATAAACTAAACAACTAAATAAGTTTATAAAATGAATCAATCAGTGTTAAAAATGCATGTCTGTGGTAAGATAAAAGATATGCATAATATATTTGGAGGCTTGTTAGTTGAAAACTACGATGTCAAAATATACTAAATAATTCATACATTTATTTCATTGTAGAGGAATAAACCGTAAATGAATATCTAGACGAATACAAAAGATAAAAATTGAATAAATATTTATTTTTGAAAATTATCTGAGAATTTGAATTAAATTAATTAAAAAAAAAATAAACGTAAATGTTTAAAAAAATATTTTCGATTTGCATAAGGGAGCTCTTGTTGCGAAAATTGCTTTATCTCATGCAGATTTTTTTAAATATAAGTGAAACTTATTTCCAAATTTCTTTACTTAATTACAAAAAAAAAAAAAAAAAAAAAAAAAAAAAAAAAAACTTAAAAAAAAAAAAAAAAAAAAAAAAAAACTAAGTCATTGTTTGTTTATGAATTATATCTATAATAGGAGATATTTTCACTTAAAGTGTTAAAAAAATCAGGTTCTACACATTTGGGAAATGAATTCTATAAGTTTTTTTTTTGTAGTTTTCTAAAGTGATAAAATAACAAATAACTTCTATTATGATTAAAAAACTTTCAACATTACCTGACATCATCCTTATTGAAGAAGTTCCACGCAGAAGCATGACACACCATATCTCTGTCGGTCGGCTTTTCAATGATGGATTTTTTCCAGAATTCTGGAGTCATTGGTATCAAACCAAGTGACGTAAAAAATTCTTCAGAAATTTCAAACATATCTCGTGCATTCATTTTCTAAGGGTAAAATTAGATAAAAGGAAATGTAAGAAGCAGTTGTAAATTTTTATTACGAATCTTCATATAAGCGTCGCTCTCTGTATAAATAGTATTAGCAATTAAAAGTTCAATTTTGCTTCTATTTCAATAAAAAAATTAAAAATTATTAAAAAATTAAGAACGTGTTGAATGATATAGTTCTATGTTCCTGCAATTTTTATACGGGGCCAAGCAACACCTCCTAGAAGAGAGTAGGCCTCAGCACGGGTTACCATAAATATCCTTTAGTAGTCCAAACGTAATGACATATTTCGTATTTTCAACCACTGCGCAGCTTAGTACCCCGAACTTGATGACATCTTTCTTATTTTTCATCAACTGCGCAGTTAACTTCGTCACATCGGACTACTAAATTTATCCGTGCTGAGGCCTTCCTTCTTCTAGGAGGTGTTGGGCCAAGTTGAAGCTGTACGACACTAAAAACCATGTTACTTTACGACATAAAAATGCCCTTTAGAGGAAAACATGTGTTTCTTGTATATTTTTGACTGAAATTTAGAAATTTGTAATTATGTTTTGTGTACCATGCACTACATTCCATAAAATCTACTTTTTAGCTTGCCAATTTTACGCATTCTAACTGCATACAATAACAACTCACTGACAAAGGAACGACGCTTTCATCAACAGTGGAAAAGTTGCCCTACTTGGCGATTTTCATGATATTTTTGGTGACAAAAGCCGTATATACCTTCTTGAAGTTTCGAGCCTTGAGATGCATTCGGAAGCAAAATATCCGAGAATTCGCTAATAGCTTAGTGTTTTTCTTCTTCTTTTTTCTTCTCCGTTTTGGTTTTGAAACATAAAACAAGCAGGAACTTGTTTATACATAATTTAATCTAAATGTCAGAAAAAACTTTTCAATTTAATTAAAGCACTGCTTATTTTTTTAAATACTTGGCTACACGATTGGAGTTCTTCTAGTAAGGAAACAGGGTTTAGTTTACTACTTTTTAAGTTTAAAGCAAATTCGAACGGTAGTATGGTTTCAGGTACTAATATTATAAAGCAACATTTACCGATGTTCCTGAAGAATGCATAAGCTGGATCGTTAAAATATTCCTTAAGTAAAAGGAGAATTTTGTTGGCAAATTTTGAAATTTCTTTTTTTTTGTGCTGCTTTAAAATTTTTTTTTTTTTACTAAATGCGTGACTATTTCTATTACAGGCAATTTCCTTAACGTTTATATTAAATAATATTATCCTATAACTAAATTTATGATAGCTCAGTTTGTTATATGATGTATTTAATTTCGGCCTTGTATTAAGGTTTCAATAAATTTGCATGAATGTTTAACGAAAGTGTAGTAATTATTTGAAATTGAAGAGTTTGGATACCTTTTCTTTCATGGCGTCAGTAATATCTACAGCTTTCTTGCTTGGATATGGAGCAACAAGTCTATAAATGTTTCCCCAAGTTTGAGCCCACATATTTCCTATTAAAATATATATTTAAATTTCATTTATTGCTTTGATGAGTTCATACAGGGTGTAAAAAAGTTTAGAAACGGTCAAATGTCTCGAGAAATATACATCGGATCGAAAAACATTAATATTCTTTTACACACACATTCAATATTCTTTAAAAGCTATCCTTTGATATCAAACTCGATCGTTAACCCTTTAATATGAGGGTTGAATACTGAGAAACTTTGAAATCTTAAATACGAACCCTTATTTTTTTTAAATTACAGATTCGAATTATCGAGAAAAAAAGTAGCCGTATTTGAGTTGTGGGTTTATGCCTTTTGCTTCTGAAATTAATAAACCGAGAGAAATTAAATAGGTAAAAGCTGTTTAAAATGGCTAATCTTGAAACCCATCAGATTAAGAAGATAAAAATAGACAGGTTGAAAAAACTTTTTTAATGATTTTTTTTCGAGAAAAAATAAAGAACTGAAATGTTTTAAGATTAAATTATTTTTATTTTCAATCTGCTGGGCATCTAGTTACCCACATTTTGAACAGTTTGTACTCTTTTTAATATTCTCGGTTACAGCACCATCTGTGAAGCAAAATGCTTAAACCTGCAACTCAAATAGGGTTATTTTTTCTGGAGAATCCAAATCTGCAATAAAAATATAGGTTCAAAATTTCAAAATTGCATCCATTCCTCTCCCCCGGGGATAAGGGTGAAAGAATAAGTTTGGTAACAGTGGATAGCTTTTAAAAAAAATATTGAATGTGTAGCATCATTTTTCGATCCGATGTGTATTTCTCGAGATGTTTGACAGTTTTCAAGTTTTTTACACCCTGTATAAATTTCGTTAAGACATAATTAAAACAGTACAGACATTAAAATATATCTTAAGAACATAATTACAAGATTTTTTGTCTATTATTTAATTATTGAATAAAAAGAATTTTACCTAGTAAATGAGCTGGAATCGGACCATCATGCTTGATATTGTTTCCTCCATATTTTTTTATTAGTTTTTGTCTCACATAAGCGTGAAGTTGTTCGTAAAATGGTTTGATTGTTCCCCACAGTTGATCAAACTCGTCTGTGATATTGTCACTTTCAAACTCTTCACGCCACATTTCACCAGCATCAGAAAAACCTAAAAACAGTTTATTTTGATTGAAATAAATGATAATATAAAAATCGGAAATGATATACAGGTTGTTCTGAAATGACCACACCTCATAGTTTTAGAAACCTTTTAAATGAAGTAAATAAGTACACACATTAACTATCGCAAATTAATATTTAAGTTAGAAAGAAACAGAAACGCTATTAAAATCAGCCGTATTACTAGGAAAGAAAGGAAAAAATAAAATTTTAAAAAATTTTTAATGGTAAGAGTTTAAAAAACAGCTACAGCAAAAAATGCAAAGAACCATATAGAGAACAAACATAAAGAGAATAAAAAAAACAAGGAGAACAAGACGGAAGCAATGTAGTGATAGTCCATAAATCCAAAAGGCCCCTGGTGTCCCAATACGGTCCCCAAGAATGCATTTGGTTAAAGCTCAGCAAAGAATGAGATGGTTACCACTCATGGACCAGCCTCAGATTACAGAGACTGCAGATAGGGCTTGAAATTATGCGGAAACGGTGCAGATGTTTCGGGAAGCAGTCATGGCCAGTGGCGAGCTTGAACTCAGCGGCCAGTTTATGGTGGCTGAGTTCAGGCTCGCCAATGGCCATATAGGGCTTTTTTTAAACTACAGAAAATTCAAAAGAAATTCAAAAGAAAGCAAAATCATCTTGGTTCTGAGATAAAACTTGGAGATGTTTCTAAATCTGTTATAAAACAGGTTTTTATATTTTTCTGCTCTTCAGTACGTCGCCTTCAGGTATCTTAGTAAATCTGATCCAAAAATTTATTCAACGTGATAACAAACTCAAGCCTTAAAGCTGTAACGTTAACACACTGTGATAAACCACGTGATCAGACACAGCCATATGATTAGTTGCCAGTAGTTCCCAATTGGGGTATTAAATATAAATTTTATTATTTTATTGTAAATAGTACGTGATTCAGTTTTTGTTTCCAATTCAATTTCGAAATTGAACTGAACGAAAGAATTTGTTATGCTATGCAGGTAGAAGACGATAGATGTGTGGATTGGGCGTATGTTATGGCATGTAATGTAAAATACGAAGACTCTTTATTCAAGAATAGGCTAAAATTACCTTTAAGAATCGAAAGTCATAATTTGTTTACCATTCTTGCAAGCGGCTTCATTAGATAAATCCACATATCTAAGGAAGCTTTTTTTCATTTTTCTTCCTGTTTCGTCTCGCCACTGTGACCAAACATGTTTCAGTTCGTAATAGTTGTCGGATGCCTTCAGAATTTCTGTTAATTCTAAAATTATAAAGGGACACAGAGTTATAAGATTGAAAACATAAAATTTAGTATTAAACTCCAAAATTAAACTCAATAATAGCGCAACAGCCTATAGAGGGCCAAGGCCTTTACTTCATGCTTTGGGGTGCAAGAGCAGATGTACCGGTTGCTTAGTCAGCAGAACGCGAAAAAAATTCATTATTATTATTTTTACTTTTGACTGGGAAACAAAAAAAAAAAAAAAAAATGCAGGAAACAGAAATAAAACAAGTAATATTTATAAAAAAAATTCATGTCAATTCCTACTCAGGTCAAACATTTTTTTTTTTGTTTTAGTTACTTTTTATTAAATAATTGCAATTTTTTCTCCCATATAAAACTAAAATTCAATTCATGAATTAATATTTGAAAAAACGGCATTAACATCAAGTGTCATCCACTACAAGTTCAAAAAAAAATGTATTTGAACTTGAATGGATGAATAAAAAGTATTTTATTAACGATTGAAATTTTGAACAAGACATATAAATATATATAGGGAGAGTGTGAACTAATAGTAGGAATTGAAAAAAAAGGCACTTGGCATCAGATAACTATAAAAGTCTAAAATTGGTGACGTGGACAACACGTGCTACCACGTAATGTTCTTCATTAAATTTATCTGACACAGCGAATATAAAATAATTAACTATTTAAATGAGCACAATAAACTATTTTTTTGTTCAAACAGAGGTATAAGTTAGAAATTATCAATGATGTAATTTTTAAAATATGTGAAAAAACTGAATCGCTTATAGTAAAATTTAAAAAAATGACTGATGTTTAACCAATCAGAAAATTCCATTTCGTTTGTACAATTTTTTAAAATATTGGTTTCACAATAAAATTGAAATTTTCCAAAAAATTGCAATTGTTCTCTTAACAAATTGTTTAAATCTCTAAAGATAAATAAATAAAATGAAAAGTTCATTCAAGAGAGTTAAAAATTAATAAAATATAGCTTATGACGAATTATTGATGATTGACGATAAGTTTTATCGACTCATTTTTTCCTATCCCGTTGGGAAAATAATTAGGGTAAAGAAGGAGATTTTGAATTAAAGAGAGAAACGATGATTTAGTACTTTCAATGTGGTAACAAAGTTCTGTAGTAGCAGCTGAAAGTTTCAGAAAAAATTTACCGCTGTTTTCTGATTAAGAACAGAATATGCATTTTATCTACATATACATTAAATAAATAAATGCAAACTTTTTTTTAATATTTTTAAAACTTATCTACGTAAGATAGACCTTATCACCTGGTTCTATTGATAAAGTGCATGGATCTAAAAGAGACGACAAATAGCTGCAAACTTTTGCTTTTGCGTACACATCTTGCATGTCAGCAATTATGTTATTGAGCTACAACAGACAGAAAAGTGATAAGATAAAGAGGATGTAATTATTTAGGTTTTTGAAATCCCATCGATTTTTTTATACAATCTCACATACTTACATAGTTAAATCCTTTGTTTATTGTTTAAAATTGAGGTTTAGTAATATTATTTAATATTGATAAATAAGAGCATCTCTTAACATAGCAAACACTTCTGTAAGAATAAATGAATAAAAATAACTTTTAACATCATAATTTTTTTTAAACATATTGATATTTTAAGGGTATAGCTTCACCAATTTATGAAAATAAATGTCTGAAGTAAAACATGACGCATGTTTTAATTATAATTTCAACTCATTTGCGTAAACAAAGCGTTACATGTTCTTAGAACAAGAATACCATAAAAATAAATAATACAATAAACTACAACAGTATAAAGCATCAGTGTTTTTTATAATTAAAAAAGTTCTTAAAAGTTTCATTGAAGTAGCTGAAAAAAAAGCATTAAAACACTGAAAAGTAAAAAAAGAAATTTAATAAATAATAAATTAATAAATAAACAAATAAATGAAATAAACAAATAAAATGAATTAAAAAAACAAAGTAATTAATTAAATAAAAGTAAAAATACGTTAATAAATAGGACCCAAAGCTCGTGAATTTCACAAAACTTTTTACAACTAACACTCGAATTAATGCAAATTATTAAAATTAAATCATGAAACCTGAAAACTATTTTACATCTTACTTAGTCATTCTATGGAAGGACAAATTCTCATTAAGCAAAGCATTTGTTATTGTATAGAATGTTAGATTTTATACCTCCCCCAATTATAGCAAGCACTTTACACTTTTTTGATATTTGATAATTGCTTAGGTTGTATTGCTAACTTTAAAAAAACAATATGAACCCATGCAAGGCTTCAAAGCAAAACAGAACGCTATTAAGTTATCTTTTTCAACATAAAATAAATAGAATTTCAAAAAAAAAAAGAATTAAAACTGTCGCTTTAATTTCAGGAAATTATATCAGATAAAATTGAAGAGACTAAACAGTAAACATATTACTAAGGAATTCTTAAAGCAAGTTGCGAAACTCATTCTTTTTTTCTTTTTTTTGTGAATGGCAATGATAAAAATACATTAATAGTATAGGTATCAAAAATATTCATTGGTACCTATAATTTAATGAGTCTCTTTTTTTAATTTAATGAGAAAAGAGTTTAATGAGTCTCTTTTTCGTGAATGACATATTTCTAAGAAATTTCTTAAAATTATTTTATATTTGTTGCAAATATAATTCATTTTAAATAAAAAAAAAAATCCTTCTAAAATTTTATATAGAAAGGTAATTGTTTTTAAAAATCTTTTTATAAGTCTTTAGATAACATTACATTTTACATAAGAAATCAAAGTTTCAAGCACCAATATTTATAACTTTTTTTACAGAACTTTTTTTTATGTTCACGATTACAATAAGTCTATTTCCTTTTCGATTTTTAAAACGTTTGTTTTCAAAAATGATAACAAAGATTTCAATGACAATATTTTAGACCATTATTTTTTGTAACTTAGCGATAACTGTTTTGAACTAAAGCGCATTGTAGTGAGTACACACTGCTCGGAAGTGATTTTACTGAATTGTTTACCAAATAAATTTTAGACCAACAATAACGTTTTAACGTGGGGCAAACTTTGATATCTTTTAAAAAATTTCTACCTTTTAATATGCCTGGAAGTATGTGCAGAAAAAATAGATGAGATTTATGAGTGACACTTCGGACAACTTTCTTGGCAATCTTTTTTTGTTGATATTTTTGAGGTTGGTAAATTTAGTAGCAGAAAAATCAGTATATTTGAGAAAATGTTTTTTAGTAAAGCAACAGAATATATCAAATTTTTGAAATAATTCTTTTATTATTCAACTAGAAATCGGTAAAATTCATTATTTTTAAAAATAATATTAAACAAAATGGCAGCTCTATAGCTCCATTCATTGAAGTCTGCTCTTTCTGAAGGGCGTGTAGCTTAATCAGTAACAACTGCAAAATTTAATCCAAGGTAAAAAATCAAATTTTTGATCATTTATACAAATAACCACAGAAGTACGTAAGGTTGTTTTGATATACCAATATTTTTTTTTAAAATAGTGCAGTTTTTATTTTTTTTTAAAAGCTCCAAAAAATAACCAGAAATTTGATCAACAAAAAAATAATGCAGTAAAATAAAATAATTCTTTCTACTTCTGTAAGTAATGTAACTTCAAACATCAAGTTTCAACTGGAAGTCAATCGATGATGTATTTTTTTTTTGAATTATAATTTCTTGAAAAGTTTTCTGGGCAAAAGCAGTAGTGAACGGAAGAGATAGTGTAAAAATTTAAAATTCGAGTATTTATTTTTACTTTTTTGTACTTTTTTTTCACCGAAATTTGAGTTGATGTATTATTCACTAAATTTTGTGTTATAATTTTAAGTTAAGGCTGGTTTTAAGCAAAGAGAGAGAAAAATAGTTTTCCCTAAATCCTGGCTTAGCCTAATAGCTAAAACTCTGTTACATATCTTTCCCAGAAAGCTTTTCTGCTTTTCAAATTCACCTCATTGAACTTATTCTCAGATAGGGCAGCTGGTCCTAAGACAGATAATACTCTGAACCATCTGTAAGCTGTTTCGTTTTTTCCTTTGAAGTTCTTCCATGCGAATGAAGTGGCATTTTTCCAGGTTTGTTTGGCAAATTTCGCCCTCTCTTCTGTCATTCGCAACTAATAAGAGAAAATAAAATAATGAAAAAAAATATTTTTGAGAGCCATTCTAAAATACATCAAATTCATGTTACAAAATTTCTCCCTGGGTTTCAATATATTGGTGATATATTCAAAATAAGAACATAAACAAATACATGAATATGCATAATTTTTTTTTTATCAAGTTCTTATCAGATGCATACGTAAAGTAAAAGCTTGTACAGTAGGTGCATAACTTAAATTCTGCTTTTTAAGTACTACATGCCTGTATACCAACTCTCTCAAATTTTCTAGTAACTCTATCCATCTATTATTTTCTGAACCTTTAGGGTGAACCATAATCGCCTTCAATTTATTTATTGTTAGAATCCTTTTCAAAAAGTTTGCACCATAGAGCAAAAAAGTACACACATTAGATGTCAGAAATTAATATTTAAGAGAGGAAGAAGAAAAACCGCTATAAAAATTTATCGAATTATTACTTAATTACTTTAAAACCTGTTTAGTTGTCTGATAAACTTGGAACTGAAACGATTATGACACTCTGTTTTTTTTTTTCAGATATCCCACTTTCTTTAGAAATGATTCGATAGATTCACGCTCAGAATCACTTCAGGTTTTTAATCACTTTTGACGATTTAGAAATCCTCGAACTGTATTTCGTTAATATTGAGAATCATTTCGTCACGAAATCACGTGGTTTGTCACAAAACGTGAAATTTCGAATTTATGACAAAAATGTTTCCTCAGTTTTTGACGAAAATTGCATCGCAAGTGCATTGGGGGAGATTATTAACTGGAATGATGAAACAAAAACAAAGGCTAGACGATGGAAAATAAAGAGACAATACAAGCCAAATGCCCTATACGGTGGTAAAGGATCTAGCCTCGTACTGAGAAGATCACGGGTACGAATCCCACTTCGGGTATGGGTGTTCTCTCCGTTCTATTAGTCCTTCCTCTGGTGTTGGGCGACATTGATTCGCCTATATGGTGTCCACGATAAAGTGATTATTAGAAAAGTTAAATACATTAGGGACTACGAATTTTTTTTTTTTTCTTTTTAAAAAGTTGGAGTAACGAAATTTTTTAAAAAAAAATTTAAACGAAATTTGTTTCTTCGAAGAAGTGTCGTTTCGTCACTTTGCCGAAATTTTTAGCTCGGAGCATATATCAGGAAACGGTTTCGTCAAAACGGAGAAAATTTTGTGAAATTATAGTATCCATTTTTTTAGTGTTTGGATAGCGTTTTTTTTTTTTTCTTTCTGCCTTATATATTGATTTGTAACCCCTAATGTGTATACTTTTTTTGGTTTCAATTTTGAATAAGGTTCTAAAGATATGAATTAATAGCGTTTAGCACTCTGTGTTTAATTTGTTGTGAAAGAGCGCTATTGCAAAACACTTTCCCACGACGTAATTATAATTATATATTGAGAAAATAATAACAATACGCAAATAATTCGTTGTTCCCAAAAATAAATCTCAGTCGAATCTATAAAAGAGGGAACCCCTTTAATTTATTTCAAATAATGACTTGTAATAAAAATCCTAAATTTGTTTTCATAGTAATTTTTATAATTTTTGGAAGTAGATTAATTTTAAAAAAGTAAGAAATGTAATACTTACATATTCTTTCTTATTCGCTTCGGTCAGATTACTCTGGTAATTCCACGATGCTATTGCAGCTCGATTATAAATCTTTTCAGCTAAACGATCGTTATTCTGAAGAAATCGAAGAGCTTCTTCCAAATCTGTGTTGTCACCGCTTACGTATTTGTCTTGCTTATTTAGGCAGGGTGCCGATGTAGTTGTTGCGAGGGAGAAAACATGCAGGAGAAGCAGTGGCAATATCATGGTGAAGATCTTGGTTCTTAATGTGGACAATTTTTCAACCGTTGTATCTCATCCAAATCAGTTTGAGATATACTTCTATAGAAAAAAGGCATTATATTTTAATATGTATAAAAAGAAAAAAATACGTAAACAAAATCAAGTGCTAATGTGCATAAAGAGAAAAAAAAATTAGGTAAATAAAATTAAGTGGTGATATGGAAATATGTCATAATATTGCCTTAAGTAAAATACGGTGCTTGAGGCAATAGGGGAGAATATAATTGGCATACACACTTTTGAGCTAGTCTTAACATTAATAAAAAGAATGATATAGTTGTCGAAAACTTCCATTATCGAAACAAATTTTACACAAAAACTATAATTAGTAGACATTGCAATACTTCACCAAAATTCTTAAATATCAGAAATTTATTTAAGTTTTACTAAATATTTCACAACATTATCCATATATATATATATATATATATATATATGTATTACGAAAATTATAAATACTTTCGTATTAATAACAACATTAAAACTCTTTCGTTTTCCTAAAATGTCTTTGGTAAAGATTAGGTGTAGAGATTCTATCTTGGGACTTCAAGGCTGAAAACATACCATTGAATTATAATTAGATTTATATTTCAAAGGAGGAGTTATTTTTAGAATCTTGTCCCTCTGTCACTTCCATATTAGGAAGCATTAAATTATTTTCCTTAATGCGTAAAGATACAAAGTATGTAAAGACTGAGTTTCACCTGTCTTTGTGTTAGTATTTAATGTGGGAGCAATTGTTTTTGCGTGTCTTTTGCAGTATGATGTTGCCAATCTAACCTTCGCCGCTACTGTCTTGAAATTGGTCCACCCCCCTTCAGCTGGGAGAGTGGGTGAGACTTCTGTTAACACCATACTCCAGTAAATAAAGCCTGTTAAAATCTCTCGGCTGATGATTTCTGCAAATGTAAATTAAAAACACTACAAACAATAACGGGGCTGTTGCCTTGTTATTACAAGCCTAGCAGGATATTGGCTTAGCGGAGGAAACTTGCATTTCTATCTTTAACGGAGGCTGGCTGCTACGTTGCGGAGTTGAAAGAATGAAGGAAGGATTGATTTCACCACCCGATCGTCTTCACTACCTGTACCCGCCGCTAACGGAATGTTGGCTGGAGGCATGAGAGGGAGCAACCGATTTTGCTTCGTCTGAGTCCTGCACAAGAATATGTTTAGTGTAAAAGTGAAAGAAACACCATTTACGTGCGAGAGTGATATTGAATTTATAGAGGAGCTTTTTGCTCCTTTATTAAAAGTTCATTTCATAAGAAAGTTACTGTAAACAACGGTGACGCGCGCGTGTGAAATGACCTGCAAAAATCTGCTTCTCGGTGTTCTAAAAAAAAAAAAAAAAAGACCTGTTTGTAAGGGGATGAAGTGCGTGAGTGTTAAAAAATTTTTTCAACACATAAAGCACGTGAAGTGAAAAAGGAACATAAAAGAAGTGTCACCTGCAATTTTTTTCTCCTTCATAATTAGTAGTGATAATTTTATGATTACGTAGGTCAAGTGACCTAAATTTCTTATTATGAATAATTTAATAGAGAAATATTATTAATGGTTGAATTGCATTTCGTATGTTTACCTTGCTTTTTTTTAAAAATTAGGATATAATATTGTATTTATAGTGCATTTAAAATGTTTTTGGAAGAATAATGTGGTTGAAGTGAACGTTCAAGATATGACAAATAATTAATAGCAATTAATAATATCCGGATATACTGTTGAAAATAAATGCCTAAAGGGACGTCTAAAACCAAAACAAAATAAAAATGAGAAAATAAACAAAAAGATATTATTGAATGTTGATACCGGGTCAACATTGAATATAATACCAAATGACTTTGTGTCAAAACTAAATATTCCTATTAAAAATGTGAAAACTTAAATGTTACCCAAACGAAAGGACAATTAACACTTAACAGAATATGTGAGTTTCCCCTTAAGATAGGCGAAATTGTTAACTCAGCTAAGTTTTTATAATTGATACTGATTTACCATATGCTTTACTGGGGTTGCAAACTTGCAAAGATTTTTGTTTATTTATTGATTGTGTCGGGCCAGTTGTTACTCAATTTGGTAAGGGACTGATCACCTCTGCTAATTCTAACAATGAAAACTTATCTTTGCACATTAGACAGCAAAATTCTCAAAATGTTAAGGTTAAAAATGGTGAAAAAATAAATGTTAAAGATGTTTCAGTAAAAGTAAACACTGAAAAAAATAATGTGAAGGGTAACAATAATAAAAAGAACAGGAAAATAGGAAAAAGAAAAAATTTCAGAAGCTAATTACAAAATAAATAAAAAGAATAATTTAAGTAAACAAAACTTTGAAATAGTACTTGTATCAAAGCTTAGAAAATATCACAGCCCACAAATGTTGAAATTAAATCATGAATAGTGTCCAGTTCGTTTCCATAAAAATTATGTATATTTTTGTGTGAAAAATTTTTTGAAAATTTTAGTAGAATAGTTATAAAAATATGTTTCCTTTTTCTTTCTGTTTAGTTGACTAAACAGATAATTTGCATTATCATGTTTTTATGTTGTCATTGTAAATATTGTTTTTTTTTTTACACATAATTGAAAAAATTTTATTTGTAGTCGGGAAAAGGACAGTCGTACCAACCTAAATTTTATAAATTTAAAGTATTCTAATTTTTTTTATATTTTGGTTTACCAAATTTTTTTTGGGGGGGATGTAATGCAAAAATTATAAATACTTTTGAATTAATAACAACATTAAAACTCTTTCGTTTTCATAAAATGTCTTTGCTAAAGAATAGGTGTAGAAATTCTATTTTGGGACTTCAAGGCTGAAAACATACCATTGAATTATAATTAGATTTATATTTTAAAGGAGGAGTTATTTTTAGAATCTTGTCCCTCTGTCACTTCCATATTAGGAAGCATTAAATGATTTTCCTTAATGTGTAAGGATACAAAGTATGCAAAGATTGAGCCTTTTCACCTATCTTTGTGGTAGTACTTAATGCGGGAGCAATTGTTTTTGCGTGTCTTTTGCTGTATGATGTTGCCAATCTCACCTTCGACGCAACTGTTTTGATATTGGTCCACCCCCCTCTAGCTGGGAGAGTGGGTGAGACTTCTGTTTACACCATACTTCAATAAATAAAGCCTGTTAAAATCTCTCGGCTGATGATTTCTGCAAATGTAAATTAAAAACACTACAAACAATAACGGGGTTGTTGCCTTATTATTACATATATATACATGTATACAGGGTGCGTAGCATAACGAAACATAAGCAGCTTTTAAGCTTTTTTTAAGACTTCAAAAAAGATTTTAAGCACTTAAAAAGTATCATAATTAGAATATGCACACTAATAAATTTTTTTTCTTCTGATTTTGAAAGTTTTTAAGATATACATTAACAAAATGTAAAATAATTTTCAAAGACTTTACATGATTACAATAAGTAGTTTCTGACAAAGATCTTTTTTCTCTATTATATTAGCTTAGCTACCATAAAAACCATTTATACACAGTTTTAAATACATTCAATATTGAGTAGTTCATTTTATTTTTTAAATTAATAATCACTTTATTTAAATTTGTAAAAAATTAATTCAAAATTATAATTAATTTAACTATTATTTAAAAAGATTATCAAATGCATTTTTTAGATTAAAATAAAAGTTATCTGTAAAAGCATATTCAACAAAGCATTAACAAGATTAATATTATTGATCATACTGAATTTATAAAGATATGTAATAAATTAAGCTAACTAGGAAAACTTTATTAAATTCATATAAAAAATGTAAATTAGTGAATGGCCCCTAATGATTTTTATTAAAATTTGTTACTTGGTTTGGTATTTTTTTAATGTAATGATTAGAAAAAATTAGATAATTTTGTAATGGAAATACAATGAGTATTGAAGTTAAACATTTTTGTCATAAGTACATTATTATACACTCTTACACTCATAATATTTAGCAAATTTGAATAACTGAATTTTTTATTAAAATTTTTTCAAAATCAAATCATGAAAAGATGAATTAAAGTTTTTTGGAAAGACAAATCTGAATAACATAAAAATTTTTGCTGCATTTAAAATATTTAAAGCCCCTCACTTCATACTTTTTTAAAGTTTTACTTCTAAATATTTTTAACATAAAATTTCTGTTCATATAATAAATAAATAGAACTCAAATTTTTTTAAGTAATAATACAGTAATGAATAGTCATAAGTAAATAAATAGTAATAAAGTACAACAAAAGTTTTAAAAATTTATGCAATTAATGGATGGCCATTCAGGTAAAAATCTTACGTTTAAAAACCTCAGTTAATTCTTATCCTTATAAAATAAAATGAATAAAAGTGAGATAGAAATTTTGAGGTGAGAAAGCTTTGTGATTTTTGATTGCTCTATCGACCCTCATGAAAATTTGTTGTTAGTGAATGATCCCCAAATAAAGTTCAAAGTTTATAGTACTGATTTATAAAAAGAACAGAGAACACGAGAAGGCCATTAGTTTGCCAATGACGTAGACGATTACGTTTCTTCAACGATGAAATCAACTATGAAATAAAATGTTCTTTTACTACCAGAGAAAATAATTTGAAAATGTTTAGTTGTCCCCGTGATCAGCAAAAATTCGATTTCAGAAGGAGGGAAATAAAGCCTGAAAATGAGAATCTCTTGCAAAATGCAGCAGAATTGCACATGAGAGTGCATGAATCCTTCCCAATGAATAAAACTCAGTAGACGCACATGAATAGGTATTTTAACAAACATGTAAAATGATTTGCATTTTCATACGCTACGGAACGGCGGTACGCAAAAATAGATTGTGATTGAATGAATTGTAGAAACGTTGAATAGATCTTGTAAAAACCATGCTTTTTGCATAATTCGTAGCGAAAATCGGCAAGGTAAAGATAAAAGAGACTAAATATTATTGAGCCTATGTAAATTGATAAGTAAATTTTAAAACAAAAAATATAGTTCAGTCAGATTAAATGAACTGTTCGTTTTTAACTTTTCGTTTCAGCTCAAACTCTAGCTTAGTTTGTATGCTTATAAACTGCTTGTTTGTATGTTATATTGCTTTCTGGTATATTTAAATACTTAATAAGAAAACAGGATACAAATTGTATACAAATTGTAAAATATTTTTGAATTTTCTTTATCATTGAGAAATTATTTATTTTATGGAAGGAAGAAAAGTTGTTGTTTATGACATCTTTAAGGTAATTAAATTATAATGTCATCTCAAGTCAATGAATAGTTAAAAAATATGCTTCAAATGTTCACTCGCTTGATATTTCAAATTTCAGCTCTTTGTTGCTTGCATGAAAAATAATCTTCATTGTTTTTTTAGCAATATACTTACGCATTAGTGTTTTATATGATAGTATAAAACACTAATGTGTCCACTCCTATTACCTGCGGTTGCCTTGAAAGCTGTTTTCGCAGTTGTATTGTTCCGTGATTCAAGCTCATATACATCCTTTAAAACCTTTGATTTATATATATTACATTATATATATTGTGATTTAATTTGGGCACATTTCAAAAGCATTTGAAAATTGCGTTTGAAACAAATAATTTCTCTGTACACTATTATCAATTTCAGAATTTGAAGAATCACCAATTTTAAGTCGTATAATTTAACATAAATTAGTAAAATGCGTAGAAATCAAAGAAAAAGTTGCGAAGATGAAAAAGAGGCATATGTGGATAATCCTCGCAGATAAAACGCAGATCTCTTTCCTGTGCTAATTATGATTATGAAGTATTGTTTAAAAAAATATATATCTAACTTGTTTACAAAAACTGTTTGCTTTTAAGCTTTCATTTCTGCTTAGTTTGATTCAGATTTTCGTTGCGCACAACAGAAAAAGTTTCATTAACAAACTTTAATGCATGTACGTTTAAAAGTTTATAATTATGACCATACATTTGCTTGATATTTCAGTTTTCAGTCCTTGTTAACTGTTAAACTTGTTAAAAAAATACCACGTGGGCCGATCTCTAGGTAAAAGAAATACAACTAATGAGTTAAAATTAGTCTTGCTGAAAGCGCCATATTTGTTTTTTGAACTCAAAAAAGAGTTTTTATTTTCGGAATTCGAATTTGTATGGAAGTTATTGCAGTTTTAAGTGGGTTTTTTTTGTGAATTTTTTCTGAATTAATTTTGCTTAATTTCACATTTTGCTTTGCTGCACAAAATTCTATAAGACTTGAAATCACAAAGGTCTGTAGAAACAGGAATTCCATGAAATAAAAACAATAAGCTTTGATTATTAGTGCTAGAATTATTAAGCGTTAAACTTGTAGTAAAAAAAAGAAAAAGAAGCATGTTAACCGATATACTCTGAAATGCAACTGTAGAGTAGAAATTTGACGTGCTGTTCTGTTCCTTTTGAATAATAACTTTAACGAAGCTTTTTTTCTTCTAAAATTCCTATTTATTCGAAATTTATCGCAATTTTAAGTGTTTTTTTGCAATTCGCTCTTTAAATTATAACTATTTTTACATTGTTGTTGAAGAAAATGATGTCTCTCACATTGCTTATAGTGTCACATATTCAGTAATCCTAAGTTCTGCTTTCTTATTCTGTATAATTCTCTCATATACATTTCATATACATTTGTTTATTTGCCGAGTCAAGTTTATGATTAACACATTAATAAAATATGCTTACATAAAATTATAAGAATTATGTATTTTCTAAACTAAATAATCTTTTTTTTTATCGACTCATAGAAGATCAGGTTGGGAAAAACGGTTTATGCCCATTAAAGCTGATTCTGAAAAAAAAAAAAAATAAATTAATAATTTTATCACTGAAAGTAAACGGATCCGATACAATTATTTTGCAGATAATAAATAATATCCCACATTGTTCTTGATTTATAGTGCATTGAAATTGCATACTTCTCTATGAATCACCCTATATAATAAGGGCTTAGGAATATTTTTTTAAAGGTGGTTTTTGTGTAGAATATGCATAAGCTGTATAAAAATGGGTAAAAAAGGTAGATAGCAGTTGAGAACGAGGGGATATAATAGAATTAAGAAGATAATTCCTCTTATACTATAGTAGAAACAGGTAATTTTTGAATTTTTTTTTATCTTCTCTTGTATATACACTTCCAGTCAATTAAGTCTAGCACTTAAATATGTAAATATAAACACAGAAAATAGGTAAATACTCACCTTAGCTGTAATTATATCCTTTCCTTTCCTAAGTTAATACATATTTTTTTTTTCACTTTTGTTTGTCTGATTTTGTGTTATGATTTAAAAAATATTTGAAACCGTTTACTTTTCAATACTTTTGTAACGAAAATTCACTTGAGTGTTTTGATAAATATTAAGTTTGAATTTTTTATCAGGACCTTCCATGATTATCTCTGAAACTGCTATAAAGATAATCGACTATTGTTTGTTTGCTTCTAACTGCTTCCTTGTAGTAAACTTTGATTGTTACTTGTTTTAAGATGAATTAAAATAAAAGTTTCATTTATAGTAGACACTATGAACCAATTGTTATCTAATTTTAAAAGTCTTACTTCGAATAGTCTATTATTTTAATTTTCTTTAAATACATTCATTTTTAATCAGATTAAGTAACACATTTATATAATACTTTTAAAGCTAGATATGAGATGCGCTTAAATTAGATAAAGATGAACTAAATTTTGGGTTTTATTGCTTTCCTGTATACTTAACTATTTAACAAGATGCACATTGTATACAAATTGTAAAATATTTTTGAATTTTCGTTATCATTGAGAAGTTATTCATTTTAAGGAAGAAAGAAAGGTGATTATTTAGGCAATCTTGTGAATCGTTAAAAAAAATATGCTTCAATTGAGCATAAAGTTCGAAAATTAGCTGCCACAGTAAAAATTGGGTATAAAATAAAATTGTCCTTAATTTTTTCTAAAAGTAATATCAATAAATAATTTTTCAACTTTAAATTTCTCGATTAAATATAAAAATGACAAATAAATTATTGAATATAAAACTAAACTATGAAAACTTATAAAAGTCCATTAAATTTAAATATCATCGACACTAAGTAATTAGCATATTTGTAGTTATCCCCTCGAACCATTAAGATTGAGTCCTTAGAACGTCGTAGAAGTTCGATCATTAGTATCAAAAGTTTTTCAGGATGGTCCATTTTTTATTTTGCTCACTCTACATTTTAATAACTGTAAGAGTTTATCGATAACGAGAGTAACTAATGGTACGTAAATTATTTTTCAAATTTTAAAGATTAAAGCATCCATTATTTTTATTGAAAGAAATAAACTGACATTTTCAAATTAGGATTTTGTTCAATTCATTATTTAACTATAGTATAAATGTATTTTATTTTCGTTTTATAGATATATGTATATAGATATATGTGTTGTTACAATATTCATGCATATATTGTAACAATATTTGGGTTTAATTTATATATACTTGTAGAATTATTTTTCGTCTAAAATTTTGATTATATTTACAATAAATATAACTATTAATATATTACTGGAAAATTAATTATACAGCTTTAATTATTACTCTAAAAATTCGCATTCGTTTTAAAAGTTGTTTCGTTTAGTGTCATAGAGCGAAAAAAGTTTGATGCTGAACTTGACTAGTTTTTTAACTTTAAATTTCGCGCTTTTTCGGAATAATTACATTGTATCGTCTTCCTATAGGTTTAACAATTTTAAGCATTATATATGTTAACATTCACCCAATGGTACAAAATAAACCAATAACATCAAATGGAGTCAATAATTTGGAACAAAACTTTATTGATATTAATAAATGCAAATTTAACAAAGTTCTAAGATTGCCTGTATACATCATTATTAAAATTTATTTGTATACTATTTTTGGCAATAACTTTGATATAATGAGACATATGAATAAGAAATAAATAACCATAATGCCAAAAATAAATTACATTTGGAGACACCATTGGATACCAAAATTATGGACACATCATTGGATTATTACTTTTCCAACCAATGGTTTCATTTTTGTTTTGCTCTTTCAACCAATCATAGAGAGGCTGAAAGTATTCCAAAATGGCTGAAGCGTCCATTTTGTCAGTTTTTCCTTTTGTTATCACTTTCATTGCTTCCCTCCACGATACAGAGCTACCCAATTTCAGTGTGTCACTATAATATAAAAATAAAGATTATTTGCAAATATACCATTTTGTTGTTGTTATTATAAAAGTGAGGAATTTTACTTCAACGTGATCGTTAAAGAAAAATAAGAACAATAATACGTACCAATGCAACACGTACCAGCTGAATTTAAGAGAATTGCAGAGCACCATAATATCGCATGCACCTAAATGTTTATTTACATATCTTACGGCAGTATTCCCCCATTCGCCAGGAACCGGTCAGCGTTTGATAATTTTACCATGGCGCAGTGACGGAGAGGAAGACGTTAATTGTTTATATTTTAGACTGCCTTGATTTAATAATTTCAATTTAATTATTTTAAACACGTTGTCAAAATAAAATACAATTACATGTGTGGTATTGGTGCGGCTTTAGGTGACGTTTCTCAGCTCGCTGTTAACATATAGCCTTTGTAAAGTCGTAAGAGCCCGAGAGAAATACACCACAGTAAATAAACGAAAATAAATGTTCCTCGGGCGGCCGGGTACCGATCCATGGCTCGTTGGTTGGTGACTACTGCTGTATATATTGGTATAGTTAATTTTAAAATAGAGGCCTAATATATAAATTCCAGCCTTCACATTGAATTACTTAATGCCGAAAGGACATAGTTGTTGTTAGGGTTTGGTGAAATTGTAACTTCAATATCGCTATATACCGTTAGAAAGTATGTTGTAAAACATAACATCAACGGCAACATTGGGAGAATACTGACTATATTTTTAAAATATCTTTATTGTGAGATGAACATATATCTGTATTATATGATAGATCGCCTAACTCTATAGTTTATAGATTTCACATGTTCAAGTAAAACGGTCTTTAAATTGTAAACACAAATGATGAACTTAGAAGAGCATGTTGTGTAGGAGTAAAATTAATTTAAGAATATCAACTTTATAATGTATAGAAATATCAAGAGGCTGTTTTAAGAACTTACAGACCAATTGAAAATAACTTTATTAAAATGCTTTAAGCCTTCAAAAGTACAGATGAGTGTTTCATAATATATGAAATTTAGTTTAGAGCGTGAACGCGAAATTGCTAACTTTGACAATTTTTAGCAAAATGTAAGTTGACTTGATTTAGCAAAATTAAGTTGATTAACTAAAATTATGCATGTATCATAATTGCAAGTGTATTTTTTCTCTCTAATTACTGCAATATTAATGAAATTCTTAGTTAATAATTGCCATTAAATTTGGTGAAAATGGTCTTCAATTCACATCAAACAACTGGCAAAAAACTCACAATTTAATTTTACTTCATACGCTTATATTCTTTCTTAAGTTATGGTTCCTTGATATTACATTAAATAATTAACGTAAAATATATTTCTCCAAACATGTAGTTAAAGTGTAGAAATCTGTTATTCTGCGGATTATCTAGCTAATGTGCAAATTAACTAAGACAATCCGTTAAAGAACTTTTTCAAATAGCGTAGATCATCTACAAACTACATTGAGTACATATCCCTTACACAGCTTTGTTTGCACATCACTTAATAAGATAAAGTGAAAATAAGTATTTGACTGGAACAGTATCAGCAACGTTTCTGTGTACATTTAACTTAACATAACGTTATTTATTTATTTTACGCTACCTAAAAAAATAAGTAACTATAATTAAACAATCAACACATTAGTTGATGTAATCAATCGTTAATCACTTTAAAAGCTGCAATACTAAGAATTAAATGATTTAAAAATTACAATTGAGGAATTTATTATAATGTCATTTATTGATTTTTCGATCTCTAAAATAATCAATTGAAATCAATCAATAAATAAGTTGATAGAATGAGAGAAACAAGTATTTGAACTTTCTCGGTGCAGAAGCCGTTAATGTGCTTATCACCTCCACTATAAAAAATTTGGTGTATAGTTGCCACCATTTTTGGTGTTGAGATAAAAAAATTACACTTTTTGGTATAGAACTGTAGTTATCACGCGAAAGAGCATATAAAATTGAACCAACAATTTTTTGGAAAAATTAATACACATATATTTTACTAAAAATGTCCTTCTTCTTTAAACTAAATGTTTTTGCAATGAAGCCATAAGTTGGTAAGAATGCGCATGAAGATGCATCTTGTCAGCAAAAAACATAGTTAAAAAACATATAACAGTTAAAAATCATAAAAAGATGTGATTACTTTCACTGAAAAAAACTTAAGTTTACCTCATCATCAAAAGTGGTGACAACCAGACACCCAATTTTTTTTCACTGTGTAGATAAAATGAGTTAAAAAACTGGATTCTGAACTTTAACGGCTTTTAGCGGTAATATATGTATTCTTAGTATATTTCATTAGCTTACCTTAACAGCCTTCCAGCCTCCTTGTTTTTATAAATATCACAATGGTGAAGAGGTCCTGTATAACCAGCTTCATCGCAAAGAGCCTTGTGAAACTGAAACTGGATCACATAACTAATAAAATATCTGAAAGAGAAAGAGGCAGTGTTAAAATTGACTGTGTTTTCTTATTATATATTTCATAGAGGCACGGAGGCTCAGGGGATAAAACGTTCATATTCCAATGAGGTTTCCTAGGTCCGAATCCCAGCGGTGGCAAGTTGATAAGAATTCCGCGCTCGACTCTCACCGACGACAGGGCTGACGTAAAATATCTTCAGTTGTAGACATATCATGGGTTCGAATTCTCTTGTCTTTAAGCTAGCCATGGTAAATTTTCGCGGTTTTCCTCCCAATGCAAAGCCAATGCGGGTTAATTCCATCAAATTTGTTATCCACGAAGGCTAGTTTTTCTCGATCCAGGAGTTCCCTTGTCTTCTGTGTTGGGTTTAAAGTTACAAGGTTACGGAGTTGAGGATTGCGAGTAGTAGACTCAAATATGGTACGGCTGCTCAACATCGGTTATAAAATAGTATATACATTTCATTGCACTGATTTAGTGAAGGAAATTAAGTTAGTTCTATCATTTGTTGTAATTAGTTATTTGTTGTCAGTTCTATCATTTGAACTATATCATTGTTATTTGTTTAGTTCTATCATTTGTATCAAATAATTATCTTCATTTGTTATTCTATCTTTAAGTAGAGTAATTATTAATATATAATCCATTGTATGAAGGTTAGTTTTTATTTCTGGTATTGCACAGCTAATGGAACATTGAATAATATCTGGGTATATTACTTTTAAAAATAACATGTAAATGTACACATAAAAGCTTGAAAACAAATAGGGAAAAGTAACGAGGAAGTGTAACGTGAAAACTTCAAAAAAAAAAAAAACTTTTTAAGCCTAAGTTACAGAGAACTAAGAATGGAAAGGAACATAAGGAATGAAACGTATTGGACATAAATTAAAAACGTATTAAAATATGAATGAAGAAATGAAATTTTGTTTTAATTTTACAGCCATTTTCAGAAATAGCTACTTTTAAACTCTAAATTGTAATATTTTAAGGAATGATTTTTTTTACAAAAAAATTGTTCTCTTAAGAAAAAGTAGATTTAAAAATGCAAAATAATACAATCAGTTACTAAAGTGTCTTTTGTCGCATTAAAAAGCAATTATATTTTCACCAAACATGTGAGATATAGAATTTCTATTTCAGTCATAGTAACGGTTCATTTATAAAGAGTGTAGCAAAATTTTGAATATTGATAGAAAAACGATTAATCATCAAACAATTTAGGTTTTTCTACGTT
Organism: Parasteatoda lunata; assembly: GCA_949128135.1. Classification (NCBI taxonomy): domain Eukaryota; kingdom Metazoa; phylum Arthropoda; class Arachnida; order Araneae; family Theridiidae; genus Parasteatoda; species Parasteatoda lunata. The sequence goes on along the minus strand of OX421974.1, from coordinate 88,063,029 downwards.
AGTTTGAAAATTGCTCTCGTGTTGTTAAAATACTTTCCCTTTTAATTTTTATAGTTTCAGATACCAAATATCATTTTCTAAATATGCTAATACTCAATTCTAATCTACGTCATATGCGTCTAATACAACCCTATTCTACGTCACTAAATTTAAAAATGACTCTATTTTCTTAATTGTCACTCATAATGCTGAAATTAAGTGACATTTTCATTTAAGGTTGTGATCGCTATTTAAAGAATGCGTTGCCTTTCAATTCTGAAATATAGAGCCACTGTTTTTAACTTTAAATATCAAAGATGAAATTAAACTTGTACTACTGTTAAAAAAAGAAGGTTTGCCGTATGATCAGGAAGTACATTCGAAAGATTCAGGTGCTCATAGAAATCACTTCAACTTCCCTTTAAGATTTATAATCTTCTATTAAGTAAACTCAATCCAAACTGGTATTTCATTAAATAATGCACAAAATGTTTGTTTTTGAGCTAGTGGATTTAAATTTAATTACATGGATTAATGTGTGAGTCATTTATTATAATCATTATAAACTAAACGAAAATACGAGTGATAAAAAAAGTATCATTATTTTCATATCACGTGTGAATTTACCTTATATAAGGAACATCAGCTGGAATATGATATTTTGCAGCTGCGTCCAAATCATTTTCTGTTCTGGTTACTGGAGGACAAACACCTTGGTATTTGAGCCTGTAAGAATAAGTATAAGTTTATCATTACCTTATTTAATTTGCATATTTATATTTGTTATATTATTTATTATTAAAGGTGTTTCGGAATTACTGCTCTTAATATATATATATTTTATTTTTGAGAAGATTTCCTAAAAGTTGAAGGGTGCCGACGGTACAGAGGCCTCGCAAGCACCAGCTTTAGCCAAAGTGTCCGCAATCTCGTTTCCTTCAAGATCGACGTGGGAAACAAGAGGTCCATAAAATTTAAACGAATCACTTCCGAGGAAATCAAATTTGGTGTTGTCATATCTGCCTTTCTCAAAAATGATTTGTTAAATTTCTATAGTATTTTAACTCTTTTCTCTCTTAAATATTAATTTGCAATCTCTAATATATACACTTTTTGTTTCATTTGTAACAAAGAGTTCCGAAAGGCGTCAAAACGATAAGTTCTGTATTTTACTGCTTGGAGTTTCTTCTTGTTGCTTGCAGAAGAACCTGATTAGAATTCACATTTTAAAAATGAAAAATGTAATAATGCGATTGAAAAAAATTGAAAGATTTTATTAGGAATTTAAGTGCCTGATAATGATAAAATGTTCGAAAATAATGTAAATTAAAAAGATAAAAAACTTTATTTTTCAAAAAGTTTTTATCGTAGTTTTTCTTATACTTTATGGAATATTATTTTAATTAATTCAAAATAAAAAAAATTTCTTGCACCATAAAAAACCATGCAGTTTCACTAATTGAAAATCTTAGCATCAAAACTATTAAAATTGAATTTTGGTGACATTTTAATTCGAAAGAAGTTCTATAAATAAAAAATAAAAATGACGGTTTAAAAAATTTATTTTTTGGTTTTGTTTTCGTACAGAAAACTAGTTGTGAAATTACCTCATGTCCCACCAAGCCGTGTTCAATTCGGTTGTTTCAATCGAATCATCAAACACTTTCCATCTCCATGAATCAATCAGAAAACCAAAAGGTACAAATGCTATTTTATCTAGTGCCATATTCATTAGATTATTGATTTCCGTTTCTGGAATAGAAAAGAATTAAATAGGCTATCACAATTATGAAAAGAAGCCCAAATGAAAAATGGAGGACTCTGATGACGTCAGAAATAAAATAGCGATAGCAGTGTCATCATGAGTTATAACGACAGAAAAAATTGCACCGTAGACGGCCTCTAACTGATTAACCAGTTCACATGAGAGCATTTAAAGATAATGTTAAATAAAACTAATAAGAATGGTTCAGAAAAGTAGAATGACTTTTAAAGGTAAATGGTGATTAAGTAATTCCTATATTCATGTCATATGAAGTGCTACTCAGATGTCACAAGTCTTAACTCTAAATTACCTCTAATCCACAGCGGCAATAGATTTAGGAGAGGTCATGTTGATTGGCAAATTCAATATTGATGTAATGTTACACCATTCCATTTGTTCAAAATCGTTTATTCTAGACAGTGTTAACCATAAAACACCAAAGATTAGAAGACATTGAAATTTTTATTCATTAAGCTCAACTTCATATACTACTGTGTGTTGTTCTGTTTTGAATGCATCCATTTTTCCACGACTTTATAGTCATCTTAAATGCTCTCATTTGAATTTAATTGAATTATGAAATTAATTATTTAATTGGATTATGAAAATGATTACCTTTGTCGTCAAAAGCTTCATCTAAAAGATTAATTTTATTCATGTGATGGGGTGTGGCTACTGACAGAGCCAACACATCCCCAACCGCTTCATGGAAACCTAGAGTTAAGAAAATAAATCTGCTGTATTATAGAAATAACTGAAAAATAATTTGCAATTTTGCAAAAAAAATTCTTGAAAATTATTTTTTCACATAATTTTATTACAGGAGAATGGGAATACAAAAGCTGTGATGTCTTACCTGAATTAGCACCTTCTCTGAAAACAACAGGCTGATCCTTATACTGCAAGTAATATTCAATGTGTCCCATTTCATGATGCACGGTGATTAAGTCCTCCATATCAACTCTGGTGCACATTTTAATCCTAAAACGAAAAATAATAAAATTAATTTGAAAAGTAAAAGTTTAAATGCACACTGTCGACAAAAACAACTTACTATTTCGCAACATGCGACAAAATTGTGCAACATACGTATAATTTATTGTGAAGTTTCAATGTAAACCCATACTTAAATCACTAAATAATAAAGTGTTATATTTAAGTAATAGAGTTTTATATTTAAAGTTTGGAACTTTGAGATCATTAAAAAATTTGTTGATGACCTTCCATGTTGTCAGAACAATATTATGGCAATTTATACATGTTTCTTTTTTTAGAGAGAAAAAAAATCTGCAATTTTTCTACATCGCAGTTAATAAGAACTTTGTTATGCATCAAAGGCTAACATAATAATGAGTATCATTCTTCTCCATGAACCTTTGACAACATTGTTGCAGCACTTTAATTTTCAATAGCAGTAATAATTTATATTTTTTGCTATATCACCAATCATCTAGGTTATACTGTGGAAATTGCAAATAAGAAAGGAAAAGCTGACAGGGTATCGTGAAAAAAAATTAGAAAATTTTGCCACTGGCAGTGACCAGTTGTACAAGTAAAAAAGGGTTTCTCAAAATTGAGAAAAATGTGTCAAAATATCTTCGAAACAAATATTTTATTTCGAAATAATAATTACGATTTTGACAAACCCCAGGTATACAAAATTGAATCTATTTGTGTTTATTTTTGAGCAAAATACACGGTTTCAAAAGTTATGGAGAGGGAGAAAAGTATGAGAGAGATGTTCGTTGGTTGCCTGCAGGATTTTAACCAAAAACCTCAGAGATCGCAGTAGGATGCTCTAACCAACATCGTTGTACAACCCAGATCAGGGAGAGTTAGGAAGCTTTTTATATTTAATTCGCTTAAAAGTTATATAAAGATAAAGCGGAATAAGTAAAAGGGGAAATTAAAATTACCAACATCCTGCTAGCATTTGGGAATTTATTTTCCAAATTGCTACTTTGTGTACCATTGTATTTGGAAAATAATATGTCATGATGGGCCATTATATAAAGTTTTTCAACTCTTCCGGTACTGGACTGTACAAGTATGGAGGTTGGAGCATCTTACGTCGAGCTCGGAGGGCCTTGATTTGAATCTTGCCGGTCTCCAACGAACATCTCTATCAAACAGTTATTTGTTTCGGTGCTATTTTGATACATTTCAGCTAAATTTCGGAGAAAACCTTAAACCTTTTTAAAGGGTAGCATTTGCAAAAGTGACCATTTTTTCAAAAATTAAAAATTTTAAACGATTCTAAAAGTTGCTGAAATTAATAATGCATGGCATGCTTATGAAGCATTTCTCAGAATTTGATAAACAATACAAGGTTCACTTCTAAAACGAAGAGAAACTTTAAGAAACAAGCGTGAAGTAAAGTAACTTTCAGATCTTAATAATTTTATACTAAAAAAAGTAATAATACAATAGACACGGGGAATTATGAACGAGATAAGGGGTGATCGGGCGGCGACTGGCAGACAATTGCAATTTGTTTTATTGAGCCACCCTGTGGCTTTCGGCAATCATTAGTTTTGCCTTATTTTATATGGTTTCCATGAGTCTTGGAAAGGTTTAATTGTGGTAATAAATTCAAGAAAATGCCAGGAGCAATTTCATTTTTTTAACATACTTTTTTTACCCCATTAATAGTGATCCACGCAATTGTACTGTATACTCAGGTCATTTTGACCCACGGTTAGCTGTTTGGAGTTAACATCACGACACGTGGAAGAAACAAATTCAACTGTACAAATATTTACTTTGAGAGAAAATATGCTGTAGTTGCCTCAATTGTTTTGAAGTCTCGATGTCCATGCATGTTAAAAATCGTGAGACCATAAGATCTGGCTACAGGATTTCAATTTAACTCATTGTAAGAGTTAGTTTGAAGTCATAAAATCTATCAGCAAACAAGGGAAAATTTCAATGAGCACTTTTTGTTGCTTTTACCTTATAAGAAAATTTTTCTAGTTAAATCTTATCATTCTACTCAATTATTTGATATTATTTTTGATATTATTTTTGATTTGATCCTAACTCACTCTTGCAATAGCTAGTGGTTTAATATAGATATAAATGGACAATCCTATAAAGCAAAGCACAGGTGGCGTTAGGGGTTTAAATTTATTCTAAGACTGTCAGGGTTACTACTTCTGATTTATTTTTACGCCTAAGCTTGAAATAGCACACTGTCCAATATTAAGTTGTGATAACAGTAACGCGTTCTTACAATTTAACTTTCAACGAAGCAATCGACAAACGAATTTGGAGGACTTCCCAAGCATGGTACCAAAATAACAACAAACGGTGATAATTTACATTAATATAGCCAAATAAGGTTTAACACTCAAAGCTTAGCTTTTATGTTGTGATATTGTTTTTATCAAATTTATTTACGACTCACGACCTTCTAGAACTTATAAATTACCGAAATCTTTTACGAATGGTAAAATTACACTTAATTTAAACACAAATCACAATAATAAAACTTCCTAGAATATCAAGCCTGTTCACGCACCGCTTCGTGAATATAACACCTGAAGTTCTCTATATTTCTTTCAGTTTATTGTTTATATTCAGTCACCCAACCATTATTTAAAGACTCTTTAAAATGTTCTGTTTTCTTACCTGACATCTCCATCATTGTAGAAATCCCAGGCAGACGCATGGCAAACCATTTCTCTATCCGTTGGTTTTTCTAAAATGGAGCGATTCCAGAATTCTGGTGTCATTGGTATTAAACCAAGGGAAGTGAAGAATTCCTCAGATATTTCAAACATATCTCTTGCAGTCATATTCTACGAATACAAAATTATCATAAACTGGGTTTGTTTTATAAATTAACCATTCTTTCTTTAAAATTTGACTAAATCAAATTTTAACCTAACATATAAAGTGTTTAAATACAAAAAATTATATTCGAAAATACGCATCAACATATATTTTATTCACAAAACGAAATTTAGAAAAATGATATGCGTTTTTTTTTGTTTAACAAATTATTTTTCATTGCTATTTCAATTGTTTAAATGAATGATAGCGTCAAGATATTTACAACGAAATTTTTAAATGAAATGAAATGTTTAAAATATTTTAATATTAGTAGTATATGTATGATAGTTTCTGAAACAGTTTTTTCAGCCAGTTAGTGGCCAGCCAGTAAGTAGAAAGCTAGCCAAGCGGAACGCCTTTAGTTTCAATTCAAGTTATCCGAAACGCCACGCTAGGTTGCGCTTGAGTTTGTGGAGAAATGTTTTAGTCTGTCTGAAAGTGTTGATTTTGGCGCGTTTTATGGGTTTATATGGTGATTTGCGTTGGGGGATGACGTAGTATCATTTAATGATGGGATGACGTGTAAATAAGAAGAAATGTTAGAAAGAATTTTATATAAATGTTAAAAGTATTTTTTTTTTAAACTGTATATGAATAAATAAAAGCATATTATGTTTAAAGAGTGCATTTGAATAAAGAAAAGAAGATTATATTTGATATTAAGAATATTTATAAAGATAAAATACAAAAAAAATGTTAGTGAGAGTCGATATGTACATTATTTTTAAAAGAAACATTTCGTTGACAATATATTTGAAAAACAGATGTCATTTAAAGTAAAAACTAAAGAGCGGAAATGGACAGATGTTCTGAGGTGAACCTGAGGGATAAGATGGAACCATGTTGGATGGTCAAGAAGCAGGTGGGAATTATTTTTGAATAACGGTAGAAGGATTGCGTTCGATAGGAGAATACTTCGATGTTTTACCTTCATTTCGTATGCATATGTTATACAAATGTTTAACGATTCCTTCTGCTCCGTTTTGATAATGAGAAGAGGAATAGCGACGCCTTATTTGAGCCACGGATCGACAATAACAGATGGTAAACGTTAGAAATAATTTATGCAACGTTATTCACACGTTGTTGTTTCAGCATACGTATATTTTAATGACCTCTGCATAGAGTGTAGGCTAAGGGTTTGTGTGGCTTGAATAAATTCTCTCCCCTGGGGAGGTAAAAAGATCCTGAGTGTGAAAAAGAAAAACCCTTTTGTTTCAGTTCTTAATGGACAACATCTGCACTTCTTATTGACAGCTGCTTCCTCAAAAAATTTGTACTCAATGCTCTCGTTAGCACAAGCTGTTTTTAACTGAGGACGGTGGAAATATTGAATTCTCACTGGTATAAATAGGGATGCGCTGTCTTAAAATTCCAAAGCAAAATAGCAGCGATTCTGTTCACTACTGCTGAGAAATTCTCATATCAATATGCAAACTCCCATGAGTAAGTAACTTTTAAAATTAGGTCTCTTGTTAAAAAATAAATACCGATTTAAAATTTTCGCTAAGTCATTTTTAAAAGTCGTAATTTTTTTAATTAGCTAATAAGCGGAGCAGTCTTTTTAACGCCTTTAACGACGATGAGGACTTCCAATTGAGTGGACCGTTCGAGAACGCCCCGAAACGAAAAAATGCAGCTTCTGTCTTCCACTTAAATCTTGAGAAAGAAACCACAACGAAAATCCCCCCTTTTATCCTTAATGTCGGAAAGGGGATCGTTGTGGAAGTCAAGGAATTTCAAAAAGTGTTCTACGAGGTGTTCTCCAAATTGAGTGACACGAACGATGTCAAGAATAGATTCAACATTCCGATAGACCAGATTGAGTCCAACATAGTGGCGTTGGAAGCAGTCCGAAATCACGTGCAGAAGAATTCGAAAAGCCACGAGGAATAAAAAATTGTAAATGGTGAGGGGAAGAGGCTTAAAAAACGAGTTAGTAGGAAATCAAATGTTTATGTAGTCTTTTTTTTTCTTATATTATTTTTGATAAGTTTTTATGTCTCTTTATTTTTAAGAACTTTTTACATTGCAAAAGAGATAATTTTTAGAGAATTTTTTTTTAAAAAAAATGATACGTTTTAATTTGAGACGATCTTCTTTCTGAGGTTTTACGCGCAGTTATCACGCCAATGTTAATTACGTAGATCCCTACGTTTTGTGTAGAGATGCTAAACCGATCATTTTTAACCTTTTATATCGATCCATTTCACTCAGATTCTGCATTATTTTGTGTTTGTGCATCTTGTTTTCAAAGCACATGGATGATGAAGAGGAGGAAGAATTAGAGCAACAATTTTATTTTTGCAGCTATGCCGAAAGAGTGTTGTCGCGTTTTCAGATTAACGCTGCCATTGACAAATTTTTTCAAAAACTCTTTATGCATATTGAAAATTTCACCAAAAAACAGGTCGGGGTGGATTATTAAAAAAATCGAATGTATCGATCTCCATGTAGGAAATTATCAGAGTTATAGAGGAGGATGTAAAAATGCAAAATTGCCACAAGGTTTGAAAAATAAAAAAGCCCTTCTAAATATACAATGTTCCGGTAATATGTGTTTTACGTACTGCGTCGCTGCATGTTTATTTCCCACGCGATTGAATTCTCACAGTGCCACTCGATATAAACCATATCTCAAACACTTCAAAGTAGGTGAGTTAAAATTTCCACTTAAACTTAATGATGTAAAAAAATTTGAAAAATGAAATTAATTAAGAATTAGCGTTTTTGGTGTGGAAAGCGGAGAAGTTTTTCCGTTATATGTTAGTGAAAGGAAAACTAAATTGATAGAAATCGATTTATTTTACCATAACAATCATTATTTCCTAATTAGACACTTCAATCACTTTTTATGTCCAAAGCGCAGCCTCAAATATAGCTGTAAAAGATGTTTATCTAGTTTTAAAAGAGGCTCTACTTTGATTCAACATAAATCATTATGTCAAAAAAATAAAATTCAAAAGTATCGATTTCCACAAACGATATCGTTAAATTTAAAAATTTAACTAAAATGGTGAAACATCCTTTTTGTATACATTGCGATTTCGAATCTCTCACAAAAAAAGTAATCGGTCCGGGTCCCTCTTCGTCGACCAGTTAGTTATACGTGGGAAATCGAACGACACGAAGCAGTGAGTTATAGCATACTTGTATTAGATATCGAAGACGATATCGTCTTTCACGAATATTATTCGGGTACGAATGTCGTTGAAAATTTTCTTATCACATTAAAAATGTTATCTCAGCTTTTACTTAAAATCATGCATACCATTTCTCCCATGGAAGCAGAAATTTCAGAAAATATCGATCCAAACCATTGTCATATTTGTAAGAAACGATTTCTTCCCAGTGATATGAGAGTCAAAGATCATCAACGATTTTGGTGTGGGTGTCATACGCGTATGGGCATGTCAGAGTGGTAATTTAAACTATAGAACGAGATATTTTATTCCTGTGGTTATCCACAATTGTAAGAATTATGATGCACACTTAATTATAAAAAGCATACCTAAAGACTATGCTAGTGTCTTAAACATAACATGGAGAAATTCAGTATGTTTTCTCTCGATTAGCTCAAATTTATGGACTCCTTCCAATTTTTACCTAGATCGCTTGATGCGTTAGTAAACAATTAAATACATGCCAATCATGAGTTTAAAATTTTCAAAACATTTTTCAAATCGAATGATGATCGTCAATTACTATAAGAAAAGGAGTGTTTCCCTATAGTTATTTAGATGAGCTGGAAAAATTGAACGATATTCATGTGCCGTCCAAAGAATCCCTACAGCTTTTAGAGGTTTTCCATTTGGTGCTTCGCTTGCATAGGTCGAGGTGAGATACAGATTAAAGACCACCGCAGAGACTCATAAAAAAACCTGTTTGACTCAAATGCACATACAAACCATTCTATGAATCTGCGGGGAACTCTTTCCAAGCACCCACAGTTTTATTAATAAAAAACAAAATTTAAACAAAATAAGTACAAATTAAATAATTCAAACACATTTTAAAGAAACAATATAAACACAATTAATTCAAATGATACATACAAAAGGGCTAAAAATAAAAAAAACCCATTACCGTTAATTTAGATAAAAAAAAATTATACATCATCATCCAGAATTGTGATGAGGGGAGAGGCTTAGTCGTTCATAGTGCAATTGAATTAACTTTACTTTCATACCGTCTGTAATGTTAGGTACTGTAGAGAGGAATTCAGACCAGCAAGTTCTATTAGTAGGTCGTCGAAACCTCGCAACGATCTCCGCCGATTCTCTAGTGGGCGGATTCCCCACCATCGCTGCCTATGTCTTCCAACACTTTTACCCGAATAATATGACCAACCAGCCGAGCCAACATTTTTAACGTGATAAGAAAACTTTCAACGACATTCGTACCCGAATAATATTCGTGAAAGACGATATCGTCTTCTAAATCTAATACAAGTATGCTATAACTCACTGCTTCGTGTCGTTCGATTTCCCACGTATCGACGAAGAGGGACCCGGATCGATTACTTTTTTTGTGAGAGATTCGAAATCGCAATAAATACAAAAAGGATATTTCATCATTTTAGTTAAATTTTTAAATTCAACGATATCGTTTGAGAGAATCGATATTTTTTGAATTTTATTTTTTTGACTTAAAGATTTATGTTGAATCAAAGTAGAGGCTCTTTGAAAACTAGATAAACATCTTTTACAGCTATAATTGAGATTGCACAGTGGACATAAAAAGCGATTGATGTTTCTTATTAGGAAATAATGATTGTTATGGTAAAATAAATAGATTTATATCAATTTAGTTTTCTTTTCGCTAACATATAACGGAAAAACTTCTCAGTTTTCCACACCAAAAACGCTAATTCTTAATGAATTTAATTTTTCAATTTATTTTATATCATAAAGTTTAAGTGGAAATTTTAGCCCACCTACTTTAAAGTGTATGAGATAAGGTTTATATCGAGCGGCTCTGTGTGGATTCAATCGCGTGGGAAATAAGCCTGCCGCGACGCAGTACAGAAAACACATATTATCGGAACATTGTATATTTAGAAGGGCTTTTTTATTTTTCAAACCTTGTGGCAATTTTGCATTTTTACATCCTCCTCTATAACTCTGATAATTTCCTACATGGAGATCGATACATTCGATTTTTTTAATAATCCACCCCGACCCGTTTTTTGGTGAAATTTTCAATATGCACAAAGAGTTTTTGGAAAAATTTGTCAATGGCAGCGTTAATCTGAAAACGCGACAACACTCTTTCGGCATAGCTGCAAAAATAAAACTGTTGCTCTAATTCTTCCTCCTCTTCATCATCCATGTGCTTTGAAAACAAGACGCACAAACACAAAATAATGCGGAATCTGAGTGAAATGGATCGATATAAAAGGTTAAAAATGATCGGCTTTGCATCTCTATACAAAACGTAGGGATTTACGTAATTAACATTTGCGTGATAACTGCGCGTAAAACCTCTGAAAGAAGATCGTCTCAAATTAAAACATGTCATTTTTAAAAAAAAATTCGCTAAAAATTGTCTCTTTTAGAATGTAAAAAGTTTTTAAAAATAAAGAGACATAAAAATTTATCAAATATAATATTGAAAAAACAAAAAACAAAAAACTACATAAACATTTGATTTCCTACAACCTCGTTTTATAAGCCTCTCCTCCTCACCACTTACAACTTATTATTCTTCGTGGCTTTTCGAATTCTTCTGCACGTGATTTCGGACTGCTTCCTACGCCTCTATGGTGGACTCAATCTGGTCTATCGGAATGTTGAATCTGTTCTTGCTATCGTTCGTGCCACTCAATTTGGAGAACCCCACGTAGAACACTTTTCAAAATTCCTTGACTTCCACAACGATCCCCTTTCCGACATTAAAGATGAAAGGGGGTTATTTTTGTCGTTGTTTCTTTCTCAAGATTTAGGTGGATGACCGGCGCTGTTTTTTTTCGTTTCGGGGTGCTCTTGAACGGTCCACTCATTTGGAAGTCCTCGTCGTCGTCGAAGGCGTTAAAAAGACTGCTCCGCTTACTAGCTAATTAAAAAAATTACAACTTTTAAAAATAACTTAGCGATAATATTAAATCGGTATTTATTTTTTAACAAGAGACATAATTTTAAAAGTTACTTAATCATGGGAGTTAACATATTGATATGAGAATTTCTCAGCAGTAGTGAACAGAATCGCTGATATTTTGTTTTGGATTTTTAACAGACAGCGCATCCCTATTTATACCAGTGAGAATTCAATATTTCCACCGTCCTCAGTTAAAAGCAGCTTGTGCTAACGAAATCATTGAATACAAATTTTTTGAGGAGGCAGCTGTCAATAAGAAGCGCAGATGTTGTCCATTAAGAGCTAAAACAAAAGGGTTTTTCGTTTTCACTTTCAGGATCTTTTTACCTCACCAGGGGAGAGAATTTATTCAAGCCACACAAACCCTTAGCCTACACTCTATGCAGATGCCATTAAAATATACGTATGCTGAAACAACAACGTGTGAATAACCTTGCATAAATTATTTCCAACGTTTACCATCTGTTATTGTCGATCCGTGGCACAAATAAGGCGTCGCTATCCTTCTTCTAATTATCAAAACGGAGCAGAGCGAAGCGTTAAACATTTGTATAACACATGCATACCAAATGAAGGTAAAACGTCGAAGTACTCTTCTTCATCATTAATTTAAAATTATTTCTCTTAATTGAGGAGGGGGGCGATCACATAAACTCTATTAAATTTTTCTAATAACATTTACTGAAACTTAAATGTGTTGATTTTTTTCTTATTATTATTAAATAAAAGTTTCAAAAATATTTTTATCATACAAATGGTAAGCAAGGATTTGAAACTTAAAAATGTTCAAAGACACATCATGAATTTTAATCTACTGTTTCACTACTATAAAACGTCCATCAAACAATAATTTTAGTTATTCTAATATATTTCAAGCATTAATGAAACTCTGTTTTATTGTTCAATATACCTGTTTTTTCATGGCGTCTGTCACATCTACGGCTTTCTTATCCGGATAGGGAGCAACGGTATCATAGATATTCCCCCATGTTTGAGCCCACATATTACCTATTGAATATAAAATATTAAGAAAGTTTTCGTGTTCTAGCATTATACGATTAAGTTACAGACAATGTTGCCTGAAATAGTAATAAATTGAGTAACTCGGTTGCATGAAATAAAAATATAAACTATTAAATGTTGTAATAAAATTTTAATAGTACAAGTTCAAGTCCACGGAAAAAGAATGCCAGTATTTTGCAACTTTAATAAAAATGAAGTTTTAAACACTCAAAAATTATTTCTGCATTAAAATGCAGTAGAAGAATGTAAGTTTCCCCTCCGTGCTTTGTAATTACAATGAAACAAATATTAATACCAAACACCTAAAAACTGAGTTATAGTCGAATCTGAAACTGAAATTCAGGAATGCTACGTACGACGTGAAAAAAGAGGACTGATTATACTAGGGAGCAAATTCTTGTTGTGTTTGTGCAAATACTTGATCTTACCTAAACCGGGTCAGAAATTTTTGTTCCTGAAACAACAGAATTTTTTTTAAATGACATTTTTAGTCTATTTTTGTCGAAATGTATAAGTTTTAAAATGTTATATATAACAAGAGTCACTTAAATGTTGAGACAGACTTCTAGAGGAGTTAGGGCACACCATTAGGAATAAAACTGCATCGAAACCTATGCCTGACTCGGGAATGACATCATACACGTCTAGACGAGCTTCCTCTATTATGACCTGTTCAGAAGCACAATAAGAAACAGTTCATAATAGGTTCCTATCTAGTTTTAATCCTGATGATGTCCCCTAATATTATATATATGCAATATATATATATATATATATATATATATATATATATATATATATATATATATATATATATATATATATATATATATATATATATATATATATATATATATATATATATATATATGCGATAACGCCTAACATTATGCCCCTATTACATACGATGTTTTTAAAATTGCACATTTCTACATAAAATAAACTAACAACGTAATTTTTTTCAAAATAACTATAACTGTTATATTGGTGTAATCAAACAACTAATGGTGCGTATATTGAAACATATGGTAATGAGTACAAAACCAAAAACTTTTTTGTAATATTTTAGTACCAAATGTTTGTATGTGTTTGCTTAAGATAATTTTGTAATCCTGGCATTTTCTTTTGATTACCATAGTTAATTAGATAGTTCTGTTATTAAACGAAGATAGCTCCATTATTCTATTCTAAAAGTAAAAGAAGCGAAAATTAATTGTATTTTTTTTAATAATTGGGACATCAAGAAATATGTTTTATAAACGCATTTTACTTAAATTAATTTTAAGATTTGTTTAAAATTTCTCTTTACAATTGTGGAAAAACTTTTATATTTTACAAGACGAATTTCGTATAATTCTGGTTCAAAGCTCTTTTTTTTAACGAAAAATATTTAGTTACGATATTTAAAAATCTTAATTGATTATATTTATCAAATAAATTTATGTAAATAACTTATAACATCATAAATAACTATCAATTTCTCGACAAAAATTTATCTTCTTACCAACCGTAGTTTGCAAATGTAATTGTACGAAACAAAAAAAAACTTATTAAAAAATAATTTCTTCTTAGAAAAATGCTTCTATATGTGAAGGATGATCCAAAAACCTCACCCTTAATATTTTAGAATCATTGTTAAAATTAATATATATTTTTAGAAACTTTCTCAAAAATAAAATAAAGAAGAATGGAATAAATATTAGAAGTCTCAAATTAATATTTAAGCAAGGAAAAAAAAGAAGACTGTTATAGAAAATATCACAACTTGGGAACAGGAAGATAATTATAGAACACACTTTCAAGTTTCAAGATTTTGATATTTTTTATCCCATCTTTCTCATCAGTGATTGATTCATCGGATATTGATATCGTTTTTCTTTTTGTTTCATTAAATACAAACTGACAACAACTAATATATATATTTTATGTTACATTTTTGACAAGGATTCTAAAAAAATCACACCGAGGCGATGGTCATGGTTTAGTTTTGATATTCAGTTTTTATTAAAAAGACATATGTTGCATACTATAATATATCTTACTTTCATCTTATTTGAAATGTAATGTAACAGCAGTAAAATTAATTGTACTAAAACAAGTTATAAAATTATTAAATATTAAAAGATTAAGTGAAGCATAACTTAACTAATGCTAAAGTTTTAAACACTCACCCAACAGATGAGCAGGGATAGGTCCGTCCTGTTTGATGTAATCTGTACCATATTTTTTTATTAGTTTTTGTCTCACATAAGCGTGAAGTTGTTCGTAAAATGGTTTGATTGTTTCCCACAGTTGATCGAACTCGTCTGTGATATTATCGCTTTCAAATTCTTCACGCCACATTTCACCAGCATCAGAAAAACCTGAAAACAAAGTATTTTCTCTGAAATTATTTCTAATCAGTTGTATTTTACAAGGTAGTCAGTATAATTTTGAAATGTTAAAAACTGTTGGATTGAATAAAACTTTATGTAGAATTATGCAGCTAGAGTTGAACAAGGGGTTGGATCCTAGAATAGGCTACCCCCTGGCGATTTGTTGAAATCTCGCTGAGTGACTTTTTGAAAACTCGCCAAACTAGGTTTCTGGTAGAATAAAAATATTTTAATAAATTTTAATGATTTAAAAATGCTTTTCAATAATAAAAAAATGACTTTAATTCAAGTAATAATTGCCAATTTGGCAAAATTTCAAAAAATCACCCAAGGGGTGGGCTATTCTAGGATTTTACCGAACAAGGTTGTTAATAACAAAAGAAAATGTTATTGCAAGAAAGCGGTCAAGTGATACGAAATATTTTAGAATATAATTTGAAATTTCAAGTTTCTTAACTTTTTTTTGAACTTTTAAATTAATATTTTTTAATTCTTTTTCACAAACCTGATGTCTAGGGTCGGGATAGCCTGGTTGGTAGGGCACTGGGCCCATGCCCAAGAGGTCGTGGTTTCGATCCCCGTTGGCCGAAGACTCCCAATGTAGCAAATAGTGACTGATGCACGTTAAATCTGTCGAGTCACAAAGTCCTCCATGTTTCCATAATAAATCATATCACTGGAGGTACTTACCCAGGAGTTCCCTTGTCTTTTGAATTGGGTTCAAAATTATAAGGCTATGGAGTTGAACATTAGTCGGCTGTTCAACGATGGTTATAATATAAAATAAACTCTTGATGTTCTTGCGATTAAAAAAAATTTCAAGCTATCATATTAAAAAAGAATCATAACTATTTTAAAATCACTCTCAAACTAGCAGATTTTTATTAAAAAAACATTCCCCATAAAAATATTTTTCTGTCAAAAGAAGACTAGACTATGAATTTTACAAAATCTACTTTCTAAATCAGAAGATATTTTTGGAATATGTGAATATGATATGGCAACTTTTTCTATATGCTCAATGTCACGTCATACATTTACTATAACATATGATTTTGGTGTTTAATACATTTTGGTGCAAAGTGAATAAACATAAATAATGATAATTATTTTTCATTATTTACAAAATGGTTTTTCTTGAAAGAAAAATGCGTTGTAAAATTGCTATTTTCAAATTATTTGTAATAAAATGTTGAACGATTTAGGAAAATACTTCCCAGACAAATATATGAGATTGTTAAATGAATTACTAGAAATCGGGATGAATAGTATTTTGAATGAATAAAATTTCTTTGTCAGCGCAATGTCCTTTGATAATTTTAGTAGAAAATTGATTCATCATGAAAAGTTGTCAAAAATAAGCCATAAATATCAAAATCATGGCGCATCAACTCATAAATAAAGATAAAATAAATCATTATTAACATCAAAGACAACAAAAAGATACTAAAAATTGTTAATACAATTGTTTTTATGAACATGAAATTCTTTTTAAAAGAGACACAAAAGAATATAAAACAAACATATATAATGATATATTGCTCTATAGCAGTTTGATAAAAAAATGGTTAAAGAACACTCTAAAAGGTCTTTACTGATCTTAAAAAAAATTTGTTTTTCTTTATTAGCATTCTGTTATATTATATATAAGGTTGAAAAATTACCATTTTTGCACGCTACTTCATTGGACAGTTCGATATATCGTACAAATTTCTCTTTTATTTTCCGGCCTGTTTCATCTCTCCACTGTGTCCAAACATGTTTCAACTCGTCATAATTTGTAGAATTTTTCATTATATTAGTCAATTCTGGAATAGGGAAAATGCAATGACAAGCATATAATTATTTCATAAAAGAATAAAAGAATAAAATTCATAAATGAAATTTTCATAAATTAAATTTTGTATATAAAATCCTTCAAATCAAACCCTATCAGAAATGAAATCATACATAATCAATTAAAATTTTAGAGATTAAAGGTTTTGATAACATCCACCAATAAATAACAATTCAAATTTTATTGCCTGCAATTAGTTTAATGAAATTCTAATTTGTTGTCTACAATCGCTTAGCATTTATTTCAGCTATCCAGTGTGACACAAGTCATACAATGTCCATACCTTGTTTTAGTTTGAAATCAACGTCCACTCAATGTTTTACCAAAAATTAGAAAGTTATATGGGGATAGATTCGGGTTATGGTATGGGAAGCACAATACTTCTCATTTGAATTTTTGTAGAAGATCTTCTATTCTCACCCTCTCTTGCGCATATGTTCTATGGGGAGCTTTTATTACGGAGTGTAGTTTGTCTACGGTAAGAAATCCCCCAGCCACAGAGTTTGAGGTCGTCTGCTGGTATGGAAACAAGAATAGCGCATTTCCGGGAGGGTAGATTCTTTTCACTTTAGGGCTAACACAATTCACCAAAGAAAATGATTATCTTTCTCTTTCTGACCCGAGCCAAAACCTGCCCCAAACAATGACCCCACTCTCCTACTTGAAATAGTTACACCTCGTTACCATTGTCACTGCCACGGGTCAGAAAAATGGCTAGGGGAGTTCATACTTTAGACAAACTATAATCTCAGTTGTTTATTAAACTAGCTTACTTGGCTGAAATGACATTTCGGTAATCTCATGAAAAGGGTCTTAAATTTTACGCTGGAACAGAAAGAAACAGCTGAAGTTAAGAACCGCCTTTTATTTATACTTTGATATCAAAGTTAACTTGGTGTTTATATGAAATAATAGTTTAAACGTGAAGAACCTGGTTCAAGTGCTAAAGTGCAAGGCTCTGAGGGAGAGGATCCATAACTGCAGACCTTTGCCTTTGCATAGATGTCTTCCATATCAGCAGTTAGGGTAGTAAGCTTGATAAAAAAAAGGAAAGAAAAAACAAATAAATGTACAGAAAAAATATAAGATACTAACATTTTTCAAACTTCTTAAAAGTAATAGCTAATTTGGCATTTATATATATTTTTTAATTATTGCTTATTATTATTGGAATTATCAATACTATTTGCCACCTAGACGTTTTTATAAAATGAAAATATTTCAAATTTTAAAAAGCTATAATATTAAACATGATTGCTAATAGCGAAAGAGTAGTAAAGTCTATTGTTACACATGAACGTATCTTTTATTCAGGCATTTTTTAAAATTTAAACTACACTCTCAGAAAAAATTAATTCAACATTAAATTTAAGATTGGTTCCTCAAATCATATCAGGAGTGTAATTTCTCCGCAACTTTAATAAGGTGTCAAATTTAACAATTTTCCCATTCAAATTGAACTTTGAATATAACATTCCTGAGCTTAATATTGTACGATAACGCTAAATTTGTACAATATTATAGTTCAACACTCTCCAAAATGTGTAATTGTATTTTAAGAGCTTAGTGGAAAAACTAGCTAATTGACATTTTAGTGAATTTGAGTAAATGATCGTTAAAGTTTAAGCGAAAAAGCAAAAAGGAGCAAAGGTCTAATCTTTGTGTCTTACGTTTGTAGAGTATGTTTGAGAAGGCATAACTCGCAAAATTTTTGGGAGTCTATTTATATGATTCTAACTCTTTTATAAAGGAATATTTTAATGATTTTTGTTCGGAGCATTTGCTTATTTTCACAGACGATTTTTAATGTTTTTTATCGAATATAATTTTGTTTGAATTTATAAAATAAATATACATATGTTTAGGCTTATAATCATAGAATAAAATTTCAGCAGCCTTAATTTGGAATAAACTCGTATCAAATTTTATTTAGCTTTGCTAGTCCGAGAACCAATTAAACACGATTCAGAGGCAGCGTGAGCTCAACTTTCCCGGAGTACATGTTTTACCGGTATCTATAACTGTAATTGTCGAAATTTCGGTAATTTTTGATTTTAAAAAAGTATTCTTTTAAATAATGCTGATTGTGGTCAAAATGTAAGGTCACTTCATTACATCCGAAGGTATTTGTGAAATCAAGTAAAAGTATTTTTATTAGTTTTAATACAAAAGATATCTACCTATAGTTGTTCAAAAATCAATTATTTTCAATTTTTCATTAAAAATCTGCACTTTTATGCAAACTTGACACATTTTTATTTATAAAACAGTTTTTTTATTGGGGTAAACTACGTCTTCATGATAAGTTACGCGATTCTCATTTTTCATAATTTAGGTTACCACTTCACGAAATTCCTTCGTTGGATACCGATCCACTCACTGAACAATCAGCTGTTTTTCATTTTCAACTTCTTAGCCTTGACTCGAGAAGACAAGAAAACACTTGTTTAAAGAAGAACAAGGTTGCATTCACCTTCAAGAAGTATTCTTTAAAGCGAAACTAATCAGCATTCGCGTAAAATGGAGGTTAAGTCCACAAAAATCTCTCGAGGTTAGCCCGATGCCCATGGAGCTCTGATATGTTTCTACCAAAGTATAATTTACATCACACGGAAATCACCGTTGGTCGGGAGCAAAATAAAGTTCTTCCATCTATTTCCGTGATTCGTTCAGATGTAGACTTAATTTGTCTCCACTGAGCCATGCCGATTTTTTTTGAAAAAGTTGCCTTTAGTTACATCAAACAAATAAGTACGCATAAAATTTCAGATCTAATACTTAGTATAAACATTTAATATTAATAATTCAGATTTAACACTTAATTAATATTAATTAAGTAGCCACACCTCTTAAAGGTTGTGGATGAGCTATTTATTATTTACAATTTAAAAATAATAATCCGAAAAATAGATAAATTGTTGGTAAGAGGTATTTTATTTTATTTTATAACCGTCGTTGAACAGCCGACCCAATTTCATGGGTTTACGACTGCTAATGTTCAACTCCGTAGCCTTGTAATTTTGAATCAATCCAGAAGACAAGGAAACTCCTGGATCAGTACCCTCAGAGGTATTGATTTGTTATGGGAACATGGAGGACTTTGAGACACGACAGATTTAACGTGCATCAGTCACCATTTACTACACGGGGAGTCTTCGGCCGGCGAGGATCGAACCCACGACCTCTTGGATATGGGCCCAGCGCCCTACCGACCAGGCTATCCCGGCCTTGGTAAGAGGTATTACTGATATTATGTTAATTGGTGCTGTTTTAATACCTACTGTTTGTCTAAGATAGGTACTCTGCCAGACATTCGTCTGGAGCTGTGGCGGTGACTATGGTAACGAGGTATGTTCATTTCAAGTAGGGGTGCGGGGTCCCTCTTTAGGACTGGTTTCGGCGAGAGAAAAGGAGACCTCTTCATCGAAGCTACCCTTCCTAAAATGCCCTCTTTTTGTTTCCATAGCACCAGACTGCCGCAGACTTAGTGACGGTCAGAGTACCTATCTTAGACAAACAGTATATATGGTAATATATGTATCACAATACCTACAGTGAGTTCTGGGGAAATAGGTTTTTTACAGCCCAACGAATGGGATAAATAATTTTTGACTACAGGAGTTGGTCTCTAACAATAGAATTTTTACAAATTTCTTACGCCCCACGCCTTAGTGTTTGCTCCCAAGCAAGAGATTTTGTAGGATTGTTTATTGACTATTTGTTACCAATTCACTTAGTCGGTTCTTCTACTCAGTATCTTTAGAATGAATAAATTAAGCAATATAAAAGAATGTTATTTATTTAAATAAAGTTAAAACAAGAACTTTCTCCGAGAAATTTGAATTTTTTTAAAAATGCTACTTTCATAAGAATTCAAAATTTGTCTTTTAAAAATAGAAAAACAGTACGAAATATTTTTAAATTTCAAAGTTTTTTTTTTTTTTATAAAAAAAGTTGGGTGATTATTAATGATAAAAATCATTATTACTTCTTTAAACTTTTCTTCATCTAGAGCAGCTGATCCCAAGACAGATAAAGCTTTAAACCATCGATAAGCTGTTTCATTTTTGCCTTTGAAATTCTTCCATGCGAAAGATGTTGCAGTTTTCCAAGTTTCTTTCTTAAACTTAGCAAACTCTTCTGTAACCTTTAACTAAAATATTGATTAATAATTTTACTACAATTTAAATTCATTTTCAACACATAAAAGCGAAATTTATTAAATGAAAGAATTAGTTAAAATATTATTGCAAAATGATATTGCAGAAACAAAAATAACTTTTCGAACTGATGTGGTCATTGGTATATGCAGTAATTTTAAGTTTAAGTTAGTTAATCTTAGACTTTTCAAACAGAAAATACAAGTCTTTTAAAATTGATTTCAAAATGTTATGTTTTCTAAATGTGTTATACTGATCAAATTTCAAACTTTAATTAAATAAATTTGCTTTTAATCTTAACTTTATTAAGGAATTTCCCCAACAGCCCATTGTGGGCTAAGAGGGTCATGAAAGCAATGACTTTATAATTAAATGATGGTGGCAATGGGATCAGCATTGCACATTGACCACCTTTACATCCCAGAAAAGATGGTATCCATCGATTTGAAGGTGAGCTTCGTGGATCGAGCCGAGTTCTTCACAATAACAACTCAGCGCTTTGCCCACTGTGCCATCTCGGCTCATAGAAAATTACCTTAATAAACTAAAATGAGTGTTGAAACTGAGCAAAATTCCTATGTATTGCTTCTTCAGCAATAGTAAGAGCTGTTTATTTATTAAGTTTCTGTATAGTAGTATCGTTTTAAGAATTAGAAATTGAATTCATTGTTGTCAGTTATGAAATATATATATATATATATATATATATATATATATATATATATATATATATATATATATATATATATATATATATATATATATATATATATATATATATATATATATATATGGGCGAATCTCAGGAATCATTTACCAATATGCCTTCAAACTTTTCTTATAAATATATAACATTATAAGCGAAAATTAGTTCTAATAAAATTACAGGTATAACTATGCATTACTAACTTTACGATACGTACAGCTTTGATCGCGAGTAACTAGATTTTGGCTTTCATTTCTTACTTCAATCCTACATTTGACAACTTTTCATGAGTGTCGCTTAGAGTGTTTAACATACTTTTTATTTTTTTTTCAATGTGTATTCTGTTTAAAAAAAAAAAAACTGAAAATCACTAAAAACAAAATTTTGCAGCTCAGCTGTACTATCATATTTTCTTGAATGATATTTTTCGTGAATATTAACGTCTGCAAACACTTAAAGTTTGTCGCCAAATTTTGGCACGTCAAACGTAACCATCGAAAATTGAAAAAAAAGGTATACAATCCGATTCTGCGAGTTACAAGTTGAACTAATGATACAAGTTTGTTCCATTTTAAATAAGCTTTTGGAATATCACTAACATAAAACTCGCAAAATTGGATTGCATATATATATATATATATATATATATATATATATATATATATATATATATATATATATATATATATATATATATATATATATATATATATATATATATATATATATAATTAAGTAACATGTGTTCTTGATGTGTCCGGATTGAAATGAAGTTTTCTCAGTTTTGCATAATCAAATTTACTTACGTATTCTTTTTTGTTCTGCTCCGTCAAATTGCTTTGATAGTTCCATTGCGCAATGACTAATATGTTGACAAGCTTCTCCGTTAAGCGATCATTGTCTTGGAGAAACTTGAGTGCTGAAGACATGTCTGCGTTGTCACCGCTGATATATTTGTCCTGCTTGTTTTCGCACTCAGCAGACACATGCAGGCACGTAGACGTGAGTGAAAGCACATGAAGAAGAATTAATGACAGTACCATGATGACTGTTAAATGACACTTAAAATAACATAAATGTTTGCACGTTCACTAGTTTTGATTACCTAAAATGTATGAAATAAAATATTTTCAATTTTTCTCAAATCAGAAATAACAAAAATAACATGACTGTTAAGAAATCAACGTTGGAAAATGTTTATAGTTTTAATAATAGTTTTCCTATTTTGTGCATATGTAAAACTATAGCTGTTAGCCTGCAGGTCTAAGTGTGGTACATTTAGTTTCAAAACTGCAAAATTTCATAATTTTAAGTTCCAGTTGATCAAGTGTAAATGATAAGAAATTGTGAATAAAATATTCGAATATATATATATATATATATATATATATATATATATATATATATATATATATATATATATATATACCCTCCAAATAATGCACTCTGAATGAATAACAGCCGTGGTGGTTCAGGGGATAGACAGTTCGCCTACCAATGTGATGCACCAGGTTCGAATCCCAGCGATGGCCGGTTGATACGAATTCCGCACCCGATTCGCACCGACCACCTGATGTAAAGTATCCCCAGTGTTAGACGGATCCTGGGTTAGAGTCCCCTTGCCAAAATACAACAAACAGCACACTTAATACAATTCATGATTGGTTGATTGATTGATAATAAACTAACGCTTTCAATAGAAAAGTCAGTTTTCATACACTTCAAGAAATCAAAATTAATGGACAAAAAATAACACACAAAAACCATTTCAGATCGGCGTAGTTTTGGATAAAAATCTAAACTGGGGTCCCCATACTGAAATCCTTAAAAAAAATCTAAAAAACTCATAAGCTCTTTAGCAAAAATTAATACAAAAACTTGGGCATCAATCACACCGTAAGAAAATTTATATACAAGACAGTCATACTGCCTTCCCTCTCTCATGGATCCTGTGTTTGGACAAGCAATATCTCTCCAAGAATTATGAGAGCACTTGAAACAATCCAACGGAAATTTATATTAAATATCTCCAGATCCTACCATTTAACTTCCACAACCGCACTCCAAGTTCTTTGTCGTATTTCCCCTCTTTATAAACAGATTGAATTGCTCTCCAGCCTGGCATCTCTTACTCAACTTAAAAGGGACAAAATACACGATAGTATTACATAGTGTTACAGTGAGTTTGATACAAAACAACCAATCGCCACCTTTCATCCTTCATGCTACCTAATGAATGTAATAAATCTTAAAAAAAAAAAAACAATAATTATAATCATCTAAATATACAGAATTACTTAACAGATGGCTCTAAAATGGAGACAGGTTTTGCATTTTACCACATAAATTTCGGAAAAAATTTCACTCTTAGAAAAAATAATTCCATCTTCTAAGTAGAATTAGTATTTATACATATTAAAAAACAAAATGATTTTAACAATATTCAACAATATACTATTTGGTCAGATTCGAAATCGGCTCCTTTCTCATTGAAAAATTCTTGCACAAATAATTAACTATCAATAAAAATCCAAACACTCTTATCTAACACTAATATACAACTTTCATGGATTAAAGCTCATCAAAACAAACAAGGGAATGAACAAACAGGTGCCCTCGCCAAATTATCCACGACCAATAAACAAAACTATTTCCATCCGTATCCCATTTCTTTTCTCAGGAAACAACTCAAAGCTTCAACTAATAAAGACTGGCAATTATATTGGGATAACATCGACAAAAGCCGAAGACTTTATAACATTATTCCCAAAATAAACTACTTTAAATCCATACCTACAAAGCAAGAAATATGGATCCTTACTGGACTTTCCTACATATTTCAAATTTTTAAGCATAACTGACGCTGATCAGTGTACATGTGGCCAAATGGGCACTCCAGAGCACTATCTTACTGAATGTATTTACACTGCCTCTTGGCATACCCGTCCCCCGAATCAATCTAACTTATACAAATGGCAGAAAAACTTCCTAACTAACAAGACATTAAAAACTAAACTTAAAAACACAATTCATTTTTTATCCATTAATGATAATTTAATAAAATTTCAATGTTAACCTTATTAAGATTACGGACTGTCTACTTAAAAAAATATTTTGTCTTACATAAAAAATATATATATTTATATATATAAAATACTTATTTTGTCTTACATGATACATTTCATTTATTTACACTTTTTTTATTCTTTTTTTTTTTTTTAATTTCTCTTTTTTAATCATTATGTACTTAACAAAATTCGTTTCATTTATTGTTCTTTTTACTTCATTTATTGTTTCCTTTATTGTTTCTTTTTTTTAAAACAAATTTGATGCACATCATTGTCCTCTGCAAAACTCTTCACTGTTTTATACTAAATTTTATTGTAAAAATTATCTATGTATTATGTATTATGCAATTTTATTATAATAAATTCCCGCTGATCAGGCTTGCTCCCGGGGTTGTGGCGAGCTGGACTGGTAGCCAGACGTGGACTATAGGGGTAAGTGTTTTGCAAACTTAGGTACGTGTCCTCGTCTGGAGGAAAGGAAAAAAAAAAACCCTTGCCGTTAGGCTAACCTTGGGAGGTTTTCGAGGCTTTCCTCTTCATGTAACGCAAACGCGGGGTAGTTTCATCAAAAAGTCTTCCACGAAGGCTAACTTCTCCCTCTACTTGATCCAAGAGTTTCCTTGTCTTTTGGATTGGGTTCAAAATTACAAGGCTTCGGAGTCGAATATTAGTAGTCGTAAACCCAAAATTGGGTCGGCTTTACAATGATGGTTATGCTAATACCATGGGAAAAACGAAATTTCAAATTAACTGCAACCCCCCCCCCCGAAAAATGGAAGATTTGAAGTATTTCAATATACCGCAGTCTTATCTGCATTTAGAGAGTTGGTAGAACAATTGTTTAATAAATTTTATTATAATTTATTATCTTTAACACTATTTGTATCTGGTTCATTACATTTTGCTATAGACTAGTTATAAAACTTTACAATTTTAACCTTAAACATTCAGTGGTTAAACCGAAAGATTTACAGCCAAAGTTTTAATAATAGTTTTCAGATATTATGTAATAAATATGAAAAATATTAAAATCACTGATATATTACGAGTCTTCATTTCGGATAGAAAAAAATCTGTAAAAAGTCAGTAATATTTTTTTAAAAAATGAAGTAACACTTTTCTTTATCTGACTATCTCTTATTTCCTATCTTTCATGAAAACATTTTCCATTGTATACAATGTAAGGCTAAAATACATATTAATTTTGGAATTTCATCCATTGCTTAAAAAAGCCAGGCATTGTATACAATGTTATATGCAATATTAAGAAAATAGTATAACTCTCCCATTTGATGTTTGAGAATGAAAATTTACAAAAATAGTTTTAAATTTAACTCACCGAGAAATCTTTCAGAAGTTTTATTAGTTTTCTTTGTTAGCACAATAATTTCCAAATATTAAATAAATTTCAAGACATTGAATAAATTTCCAGAAATGTTCAGAATTTAAATACATTTTTCACGAGAATACATCACCTTTCAGAAGGCCATAAATGAATAGTTAAAATTTAAAAGTCTTGCCGATCTTTTGCCGATACACCCGACACGTGCCGATCTTTGAGTACAATTTTTTTTTTCAGTAGACAACAACGTATGATATGTTTCACGAGACATCGGTTCAATATTTGTTTACGGTTTTCTCAAAATAATAATTTCAAAATAGTATCTCAGTCAAGCACACTATCGATTCGGATTATGTATCAGAATTATGCAATGATCAAATTACATTTATGCAATTTTTTTATTTCTTTTAGAAACAATAAGTAAAATTTCTAACGTTTTTATAATATTGAGTTTACAAAAAAGTGATAAACGTACGCAAACTTTAAACTGAAGAACTAATACCAAATGCTTATTCAGTTTTCAAAGTTGCATATCTAATCAATGAATTATCGGTTACGCTTATCGGTTCAACAGACATTATTTGTATTAAACAGTTTGCTTCATTTGTTTATGGTTAAAGGAGAATTTAGATAAGGAACATTAACTTTATTCAAATGAAGCAACTTTCTTGCTTTAATTTAATGAAAGCAACAATGAAATGTAAAGATATAAAAAAAATGCTGTGTCAAATTTCGATATAAAATAATTTTACTAGACTCACTAGAATATGGCTAGATCTTAATTTATTCTTATGGCTATATCTTATTTAATTTGTATTAAATTTTTTAAACATATACAGATTGCCTCTAAAAACTTGCATTGTTACGATTTACATTTATATAATACTTCTGGGGATTTCGCACCTGCTTGTTAATATTCGCTAACCGTCATAATTGATTATGCAGTTATTTTCAGATAACTTCACTCTTTACTCCTAACTTCCAGAGGATATATATATATATATATATATATATATATATATATATATATATATATATATATATATATATATATATATATATATATATATATATACCCAAAAGTTTGGGCGATGTGGGGAATATGCCAAAAAAGGAAATAATTATTTGGGTCAGCTGATTTAATAAAGTATGTACTTCTTCTTTCTGATAAGAGTACTTCTTTCTTCCTAAGCAGATATGGGAGAATTTTGAAAATCTCCCTGTATTAGTTTACGTAATTATAAACATCGAGATCCATTTTTTTAAACGAAAGCAGATTATATGAACTATGCTATCGCTTACTACATAAGTTAAAAATACAAAATTTTTCGGGATAATTTTCGGATAAATGAATTTTATCATAAAATACCAAAAAAAAAACTTTTAAGTTTGTTAACTTCCTCTCTAATTCATAATTTAAAAATGAATTCGTTTAATGTTTAATCATGAATTTTTTAATTTTACTGTGATTAGTTTTTTCTATTTTTTGAAATAAATAAATATACATAATTTATCATAGACAATTTGAAATTGAAGAAAAAGAGGAAAAAAAAGGTGCTGCAAATCTTTAAAAGAGCAATAATTTTTTTTAATATCGGCATCAGTTTTCATTCCGAAAAATGAACTAAATTTCATATTTTTCTAATTGAAGTTCTTGAGATATGAAATGAAGGCGGAAAATTTGCGTAATGGTGATGAGGGTGTGGGTCATCTATTATATATTGTTTAAAAAAATGTATAAAAACCAAAAAAATAAATTTTAATTTAATTGGAAAAAAATTGGTAATCAAAAAATTCAAATTAGAAATTATACTTGTGTTTCAGAAATACACGAAGATTTTGAAAAAAAATTACTTGGATTCAAAAAGATTTACTATGATATGTAACAATCATGATAGAACTTAAATTTTGATTTGTGTAAATAATAACCAATTTTGTAAAAAAAAAAAAAAAAAAAAAAAAAAAAAAAAAAATAAGCAGAAGATTTTACTTATGGGGGCGGGAGATTTTTTTGTTGTTGGAAAAAACAACAATCTAGGCGAATTAACCAATTAAAATGCATACATACAAAGCAATGGCCAGTATCGACTAGCAAATGTAACATTATTGTTGCATAACAAATAACCCTCACTTTACATTAGTATATCTTGATCAGCAATAAAAAATCGAAATGTGTAAAAAAAAAATACAACCTGTTAGTAAATATTTTTTAAGACATAGATCAATTGTAGTTTACTAAAAAATACTTTATTTTGCTTTTTAAATTTTCTTTGGAAGAAGGAAATAGTTCATGTTCTGGATTTATTCTTATTCAATGAATTTTGAGACTATAATAATTTTTGTTGAGAAATTTAACAACTAATTCAAAAAACATTTAAACAAGAGTATTCGAACATTTGAATTTTAACTTGAACATTTGAATTTGAACATGAACATTTGAATTTGTCCATGAACATTTAAATTTGAATAAGATCTTAAAAATAAAATCGAAGTAATTTTTAATAACAAGCCAATAAAAAAATCTAACTTATCATGCTACTAATAATAAAGCTTATAAAAATGTCTTGCAGTAAATAGATTAGAAACAAAATTTACGTATAAGCTTACCAAATTTTTCAAGCAAACGTCGAGTCTTTTACTTACAAGGACATAAAGGCGAACTTTTTCCCACTGTCATTCAGATATTAAGAGTTTGTGGTGTAACTTGTTTTCTATTCAGGGGTCAGTAAACCTAAATTCTATTTCTGCCTTGAGGCTTAATATTTGTTGCGTCTTAGAAGTTTTGACAAATGAGACTTGCATAAGGATATTCTAATCAGCATTTAATTATTCATTCCTCTACTTGTTTAAAAGATTACAGACATTAATAATGAGAGATATTTATTCCAAGGCTCTCTAAGAACTAGCTCTTGAATTTTAAAGACCACAAGTTCAAGTTTGAATTCACCTTAGAAGCATTAATAAGATAAAAATAATTTTCCGACCTTGGCTGATATTAAATTAGTAATAGTATAGTGCATCAGATTCGAATTATTAAGGTATATTAAATCATTTCTTTTATTAATATAGAACTAATATGCATTTCATGTGTAATAATAATAGTTACAGATAATTAAGGAATGAAAAATATTATTACTTCTTTTGATTAAGAAATGTTATCTATTATTAAAATATGAACTTGAGCATTTATTGTTCCATACTAGATTTAAAAATTTCTCAACAAAACATGTATAATATTAGTGGATTCCACCCTCGGTTCGCTGTCATTTTCCAACCTCATCGTGATGCAATCTTTTATGAAGAATGATTTAATGCAAAGCAAGAATGGTTTGCAAAGCAAACCATTCTTTCTTCGCTCGCTACTACGTTAAATCGATTTAAAATGTATTCTATTGCAAAATCTTAAAGATTTAAATCAATTATTAATTTTTTAAAACTTTTTTAAAAATTAAAAATTTTAGTCATTAATAAGTAATTGAAATAAAAAAAAATTAAATTGAAATAAATAACATGCAAAAGAAAAAAATTGTTGAAACGAAACAATAATTATGCTTTTAAAAAAATTACTAATAAAAATTCACTAATCTGTTAAAAACACAAATTTCTTAGACAACCAAGTTTTGTAATTACTAACCACTTCTCTGCAGTGAAAGAAATGTTCTTCATCTTATATCCATTCACAAGAAACGTTTTTAATGTTATTAACTCCTCGGTTGTTTACGGAAGCATAGCTTCAGATTTATAAAATTATGCAGGTAGCAATCTCTCTTTAACTCTAAAAAAAAGACCGAGTTATTTATCAAAAATTACTCTGTTTTGGTATGTATATTGTATATTTCTTTTGGAAATTAATTGATTCCATAACAGTTACTGGATTCTACAAGTAAAAATTTGTTAAAGTAAGCTATCAGAAAATAATTTGAAGTATGAAGTCAAAACAATCAACAAATTAGTTGATAGAGTGAGAGCAACAAATATTTGAACTATAACAATACGGAAGCCTAGATAAAAAACGGAAAAATCTTCATTCCGCAATTTAAGGGAGCAAGTACGTCAATCTGCAGATCAGCTTGGTTACGGGAACATAAACGGTTTTCGAACTCTAGTTGTAACAGTTATATAAATAAAATGTAAGTAAACACTTCAATCATCCTCATTTTACGCATTTAATTTTATGTGATTATTAATATACTTCATTAAATTATTCATCAATTTACTACAATTTCAAATACTAAAAACGCTATTCAGCTTCCTGAACATTTTTGTGTTCTTTCATTACATTCAAGGCTGCTTAATTAAGTAGTTTATCTGTGTAAGTTTCGGGCGTATTATGTGCTTCCTGTTTTTGTTCCTCCGGAAATACTTAAAAAAGTTTGACTTCATCCTTGCAATGTGTTAATAAAGTTATGTTTTATTTTGTACAGTCAATGCGCGTAAAAGTCCTATGAAACTTTTAGACATTTTTAAAACTTTTTTCTAAAGAAACACAAATCGGAATCTTCCTTAACTTTTGGTATGTTCAGTGCTCGGAACTACCGCGTTACAAGTTACAAAACTACAGTAGTTACAATTTTTCTTCGCAGTTTGTAATGTAATCTGCTACTTTCTTTTTAAATGTAGTATATGGAGTAGGGAGGTACAAAAAAAATCGTATGTTTAAAATTAAATTTCAGAAAACCTATTCGACCGATTCACTCTAATTTTGTACTTTGAAATGCAAAATTACCTTACTTTAAAATGAAGTAAAAAATTGAATACTTTAAAACTCAAATTTCTTTTGACTCTTATTAAATAAAATATTAAGAAATACTAAATATTTACTATATGTTATATTTTGCATGAAATTATTTTTTGGCTAAACGAATTTTATAAGTGTGTGAGAAAAATTTTGAATTTGATTGAATTCTAGAGGTATGGAGAAATACGCAAAAAGTAAAATTAACATTAAAGTATCCAAACTTTGTACTGCTTTCCTGACCCAACTATTGGGACCATGTTTCCAAGATTGCAGCCACTTCCTACATTTTGTGAATCTGAAATTCGAATCCGTTGAAAAAAATAATGATAATTTAGAGAAAGTACATTTTAGTGTCTGATTTTGTAACCTAAAATATCGTCAGCTCTAATTAATTAGAATATTTGAGGTCACCTCCTCACACCATTAGGATTGAGTCCAAGGGTGTCAGGATCGATCATTAGATCAAAATTTATTCTAAGTAGCACATGTTCATTTTCTTTTCCTTTTCGCACTGTGCATTGCTTTTTGGAAGAAATTAAAGAATTCCATACACTTAACAAAATAACAAATATTTGATAATTTTCTAACATTTTTTGAATTCAATACTTCCTAGTACGAAAAACAGAATTAGGCATGCGATGTTGAATGTAGAGAGCTCAGTAATTTCTACTGATACGGTAATGATTTTTTTAAAATTAACAATAAATTATGGCACCATAATCTGTAATCATATATGGTAAATGTGGTAAAGATTTTATAATTTTATCCTGACACTTTGAAGCACGGTATAAAAACCATTCATTCGGTTAAATTTACTTTTCAGTTTTGTATTTTTTACTAAATGGGTTTTGAAAACCAAAATTTTTATTAAACCGTTACTATATGAATGGAAAAATTACCAAATGAATTGTTTAAATACCATATATTTTTGGTTTGAATTACCACAATTATCATTATCATACACCAAATGCCGTTACCATGCACCATAATATCATTACATTACCATATAGTGCGGTAATTTTACCAGAATTTTTATCTCCGTGTAAAATATATACGCTTTTTTTAAAAAAAGTTAGAATTATTTGGTACACATTCTTCTATGTTTTAAAGATTATTAAAAAAAATTAATGGATATAATGGAACATTTTGTAATAGTTACGATAGACTATGTTAATTTTGTTTTAAAAAAATCTTTGAAAATTTGTCAAAATAATTTTTGCAGTTATAATTCAAAAAGACCATGGATGGAGAAAAATAAAGTTCTTTAACCTTTTAATTCGGTGTGCAACTATATAATCAGCCATTTATGAAAAATTACAATTTATATACTGTAAAGTTTAAAATAAATAAGAAGATACTTTTCTGATGGGTCTTTTAATAATAAAGCATAAGACAAGTTGTCATTTTCTGTAGCAAAAAAGCATGTATACACTAAACATTTGATAAAAATTGTAAATTCCAATAAATATTTAGATAATTTTCAGTAATTTTTATTTTTTTTTTGAACGCAAAAGGAAAAATATTTCAAATGAATAATAATAATCTTTGTAAATAATGAATTGTTTACAAAAGATTTTAAAAATATCTGAAAATTGAATTCAGTTGCATCCAAATGTTTAAATGCTGGCTACACTCAGACTGGACTTTTTATGTGTATTACCAAATTATTTTCACGCTATGAAATGTTCACTTAAAATAACCATTTTTAACTGAATTTGGAATGCATGTAATTTCCCTTTCAGCACAAATTTTCTTATTATTAAATACAAACTTTAAAATATTTATCCAAATAACTTTTAAGTTCCAAGGAAAGCTTTAGCATAGCGTTATATTTTATAAGAAAAAATGCACATTATCGTGAATTAAGCGAGCGCAACCAAATGTATCACTTTAAATAACACCTGTTCTAATTATTGGATTTTCACAAAAAAGAATAAATTCTAATGTACTAATTAATCTTTCACACTGATAGTTCCAAAGATAATTTTACGCAAAAAATATATCTCAATATTTATTTATTATTTTTATTATATTACTTAATAAAAGTTAAATAATTTTGAATTTGAACACATGCAACTTTTTACTTAATGCTGTGTTGAGTAATTTCAAGTAACGAAACACGAAATTTGAGCGAAATTAGTCGAACAATTATTAAGAAATGAAGGCTTCATAACATAGAATTTCTTTAATTTTATAACTCAGAAACTGTTTTACTGAACTTGCTTAAAATTTGTATTTTGTCATCTAAAATTGTATATTTTAAAATAGCTTAAAAATTTATATACCTTACAGTTCATAATTGTTTTGACCCTTATGATATAAAAGTTATTTACTTATTACATGGCATTATTTTTGGTTAAATAATCGTGTGAAATTTTTTTTTGATTTACTTCATTAGCTCCCCATATATTTTTGGCTGAGATATCGGGATTATATTTTCCAGAATGCTACTACCTCTAATACAATTTGATAGCCCCAAAACCCGAATCCATCGAAACAACAGGTATGTTTATTTAGAAAAACTTTTCTTGTGTGTGATTTCGTAACCTATTTAATAGTCAGCATTCATTAACTAACATATTTGAGTAAACCCTTTTTTACCATTGAGATTGGCACGTAGGTTGTGAAAACCTGATCAATTGCTCATAAGTTATTTAGGGTGACATTTTTTCTTATTTCGTGTAAAAAATGGATACTGGAATATAACGAAAAATTTTCGGTGACATTTGCCCCCATATTAATGTATGAACGTTGTGAAATTTTTTATTGATAAAATTGAGCGATAAGCAGTCAATCATATCCACAACCAGTTACAAGCTGAAAATTTTGAGATCAGTGGTAGTGTTAAAAATGCAAAATGTAAAAACGTTACTTTTTTCCCTTTATTTTAACAATGAATGAAAATCGAGGCGTTTTTATGCCGTTCAAGCCTTTTTTCAGCTAATCAAGTGCATATTGGTTATTTTTCAAAAAAACATTTCTTAATATTCAGTCTTAAAACTCTCAAAAAAAATAATGTAATAAATTTGTTCTTGATCTGCAGAATTTTTAAATATTTTTTTTAAAAATTGTTTTTAAATAAGGCTGTTTTTTCAATTAGTTTAAATTAAACGATGAATTTCTGATAAAACATAAAATTTGGATAATGAAAACTTAAAAAACGATGAAATGCCCAAAAATTGTAAAACGTATTTAAACCAATTTTTAATGAATAAAAACGAATTTTATGAAACCACTGAATTAATAATTAGCTCAATCAATGAAATAGTTGAATTATCAGTTCACCTTTTATTTATGAAAATTAGGAATATTTAATTAAATGTAATTACTGTCCTAAGAAATCTAAGAAAAAATAAAATAATGATGTCACAGAATTTTGTATTTCATTATTAATAATCATTGAACTTTACTACTGTTCTCAATTTTGGCTCAAATTAGGTTTTTTATAAACTCTGTTTCTGTTATGATATGATTTTAAAGACAGGTTAAAAAGATTTTTTTTAAATATAGATTCAATATGAAAAAATTTAATTTCCTGTGAAATTATCTTTTGCTCACAAAGCTGCAGAAGTTAGATTTGTCCATGTTTTCCAACATCCGGAAGAAAAAGCTGTTTATCTCAAATGTTTCTCAACCTTCATTTCATTGTCCATTTTTTCCCGGAATAACAGTTTTATATTCGAAAGCATCGTTTAGGTTAAAATTATTCTGTTTAAAAAATGAAGAATTTCATTGCGGTAATTTCTATGGTCTTTGCAAATATTTGTATATTGTTGCAACCAACAGTGAGTAGATATCATACTTTCATAAATCTTTGACGTGTGTAAACAATAATTTCCCCCCCATTATAATTATGATAAAAAGATGATATTCGGTTTTAATAAATACGTATTATTTGTATTATTTTAAATAGCAATAAGTTTATATAATTTCCGTAAGGAAATCTGCGTTTTACTCTAAAATCAGTAATTTTCATTTAATTTTAAAAAAAATATTAATGCGATTATCTTTCTTATCATTTTAAAATAGTTTTAGGCAACTCAAAAACAAGGCATTTCAAAAATATAATTTTTGGTACATGAAGAAGTTTCTCATCAAAACATCTGCGAAAACGGTGTTCATTGTTGATTTGTTCAAAACCCTTTAGAATATCAAAATTCTAATTTTATATAAAACTGACAAAGTTTTCTGGGTTTACAGTAGCTGTTCGAAAAGCCTAAAAACTGGATTTCTTATTGTAAGTTAACCCGTAAACATATTTTTCGATTTATTAAAATTATGAAATTGAAAAATAAGGTCAAGTTGTGTAAATCGGTAATATAAGACATCCTGTACTTCACTTGGTTTTAAATACTAGAATTTGTAAAAACATTCTCGCTGTTATTTTACACATTATTTTTTTACCCTTAAACTTAATACCTAACATATTTTACAGTTACTTTAGTGAATAATTAATTTACATCAATTTATTGTTCTTAAAATTTTTATAAATGAGGATAAATATCATAAATGAAGACATAAAGACAAAAATGAACATATAAAGACAAAAATGTCTGAAATGGTTGTTAATTGCAAAAGATTTTTTTTATTTATTTAAAAATATACCTCTTTTTCATTTTCCTAGTTTAATTAATATCAGTTTGATTAAATAATAAGTTTTTGATTTCAAGAATAATAGACTTTTAATTGACACTCTTATTCGTGAAACAGTGTAATTTAAGTTTTAGTAATTAAAGAGCACTTTCTTAAATTTAGTATTTCTTATATTTGTATTTAATTCGTAAATTAATGTGAATTTAAAAAAAATATTAACTTAGCTCTTTAATTTAATGAATTCAATAAAATTTATCAAAATACAAACTTACAAAAATTTCAAACGTATTTTATAAATCTTTCTAAATTTATGAAAAAATAGAAAAAACAAATATTTCTTCTAAATCATTTTATTCCTTTGAAAATTGTGCTTCCTTTTGTTTAGAGCTGAGATGTTTTTATTTAAATTTTTAATTTAATAATTAAGAAAATATTCTTAGATTACAAAATTTTTTTAGGAAATCATTTTAAAGTTGAATCATGAATGAAAATATAAATATTTGTCTATTTAACATTAGAAAAAATATCTCTGTAAGATTTTAAGCTATTTTTGCATTTTTGATAAATTAATCTTTTTTATTCACTTAATCCAACACATTTAGTACAAAAGAGTATTAAACTACGTTGAAAAAATTGCGAATCTGATTACGGTACCCTAAGTGCTGGTGCATTTTCGGTACCTTTTAACGGAAAATTCATTTTTACTGGTAAATATTATAGAACTAAAAATCTAATACGCCGCAATTTTTGCTGGGATAATTATCATAAAATCGTTGAATTACTCTAATAAATTAAATATTACTATAAAAATTACCGTACAATATTTTATTGTCAAAATGGATTTTACGGATGTTACACCTAAAGTGCCGGTATTTAATACTGTAATTTGATCCTGATTTTTTTTTTTACAGTGCAACAAGTCAATGTTTAGGTAAAATCTGTCATGAATATCAAGCTTAAGCAAATATCAAACACTGAAAAACGTCAGTCATAAAGCCATGTACTACTTTTTACCACATTTATATAAACTTGCCTTCGTGTATGTCTGTCCGGGTGGAATTTTGTAATCAATTATAAACTAACTTCCCGACTAGCTACAAACTTCAAATTTGGCACATAGTTCAGAATTGGATGACAATGCATGAAAATGAAGGAAAAAAAGACATACAAAGTAAAATAAAATTAAAATTAAAAAAAATTTTTTTTTTCGCGATTGTTTTTTGTTGTCGATTCCATTATTATTATTCTACTTATATTACTATAAAAAAGTTATTTAATAAAGATAGGATGTTTCTGAGATTCGGTATCATGGAGTCGTCATTAAAAAATTGAAATTTCGAAAATTCGAAAAATGCAGTTACTGTCAGTTGGCCGGCCTTTTGAGAGTACGGCTGACGAGCGAATTAATATTATGGTTCGCAGAGCACGAAGACACCCGAAGTTAGAATGTTATCTTGATGAATGTATAAAACTACGCGCATCATCATTGGATGAAAAATTAATTTGACATAAAAGAAAACGGTCATTTGGCAGGCCTTATGAATGTACGACTACGAACGGATTAAATTTATGGTTCGCAAAACACGAAGACACCCGAAGTTAGAAAGTTATCTTGATGAATGTATGAAACTACCTGCATTATTGGAGGAAAAATTAATCTGACATAAGAGAAACGGTAATTGGCAGGCTTTATGAAAGTACGACTGACTAACAGATTAAAATTATGGTACATAAGACATGAAGACACCCGATGTTAGAATGTTATTTAGATGAATGTATGAAACTACCTGCATCATAATTGGACTATGTAATAGTAAATAATTAGTTAATAAGTTTATAATAAAATAATAGTTAAAGTTTAAATAATTAGTTAATAATAAAAATTAATTTGACAAACGGGAAACGTTTTAGAGGATGTAACATTATGAAACTTTGTAGTGCCGAACAAAAAAAATCTGATTTCTCTTAAATTATTACAATTAAACACTTTTGCATGCTAAACTTAGTTTATAATTGTTTATATCTGAAATATAAAAAATTACAGATATAAACAATTATAAACCCTATTAAAAAGTTATAGTTTTTAATTTTAAGTATATACTCGTCATTCCAAACTAAAATATTAAGTTAGTACAAGTTTTAAAAATATTAAGTTAATACAGCAGCACATTTCATAAAAATTTTGGATTGAAGATTACGACTAATTTATGTTATATTTTGATGTATTTGAGATTAAACACTGAGAAAAAAATGTTGTCAAAACTACCAAAATATCTTAAAATTTACATCGTGTGTTTCTGGCACTTTGAAGAGACCGAAAAGCTCGGTAATTTTTACCGAACCGCCTTATTAATGATTTTGGTAAAATTAACAAGAAGTATGATTGTATATAATATTCAATAAATTTTGTAATGGTGATAAAATTTAGTAATTTTATCATTATACCTTAGTGCATGACATAAAAACCAATTATACGGTTAAATTTACGTTTCAGTTTTGTATTTTTTAATTACATTGTGGAGTAATAAAAATTATAATTTTGAAAAACTAAAATTTCCGGAAAACTGTTACCACACCATGAAAAAAGTTTCTACACAAAGTTTCTAATAAACTAAATATTCAATATTTTAAATTTTTTTTCATAGTGATAACACTGTACAATAAAACTGGAAGTATGAAAAATCCTAGTGGAATAAATTATGATTGTAGTTTTATATCGTGAACCCTGATTTAAATTGTGATCCAAGTACAGGGTTCTGAATTTTCTACGGTTATCACAAATTTATTTTATTACTTTTAAGTTTTTTATTCCATTTGTTGGAACATTCCAAGGGAAGAGTTCTTTGACAGTAATTAAGTAATTAGAATTATAGTCTGGTCAACCAACTTTTTTTTATTAAGAAAACTGAACTTTTTTGTAGATTTTAAGAAGAGTTGGTGCGATATTAAGCCGGCATAAACGCCAAAAGTTTCTAAGCTACCATATAGTTTTTAAATCCTACTGTGGATTATCAATTAAAAGAACTGTAAACGTTTTTTTTTATTTATTTATTTTTAACTTTTTTTAAAAAAAATAATAACCTTATATTTGAGCATTAATGCGATTTTCCAAAACTGTCCCAGTGAGCAATTCTTGCCACGCGATCGAAGGCCTAACGATCACTGTATTGAGCTATTTTAATGCAAAGAAAAATTTAAATTTAGAAAAATAGAGAGAATGTTTTAGTGGACAGTCCATGTGAAAGCAATTAACTTCTGATCCGTCCTTTTTTAACAGAGCCATTTAGTGGCGCCTAGAATAGCATGACGTAACAAAGCCGTTTTAATGAAAGATGAATATCCACTAGAAATTGCATCCCCACAAAGAAAAATGTTTAAATATTAGGGAGGGCCGGGATAGCCTGGTCGGTAGGGCGCTTGGCCCATGTCCAAGAGGTCGTGGGTTCAATCCTTGCCGGCCGAAGACTCCCCGTGTAGTAAATGGTGACTGATGCACGTTAAATCTGTCGAGTCTCAAAGTCCTCCATGTTCCCATAACAAATCAATACCTCTAGGGGTACTGATCCAGGAGTTTCCTTGTCTTCTGGATTAGTTCAAAATTACAAGGCTACGGAGTTGAACATTAGTAGTCGTAAACCCATGAAATTGGGTCGGCTGTTCAACGACGGTTATAAAATAAAATATTAGGGAATCGAATTTCATACAAATGTTCTACCTTTTTTGCAGGTTTTTCATAGACTCTAATTTACTTAAAAATTATTTTAATTAAGTTTGTAAAGAAACATATTGATTTAAAAAATATTAATTTTGAAATAAATAGTTAAAATTCAAAGTGAACCAAAAGACGTTATATAAAATAAAGTTTACATGTCAAAAGAGGTATAAAATACTCATTTTTTTAAATTTTACCTGAATTTCAAATTGTATTAAAAATCAATATTTATTTTTAGAAAAATAAGGCTGAAAGAGAGAGAGAGAAAAGCTAGAAAATTGAAGTAAAATATCATTTTTCAAAAACACTTACAAGAAATACTGAACTGGGAGAAGTTTTCTTGTATTCACGACAAGATAATAGTAATTCTTTTCGAAAGAAACTCAATATCTTATGTTGATGGTTGTTTTTTTTTTAAAATCTGTGGAAACTAATGACTTCTTAAACCTCGCCAGAATTAACCTACAAGTTTCGAAAACTTTCTTTTTTTGAATCATTTCATAATTTATTTAATCATTCAGGTAACACGAATTCCGTGTTACTTACGAAAAGCCATTGGAGCATGCAACATTTATGAAAGAAACTACAAAGCCGTTTAATGGCTTGCCAACAGCATGACAAAATATATAATTTTCATGCTTCTTAGTGAAGGTCATTTTAATTTCATTTTTATCGTTTTTTTTCTGTGTTTGCTCATTTTATCTTTTTTTTTTGTAATTTGTTTTCATTATAATAATTTCAAATATAGTTTTGAAAAGAATAAAATGTAATTAAAATAAAACGTAAATCAAAATAATTTTTACATTTTCTATTTTAAATAAATCATCTGAATTTCTTAAGTTTTAATTAAAATGAATAAGTTATAACAAATAAAAGAAAATCGTCTGATTTTTTTTTCGTTTTACGTTTTTAAAAACTAAGTTGCTAAAACTAAAGTTCTTTAGAGCTTTAGCTAAAAAAACCATTAAGAAAGTGAAGGCGGAAAAATTAAATTTGAAATGAGCAAAGCTGTGTATATCTTACTCAAATGACTTAAATATTTCCAAAACTGTACGAAAATGCATGTGGGTAAAAATATAAACGATTTTTGCATTTCAATGCATTCACAGACACCCGACATCGCTATTAACGATAATTTTAGTAATTGTAAACGATAGTAAGTGTAAACGATAATTTTGGTAGAAAAACAGAGCTACGATTGTGAGAAAATAAAATAAAAATAAAAAATAAAATTAAAAAATAAAATTAAAAAAAAGCTGAAAAATTCATGAATTTTTAAAAAAAAATAGAAATAAAATTGAGATTATTGGAATTTAGGATACATAATTTATTATTTTATTTTATTTTTTTAGTGTTTTAAGTACTTAATTCTTATGTAAATGCTTTTTTAAAATCTAAACGTGCTTAAAGGGGATTTCTTGCTAAGGGCACATTACGTGGAAGGCGCATTATTAAATTCAGCCTTTCCACTGTGTTTTTAGCATTATATGTATTTTATTTGTCCTAAGAAAGAAAAGTACGGTATAAAACTACCGAAATATGGCTGTTGCATTGTTTCTGGCTCTATGGGAACACCAAAAAGCTCGGTAATTTTTACCGAAGTGATTTGGTAAGGATTTTGTTAAAGTTAATAATAAAATAAGGTTTTATAATATTCGATACAATTTGGCAAATGTGGTGAAATTTGATAGTTTTATCATGACACCTTAGAGCATGACTTAAAAACCATTTATTCGATTAAATTTACTTTTCAGTTTAGTATTTTTTACTAATTGCGTGGTAAAATAAGAACAATAATTTTGAATTCAGAATTTCTGGTAAATCATTACCATATGAACGGGAAAAGTAACAAATGAATGGTTCAAACATATATTTTTTTATTTTTAAAATTTGGATTATCGTTTTTTTTTTAACCAGAAATGTCATTACCTTACAGTACGGTAATTTTTCCAGAATTCTTTTTTTCTTGTGACTATTCCATTATGTATTTGACATGATAGCTCTTCAGATAAAAAAAAAACAAAACGTATTACTATTCATGACATTTTTCGAAACAAATTTTTTAATTCTGTCAATTAGAACCAGTCTTAAATATTTTAAAAATAAATGTCTTTTAGAGGTTATAAGCTAATTAAATCAGTATTTTTTTAAATTCCTGAAAACTATTTCTAGAGACTTTATCCACTATCCTTTCTTTTGTATTTTGTTTATAACATAAAATAGAATTTTTAGACACTTTATTGTCCCTAAACATTTCTTTATCAAAAATAATGAATCTTAATATCAAACATATTTGCTGAAACATATTGAAGTGTTAAACTGAAATATGTTTCTATTTACGTTATTACGAATCGTGAAAACAAGTCAGTTTTGTATTATTTTGTATGATAATGTGTTTTTTACACTTTTTATGAATGCAGCATATTTATACTATAAGTGTGTTTAAAAGCTTCGAATAGTATTTACAGCACATTTTTTGTAATTTCCTATTTATAACTGCTTATTTAAATAATTCATAGCTTAGCTCACAAATTCATTTAAACAATTTTCAGCAAATTTCTTACTTTTTCAATTTTCTTTTTTGTTTCGATATCAAAAATATTTTTGTAAACATTCATTTTTTAAAATCCATTAACTAAGAGAAAAATCGATGCCAAAAACAGTTAAAATATTTTACAATCTTAAAAGAATAAAATTAATTGCTTAAAACTGTGCTCATAACCATTGTATGCTCTCACAAAAATCGGTTCCACGTTAAACCACAATGCTGGTAACTTACGGGAAAAAGTTTCGCAACTTTACGATATTAAATTGGACTTTTCTCTTTAAGTTTTTTTTTTAAGTTGAATTATGTGTAGTTAAGTTTTTGAAAACATATAATATGGTACAACTTGGCACGATATTAAGATTGTGGCAAATTTTAACCATATTATGGTTAAACAAGTACCACATTTCCAACAATTAATTCTATACTTGAAAAAAAATCAGCAAAATTTTGGCAAAAATGATACGACAGATTTAAATTTGAGATTAGCTTTATTACAATCGGGTTGACGGTGGGAGGGTTTCGCCATTTTATTTTGGATTGTACCGCTAACATGTTTTAATTTCACTCAAAAAATAATATGTATATTTACGAACGCTGGTTTACTGCGACATTTTATTGAGATCTTCATTTGTTTATTCATAATCAGAAAAAAATCGATTAAACTTTGATTCAAAATATCAGTACCTTGATTTAGAAAAATTGGTTCAACGTTTAACCATGATGTCTCTACCTTGAACCAAAGAAATCGATTCAGTGTTGAAGCTAAACATCAGAACCTGGAACCGTGAAATAGATTTAACGTTGAGCTACAATATCAATACTTTGAGACAGGAGAATCAGTTATACGTTGAATCATAAAATAGGTAACTTGAACCAG
This sequence comes from Parasteatoda lunata, assembly GCA_949128135.1. Classification (NCBI taxonomy): domain Eukaryota; kingdom Metazoa; phylum Arthropoda; class Arachnida; order Araneae; family Theridiidae; genus Parasteatoda; species Parasteatoda lunata. The sequence goes on along the minus strand of OX421974.1, from coordinate 88,020,376 downwards.
GAAAATAGTTTCAATTTTGAACCATAATGTCGATAACTAGCGCGATAATGCGGTGCAAATTTGCTGCAATCTCAATAATATGTGAAATCGAAACAGGACAATTTTCTAATTTAATATTTGAAAAATATAATAATATAAAGTTTAAAAGTTCGTGTTATAAAGTTTAAAAAGTTCGTTATTGTGATTCCATATAACACCATATTATGGTTGTCACAAATTTGAGCGACATTACAGATCAGCACCTTTTAAAATTTCGAACAGCACCGAGTTGGATTAAGCAATATAGAAGGTCAGAGAGAAAAATTTTTAGTTTATATTTTTTGAATTATAATATAAAAGAATTGGGAAATTTTGTAAATTGGCGCTCAATTTAGATGAAAAACTAACTTGAAGAAAATAAAATAGTTACATTTTTTTTCCTTAGGTGGGACTTAAAAATGACGTTTTCAACGAAGGAGTTGCCGATTTCATAGGTGAAAATGCACAAGGAAGTGGTGAGGTTGCCGCTCCATTTCTACTACCAGAAAGTTTAGACGAAGTAAAAAATATCAATGTGCTTCAAAAAATTCGTGAAAGTAATTTAAGAACAGTACTCGATGCAAATGAAGATGAAAGTAATTATGAAGTAATCACGCAAGCTCAACTCATTTTCAAGGAAGTAGTCAATAGAGGTGAGAATGAAGTGAAAGTAGCTGGAGCAGCAATGGATTTGTTTGAAGAAATAAAAGAGATACCTAAAGAAATACACGATTCATTCAAAGATTCGGCAAAAAATGTATGGAATAAGGCCAAGAAAGTTTCCGGCCATGTGATGAAAATTCCAAATCAGGTGTCCGACATGTGGAAAAAATCCTCTGTGACCACTGAAGAAAGTGGCTCAAAACGTGGATTATTTCGATTTCCTCGATTAGGATGAAAGACTTTTGTTTAGAACGAATTCTGTTTCAAAAGTAATGGTTTTGATTGTGTTTCTTTGGATTATACCACTTGCTTGCTAAATGTTTCATCTGATAAATTGGAACAAAGAATAGTATTTTGTTGATTAAATCTAATATTTTCGGGGATAAATAAAATATAAAAATATTTTAATGCTCTTTACTAATAACACAACTATGTCAACAAATAACACAGCATAAAGCTTATATTTAATTGTTTTGTGATTGTAATACTTGTAGGCGTAACAATGAATAAATAAATGAATTCTTGGAATTGATACCTTTTTGTTTAAAATCATTTTTTACAGCAATCTTGTCTATCTGTTATACGCTATTTAAAATGGAGGTAGCTGATTTGAATCAAAGCATAACCATGAGGGGCATAACCATATACCGGTTCCTGTGCTTAACACAAAGAATGGCTTGTCTCTTGTCAAATTACAGAAGATATAGCACAAAAATGACAAAAATAGCACACAAATTTTGAACCCACTACCTTTATGCATCAGAGAGTTTGGTAGAAGGACAACACCTCGTGGCAATGGTATCTCCAATAATATATGGTTGTTTTACTTGAACCTCACCATACAGTATTGCTGTTCTGCTAACCGCTTTGAAGCATAAATATAGTGGGTGAGAATTCCATTATAGCATTGGATGTATATTCTGTACATTCTTACTGCTTTTTGTATGATTGTGCAAAATCTTTTTCAAATTGAAAATAGTTTTCAAGCCGTTCTTTGTTTTTACAAAGAAACAAACATATGTCTGTAAATAAATCTCACTACCCCTACAAAAGAGGGATAAGGCAGTCACCATAGTTTGATATAACTGAGTTTAGTATCTTTAAAACAGTTTAATTAAACATTTGAAATTATAATTTATGTCCTTACTCTTTGTTATAATTGAGATAATATATTATAATAAGAAACTGCCATTTTAAGTAAAGTATTAAAGTGTAAACAGATTATTACTATTTTATTATTATTTATTACTTACTTTTTTATTTTAAAACCAATCTCGCAATTTTACCGACAACCATTTTGGTGAAAATTAAAAATCTAAATTTTTTTATTTCGGTCGCAGTGATTATCCGAAGATTATTTCTTCATATCTTTTTATAAAATGATAAATTTTTACGTATTACGATGCAATCTTGATCATTCAAGGGGATATTCTTAAATATTAAAATTAATTTGTGCAGACAATACAAACGCGTACTATCTCTTATTAAACATAATTTTTTTTCAATGGATTAGGATTTTTGGTCCACAAAATATGAGTCAATAGTTTAAAAGGCATGGTTGATAGTTTGGGTTCCTTAAAATTAAGTTTTATGTTTTGAGTATTTCCTCATTTCTTTGTAAATATTAAAAAATTTCATGAAATTTTTTTAACTCATGTATTAGACATAATTTTATGCAAAAATTGTTTTTTTTAAAATTATTTGTTTTAATAAGGCGAAAAATTTTTGTTTGTGCATTAAAAGTTGTATGCTACACTAATTTTTGTACTAAATAATTTTGAATCTCAAATTCCAAAATTTTAAAGCAATAGATTGAATAGAATTGAAAATTCAAACTAAAGATTTTTAAAAATTTTATTATTGAGAAACAAATTAGACAATTCAAATTGTTCAATCTGTCTCATTTCAGACAGTGTAATTAATTCTAAATTACACAGTTTGAAATGAGATAAAAATTTTTATATCTTGTGATTCAAAAGTTTTTAACCATTAGTTATTAAATAATAAAAAATAATAAATATAAAAATTTATTCGCATGAAATTATCGTTTGTGAAGCGAACTATATAAATGTTTGCAAACAACATTCGCTTATACATGCAGCCTAATACTCAATAAGTGAAATTAGCATTAAGATGCAGAACTTCAACTGGTTTCTTGACATAATTATTGGTCCTATCTTTTTAAATTGCAGTTACCTACTCCTATAATTTCAGGGACAAGAATTTATAAATTGAAACAAATAAGAGCTAATTTAAAGGTAAAGCAGTTTTGAATCTGCAAAAACTGAATTTAAAGACAACGTATCTTCTTCCATTAGCAAATTTGATCTTTGAAATTAAAATAGCATGCTTCTGCGTGAAAATTGGATCATTAAATCAAATTTATCAGATGTCCCGTTTTCTACTACTATACGTACTGTACATGATGTTTAACCCCTTAATTGGTAGTGAAAAGGGAACTTTTATGTAATAAGCATTTGACATTAAATAAGTTATTGCCTAACAGGTTTTAGAGCACTTAGGTTCTTTATATTCAAATATAGTAAGTCTTTATAAGTCTAAGACAATTTTATGTGTCTTTTATAATATTTTTCTTCAGATGTATTGAGAGTTGTTAAAATGTTTGAATTCACAAATTAAATAGATGCCGATTGTTTTGTTTTGATCAAGTTTTCCCGAAAGAGGTTGGATTGTACTATTATATAAAGTACTGGATTAGTTTAATAGTTTTAACACAATTAAATGAAGTTAGTATATAAATAAATGTTTGTTTATATATGTTTGATTCGTAAAACGGATTTCTTAAACTACTTTGTTGTAGTACTTGACGAAGATATTGGTTTCTTAAACAATCTTAGAAACTAGAACATTTTTTAAATCATTGGACACTCATTCCATACATAAAACAACACGAGACAGAATATTTCAAATTATTTTATTTAAACGCCGATAGCTTTAATATCAAATAATTTCAGAAATAAAATATTTTGTAATTAAAAAATTTTTTATGTATGTAAATGTTAAATTAGAAAAAATATTTTTTTTACACAAACCCGCCAGAACAGAGATCTATTAAACAAAAACATATAAATGCGGACAATATTATTTAAAGTCTTGACTTTAACTGAACCATACCACCAATAAGAATTCACGAGAATTGCTAGTGTTTAATGACAGCTTTTTATTAAATCTTGCAGTTTTTTAGTCGTTTAGTTAAAAGATTACATTTAAATGAGGCTCCTTTTTCAACGTTACTTGAAATTTAAACTCGCAAGATTTATTAAGTTTGTTAATAAATCATCATATCTTTGTATTTGAGCGATATAAAAGGGAATTGCGAAAATTTGTCCTATCTCTGACACACAAACTTCCAGAATAAATTCCTTTTATTTCGTTAAAATTTCATATTAAATTCATTTTATTCATTGAACACTTCGTATGAAAGACATTTCATTCATTGGACTTGAAATAAGATTAATATCATTCAGAGAATTTAAAACTGGATTTTCATTCTTAGAATATGAAACTGATTTAATTTCTTCCATTCAGTCCGGAACAGTTCTTGTTGAATTCATGCCTCTTTCCAGACTGAATTCACTGCATTCAATTTTTCTATTCAGAACATGCACGAAATTTTATATGTAATGATCTGGAAATATTGAATTTGAATTGTTTAAATTGCGTAAACTCAAGGTAAAAGAAATAATTAATTTAATATCAGACTTTTACAATTAAGCCACAAGCACCCAACCTTCAAGCTTAACTATATGTGTTGCATTATCTAACACCAGGTAATCGAGAACATTTTCTTAAATCTCGTCTTAAATTATAAAAATCTAGTAAATTTGTTTTCTATTGCATCATAAAAATTTATAATGAGGGTTGGGATAGCTTGATTACTAGGATATTGGGCCCATGTAGTACAAAAGGTTGCCAGTTCAATATACGCCATCTGATGACTCCCCGTGAAGTAAATAGTGACATTAAATCTGTTGGGTCCAAAATCCTCTATGTTCCCATAACAAATTATATTTTGGGGGTTTGGAATTGGAGATTGATCATTCTATGGTTGAGGTTAAGATTACGTTCTGAGGATGTATTAATGGGTTCGCCCTATAAACGAGTTTTGATAGGCCATAGATGGCGCCACTGGAAAATAAGAGGAAGCGTAACCCATTCATATACTATATAATGGTATACTGTTATACGACAACAACAACAACAAAAACAAATCTATAATGTAATTTAGATACTTAAAATTTAGACACCTAAAATTGAGTTCTATTTTTAATTTTTACTATGGACACTTCATAGGATCGTTCCTAGTGATCCACCCGACAAATTCATCCCTATTTTGTTTTTTTAACCAATCATATAGAGGTTGAAAATATTCCAGAATAGAGGCAGAATCCATTTCATCAGTTTTTCCATTTGTAATCAATTTCATGGCTTCTGTCCATGGCACTGAGCTACCCAATTTGAGCATGTCACTGAAAAAAAAATTATTATTTTACTTTTTTAAAAAAAGTTCATGAGTATTTTCAATTTTAACAAAATAACAGTTCAGAAAACAAAATTTTATTTAATGTCTAGAATAGACAATCGAATGGTTAAAAATCTATTCTGCGAATCTTATTTAAAAATAACTTTACATTTTTAATGCTTAAAAAAATGTGTATTTATTTATTTAACGTAGGTGGTTAGTAGTTAAACGAGAAAATCGTAAATAATATTATAAAGAATATTCAAACCTATCTTTCTTTTTCGGTTTAGAACTGTAACACTTATTGTATGAAAGAAATATCAAATAAAATATTTTCGGATGTATTTAATATTATTTATGACTTTACAGCTAAAAAATAAGAAATATAAATAAAAGATATTCAGAAACTGTAACTTGTTATGAAGCCAAACTTAAGGAGCTTCGTTTTTGTCGAGATTATCCTTTTTTACCGCATTTTTTGGAAGCTTGAACAATGTACAAACCTTAAAAGCGATATATTTATTTTAAAATGCCAAGATAATACAATTTTTTAAGAGTGTACAAAATAGTGTAGTTTAAAGGGAAATTTAGTTAATGTTTTAATTACTTAGTGTTTTAGTTAATGTTGTGATAATTACCTGAGAAGTTTTCCGGCTTTTTTGTTTTTATATATACTGCATTTATGTAGAGGGCCTTTGTGACCGGCTTCCTCGCAAAGAGCTTGATGAAATTGAAACTGAACTATTATACTTGCAAAATACCTGAAAAAATGTATAAAAAGTATTTCATTATTCTTGTTGTGACAAAAAGTGCAAAAAAGTAGTAGTAATAACAATAATAACTTTTTCAAATCCTTGATCTCATTTTATATAAAGTTAGGATAGTTGGTTCACTTTATTTAAGAATATTATTATCTCAAATTATAAGACGTTGTATTTATGAAAAACATTTAGATTTCTTCTTATACTTATTTTAGGTAATATTATTTTTGAATTATTAGGACAACAAAAAATGAAGGAAAATTAAACATGTATAAAGTACGCCAAATAAAAAAAGGGGAGCAGCCAAATAACTTACGGTCTAATTATCGGAATTTTACGTTCTAGTATGAAATTGTAATGTTTTGAGAGATAAAATTTGAATGTACTAGCTAAACAAACAATATTTTAAGTTATGGAATTAGATTTGCAATTGATATTTTTCATAAATTCCGTCATCCAAACCCCCCAAAACTTTCTGCTTTATTTCCAAACTAAACATATTTTTATATACTCCATTTCACACTTAAAGTTTCACTCAAGTGCTCAGTTTGGGATGTCACCAAGTGCAGATTTATATGAATTAGCGGTGGCCTCTCTACTTTGTTACGAAACCAAGTGCAATTATCCCATTTGTCTAGTTCATAAAAAAATAAAGCCTTTTTAGAGCGATGAAGGCTGCCTTGCTAGAAATAATAATAAATATTTACTAAAATTTATTTTTGAGTGGAAATATCTTTGGATAAACGAATTTTATACTTGCGCACAAAAATGTTACAATTCCCTTAAAAGGTTCTCGAGATATGGTGAAATAAGCAAAAAGTAAAAATAACAATAAGCGGTCCTAACTTTGGGCCGCTCTCCTGAGCAAACGATTGGGACCATAATTCCCAGATTGCGGCTACCCCTACATTTTGATTGTTAGAAATCCAAATCAATCGATAAAAAGGCATATTTACTCAGAAAGTAAGCTTTTGTGCCTGATTTCGTAATTTAAAATATCATCTGCTATTTAATTAGCATCTATCAATTAGCATCTATCTATCAATTAGCATATTATAGGTCACCCTCCCGAACGATAAAGATTGAATCCTAGAGCGAGATGAAGAGACCTATTATTAAATTAAATGCTATCCAGGGTGGGTTTTTTTATTTTGCACACTGTATATTCTTAGTTGTTCATAAACAATTTGGGTCCGATAGATGTCTTCGCATTTTTCCCTTTACCCAGTCCTTATTTTAACTCAAAATCCGCACATTAAAATGGTCTTCTATTAAGTCTCGTAAGATATTTAATTTTATGGTTGAAGCATAAAAGTTTTTCTCATTTCTGAAATTAAAAAAATAAATACCTTAAGTAACTTGTATCAGCTCCTACGTGGTACAATGCACCAGCATCTAAATCATCTTCAGTTCGTAAAACCGGAGGGCACACCCCCTGATAATCGAGCCTGAAAGAATATTAAGAGTAAATATTATATTACCGTCAAACTTGGATGATTAGAAGTAGAACGGGATAGAGAAAAATACTCGAACAATCATAAATACGAATTGCATATATTCAACTGAACATAAAAGATAAATAAAAAGATTCATTTAAAAATCTAAAGTGTAACACATAAGTTTAATTATGACGATTTTTATATTTAAAAATAAATAAATAAATCAAACTTTTTTGCTAGCGTAGTTATTCCAGAGCAATGAAACATTTAAAATGTTACAACCGTTTTGAACCTCTCGCAAGAAGTGCGGCTCTAGGACGGAAAGAATAAGAATATATATATATATATATATATATATATATATATATATATATATATATATATATATATATATATATATATATATATATATATATATATATATATATATATATATATATATATATATATATATATATATATATATATATATATATATATATATATATATATATATACATACATATTTTCTTTCAGCTATAGGGACTTTCAGGATTACCTTCAAGAATATTAATTTTCATTTTAATTGCTATAATTATGATGCTTTAGTTCAAAATGTTTTAAAAACGTTCAAATAGTTCGACCGATATTGAAGGCCACATAAATAGGCCTATGCAGTGAAATTTAGGATTTATTTTCCAAAGCAGATGGCAGAACTTTTTTTAAAAAAATTTTGAACATTGAATATCTTTTTGTTTCATTGTTCAAGATTTTCAAATAGGGGTCAGCAATTGAATTATTTATAATATTTTCTTACTGATTTGGCAATTTATATATATTTTTTTAGCTTCCCGATGTCGTTACTTTATTAGATTAGGGAAAATTTGAGGGCACTAGCTCGAATTTGAGGACACTAGCATGAATATTAGTTTCGGAGTTATACGGGAGATAGACACACAGGCAAACTCTTCATTTTGTTACTATAGATTGCAGAAATGATAGACATGTAAAATTCAGACCACATAGGTAAATATTTGTTGCAAATTTTTTAAAAATTTTTAATGAATGAATTAGTTCACTAAAGATTAATTTTACTTCAGTTTAGTGCCTAAATTAATTATGGTAAAAGACGTAAAGTATGATAAATATAGTTTTACTTTTTAAGGCTATTTGTTGTATTCTCCTGTTCTTCCTAGCATGATGACATAAAACATTAAACGCGTCTTGCCAAAATCAAGGTCATCAAATGCACTGATGTTTTACTGAACCAAATTTCTAAATTTATTTAAAATTTATTAAAGTTCATTTAAAATGATTCTATTAATGCTATTAATCATTTATTAACTAAAATAAATTCTATTAATTTTATTCGTTTACTAAAAAACTTATATACAAAGATAATCTGCAATTTAATTATCTGCATTGTTGAGGATTCTACAAATTAAATTTTAAGAGCTAAAAAAGTTCCTAAATTTAGAGCCATTTTGCAAGAAAGTCACTTATAGAGAGATATATAAATTCTCTCTCTCTCTATCTATCTATATATATATATATATATAGCAAAATAAATATATATACTTTACGTAAACACTTTAAATCATTCTTGAAAAATTTCCCGTTCATGTAAGTTCATTATTTTTCGCTACTCGCTTTATAGATTTTGTTTTGTTCTGCTCTTCCTTTTTATTTTATTTTCTGTTTTTACGTGTTATTTTTACTTATTATGTTTTATTTTATTTGTCGCAATTTTTGTAAAAAATTTTGTTATTATTTGTTACTATTGTTTGTTATTATTATTATTCGCCCCCCTTTTTTCATTTGTCTGTAATTTACCTTTGTTTTATCTTCATTTTGAACTTATATATATATATATATATATATATATATATATATATATATATATATATATATATATATATATATATATATATATATATATATATATATGTATACACGAAAGCAGCAGACTCAGGAATAGAAATCGAAAAGCTAACAGGCGTATTTTTATGCTTTACCTTAATTTCCACCAAGCTTTATTGAGCTCATTTTTGTCTATAGACCCATTGAAGATATTCGATCGCCAAAGGTCTACGATCAGTCCATATGGCTGAAACGCTATTTTTTCTAATGCCATGTAAAGTAGGATATTGATTTCAGTTTCTGTAGAGCAAAGAAATTAGCGTATTAGTTCAAAGTATATGTTTTAAATTAAAATTTTAATGGTAGAATAAATAATTGTATCAGTCATTCTTATTTCCTACTAAATAATACATTGTTTATTTTAAAAGGAAACAACGATTTCCCTGTAGTAAAAGCTTTAAGTTCGGAATTACTAGTTACCATAGTTATTAAACATTATAAATTAATTTTTATTTAAATTGAATTCAAATGTTTAACACTGAAATTGCTAAAATGTTGTTCTAGTAATATTTCAGGAACTATCTTCGAAAGTCAGGAATTATCCGTATGGCGTGAGAATGACAGATTAGCTCTATCGACTATTGCTCTGTGTAACTACTGATGCAAGGAACTAGATGGTTTCATGAAGTGTGTCTTGTTGGAGAGTTTATAAAATTTTGTTTCTTTAATCGTATGAGGTGAAAACATAGTTAATAAATTTCTCAAAGTTAACAGTTTGAATAACGTCTTTTTATGGTTATCCAAATGTTTTGATTGCATACGGTAAAATAAAAATTTAATAAATTATTATTTAACCTTTTTTTTTTTACCAAAAATTCCGAACAAAGTAGATTAGAATTCCCTCCCCCCAAAGTTATGTTAGTTTTCTTTTAAGTTTAGTTTTTAAAAACAATGAGCTCTAAACGACTTTTTAAAGTAAGCAGTTCTATAAATCTTAGGCTCGTTTAGGTTCAATTAAAAATGTAAAGAGTTAATTTTTTTTCAAGCAAAATTATTTGTTTAACTAAAAAAGCTTAATTTTCAAGCAATAAAAGAGGTATGTTGTTTTAAATTATCTATATTTAATTAAGACAAATTTCAGAAACAGACTGATATTAATAAAATTTTATAGGAGAGGTTTGAAGCTAAAAAATCTGGGATTAAATATCTGTTTTTAACTTTAATTTTTTAAACTCCTTAGATAATTTTTTTTAAAAATCCTAACTAAAAATTTTTTTGATTAGACAAAATAAGTATAATTTTTGTTCTGTAATAATCCTATTTTAGTAGGAAATCGAATAAAAAAAATCGCCAATTAACATTAAGTACTTACTTTTACTTTAATATTGTTTTTATCATAAACTTTGTGTAAAAATAGCTTTCTTAAGTCAAAAATAAATAAATAATTCAAATTGATAAATATAAAATTAGAAATAAAATTACTAAAACACAGAAATATTTCATTAACCTAATTTTAGGCATATTTTAAACTAACTAAATTGTGTCAAAACCTTACTTAAAAGTTTTCGACGCTTCTGAACTATAAATAATTACAATTAAATCAAGTAAGTATTTTATGAATTTTTCTTTTATGAATGTAGAGAGTGTGCGTTATCTCCCATATCAATATATGTGTGTAAAATTTCAATAAACTCAGCATAAAGATTTATTGAGACATTAAAGAACCACGACTAAATAGAAAAAAGAACTAAGAAGAAAAAAAAAAAAACAATTGGAGTTTCATTTTTAATTCACTGTAGGGGAGAGTCGGGTAGCCCCGCTCACTTAAGGAGTATTGCTTATATTTCTGTATAATATAGAGTAATAATCAATATTTTTGTATGTTTCTATTGTTTTATCATCTAATTAATTAATGCAAAAAGAATAAACCAAAAAAAGAATAGTTTTACATAAAAAAATAGAAATTTAAAAAATTTGACTACTGTATTCAACATATTTTCACAACTACTGTTTATCATGTTATCAGCTGCATAAATACTTGAAACTTTGAAAATAATCTTTTTTTAATATAACAATTAATGTCCGATGGCCCATTGATTTGAAAAAATATTCTATACATATGAAATTGACAGTGGGCGGGGGTACCCGACACTCCCCTATACACTTATAGTAAAATTATTAAATGATTTTGTTTACATTGAACTCTATTTTGAATATCATAAATGTTGTATTTTGCTCTTGGTCATTTAGATCAAATTACCTGGATTGTCTGTAGATTCTTCTAAAAGACCTATTTGTTCTAAATAATCAGTGGTTGTTACAGAGAGAGCTATCACGTCACCAACAGCTTCATGAAATGCTGAAAGCAAAAGTGAAAAACGATTAAATAATCTATCTCTATCAAAAAATAATTAGAGATCTCAACGTTTTTGTTTGGGGTGCTACATTTTAAATTAAATTTTGTTTTGCTGATCAAAAACTATTGAACTTACTTAAAAAACTTTAAAAATTAAGAAGACTATAGAAAAAAGTACAGGAAATACGATGGAATATAAAACTTAACACTAAGTAGTTAATTTTAGAACTATTATTTGTCAAATTTGTAGCAAGAAATACATGTACAAGTTATTGGAACTTCTTTTTTCGGGAATGTTTTCCCTATTTGATTTGCTTAAAATAATAATAATTCAAAAAATTTGCTTTATCTCTTGGGAGACCTTTACTTAATATTCCTGCGCTTGAATTGATATCGAAAAAATTACATGTTGTAATATGTAATATTTTAACATTCATATCAAAATTTTTAAAACTATAAAAACATAATTCAAGAGTTTAAAAGAGATAAAATCAGTTTTTAGTTTAAGTTGATATAATTACATAAGTTTATTTTTATGTAGCGTTAACGAATAAAATTAATTTTCTTTTTTTTTCTCTTTACTGCGTCACACATTCTGTTACTTTAAGTTGAAATATTTTTTAGAAGTACAGTTAATTGTTTTTCAATTCCAATATACCCTTAAATCCATATTATTTATATACAAATTTTGTTTACATGAAATTATTACAATATATTTCATTACCAAAATGACTATTGCAATTTGAAAAAGGTGACTTTAAAAAAAGAAAAAATCAGTGATAATTGATAAGCAATCACGGGGATTGGTAAACGAAGTGAAGTTGAAATATCGTAATTATTGAAATTGCAACTTAATTATATATATGCTGGCTAACAGAAAATACAAATTTTAGGTCACAAATAAATTAGGTCACAAAGCAGAAAAATATATTTTTGCAACACTGTTAGCACAGAGCTTATGCACTGTTAGCAATTGGCAAAACTGATAACATAGGGTTTTTAAACATGAGGCTAAATATTTATAGAGTAAACAAATATTTTTTACATTCTAGACGTTACATCATTTTTTTCTCTTTATAAAGCATCATTTACATAAAAAATCATGAAGACATAACATCATTTTTCATTAAATCAAGTAAATAATTCGTCTTAAGATGGCATTACAACACAAAAACAAAACGTGAAAACATTTATTACGGTTCTTTCTACGCGTGGTTCAAAACTTTCATCATTTATTTCAACAATCAAATTTCCGATATTCACACAAGAATTGGATTCCATTAAATAAGTAGTTATGTATGATTTGAATCAAAATTTAACCTAAAATAACAACACTTAAATAAAGAGATAAGGAAACCTCTCTCTAACATGTTCTCTTTTAATCCTCTTTTCGTTTTTTTTTTTTTTTTTTTTTTTTTTTTTGGTGTCAATTTGTTACAACTAAGTTCTAACAAAAAGTTTAAACTGAAGGTAAGCTTTTAATGTAACATTTAATGCAGAAGACAATTCTAATTGTAGTTGACACGGATCTATTGTTTTCCAATGTCTTTTGAATGATTGCAGTGAAAATATGAGTTTTTTTTCATTGTTAAACAGTCAGAATCACAGTGTTTACTAGAGAAAAAGGTATGTTATTGTAACCTAAGTTTTGTTAGCAATAATTTTAACAAAAAAAAAAGTGTTCCTCAAAGATAGCGGCGTTTGCACAAAACTCATGACATGAATAGAACATGAATAATGCTATATTACGTACGTGTATAGTTTTTTTAATTTTGATGTAGCGTCACATACTATTTATTAATAGTTACTTCCAGCCATTGTAAACGTAAATTTTATCTGATTCAATTACATACTAAAAGTATTGCATGACATGCATATACATAAGAAACTACTTCCTTGATTATACATTTTATGGTATTATGTATGAAAGGGGTATCTATACAACAGCATATGAAAGATATAGCAAACTGTACATTGTACTGTACAAAAATGTGCAGGAGAAATCTGTCAAGATGATTAAACGAAAGTTTATTAAAATAATGCAGTTTTAACAGTTTTTTTCCGTTTCTTTGATTTTACTTGCTTACTAACTAGCATAATATGGTGGATATTACTGCAGTACTATTTTTGGAATGAAAGCCTTTGGGCAAGATTATGATAAAACTAACTTCCAAGTAGTTTTGGAGAACGTTTTGATCGTTAAATAGCGCAATTTCCATTTAAAAACTTAGGTTTCTGAGTATTGTGCTGCTATCCAGCAGAAAAGATTGAAAAAAACCTAAAGTACTTATCTGGTAAATATACTACGCAAGAGATTGATTCAAAAATATCACCTTCGTGTATTGTGTAGCTCTATCACTATACTGCTTCAACTCCATTAAATGTATATAAACTGCAAAATAAGTAATCTGTGCTAGTTCTTCTACTATAGGTTGATTTTTGATTTCAATTTTAAGAGAAGATATTACATTGACCTAATTCTGAGTTTACAGCAGACCCAATAGTGAGTTTAATAATATTAAAGTTAAAACTCAACTTAGTAGCCTTGTAATTTCGAACAAATCCCAGAAAACAAGGGAACTACTGGAATCAGGTATTGGTTTAGCATTCCTGGAATACTTTTTGATGGAATATTCCGTATTTGCGTTACATGAAGAGGAAAAATACGAAAACTTTCTAGGGTTAGCCTGACTACAAGAGGACTCTAAGCATGGTCAACGTACCACTGAGTATATTTTACGTTAGCACTGTGGTTGATGCGAGTCAAGTGCAGAATTCATATCGACCAGCCATCTCTGGGATTTGAACCTGGGTTAAATAAATGAATGGCAAACGTTTTATGTCCTGAGTCATCACTGCTCAACTTTGATTAATTTTATTTTATAAACGTCGTTGAAGAAACCGACCCAGTTTAGAGATTACGACTACCAATATTTAAATCCCTAGACTTATAATTTCGAACCCAATTCATAAGACAAGTGAACTCCCGGATGAAGTATTGAGAGAAATTTACCTTCTTGGAGGAATATTTGATGAAATTAATCCACATTCGTGTTACATGGAGAAGAAAAGTGCGAAAACGTCCTACTGTTAGCCTGATGGATCCATTTTCCACTGGGTATATTTTACGTTAGCACTGTGGTCGAGAATGCGTATCGAGCAGACATCGCTGGGGTTCGAACCTGGGCCACCTTATTGGGAGGGGAGTGCTCTATTCCTTGAGCCACCACCACTTAATTTTGATTAATAAAAAATAACAGTTTCCATGTTAATATTTATGTTTCTATTCATAGTGCTGTTAATAGAGACAAATTGTAAAATAACTAATACTGGAAAACTGCGATCGTCAGTTCTCGAGTTACTATCGGTAGATTTTTTATTTTATTTTTAAGAGAATAGAGTAAGTTGCAGTTAAATTTAGTTAAGGGAAAAAAATAATATATTTTTTATAATGTTTCCCTAAATAGGAAATTGTACCTGGATGAGCTCCATGTCTCTGATTCAAAGGAAGATCTTTCATATGCAAGTAGTATTCTATGTATCCCAAAATACAAGACAAAATATAAAGTAACTAATACCCGAAAACTGCCGATAGTAACTCGTTAGTTCTCGAGTTACTATCGGTAGATTTTTTATTTTATTTTTAAGAGAATAGAGTAAGTTGAAGTTAAATTTAGTTAAGTGAAAAAAATTATATATTTTTTATAATGTTTCCCTAAATAGGAAATTGTACCTGGATGAGCTCCATGTCTCTGATTCAAAGGAAGATCTTTCATATGCAAGTAGTATTCTATGTGTCCCATTTCATGATGCACAGTGGCTAAGTTATTCATATCAACTGTAGTGCACATCTTAATTCTACGGGGAAAAAAATCAATAAACTACTCATGCTGAGGAATACTGTCAATTACTTACAATTATACTCTGCACGAAAAATTACATTGAATAAAATTTTTAACCTAAACAAATTAAATCGAAATGTTTATTTCCAAATTAAGGTGCTTTGCTTTCTGATCGCTTCTCTCATCCTCCCCCTTTTATCTCAGATTTTATCTCTTTTCGATGAACGACTTTTTATAACTAAATTAAGAAGTGTTTTGTTGAAAATGTGTAATCGTATGAATAAAGATTTTCTTTCACGAATTAAGTTTCCGATTCTATCGAAATGAAATTTATATTCTACTCGGTTGCTATTTTTTTAAACTTCCTATTTAATTTTTGATTACTATAAGAGCTCTTTAAATGTTTTTGCAACACGAGATTATTAAGTACTGGGGCTAAGAGTCAATAACTAATTCATTCATTATAAATATTCATTATTTTAATAGCGTATGCTAACTAGGCACAGTTGTTGGCAAGATTGATAAAAGTAAATATAACGTATTTTTTTTGTTTAATAATTACAATACGAGTAATAAGTATAGATATAGATTTAAATAAGTTTATTATTAAATGCTGAGTAAAAAGGTATTACCATAGAAATGCCTTATAAAAAAGATAAACAGCTTCTATTTTCGTTCCTTTAATTTGGAATAAAGAACAAAATCAAATATTTAGTAGGGATATATGATAAGTAAATCCCATTAAATTAGGGTTAAAGAATATTTTATAGACAAACAATGCATTTATAACTTTCATTAATTTTATACTGATGGCAACAAAAGATAGCTTGATCTTTAACGGAAAAACTACACCATACACCAAACAATTTCTTTTTACAATGAGAATGTTCGAAACGGACATAATTTTTATGTATATAAATTATATAAAACCAATATATTAAGCCATTGCATTATCTTTAAAAAATTATCTAAATCGAAAATATTGAAAGATGGATCACATTTTGAAAGATCACGATCAGAAAAGTTCTGAAAAATAAAATAAAATGGGTATTTGTTATATGTTACGAAAGATTAGTGCTAAACATAAACACATTAAAATACCCATAGTGCGAAAGTTAAGACATAAACATAATTCTTTCTTCTTCAGAGTCTCTAAAGAGGAAAGCATTAACATCAAGTTAAATTACTCAAAACTGAAATTTCACTTAGTATCTTTACCCAATCTGCCTTTTAATTGGTTCATACCAAACTCAAATAGTATTTCATCAATTATTATGAATTAAGCTCTTTTACAATGAAATAAGAGCTCGAAATGAATTATTGATGATTTAGATTTGTAATATTTATATATATATATATATATATATATATATATATATATATATATATATACAGCAAAATAAATAAATATAAAAAAACACTAAAAAAACACGAAGAAAATTACGAAAAACAATAAGTTTCTTTTATTGCGCACAAGCCGCAAGTAAGTAGAACTCATAAGATAAGTTCAAAATGAAGATAAAACAGAGGTAAATTATATATATATATATATATATATATATTCAGAACAGACATTTAATATAGTTTAGATTTGATAGTTCAAATGCAGCTTCAAAGCTGAAACTCGGAATAAAAGATGTAAACACAAAGATTCAGAAGAAAATTGCAAATAAATTACAACAAGGAAGAGAAAGATGTTGATCAACAGAGTAGAGGGAACAAGATCAAAAAAGATTAATCGAATAAAAGAAGGGATGTGTTGGAGGAGAGAATCAGATTTGGAAGAAGAGGAAAACAGATTTCAAAGCGTTTGGGAATAATAAGATACAGGGAAAGTAATTATCTTTGAAATATTTCAAAATCTGAAATGAAACAGTTTGGTGTCTGAGGGCTGGTAACCATAGTTGAATTTTTTCTCCAATCTATTTCATATTTTCTGTTTCCTTCTTGCAACTTGTTAGTTATTAGTATCTCTGTATGTCCTCTTTTCAATCTCTGTTTCGACCATGATAAGAATCTAAATTGTAGTATATTTACTTATGCGTCATTATTTGTTAATCACTAAAGAGTCTTTTTATGACAATAGCATTTTATAAAATAGTCAGCATTTTAAACATAATAACTTATTAATCCCAATTGAAATTTAAGAAAATATTTATAAATTCTATTTCAAACACAGAAAATTATTGCCTGCAATAAAACGGAAAACATGAACTCCATCTCACCTAACATCGTTTCCATCATAGAAATACCAAGCAGAGGGGTGGCACACCATTTCTATATCGAGGGGCTTTTTGATAATGGATCTATTCCAGAATTCTGTTGGCATAGGCATCAAGCCTATAGATGTAAAGAATTTTTCTGCTATATTGAACATATCCAGAGGAGTTAAGTTCTAAGAAATATGAAGGAATAAAATAAATTATTTACCCGTTGTTCTTAGCGCATTATTTATTATGTATAATTCAGTTCCTTTTAAAACGCATCAAATGTTTTAACAACAGTGTTTTCATATAATTGCATAATTTTTCCTAATAAAAAAGAATAACCCATACTGCCACAATATCTATCGGGAAAAAAATTAATGAACTGTTTTGAAACGTTTGTTAGTGGAGATTATAAAGTTTAGTGTGGAAATGTGTTTAATGGCAATTTATTGAATTTCCTAAAACCAGCTTTAAATTGCATTGAAATATAAAGTAGATATTTAAATTTAATGGTGCAAAATTAAAATTTAAGTAGGTATTTATGTAGTAGGTATTATTTTTTATATTTAAAACCGCCTTAAATAACGTCTAGGTTGAACTAAAAGATGTTCTATAATTAATTACATGCATAATATAAATAACAACATACATTTGTATAATTAGTAACATATATTGAACATATCCAGAGGAGTTAAGTTCTAAGAAATATGAAGGAATAAAATAAATTATTTACCCGTTGTTCTTAGCGCATTATTTATTATGTATAATTCAGTTCCTTTTAAAACGCATCAAATGTTTTAACAACAGTGTTTTCATATAATTGCATAATTTTTCCTAATAAAAAAGAATAACCCATACTGCCACAATATCTATCGGGAAAAAAATTAATGAACTGTTTTGAAACGTTTGTTAGTGGAGATTATAAAGTTTAGTGTGGAAATGTGTTTAATGGCAATTTAGTGAATTTCCTAAAACCAGCTTTAAATTGCATTGAAATATAAAGTAGATATTTAAATTTAATGGTGCAAAATTAAAATTTAAGTAGGTATTTATGTAGTAGGTATTATTTTTTATATTTAAAACCGCCTTAAATAACGTCTAGGTTGAACTAAAAGATGTTCTATAATTAATTACATGCATAATATAAATAACAACATACATTTGTATAATTAGTAACATAAGTATAATTCTAACACGACAAGTTGGTGAATGGTGAGAAAGCCTAGAGGAAGAGTTCACTTCTCCATTAGAGGGGAAAATAAACGCGAATTATTTAATAAATTTATTAAATTATTCAATGAAGGAATTCCAAAGTGGTATACAATTCCGATTCTTTGGTTTACTACGATCGAAAGCTTTTTTTTAAATAAGTTAGATTTTTTATTCATTTCTTTTCTATCAGTATACTACTCTAAATAAGATGTCTTTATTAACTTTCCCTCGATTCTCCGTTTCCTTTTTGCTTCAGCCTTCTATGACTTCTTCCCCAAAATCCCCTGCAATAAACTCTACCGGTTCGCTTTAATCTGACTTGGCACATACTAACTGGTGATAGGAGACCTCTAACACGTTCTCTAACCCGAAAATATAAATGTTTTTTAAATGTCCTGTTACGACTTTAAAAATAAGACTTAACTAAGCTGGAAAAAGCAGGATAAATATGAAGACAAACTATACATCGCATGTGATTTTTTTTTAAAAATTTTGAATTTGCGAAGCTGGTGATCTTGTTTTTTTTTTTTTTTCATATTGACTCTATTCTCGACCGTGCTTTATGTTCTCAACGGTAGGGGCAGTATTTGTAGAGGTTGTTTCCTCTTCCGGTAGAAGATTCACTTCATCATCTTTAAACTTATTTTTTAAAAATAGAATTATTCATTTTCTGTGGCGAGACATTCGTTTGTAAGTGGTGGCAGTTGTTCTGCTTTTGGGTGCACTATGCATCGAAGCACTAATTTGTTATTTTAAATTAAAATACTTCAATTCCCTTAAGAACCACCCCCTCTGAATTTAATGGAGTAATGGAATAAAGGGAAATGGAAAAAAAAGAAAAGGAAATAACCACGTTCTACTATGACGTCACAGGAGGTAAGTTGGACTTCCAGTAGGATTTGTTTGTTTGTATTTTTAGGACAGATGTTGAATAACTATCCTTTTTCTAGCATCTCTAACTCTTATTCTTGAAATTCTAAAATGACCTTTAACAAACTTAGACATTGAGAGTTTGAAATATATTCAAACATTTAGCACCTTTTGACTTTGCTTAAATTAGAGAAATGACTTGAATTTGCATTAAGTGATCTTAATAATTTAGTGCCTAAACAAATAATACGATCAATATTTAATATAATTTAGTTGTAACTGATGAAAAAAAACAAAATCAGCATGATAATATTTATGCATGAGTACGGATGGTCTATTTTTTTAAGAAAACTATTTAAGTCACGTTTATTTTATCTCGGTATGGCTCAGAAATTCCTATGTAGTTATGATATTGTTTATATGCTTTTGTTTATTTATATGCTCCTATGCACTATGTATTGTTTATGTATTGTTTATATGCATTTGTTTATAATTATATGCTTTTATATGCTTATATGCTGCAATTATAGGTTTTATTTATTATTTAAGAATTAAGTAGAAGAAAATTGATGATTATAAATCTCAAATTAAGCTGTGAATAAACAATATTAATTAGTTTCCAAACAAAAAAAATAATTTCACACTAAAACTTATTGCAGAATTATTTCCCCGTATGCAACGATAGTTACTAATTTATGATTTTTGTTAGTATGAAAATAGAAGAAATTCTTCCTTTTTGCGATTTATCCCAATCTTTTATAATCCGCCATCAAACACGAAATATATTTATGATAGATAGCACACAATTTTTGCCCTTGTTCTTGAAATGTCAATGTTCAGAAAATGTTTTCAATGCCTCATGAAAGATATACATTATAATTTTATTATAAATGTTCATTGTTACATGTTGTTACTTAAATATGATTTTTTTCTTCATGAACTTACATTATCATGAGCCATTGTTTTTAAAAGAGCTATTATATATATATAAACATTCGTAGTTCTAACTATAACACCATTTTGTTTTGTTGAAAAATTAGGTTTTGTTTGCAATATTAAACAAGCATTTTCTTTTAAAATATATTAGAAGAAACTATTCTAGTGAAACTTCTTAACTTCAGAAAATATAGAAAAATATGAAAAATTACAATGTTATAAACTTACAATTTTCCTATTATTGGTCCTATTTGAAATATATAATTTGTTGAGTAAGGTATTACTACAGCGTTTAGATTCCAAAAAAGTTTAATGTACCTTTTCCATTTAAAACAATAATAAATATTTTCGATCATATTTGAATTGCATTTCCTTAAAAAATATAAACTCTTACAATTGATGCAAGTAGTTGCTGACAAAACGAAACAAGGTAAGTAGAATTAAATGATGAAAATAAGTACACACCCACCCACTTCCAAAGTAATATCTTGGTGGCAACGGAGTGATAAAAAACGGTGTTATACATGCATATACCAATCGATGAAAAATGCAAGAAAAAGCAATAAATCGGGCCAGGTGACACAAAATAATCTAAGCCCTTTTTAACTTTATCAAATTGTAATGAAATTACTTAAAGAACAGACTGCAGTCTATTTGTAGTTAAAGATTGAAGCTGAGCAAAAAAGTAAGATAGAGATCAAAGTTGACAATTGTTTAGTTTCAACCTCTTTGTCAGAGAAATACCATTCGGGAAAAGACGAGCATTATTCGTGGTAAAATGAGCAATACCACTCAGGTCCAGAGAAGTATCTATATTTCAGGGACACACTCAGCAATGTCCCATTCGCAAGAAAGATATGAAGAATACAGGCTTCGGGTGCCATTAGGAACCTTTTGTGATTTCGAGAAAAATCTCAAATGCAGTTTAATCAGTACGTAAAAAATTGGACACAGAATATGATCCTTCAAATTTAGCTTTTAATATACAATGGCGTCCACAAGTTAAACGAAGACTAAAATAGCTTTCTGCACTGTGTTAGCTTGTGTCTTTGTCTCGATCTTAGAATTGTATTTATTTTATTTATTTATTTAAGGCAATAAAAGAATGGTATAGGAAGTTGATGTAAGCACTTTTTGATTAACGAATATCCGAGGACAAAAGATCGAGTACAAAGACTTGTCAACAGATTTAATGACGAAATGGGAGTGCTTTTCCTAATTAGTCCATAGAAGAAAAATACCGATTGAATGTTAAACCTGTAGCACACGGTTCCACACTAAAAAGTCTCTAATAAAATTACGGTATAAAGTAATGTGCCGCTTTTACAGTCAAATACAATTTTATCCTAAAATTTTACCGAACAAAAAGTATAAAATACCGCAATGTTTACAGTAATATTTACATATTTACTTGATCCTTGTATATAATTTTTATCTGTGTATATTATTTTTATCTGTGTATATTATACTGTAAAAATCACGGTATAAAACTTTAAGATAAAAATGAATTATATGGTAAAATAGATTAAATGGATACTGCCTTCAGGATGCCAGTACTTTTTATCAGGAATTCTTTCAGGGAATGAATCATGTGATACAGCCCAGTGTTATTAGTACTTTACCTATGAGTTATATGGGTTATGTGAGTAGTTATATGGGCACCCATTTTCGTCACGCATCATTTACTATAGTAACACATATTTTTCAATTACCTTTTCCCGCATTGCCCTTGTCACGTCTACTGATTTCTTATTCGGATAAGGTATAACAAGGTCAAAAATATTTCCCCAAGAATAAGCCCATAAGTTCCCTAAAATTGGAAAAGAACTCATTAATATGTTGCAAGTTTAAAAATTTAAAGAAAATTTCTATGATTATTATGCTCTTTAAAAGTAATGACCTTTACCAGGAAACAAAGATATTATCTGAAATATAAACAAAAATATTAAAAAAAGATAGCTTTAAAAAATACAATTATTTTTATTCAAACATCAAACAGATAATAGGAAAATTAATCAAAAAGTTTCCAAAAGTCTTACCTAATAAATTTGCTGGTATAGGACCATTAGGTTTTACGTAAGATTCTGAGTATTTTTCAATTAACTTTCGTCTCACATAAGCATGCAATTCTCTGTATAATGGCTTGAGAGTTTCCCACATCAAAAAGTATTTTTCATCTACTGCAAATTTAGTTTGCGCATTTGAGTAACCTGATAAAATATTTAGTATGATTAAATTGCTAGCAATGCTTGTAAAGCTTACGATGCATAGTGTTCAATAATTTTATACATATTTAAGTATTTTAGTTATAAAAAATTGAAAATTTCATTATAATCTGTCGAAGCATTGTCAACAACAACCATAGCAAAGGAGAAACAACGTAAGCAGTTTGGTAAAACGATGAAACTGAAAGTTGAAGATAATGAAGGGTGATTGTTAGAAATGCATCTCGTTTTATCTGATGATTGAACTGTTTTATAATTTTATTCACTACTACCTCAATTAAGCGTTATCCATTTGGTACAGGAATAAAGAGCTTCCCTATATGACTAGCCAGGTTCTAATCCCGAAAATGTTAGGTCGTTTCGAATAAAACTGGCAGCTCTCACTGACGTAAATATCCCCCTCCCAGTCAACGAATCATCGGATTGAACTCCTTTGTTGCCTAGTTTTACTTAAGTGGTTTTTATGGTTGTTCAAACTTAAGTTATATTAATCAGAAAGCTCTTCACGCAGGTGGATTAGCACAATGTTAAAATTAAACATTAAAGTAAAACATTAAACACAAAATTAAACATTATTAGTTGAACTGGTCTACGCCGGTCATTAAATAAAATGATTAATTATAGTTTGGTAAAGATTTTTTTCTCAGTTAAAAGCAAAATCTGTAACTGCTAATGTTTATTTCATTAGTTCATTTTTTGAAGGACTCTAAGAATCCTATAGTAGAGGATAGGAATGCTTATGGATTAATATATGGATATATTTCTTGGATTTCGGTGAGAAAAAAAAAGTCACTTTGCACTCCCTCTCTCTATATATATGTCTATAATTGTTATTATTATCACGATTATCTCACCAAGTAAATGAGTTCTTTCATTATTAAGATCAATGTATCTGAGATAATCTCCTCTCATTTTTTTCCCCGTCTCGTCTCGCCACTGAGTCCAAAAATGTTTGAGTTCCTGATAATTTCTTGATTCTTTCATAATTTCATTTATATCTAAAATGAAATATAACGAGAAATTAAAATTTTTCTTATGTATGAAATGAAATAGTTTTCGTTGGTGCATATATCATCAGTTTTTGAATGTATTAAAGATAATAGAAATCCGATTTTTAAAATTGAGACGTTGCAAAAGAAGTAAAATTTCATACTAAACAAATCTGTTTTTGCGTAATATTTCAAATTTAACAACATCCAACTAAACAACATATCTATCAAATTATTTATGTACTTCTTTTAAAGTACAGTTATAAATTTAAGCATTATTAATTTAATGTGTATATTTTAATAAAATTTTACCAGTTCTTTTTCAAAAAGGGGAACACTTTCTGAACAAAAAATTATATCTAAGCAGTACTGAGAAAAAATTTCGATAAATAAAATCATATCTGTATGTTATAGACATTTCTATGTATGTTATAGACATTCTGAAAATTTTCAGCATTCAAACCATTTATTTCATTACTTTCGCGTTCGTTACGGTTATGGTTTATCAGATATTGTGGTTTTTAAATTTACAGCTTTCTATACATTTGATGGAATCATTCCAGCACTTAAATAAAATCAATAGTAAGAAATCGTTTCCATGCCATACTCATAAAAATCTCAATGAAATTTATCAGACTATTCTTCAGAAAGTACCACTTAAATTTACCGCTTATTAGGTAATTTAATGTCTTGATGGCAACACCTTTTACCAAGTGCAGGAATAATCTGTTTACCACGCTCTCTAGTATAGTTCATTCAAAATGGCGGTATGGTGTTGATAAAAGTTTGATTATGTACACAATTTTTAATCAAGTAATCCAATTATTTAAAATTAATTTTTTCTTTTGCATAATTGAATGACTTTCCTTTTCTTTCCTAAACCTAAATATTTTCCCCTAAAGAAAAAAGGGGGCATAAATAATAGTCTCAAGTGCGAGAAATTGAAGTCAAGTCATGTACTCGGCGTGACGGCCAGCGCGCAAAGGAAAAACCCATGTATCAGTTATTCAAAAGTTCGACGGTTCAAGTCAGGTGGTTGTTATAATTTTTCTATAAGAATTGTTTGCTTATTATTCTTTAATTTTTGCTGTATTTTTGTATAAGGTGTTTTCTTACAATATTTAAATGCTTTTAAATTTATGCTATGATTTTATCACAGATATTTTTCATTTTACGTAATTTTTTTTTCTTCTAAATTTTAAGAATTGAATATTTTTACTAACGGTGAATGATGAAAAATATCTATCCGTTTCATGATATATACAAAGTAATTCATGGAAACTATAAATTCCTCGGTAAGAACTTTTTTTAAAAGTAGTAATGACTATGTAATAATAAACAACGTTAAGAAAATTATCTTGATGCTCCTCATGATATTCGAATTTCTTAAAAGCATAGCAAATTATAATCTGAATATTCCGATGAAAACTAGTTAGCACAAGCAAAGTTTAAGTGCAACTACGAATTCTTCTGTAGGGTCATAAAAAACATTTTATGCTACCTATAACAAAAAAAAAAAAGAAAGAAAGAAATAATAATAATAATAATAAAAAAATAATAATAATTATCACATAATCTCGCATGGGGAAAACTCGAAGAACAGGTCGGGAATCTAATCCAAACGTATTAATGGTAGTATAGATTCCATGTTTACTGTCTTGCAGTGTAGTTTTTAACCGCTAAGGAACTGGCTAATAATAATGTATTTTATTGGTAATTTCATAACATAAATCAGTATGAAAATGCTGGGCTAAAAACTACACTGCAAAAACTATGTTGTAATAGCTTACCAAATATGATGTTGAACAACCCGAAAAATTGTGGGATAGAACACTTTATTCCGGGTTAACGTTAAATAGAGCTATCATATACTATTTAAAGCGTGAAAATTAAATCTAAATACTTATAATTGAATAAACTTACTCCAAACTTTCACATTTTTACACCATACAAGAATTCCTTTCACTACTGAAAACCACAATGTTTGGCACTCCTTGTATATCAAGAAACGTCAAGTACAAACGTCAATATTTCGAGCAGTTATTGAGTATCTGAAATGAGCTGTAGAGAATTTGTTGTCATTTTTCATCTCTGTTATTGATGAACCGAATCAAATTTCCCTTTTAATTATGTATGCATGTTTTTAGCTGTGTAATGAGGAAAGTTTTTTTTTATTTTTTAAATCTCTGAAAACTGCCTTAACTAATTTTTATGATGTATAATTTCTATCCGCTTCCAATCAGTTAAGCCTATTTTGAATTCGTCTTAAAAATCTCTCTGTGCCATGAGGATGTTTGATTTGCAAATTAATTTTTATTAAGGAATGAGTGTAAATATACAATCTAACTGAACGATTCTTACCTTGTGTTGTAAAAAAACTTTACTGACTCTTATGTTAGTCTTATCCTAATTTAATTAAAAAATTTAATATTATTGTATAGCAAAATTGAATAAAAAAAGGCAACGGTTACTTTTCACCAAGTAGTGTAAAAGAACATTGGTATATCAAAACAATAGATCCAAGAGAGTGTTTCACTGCACCACATTTTGGTTGCCACCATTTTTGGCGGAAGGCACCAAAAGTTTTTAAAGTGGTATTCTCATATAGAGAGCCAGAAAACACCGCAAATTTCACTATATTCTTCTAGTTTCGATCATACTTATTTTCTCAGTGCGAAATAAATTTGAAAACACAGAAGATCGCACTTTTATGAATAATGTTGATGTGACGAACTTGGAGAAAAACATGTAAATAGTTACAATGTTTATGTATTCTCTAAACAAGCTATAAAGTTATGGTGCTAAAATTTCAAGACCAACAGCATAGTCAGCATTACGCAGAAGCCGCTTTTATTTAACATTCAAGGTGATACCTATCGATATGAAGCTGGCTGCGGTTTTTCAAGCCGCTACTGAGAATCAAGTCCCACGCAATGAAAGCTCAGTGCCTTTTACCACTGAACCATCGCGGTTCAGTTACAATATTAACAGTTTAAAATATTTTTTTCTTACGCCCCTCAGCAAATTTCAAAAACAGAATATCATATACTGTGGTTTTGGGGAAAGGGATTTTATAATTACCTGAGTCTAATTCTAGTGTACAAGGCTGGAGGAATGTTGACGGGTAGCTGCATACTTTAGCTTTTCCATAAATTTCTTCCATTTCAGTAATAACTTTTTTGAGCTGCAAAAATTATAAATAAGTTACAAAATGATAAACATATCTGGAATAAAAAGATCTTAGCATTTTTCGAACTAAGTATAGCTTTTACCATTGCGGGAAATATGTTCTTTCCTACCTCAGTTCGCAATATACATGTTACCGTAATTGTCGAAATTTGTATTTATATGTGTAGACCAACGATTCCTAAATGGTGTTCCGTGGAACCCTAGAGTTCCGAGGAAAAGTCTTTTGGTTTTCGAGTGTTAGTAAATTTTTTAACCAGTTACGATTTTCGAAACCTGTTATTAAATTTATATTCAATTAATAATTCATTATTTATTTAGTATTTCCGTCATTTCATAAAATTATTTTATTAAGATCCTTTTTAAGAAAGAAATTTCAAAACAATGTTTTGTATAACAATGAAATAAATGAATTATGAAAAGGATGCATTTATAAAAACAATTCAGTACCATTATGCATCGAATAAAATCATTCAAATTCAACACTGAATAAGTATTTCTCTGATAACTATTTTCAACGTTTACTTTCTTTCTTCTTTTTTAATGAAAAATCTATTAAGGCTAATTCATTTTCAGCTCATGCAAACTATACGTCTTTTGAATTTAATTGTTTGATATAAAACCCAATTTCAAGACTAATATTGTTAAAATCATTTAATGAAAAAAATTCGTTCTTCATTCATGCATTAGCAAAACGTTTTTTAAGTAATTAATACAATTTAGAATATTACTTACTTTAAATATAATTAATAGTATTTCGTTAATTAATACATTCATAATTGCTAATGAAATTTGTTCATTGAGTGATGGGGTTGATACTTTAGAGTTTCAAAGAAAAAAAATGGAAACCCCTGGCTATTTAGAATGCAAAAGTGTATATGAGTAACCGTGATTTCAAGCTTTTTATCATTTGGTGCTGTTACAGCAGATATTAATATTTGAGAGAAATTAAACATTCAGGGAAAGTACATTTTTTGTGTTTGACTCGGTATTTTAATTAATAGTAAGCACTAATTAATTAGCATATTTAAGATTGACCATTTGAATCATTATGAATGGCACTTGGTCTGCAAAAATCTAATATTTAGTTAAAAAGTTCTTCCGGATGACAATCTTTTTCTTTTCTTACTGTGCATATTTTTATTCTCTGGCATTTTTAACCGGTTAAACTTTTCCTACTTTTAAAATATAGCAGCGGTTTTTACGTTGTAGGGCAGACCCTACTCAAGTTTATGGTTAAAACTATAGTTGGAAACTCCATAATTTCACTTTTTTCTCATCTGTTTATTTATTTATTTATTTTCCAATTGAAGCGCTCATTATGACGTTCTTGCTTAGTAATTAAACTAACTTAATTAGTATTAACTAAAATACAAATTGCGCATACACAACATGGAGTGAAAAATTCTGTTAAAATTACGGTACTGTAATTATAAAGACATTTCTGAAAGGAAAGAAAACGCACAATTTTCGTTATAAAATCTAAAATATGCCATATTTAAACCATTTATTTGATAATTTTTCCTTTCATATGATAATGGTATATCGGAAATTCTGTATTTCAGAATCACAACTTTCATAACCAAGCATTTAGTAAAAAATATCGAACTGTAAATTAAATTTATCCAATAAATGGCTTTTATGTCTCGCTTTAAGGTATCACGATAAAAG
This sequence comes from Parasteatoda lunata, assembly GCA_949128135.1. NCBI lineage: Eukaryota > Metazoa > Arthropoda > Arachnida > Araneae > Theridiidae > Parasteatoda > Parasteatoda lunata. The sequence continues at coordinate 87,991,679 of OX421974.1, read as the reverse complement.
TAACAAATTTCATGGCATTTACCAAATTTTATCACAGATTATAAGACCATATTTTATAGTTGATTTGAACAAATTCTTTTGTAAAAACTATCGAGTTTTTTAGTGTTTCCATAGAACCAGAAGCATGGTAAATTTTACAATATTCTGTTAGTTTTGACCATTCTTTTTTTTTTCTCCAGCGTAATTGACAATTACATACATTGCAGTTAATTATTACCTGCATTGTAGTTGTCTATTATATAGTTTGTAGATGAATATTATGTATCAGTTGGTCAGTCTGAACATCAATATTTTTGAAAATGCTATGAAACACTATGGATATCTATAATATAAAAACTTAACCTTAGCCTCATTTTCTACTACTTTTTCATCAGGTTTATTGGACATATATTGAAACCAATTAAAAGCATCCTTGTTCGACCAATAAAAATCCTGCCATGCAAAGGAAGTAGCATTTTTCCTTGTTTCAGCCAGGAATGTCTTTGTTTCTTCAGTCATACTAATCTAAAGATATGAATTAAAGTGAAGACTTAATACCAATCCTAAAAGTCAAGAAAACAATGGCAATTTTTTTATTACACAAAAATTATAATTTTTTGAATAATTAACTGAAACAGTCAAAAATTATGTACAGTAAGTTATTACTTGAAACTTACTGTATCACTTTTACATTACCAAGTTTCATGAATCAAGTTTGCTATAAAAAATAATTATAATTAATTTTTCAAAACAAAATAAGGGTAAAGTGATGCAGGTTAATAGTTAATTAAATGTAAAAATACTTAAATTCGTGTTGTTAGTTCAGGATAAAAAAAATTAAAAGCGTGAAGAAGCTCTTCATTTTTGAGTAAGCTTCATTATAACAAGCTATATGTTTATTTTAATTATTATGCCAGTCATTATATTTGATTAATATCTTAATGAATATTAGACAAATTAAAAAAAAAGAAAGACATAATCAAAAGATATGAATTAAAGACATAGATTTAATACCAATCCTAAAAGTCAAGGAAATAATTGTAATTTTTTTATTTTACAAAAATTAGAATTTGTTGAATAATTAACTGAAACAGACAAAACTTATTTGTGTGTAGTAAAATAAATAAATAAATAAATAAAATAAAATAAAATGAAATGAATAAATTAAATAAATTAAGGTGGCCACTTTACCATAATTCCTCTGAATTAAAATTCTGTACAAGCGTAAAGTTTGGTGTGCTTCAACCAGAAATTTCAATTTGGTTATTAAGAAACTGATGGAATACATGCATTTCTAAAATTGCAATTATTTTTAAGAATAGTTTAAACGTTACTGTAAATCAGAACATGGTTCATTCAAACATAAGTGAGTTTTACCCATCACTGGATACCCGGTTAAAGTAGCTGGTTCTGGGAAAAACTTAAAAAATCTTCAAAATGCAGAAGAGAAAAATCCAGTCGTATTTTTAGTTCAACATTTTCCTAAGCCGTTCTTCCCCTTTGATCTTCAACCATAAGTCAAAAGCAACTACGGGGGCTGGTGAGCAAAGTGGGAGTGGGTAGAGGGGGGAGAATCCTAGCAATATATATAGTATCATACTCCTAGTAAAATCATATTATCATCATGTAAGATAATATAAATACTATAGCATAGCTTATAATAGTGAAACTTACATAGTTTTTTATTTAAATCTGGATAATAATTAAAAAAAGTAAAAAAAGTTTTTCAAAACTCAGCTAAAATGTCTCGAAATAGCTCGGAAACAAATAATTGTCGAATCTAAAAACCGCTATTAAAAATTGAAACAGTATATACTCATTGTTGAGAAAAAAAATGGAGGGAGAGATGTTAGTTTCCTGCCAGCAGGATTCAAAACAAAGATCTATGGGTTTGTAGGTGGAAGCTCTAAGCAGCATAGTAGTACAACCCAGTCCAAGGCCAGATAGGAGCTTTTTATTTTATATATAGCTTAGAAGTTTTTAAGATATTGCAAAATAAGCTAAAAGTGAAATTTAAATTACCGATCTCTTGTGTGACTAAGTTATTGGAATTATATTTTTTAAATTTCTAATCTTAGTAACATTGAAATTGGAAATTAATATTTCATTATGCATTGTTCATAAGTCACTATATATAACTATATATATATATATATGTATCACTATATATCCTAACTCTTCTTGAACAAGGGTGAACAAGGGAAGTGCATCTTACTACGAACCCCGATGTCAAATCCTGCCAACAGCCAACGAACATCTCTCTCACTCTTTTCTCTCTCCACATATTTTTTGACACAATGGATTTTGCAGAAAAATGAGTTTATGTTGTTTAAATTTCTAAGAAATAGGGCTTCAAATTCGACTGTTATTTGTTTCGGAGCTATATTAAAACATTTTTGCTCAATCTTGAGAAACCTTTCTTTACAGTGTGGGGTTTCAAATTCAACTGTTATTTGTTCCGGTGCTATTTTGACACATTTTTGCTCAATATTGAGAAACCCTTTTTTACAGTGTGGACTAAAAGCTTGATAAATTTTAAATTAAGAAAATACATTTTTTTGACTTGGAAGTGATGTCGTACTGCTTGAATGATTTTTATAAGAATATTTAAATTTCTAATAAATAGTATTGAAAAATCTTACGAAACAAAAACAAAAAAATACATACGTATTCTCTTTTATTGTAGTCTGTTAAATTGGTTTTGTAGTTCCAAAGTGATATAACCAATTTATTCATCACCTTTTCATGTCGTTTTTCGTAATTTTGGTATAGAAGAAGTGCGGCTTCCATATCGGTGTTATTTCCATCCTCGTAGTGTATGTTTCCTTCTATCTCCAAAGTACATAATGTGATGACTGCCATGATGTTAAGAAGAAATATGGAATAGGCCATTTTTTTGGGTAACTTTGAAACTTGTGCAAATTACTTCCAATCTAAAAAAAAAATTAAAAAATTTAAAATGAATTTTGTACAACTTTCAAATAAGTTCATAGAAATTTTGAAAACATTTCTTACGTGTTTAATGCAAAGGGTTACAATTCCTAAAATTAAAAAGGCAGCTCATGCAACGACATAAACGTAATTTCTAACATTATTATTCTCTTATTTATATGAAAGAAAAATGTTAGCATTATACGTACATGATAGGTTTCTTAATTTTTATTTAAAGTTACGTAAAACAATTTATATTTGGAATATTCCTATTTAGATATTCACTTAAAAAGGATCGAAATTTATATTTTTTTAAAGTTTGGGAACGCTTTGGTGCGGAACAGTTGCGTATTGTAATCGGAACAAAAATGGTATAAAGCTTTTAAAATCGGTTAATATCTTCCTTTTGCGCATCGTACTTTATAACAAATTGATTAATAACAAATTACAAAAATAACTAATTAATAACAAATTGAAAAAAATCTACCTTTTCTTTAAAAAAATAAAGTCTCCTAAAACTTTTCAAATAAACATGGTCTAGTGTTTTATGATTGTTTTATGGTTTGAACAACTTAAAATAAATTAATTTTTGGTCAATAATTAATTTTTTTTACAGTTGCACAAAGTTTTAGAAAAAAAAAATTAGAGGCTTATAAATTTTTTTCTAATTTTCCTCTTTACTTATTATGTTAAATGAAAACAATCCACAATTCACTCCAGATGGGTGCTCGTAGAGTACCACTCACACCTTACTCAACCAACTATTTAGTCTTATGTTAAAATGATATTGAATTAATCATCAATTTTGACACCACGTGTACTAAAGACGCATTTCCTGTCATTCCTAAGCTGTGTCAAACTTGTGACAAAGGCTTCGTCTGTGGACATAGAACTAGTGATATATATACCTACACAACACTGGAGTCTAGATAAGTTTTTTCCTTATTCCTCCAAAAAACCAGACTTTAAAATTTCAGATAGAAAAAAGGAGCCTTAGCAATTCAGTAAGTCAAAAAATTGTTTGTAAATAATATAATGTAAATTTTAGACGGGAAAATTGGATGGTTGGTGGGTTAGGTTGAGGGTATATATATATATATATATATATATATATATATATATATATATATATATATATATATATATATATATATATATATATATATATATATATATATATATATATATATATATATATATATATATATATATATATATATATATATATATATATATATATATATATATATATATATACATATATATATATATATATATGTATATATATATATATATATATATATACATATATATATATACATATATATATATATATATATATATATATATATATATATATATATATATATATATATATATATATATATAATATATATATATAGAAAATTCATGGAAGAAAGACTCTAGTGTTGAGAACGAAGATGATGAACACAACTTAAGTTAGAAAAGCAAAGAATATTTTTTCCTAAAAATGTTATGGAACAATTTCATTGTTGCGATGATGAAATGTACATTTCTGGTACCTCCAGCGATGATGACATAGTCACCGAAATTAAGCAAAAGAACGAAGCTAAGAATGAGAACTTATTAAAAGAAAATTAATTTTCAGGATTTCTATGTATGAAGTGAAATAAGCAGTAAAAATTCTGAATATATTTTTTTTCTTCAGAAAATGTGGAGTTGTAGATAAGAAAATTCCTGAACTCTACTTAAAATCAAATTGTACTCAATCAAAAATCACTAATATTTTTTTTTTTTTTTTTATAAAATATAAAACCAATTTTTAGCAAAGAAGTTTTTTTTCTCTGTAATGTTCATTATCCATTTCATTTGTGAATAATTTTTTAAGCAAAATATGTGAAATGGCAATCCCTATTTTCAATAGTTCAACAATCATATTCAGTTGTCATTCCAGATTTAACGAACTTAAATTTTTAAAAAGGAGCAAATATTTCACGTTTCATATAATTTTAAGTACGATGCATTAACGGAAGATTACTGATTAGAAAATTTTATGATATTATTTCAATTACTGATTTGAAAATTTTATGCTATTTATATTATTATTGTAATAGGTAACTTTTTCGTACTAAAGCGTTCCGCATCTTAATTTTGAAATATGACTTAATATTTTTTAACTTAACCTAATATTTTAATACAAAACTTAAATATTTTTTTAAGACACAAAATCGAACCAACTTACTTGTTTTTTTTCTACTGAAATTTCTTACATATTTTAAGCTAAATAAAAATCCGAACAGAAGTCATTAAAATAAAAGTGCGAAAAGTTACTTTAATAACCTGAATGTAGTTTTACAAAGTACAAATGATTTTCTAATTAAAATGCATCCTGTTATGATTTTGAACTAAATATCGGAAGAGGAAATCATTAACGAAAAAAAAAAAAAAAAACGCACATGGTATCGTGTAAATGTAAAGTCTTCCAGTATATGGTAGAGAAGAGTTTGGGACATGACGATTGTAAGTTAGTACACACAAATGATAATATAAAAATCAAAAATTATTTAAGATGTTTACTTAAATATTTGTTAATTTTTTTCCTGGGTATAACATTTGAGAAAAATAAAATTTGTAATTAAAACACAAATTGCTTCCTGTCGTTTAACAATGCAATTTAAGATAACTTATGTCAATAACAACAATTATAAAACGATGTGTGATGAATTCCAAGCGTAACAGAGGGGAATTCACTCAAGTATTTTATTCTAAAAATTATATTTAATGTTTTTGAAAAAAAAATTCTACTGGAATATGCTACTTTAGGGTGCAATGTTTAATTAATTGGCATAAAATAATAAAAAAGCCTCATAATTAAATTGCACTTCAATTAAATGAGGTTGTAACAGAGGGGACAAGGAAAATCCCACAATTTTTACATGCACTGTTATTTATGCTGAATTCTGTGATCTGGATCATCCTAAATATTATCTGTAATTTTTTTTTAAAATTATCACAGTTCAAGGTAAAATAAATTATTATAAGACTTTTAAAATTTCACCCCCCTTCTTTTCAAAGTCCAAATAATGCATCGTAACAGAGAGAACATGGAATGTAACAGAGGGGACATCTTACAAATTTGACGAAAAGTTAAATAGAAATATCACTATTAAAAGTGATTCTTCGATTAAAAGTGAAGTTGGAGTTGGCAACAGTGCTATGATTGAAACCCGTGCTACATCCTTGCAGTTATATTTGAAAGTTTTTATTTTACCAGACCCTGTTAAAAAAAACAAGTGCATTGTTTCTTTCTTTCTCAATTTCAGTTATTTGGGCAACAAAATTAACAACCCAGTTTTTTCCTAGAACTTTTCAAAATTGCAAAACTTTCTATAGCAACATCAAAAGAATCCCAGTGTTTTAAATGGTGACTGGTGACGTTTCTCAGTTAAATATGTCGGCTCTTAAAGTTCTCCAAGTTCCCAAAACAAATCAATACCTCTGGGGGTACTGAAAGAAGAGTTCCCTTGTCATTTGGATTGGGTTCAAAATTACAAGGCTACGGAGATGAACATTGGTAGCCATAAATTCAAATTTGGGTCGGCTGTTCAACGACGGTTATAAAATAAAAAATTAATCGAGCGACTGTCGCAAGTAGCTATATTTAGTAATTTTATGCAGTTATTAGGCAAACAAATGTGAATTTAATAGAAAATTCCCATTTTTCGTGAATAGCACATAAGCATTTTATGAAACTTATATTTGTCATTTTTTATGTTAGATTCATCTGCTTTGATACTTGATATGCTTCCATCAAGGCGAATATTTTGCTTTGTGGACTTTCTGTCCATTTTCTTTGACAATCATGCACTCAGCTCTACCAGAAGTCTGGTAAGAAAGTTTATCAGATGAGTGAGTAGAAATTTATTAATTTTTTTTCTTTCATCAGAAAGTTTGTTACTAGGCTATTTCTTTTGTTTTGGTAGTAAGGTTACAGAGTATGCATAGAACAGTATAACGTTTTCTTGGAGATACAGGCACTGCACGGTTTGCTTTTTTAATAGTTTTCCCACAATGCCGAATGAATATTATTAAGATAATATCGTTCCTGAATTTGTACTGCTTGTATCAGTGCCTTTTTACTTTTCATTTGTCTTCTTTTTTTTTAATTTATCTATTTCTCTGTTAAAGCTATTTTTGTTTTTCCAAATACTTCTGTTATCATAAAATTTCGTTTTATATTCTTTATCTTTCTCCTTACAAATGTCTTTTTTTTGGAACATTATAATTCTATATTCTCTCATTATTTCTGCTGCTGCTTTCCCCATATTGATTACTCATTTAAAAAACTTATAACTACAAACTAAACACACTGTCAAATAGAAATGGCACAGCTTTGTATAAAAAGTGTGCTCTAATAGTGGAGGAACTGGTTTAAACTTAGTTGAATCAGGGTGCATTAGCACTTGCTTACATTCCTAGAGTTCATTTTTAATGGTCAACCTATCAATTTTGCGTATCTGAAGGAACAAATAGTTTTGTCCTCTCTATTACATCCCCTCTGATATATGAGAGACTTTAAAAGTTTTGATTTTTTTTTTAAAAAATATAGCATAACTTGATTATACTAATAGGCTTTATTGTAAAAACCAAATATTGAGTTAAAAAGTTTTTGTGTATTGAATAAAATAAACTTAATAGAATAATTGTAACAGTGGGGACGGAATATATTTGAAATAATTTTTGACTTAAAAAATATGAAATTTTTTTTTAACTGTAATCACTGCATAATTAGACTCAGGAACAATTTATTTTTCAAAATAAATCAAACTATATGTAAAATCGTAATATTTTTAATATTAATAATTATATATATATATATATATATATATATATATATATATATATATATATATATATATATATATATATAAAGTTTAAATTGGACCTTTTCAAGGTTAATTGTAGAAACACAAATCTGGGATCATTTTGCAGATAATGATTTCATCTTAAGCTTTTATAATGAACACTTCTTTGTCAAATGAACAGATCAAAGGATAAAAAGTGTTTGACCGAATATCTGAAGAAAAAATTTCATTTCTTATGGAAAGAAAAAATTGGCGTGTTGACGTGTATTTATACTTATTTATTATTATTTTTTATTGAAATAAAGAGGAAACACACGCATTTACCTCATTTGTGTTTGCTGGTAATATTCAGTTTTTAAGTTGATTTAAGTCATGAATTCGTTTCGTTATTTTCGTTTGTGAATTAAAATAAATCTTTTTTGTACATAAATTTCCGCAACAAATGTGTGTGTGTGTTTCTGCTCTTTCATAGCTACAAATCATAAGTCCGAAATTCTTATATAAAATGGCCGAAAAATAACCAATCATACAAAAATGTACAATACATCTTCCTTCAACTCATATTTTTTTGAATTGAAATTTAAATAATCCATTTTATAATAAATTTTGAATTTTCCTAATTTGAAATATTTGGGTATAAACATTTAAATTTCTTTAAAAATTGGTTAATTTAAAATTTTATTTGCCCCTTGAGAGAAAATTTGATGCATGCTGTCTAAAATTAATACTCACTACTATCTCATTTCTATACTGGGGTGTGATTGAAAAAAAAAATGACTCTGACATGGCATAGTAGAACTGAATATATTTATTTTTGAAAAAGTTTTAAGAGTTTGAGGCACTATAGTGTTAAGCCTTACGTTTTCCAAATGTGAGCAGTTTTACATCTAAATGTTACTACATGGTGTACTACATGTCACATGATAATACTGCAAGTTAGTGACTATATAAATATAATGGTGTTTTCAAATAAAACGCTTGCGAAAAACACACCAATGAAAAATTTATAAATGCGACTTATCATTAAATTGCATGAAGTCATTGACTTGCCCTTTTTTCTGTCTGATGGCATCAAACATCAACCATGCTGTAGCAATATATAGAAATTATTTTGAGAGTGCCCTACACAGTATAAAAAATTTCAAACTAATATTTTAAAATGACATTAAAAAAGAAGAAAAAAAATTTTTTTTTTAAATATTTAACAGCTCAAATGCATAAAAAGAAGCGATTGCGAAAATGTGCTCTTCATAGATACTCGAATTCTATACATAAATGTCATTATGCACACAGCCAATCACAATATGCTCTTGAACCGGGAAATCCAATATTTTTAAAAATACCATTCAAAAAAATCTTTTTATGAGATAATCAACCAACTTCAAAACCCGTAGTTCTAGTTTAACTTCACAAAGGACATATCCCAATTGTCATCTGATAATACTTCCAATAAGGTAACCAGTCTATTTCAGAGCAAGAAGCTATAACTTATAAGTATAACTTTTCACTTGAATCAAAGCCAAAATGTCACACAATAGTTCTTCTAATAAGATAACCATTTTATTTCAGAGCACGCAGTTCATTTATAACATCTCACTTGGATGAGAACAAATCCAAAATGTCGCATAATAGTTCTTCCAATAAGATAACCAGTCTATTTCAGAGCACGCAGTTCATTTATAACATCTCACTTGGAGGAGAATAAAGCCAAAATGTCGCTTCGAAATTTTACCTACTGTTAAGAAAAGCCAATAAACATGAACTTTTATGCTTATAAATAAACAAATTTATAAATTCTGCATCTTTAACTAAGAAGAAAAAATAAGAAAAGAGAAAGGACCAAATGAACGCACGCATAACGCACAGGAAAGAATAGTTGTTCACCAGAGTTGGTCTTTCTTCTTGACCGTTTACAATTACTCACCGTTAAATAAATAGAGTCTTTCATTTTAAAAAAAAATATTTTCTGAAGTTATCTGAAGATGGTCGCAGAAATCTGAGGAGGGAAAATAGCTTTTTATCACCATTAAAAATTTATGAAATTTGTGAGAAGTATACTTATAAGGGTTAACTAGTTCTGTCAGTTTCAGAGTACGCAGCTTTCGAACAACTTTTAACTTGGCAGAGAACATAACAAAACTCCATATGTTACAATGGCCCCAAATGATGAAAATATGAAATTTTTATTAATTGTTACAAATCCCCATACTGTTAAACCTTTAAAGCTGTTGTTAATCTTTAACCTCCATAATGTTTCTTCACATACATTGACTCCAAAAAAACGGGAAGCAGCTAATTCTTGTTTCATTTCATCCAACTCTGACTGCAAAAGTGCAGCTGAACCTGTTTGTAACATAAAATATACGGCATTAGCGCAAAAACAGAAATATATGTAAACGTCTAAGATCGAAAATTCATTTTTAAAAGTTACATTTATCATCCAATTAGTACAGAAAAATAAGAGACTTAAACTGTTCAATAAATTAGCGAACAAGCTGAACGATAAGCATTTATCGGCTTTTCTTATCACAACTATACAATCGAGGTAGCATTTGCATAATTTCTGAAACGACACTTCCGACGTCTGTAACCTTTCGACTAAACCTTTAATATATGACGAAGTGCTAGACAGATAGTTGCAAATGCAACCATGAAGTACATAGTCGGCAAAGTCAACGAAAGATGAAAAACAAAAATAATTATTGAGACCAATAAATACGCATAGACTGATTTGATTGGAGGAATTATTGGTGATAAGTGATTTAAAATAAACTCACCGAATCTTTTTTCATCATTTCCTGTTTTGGATAAGAAAACAATCATATATAAAGAGACATTAAATACAAAACACATGGCCTACAAACTGGCAATAACGTTTTTGGTAAAATACTTTGGTTTCTTCGGTGTATTATTATACAACTGAGATATGGCTATAACAATCTGCGCGATTTCTTTGCGTTTAAAATAAATCCCGAACTTGAAACATAAAAAAGAAATTTCTAACATTTCATTAGTTAGGCTCATTTTCAAAGGCATCGCATTCTCGTCAAAGATCATGTGCAGACTATGAGCAATGATAAATAAAGTTTGAAAAATTATTAATATTTCAGATAATTTTAATGGAATAGGTCCTCTCATTTTTTTCTTTTTTGTTTTGTCCTGAAATGTGGGCAATCGAGCGTAAGTCTAGGCCAATTCCTAAAAATGATTTCATAATCGGTTGAACAACTGATTCGAAGGTGTTTTCGTTTCTTATAATAGCATTCATACTTGTGATAAAAACCTGATTTGTACTTCGATCCAGTGCAGAACATGAAGCTTGAATAAAAAATATTATTCTTTTGGGGGATAACGTTAAAAAAACAACAGATCTTATCAAATTTGATACCACAATTTTTAAAGTGTTGCAACTGTTGTTTAGAGGGTTGCTAAGGGCGACGTTTTTATGGCATTTAAATTATTTAATTTAATTATGAATTTAATTTAGCATTTTATCGCTCAAAAAGAGATATTTTTTCATTTTAGACAGTTAAGAAGGTAAAGGTTTATTGTTAAGAGAATAAAAATATTTTATAATTCTTAGCTTTATAATTTGATGACTCATTTAAAGCAGTAAGCAATACAATAGAAGAGGGTACATTGAACTGTTAAATTAGTATGAAAAGATTATTCGTGATGTCGGAATAGGATGTTTAAGTATAAAAGGATATTGCAGGGATAAAGGAAAATATATTCCATCAGTTTATTTTTCAATCATTTTATGCTCACCAAATAACAGTTTTGCTTTATTAATGCATGATTAATTTAAGCAATAATCTTTTCCAATGACAAACTTTTTCTCCATAGAAAGGGATCATAATTAAAAAAAATTATAAAGATTTTTTGATCGTGGGTTACATTAAAATTTCCCAACAATACCTTATAATGTGGATTAAAAGATTATAGGTATATCTTTATCTATCTATATATATATATATATATATACATATATATATATATATATATATATATATATATACATATATATATATATATATATATATATATATATATATATATATATATATATATATATATATATATATATATATATATATATATATATATATATATATATATATATATATATATATATATATATATATATATATATAATCTAATAAAATGGTTATAGGTATGTCTTTTTATAAGGAAAATAAAAAAAGAAACATAGTTTAAAAGCCTTTCACTCAAAGTTATAATTTTATGTTGCATATATTAATTTCTTTAAAGAATTATTTGAGTTTTAAAATGGAAAAATAGTTTGAAAGTTTTAAAAATTGTTTAACTTCTTCTAAAAAGGGAAATTTTTCCACCCAGAAGAAAATCAATGAATAATTCACAAATACTGCACATTTTTATAAATGCAGATAATGCAGCGTTGGATTAACATTTAAAGCTTTAAAAAATTATATCACAAGCAAGTTTCCTTTTACAAAAATGTAGCCTTTTTTTGTTTGGACGTCTTGCTTCATTTCCACAATTAGTATAGAGGGCGCTGAGTAATAGTAGACAAAAGTTTAACCTAACATACATGAATAACTGTTACACATTCATAAAAATTATACAAAAAGCAAACTATTTGCTAAAAAGCGTTGTTTTGTGTGATGTTAGGTCCTTTGAGAAACAGCCTATTAAAATTTGACTGAAGCGATCCACTCATACTAGAGATGGGCAAACTTTTTTGGTCTAGGGCCAAAAATCGAAAACAAAAAGCTTAGCGGGCTAAGTAAAAACGTCTTAAATAAAGAAGCAATATACAAGTTTTAATTTAATTATTCAATGAGATGAATAAAATTACAATTTTATTTTTAAAAGTTCCTTATATTAAGGCGAATTAAGTGGGAGGAACTTATTTTATGGAACGAGGCTAAATGCTTTTCTGTTAGTCTACTTCTAAAATTATTTTTTCTAAGGTTCATTGTTGAAAACACTTGTTCACATATATGAGATGAAGCAAACATAGCCCTGATTTTCTGGGCATGAGATTTTAAATTTGGAAATCTATCTTTTGTAAAACTCAAACTTTGACATATTCAGAAACAAATGCTTCAGATGATTGTCAGATTGCAAATTAATTTATTCAAGCTGCAAATCCACTTTACTGTTTCACAATTTATATTGAAAGGCATTGTAAAAATATCTAATTCCATTTGAATGTCACTGAAATCTTTAAATCTGAAACTCAAAATGGAGTTTTTTCAAGCCATCTTCATTATTCTTAAGCTATTCCTTATTTACTGAGGGTATTGAATTTAACCTCGAGAAATGAGACAAGTCGTTCCCAGCATACAGATTAAGCTTCAGCTTAAAAGCTTTGAGAAGGACCCAGATATAATCTATAAGCTGAATTTTCTTTTCATCTTAACATTCAAGTTGTTCATATGACAGAGAAAATCCGTGGAAAATTCAAATTCTAAAAGCCCTTCTGTATCTTCTAATTTTTCGCACTCTGCTGAACACTGTTTCTCAAGGAAAAACGACACAATGTCGTCTTTCAGCTGCCAAACTCGTTCGAAAACACATCCTGCACTAATCCACCTTACTTCGTGTAATACAGGGATACTTCGTGCTCATCAGAGTATTCAGATTGCATGGACTGAAAAAAAATCTCGGAATTGCCTGTGAGACTACGAGATTGAATAGTATTAACAAGCTTTTTTACTGTATCAAGCCCGGGTTTTATATTCAATGCAGATTTACACAGAGCATCTTGATGTATAACACAATGTAGAAAAAAAAACGTTTTCCCCGGGATAGTCCTGATGACACACATTATCAACCCAAAAATTTCCTTGGGAGTATGGGAGAGGGAAAAATCAATGAGAAAGAAAGACTGGATCATATAGCATTAATGATAAATATAATGCAAATTTCTATCCTTTTATTTGTTATAAGGGCTGAGAAGTGTTGTAAAGAATTGTCGTTTTGTACTTGGGTGTTATTTTTACATGCTTTTATCTTTTCTTTCATACACTTATCTTTTCTTCCAACAGAAAAATATGAACATTAAGAGGCAATATTTGATGTAATTAGTAAAGCAGAAATTGAGAAGCTTAGTCTAAACATTTGATTTAAGTAAAAACGTATCAATTACAGTGCTGTAGGATAGAAAATGTTTTTAAAAAATGTAATAAACTATCAATTTCAGAAAAATTGAACCTGAAAACTTAGTTGATAATTTTTCAACTAATTTTCTTCTGTAAGAGTAAGAATAATTCCTGAAATGAGGTATCGGCAAAACTAATGAGGTATCGAAAACTCTGGGGCTAGAGCATTTCAAAGAATGAAATAGTTGATTAGATAAATTTAAACGAAGGAAGAACGTTACTTTAAAGACTATTTATATTGCGTGCGAAAAAGTAATTTCGAAAACCTGTAGATACGCATTAAGTAGCACATTAGATAAGAAATTTAAATGGAAATGAATTAAAATACTGTTAAGGGCTTATAATTAATCGTATTTTTTAATGAGCGCAGAAGCCTTCATAGGTATTTGTAACAGTAAGTTAGGTTTTTTAGAGCACTCTCACCTTTATTTATATCTCACTCATATTTTTCTTGCCAAGCACTCTCACTTTTTCGCCAAACGCTATGCAAAATGGAAGTACAGGGTTCAAATCCCACTCTTAACCTGTAAAACAAAAAAGTTATTTTGTTTAGACACAAAAGCAGACTCTTATGCTAAACACGAAAAAAGGCTTTTCTCTTGTGAAATTGAAGAATAGATAGCACAAAAATGAGAAAGACAGCACAAAGATTTTAAACTCTTTGCGCTTAAAAGCGTTTGTTGGTCGGACAATTCCACTCAGCAAAGAAAGCCCCAAAATGTATGTTTATTTTACATACAATAAATCCTAGAAAATGAATGTTAGAGACCTTCCTCGCCATACGGTATCGCTGTTCCAAAAATCCCTCTGAAGCATGGATGACCTGTCATTGCACTAGATGTATATTCGTACTGCCTTTCTCAAATTTGTGATATTTTTCAAACTGAAAATGAAGAAACCCTCACATGTATGTGAATAAATAAATAGAGTCCACTAATTCCATGATGCTTAAAACAGACGTCGAGCCATAGAATGATCTATCCGGGTTTAGTATCGTTTAAACGCTTGAAAGCATCATATAGGGCATTTCCTTTTGTGTTATAACTAAGTAATGTTATAGTAAAATAAACCTAGCTTTATATAAACCGTCACCTAGGTTGATAAAATCATTCAAATAAACCACGCAGGTGTAAATATATTATAAGATCTATTATTATTTTACTTGGTAAAAAATGTTATAATTTCCGAATAAATGGTGAAATGAATGATAATTTTGAAGAATATTTTGATATTTTTATACTGATACTTAAGAGCTTGGCATGAAAACCATTTATGCTGTTAACTTCAATTTTGTATTTTTACTAAATACCAGCAACGCTACCACAACATACCATCCATTATTATAACGAAGCGCCATAGATATCACGCTATGGATAACGATATTACCGAATGAATGGTTTAATTACCGTAAATATTGGCTTACTTAATTGAATTCTTGTTTTTTATTAGAAATGTCTTTACCATACAATGTGGCAATTTCGCCAGAATTTGATTCTCTGTGCAATCATATTAAATTTAAACTTTCCTTTAGCACGAAGTTTTTAAATATTTAAGATTGATTAAATGATTATTATTACTTAAAAAAAATTCTGTGATACAATAGATAAAATTTAAAGAATATTCTTGTCTTTGATATTTTATGTTTCATTTAGAATTTAAATTTTTTTTATTTATTTAAAGAGACTTGGTCATTATTAGTGGGGATTGCGAATAAATAAGTCTATTATTTTTCGGGTGAAAATTGATTAATGTAAAAAGATTCTGTTCAGTCTTTAATTTTTTTTTTTAAATCCTTAATAAGTTACTGTTTCAAAATTTAGTTTTCGCTTTTTGTCGTACCGGGCACACTCGCTTCAATATCTATTCACTTTTGCAGTAAATAAAAATGAACCCATCTCAAGCAAAAGAATAGATAGTATAAAATCAATTGCTTAGTACAATATGGGAATGTATATTTATTATAATAAGGGGAATATTAGGCTGGTATTTTCTTCTCGTATAATTTGTTTTTTGCTTTGCATATAACATAAAAAGAAATTAACACATAATGATATGAATACAAAAGTAGTTTTGAAATATTTCCTCAAGTTTTCTTTCTTTTTTTCAATGCATTTGTACTATCAGTTTCACCTAATGCTTTATTTAATAACACTCTTGTTTTAAAATTAGAAAGTTTATCTTTCAACAAAATTTTTATATTATTCATATCGGGTATTCAAAATTTTTAAAGGAGACAGAAATGCATAGTTTGCTGCTCTCTGTTTTGGCAACGATGTAGTGCATTCTCCATAAAGAGTAAATTAGTTACAGAGTTCTTCAAAAATGAGACTGCTGACTGAAAAAAAAAAAACGATAAAATAATGATCTTTACTAACCATTTTATCTGAATATAGATTATTCCATCTGTTATTTGTTAGCTTTTACCATTTTTTGTCCCACCATTTAGTGCTCGTAAGACACGGTTCCAAGTAGTTCACCGAAGTATAGCATCATTGACAGCAATTACTGAATGGATGGGAGACCAATTTAAGTAGCCTGCGAATGAATCAAGGGTGTGCGGTACCAGTCTTCGTTAAACTGTTCAGTGGGGAGAGCCATCCCCTCTGCAGATCGAAATTGTGATGGTATACGTTTGGATCATTCTCAGGAATGTTTACCACGCCATTGCAAATAATCCATTGTGAGTCTTGGTGGCTCAGGGGATAGAGCGCTCGTCTCCTGAAGAGGTGACCCGGGTTCTAATCCCAGAGATGGCTGGTCAATACGAATTTCACACCCGGCTCATACTGACTAGAGTGATAACGTGAAATATCCTCAGTGGTATATATATCATATGTTAGAGTCCCCTTGCCGTCAGGCTAACCGTAAGAGATTCTGGTGGGTTTCCTCCCCATGTAGCGTAAATGAGGGTTAGTTCGTCAAAATTTCCTTCATGAAGGTAAATTTCTCTCATTATTAGATCCAGAAGTTCCTTAGTTTTCTGGATTAGGGTCAAAATTATGAGGCTACGTAGTTCAACGTTAGTAATCTTTAACTCAAAAAAGTGGGTCAACTATTCAACGATGGTTATAAAATAAAATAGTTCATTGTGCAGCTCTAGTGCGACGAAAAAAAAGTACGGCTACTGAAAATTTGTTTTTGATATTTTGGATATTAATATTTGAAAACATTGCTGCAGTTAGCTGTTTTGTTATTTGCACAATCTGTTGGAAAACTAATTAAGTAAACTGGTTAAATTAAGTTTGAAACTCAATATGGTCAAATACCTATTTTCTTCGGTTGCACAATGCAAACCACACATTTCTATCACTTTCTATTTTACATAATTTATATTTAAAATCATCAGTCATTTTTCGCTCAAACAACAAAAAAAGGTAATGAGAATGAGTATTTAAAATTCATTTAAATATGGTTAACATTTTGCGTATTAAAAGTGAAAATGTTTTAAATTAAATTAACTATTTCATATTTTTACGAAAAAGAATAAATTCTTTTATCGATTACTTCTTTATTTAATTTATAAAGAAGTGACACTATAACTGATTGAAAAAAGTCTGCTCTAAAAATCTCTATGTTTCATGGTCAGCTAAATAAATAATTCCGCGAGTCTCTAAATTTATATATCTTTATATATAAGAAGAGAGTGGAATGATAACACATAGCCAATCACAGAAGACTTCTGATTAGTAACGCACAAAACAGCCAATCAAAATTGAGAACGCATGTGTGTGAAAAGGTAATAATTTTTAATAATGCTGTCAAAAAATACAAAATACAAACTGACCTCAAATAAAACTCAGAGGACTTCGAATCAAATAATTAAGAAAACTCTACTATTACGTTTATAAAAAGGAAGATTTATTAACTTAACAACAAAATTATAACATCGCCATTCCAAAAAAAAATAAATAAAATAAAAAATAAAAAATCTCACACTTGTTACGTAAAGCTATAAAAAGACCGAACGATTATTTATGCAAGCGATTATATATGATTATTATGAACTAAACTTTATGCAAACGATTGTTTATGACGTCATTAGATAAAAGTGTCATTAACGCAATATTATCCAGTGTTTATTAATAATTTTGAGTGGCAATCTAAAAAGATAGTTGTTCTAAAGTTTTATAATAAAATGTTTGTTTTGATAGGACGCAGTCATTTATTTTAGAATTCCAATATATTTTAATAGCTTTGATAAATCAGGTAGAGTTATTGGAAGCACGAATCAACACCCTCTAGAGAAACTATTTACATTCCAAATTATCAAAATATATTGAACAGAGTTTATTTTAGAAAACTGATATCTTTTATAAAAGAAAATGGATCGCCGTGAATATTTTAGGCGATATTAACAGCGACATAGAGCTGAACATAATTTAGCAGCACAAAATTACCTGGAAAATAATCGTAGTGCTTTTGCATTTGTCTGATTGAAACTAAAATATTTTGCCAGTTGACAGTATTGAAGTTAATTGGGCAATTACTTGCAATGGCATTTGCTTTTGAAATATTACTCAGCATCAACTTATTAATATTGCATGTTTTAATTTGTTTGACATATTTTAAAGTTCTTTTTTTCATTAGGTTTTAATTTTTTTCAGCTTAAAATTTAAATTACTGGGGAGGGGGGATGAAGCACCATATAGCAGCATCCTATAAGATCATCAATGATTTGAGTTAGGCTCCGACACGCGTGCTTCGGATACGGAGATTAATCTCCGGATAATGCCCTATAGTAATGTGTTAAATAATATTGCTTCCTCGCTTTATATAAGTTTATAAAATTGTTTGTATTAAAATTGCTTTATATAAGTTTATAATGCTGATAATAAGCACCTCTGACATTTTACAATCCTGTCATATTCTCTCATTGTGATGTTGGTGCAGAAAAATTGCCAGCTAATCTTCAAGAAAACTACTATAATTTTGTTCGCGAAGCAATCAAAAATGTAATTTCGTAGCAATTATCGGGGGTTGGCGAGCGGTAGCGAACAGGGGGCGGAGCCCTCTAGTATATATATATCTGATATGTGAGCATATCAGTTTTTACTCTTAACGATTGTCATACCCGCCACAAAAAGTTATACATTCATATTGCCACAGAAATTTTTTTAATGTAAGTTTAAAATTTCGTATTCAAAAATAGTTTCTTAAGGTATTTTAAATTACAAACACAAAAAATATATTTATAATTTTAATTACAGTTACAAAGTGCAGCGGGTGAGACATTTATTTAAATTACATATACGATATCTTTTTAAAATGAACACAATCGCAATCTAAACAAATTATAAAGTAAATTAATGTAAGAACAATATGGTATGTATATGGTAACAGTAGCTATGCCCTTTGATTTGGTTGTGCTAACCCCAATTAATAAATTAAAGTTATCTTCATTTGAGCAAGCGGCATTGTTTGCCGTTTTTTTTAAAATTCTGTTTGGATTTAAAAATTGCTCTAATTTAAAAGTGGCATCTCGTTTAAAAAGTACGTTATTGTACGTTATTGTAGTTCAACATAACACCATATTATGGTTGCAAAAAATTTGAGCGACATTTTGGTACAGCACGCTTTAAAATTTCCAACAATGCCTAGTTGGATTAAGCGATATAAGAAGTCAATGAGAAAAGTTTTTAGTTTTAAATTTATAACATTAAAATATAAAAGAATTTGTAAATGTATAAATTGACGCTCAATTTAGACGAAAAACTAACTCCTGAAAAATTAAATAAAATAATCATGCTTTTATTCCTTAGGTAGGACTGGAAAATGGCATTTGCCGATTTCATAGATGAAAATACAAAAGGAAGTGGTGAGGCTATTCCATTTCTACTACTAGAAAGTTAGTAAAAAATATCAATGTGCTTCGAAAAATTCGTGAAAGTAATCTGGGAACAGTACTCGATGCGAATGAAGATGAAAGTAATTATGAAGTAATCACGCAAGCTCAATTCCTTTTCAAGGAAGTAGTCGATAGAAGTGAGGATGAAGTAAAAGTAGCCGGAGCAGCAATGGATTTGTTTGAAGAAATAAAAGAGATACCTAAAGAAATACACGATTCATTCGAAGTTTCGGCAAAAAAAGTATGGAATAAGACCAAAAAAGTTTCCGGCCATGTGATGAAAATTCCAAATCAGGTGTCCGATATGTGGAAAAAATCTTCTGTGACCACTGAAGAAAGTGGCTAAAAACGTGGATTATTTCGATTTCCTCGATTAGGATGAAAGAATTTAGTTTAGAATGAATTCTGTTTCGAAAGTAATGGTTTTGATGGTGTATCTTTGGATTATACCACTGTTTGCTAATTGTTTCATCTGATAAATTCGAAAAGGAATAGTATTTTGTTGATTAAATCCAATATTTTCGGGGATAAATAAAATATAAAAATATTTTAATGCTTGGTACCTAATAACACAACTATGTCAACTAATAACACAACATAAAACTTATATTTAATTGTTTTGTGCTTGTAATGCTTGTATTGGTAACAATAAATAAGTTAATGAATTCTTGGAATTGTATTCTTTTTTTTATAATTATTTTTTACAGCAGTCTTGTGTATCTGTTATACGCTATTTAAAATGGAGGTAGCAGATTCAAATTAAAGCATAATCGTGTATGTGTAGTAGTAAATAAATAAATTTGGTTTTAATACTTATACAGATTAGTGTGTTTAAAACAAAGAATGGCTTGTCTCTTGTCAAATTACAGAACAGATAGCACAAAAAATGAGAAACATAGCACGCAAATTTTGAACCCACTACTTTTACGCATAAGAGAGTTTGTTGGAAGAAAAATACTTCATGGCAAGGGCGTCCCCATTAATATATGGTTGTTTTACTTGAACTTTGTCATACAGCATTGCTGTTCTGCTAACAGATTTGAAGCTTGCATGTAGTGGGTGAGAATTCCATTACTACAGTGGATGTATATTCTGTACATTCTTACTGCTTTTTGTATGACTGTGCAATATCTTTTTCAAATTGAAAATAGTTTTTAAGCAGTTCTTTGCTTTTGCAAAGAAGCAAACATGTATGTAAATAAATAAACAAATCTCACTACCCCCATAAAACAGGATAAGACAGTCACCATCGTTTGATACATCTGAGTTTAGTATCTTTAAAACGCTTTAATTTTAACATTTGAAATTATATTTTCTGTCTCCTTACTCTTTGTTATATATGAGATATTATATTATAATAAGAAAACCATTATTTTAAATAACTATTCAAGAGTAAACAGATTATTACTATTCTATTTCCTAAGAGTCATAGACGTTAAAAAATGAAATTTGTTGAATAAATATTAAAATGAGTGAAAGTTCAAAAGATCATTTTGATAGTTTTATCTTGATGGCATAAAAACCATTTAATTGGCAAAATTTACTTTTCAGTTTTGTGTTTGTTACTAAATGTATGGTAATAAAAGCTATAATTTTGGAAACCAGAATTTACGATAAACCATTACCATAGTGATCAGTAAAATTACTAAATGAATGGTTTGAATACCATATAAATTTCCCGAACTATGATTTCTTTTCTAAAGAAATCCCTTTATCATTAGAAGTATTGCAATTTTGCAAGAACTTTTCTCTCCGTGCAATATACTACCATAATTACACGTCGAATATTCTACACGTCAAATACCAATTGTTTTGATCTAGTTTTCCCGAAAAAAGATTGGATTGTACTATTATATAAAGTGTTGCATTTGTTTAATAGTTTTGACACAATTTAATGAAGTTAATTTATAAATGAACGTTTGATTATACATGCTTGATTCGTAAAAGGATTTCTTAAACATATTTGTAGCAGTACATGACGAAGAGATTGGTTTCTTAAACAATCTTAGAAACTAGAAAAATTTTTAAATCATTGGATACTCAATCCATACATAAAACAACACGAAACAGAATATTTCAAATTATTTTATTTAATCGACAATTGCTTTAATGGCAAAGAATTTAATAAAATTAATATTTTGTATTTTAAAAAAATTATATCTGTATGTAAATGTTAATTAAAAATAATATTTTTTACACAAAACCACCAGGACAAAGATCTATTTAACAAAAACATATAAAAGCAGACAATTTTGTTTAAAGTTTTGACTTCAATTGAGCCATACCACCAATGGGAAATCAGAAGAATCGCTAGTGTTTAACGACTGCTTTTAATTAAATTTTGCAGTTTTTAGTCGTTTAGTTAAAGGCTCCTAATAATAGTTAAAGGCATTTAATTGAGGCTCTTTTTTCAACGTTACGGGAAATTCGAACTCACAAGATTTATTAAGGTTGTGAATAAATCGTCATATTTTTGTATTTAAGCGATATAAAAGGGAATTTCAAAAATCCGTCTATTCTCTGAGTACAAACTTTCAGAATAAATTCCTTTTACTTATTGAAAATTTCATAATAAATTCATTTTATTCATTGAACATTTGTATGAAATTCATTTTATTCATTGAACATTTGTATGAAATTCATTTTATTCATTAGATTTGAAATTGGATTAATATCATCCATAGAATTTAAATCTGTATTTTATTTCTTTGATAAGAAACTGGCTTAATTTCTTCCATTCAGTGCGGAACAGTTCTTGCTGAATTCATGCCCCTTTTCAGACTAAATTCACTGCATTCAATTTTTCTATTCAGACCATGCACGATATTTTAGATCTAATAATCTGGAACTATTGTGCTACAATTTTGAATTGTTTACATTGTGTAAACTCAAAGTGAAACAAATAATAAATGTAATATCAGACCTTTGCAATCAAGTCACAAACACCCGACCTTCAAGCTTAATTATATGTGTTGCATAATCTAACACCAGGTAATCGAGAACATTTACCTGAATC
The DNA here is from genome assembly GCA_949128135.1 of Parasteatoda lunata. NCBI lineage: Eukaryota > Metazoa > Arthropoda > Arachnida > Araneae > Theridiidae > Parasteatoda > Parasteatoda lunata. Next base: position 87,968,912 of record OX421974.1, on the reverse strand, counting down.
TCGTTCTGAATTATAAAAAGCTAATGAGTTTTTTTTCCCTATTACATCATAAAAATTTATAATATGGGTTGGGATAGCTTGATTACTAGGATATTGGGCCCAGAAATGGATATGTACAAGAGGTTGTCAGTTCAATATATGCCGGCTGAAGATTCCCGGTGAAGTAAATAGAGACATTAAATCTGTTGTGTCACAAAATCCTCCATGTTCTCATAACAAATTATACTTTGGGGTTTTGAATTGGAGATTGACCATTCTATGGTTCAGTTTAAAATTGCGATCTGAGGATGTATTAATGGGTCCGCCCTATAAACGGGTTTTGATAGACCATAGATGGCGCCACTGGAAAATAAGAAGAAACGTAACACACTGATATACTATATAATGGTATACTGGTATACGACAACAACAACAACAAAAACAACAACAACCACAACAACAACAAATCTATAATGTTTTGACGTATATGTGTGGACAAAGTCGAAATCTTGGCCATAGATGGCGGCACTGGAAAATAAGAAGAAGCGCACCCTCTTAATATGCTATATAATAGTATACTGGTATACGACAACAACAACAAATCTATAATGTAATTTAGACACCTAAAGTTGAGTTCCATTTTTAATCTTTACTATGGACACTTCATAGGATCGTCACTAGTGTTCCACCCAACAAATTCATCCTTATTTTGTTTTTTTAACCAGGCATATAGAGGTTGAAAATATTCCAGAAATGAGGCAGAATCCATTTCATCATATTTTCCTTTTGTAATCAGTTTCATGGCTTCTTTCCATGGCACTGAGCTACCCAATTTGAGCATGTCACTGGAAAAAAATTATTATTTGACCTTTTTTAAAAAAAGTTCATGAGTATGTTCAATTTTAACAAAATAACATTTTAGAAAACAAAATTTTATTTAATGCCAAGAATAGACAATTGATTAATTATAAATCTATTCTGCGAATCTGATTTAAAAATAACTTTAAATTTTTAATGCTTAAAAAAATGTGTATTTATGTATTTAACGTCGGTGGTTAGTAGTTAAACGGGAATATCGTAAATAATATTATAAAGAACATTCAAACCTATCTTTCTTTTTCGGTTTAGAACTGTAACACTTATTGTGTGAAAGAAATATTAAACAAAATATTTTTGGATGTATTTAATATTATTTATGAGTTTACTGCTAAAAATTCAGAATTACAAATAAAATATATTCAGGAACTGTAACTTGCTATGAAGTCAGGCTTAAGGAGCTTCGTTTTTGTCGAGACTTACCTTTACCTTTTTTTACTGCATTTTTTGGAAGTTTGATCAATGTACTAAACTTCAATGTGATATATTTATGTTAAAATGCCAAGATAATACAATTTTTTAAGAGTGTACAAAATAGTGTAGTCTCAAAATAAATTTAGTTAGTGTTTTAATAAGTTAGTTAGTGTTTTAAGTAATGTTGTGATAATTACCTTAGAAGTTTTCCGGCTTTTTTGTTTTTATATATACTGCATTTATGTAGAGGTCCTTCGTGACCGGCTTTCTCACAAAGAGATTCATGAAATTGAAACTGAACTATTGTACTCGCGAAAGTCCTGAAAAAAATGTATAAGAAGTATTTCATTATTCTTGATGTGACAAAAAAATGCAAAAAAGTTGTAGTAATAACAATAAAAACTTTTCTAAATTCTTAATATCTCATTTTATATAAAGCTACGATAGTTGGTTTGCTTTATTTAAGAATATTATTGCCTCAGATTATAAGACTTTGCATTTATAAAACAATTTAGATTTCTTCTTATACTTATTTTAGGTAATATTATTTTTTAATTATTGTGTCAATAAAAAATGAAGGAAATTTAAACATTATACAGGGCGAAAATAAAAAAAGTGGAGAAGCCAAATCTCATTTTATATAAAGTTACGATATTTGGTTTATTGCATTTAAGAATATTATTATCTCAGATTATAAGTTGTATTTATAAAAAATTCTTCTTATACTTATTTCAGGTAATATTATTTCTGAATTATTGCGTCAATAAATAATTAAGTAAATTTAAACATGTATACAGTGAGCAAAATAAAAAAAGTAGAACAGCCAAATAACTTATACTTGGTCTAATATATAACTTGGTCTAATGATCGGATTTTTAAGTTTTGGAATGAAATTTTAATGTTTGGAGAGATAAATTTGAATATACCAGCTAAACAAACAATATCTTAAGTTATGTATTTAGATTCAAAAACTATACTTGCTCCAAATCAACATCGATTTTTTTCCGATGGATTCGGATTTTTCTATGGGGCATGGGTTAGGATTTTAATTCTATTAAATGGTTATTAAGATATGATTCAGTATAAGAAAAAATTTATATCCAGGGAACCAAGCTTTTGATCGTTCACCTGACTAAACATATTGAATCATGTTTCCAGATTGCAGCTACTCCTCTATTTTGAAGACCAGAAATCAGAAACAATTTGTAAAATGGTATGCATATTAATAGAAAGTATCTGATTTTACAGTATCTGAAAGTAAGTATCTGAAAGTAAGAAAGTAAGTATAGTAAGTATCTGAAAGTAGAGTCGGACCTCGTTAAGGGAAAGCCGAAGGGTAAAAATTTTTTTCGTGTTGACCGTTATTAGTTAAATTTAAAAAAAAAAAAACAACAAATTACTACTGCAAAGATATCAAAGAATTTAAATATCTTACTGATCACAATATCTTATGTTGATTTTATATTTATCTCTATTTTTATCCAAAAAGATAATTTTACGCCCGACGAACGTACTAGCCTATACTCACACTACGTATACACCAGACGGTTGCATATGTTCTGTACTATTCTTATTAACAATAAATGTTTAAGTATGTATTGTACTATTCTTATTAAAAATAAATGTCTGAGAAATAAAACGCAAAAATACATTTATCCCTATCTTTTAAAAAAAAATTGTTTATTGATTTTTATTTGAAATATTTATTCTACATGTTTTTCTTATCCACCTTAATGAAGCAACGTAAATTTCTTCATTCTGTGAAGCTCTCATTTATTTTTTTACATACTATAAATGGTTAATTGCACAAGCCGCTTCAATTTATTCTCGATTTTCAATAATTGACAAAAGAGTACTAGCACACATGCACCGTGCTTTACTGCTATATTTTCAAAATCCCATAATCAAAATCCCCCCAAATTTTTCTGCTTTATTTCCAAACTAAAAATATTTCGATCCACTCAATTTTACACTTAAAATTTCACTCCACCTAAAATCAACAAACGTTCACAAAAAATTATTAACATTAAAATTTTTTTAACATCAGCTGTGAAAAAATGCAAAATTTTTCTCTTTTCGCAGGGTCATCATTTAGATCGGCACCATATACCTCGATATCAAAAGTCAAACCCTGCTCAAGTGCTCAGATTGGGATGTCACCAATTGCAGATTCATATGAATTAACGGTGGTCTCTCTACTTTGTTACAAAACCAAATGCATTAATCCCATTTGTCTAGCTTATAAAAAGTAAAAATCTTCTTAAAGCGATAAAGGTTGCCTTAAATGTCACAGTAAGGGATTTTTTTTTTCATTAGGCATAATATTTACTTTATCTTAAGTGCAAGTCGCTTGTTTCTATGTTCGTAAAAACAATGCAAATTTTATTGCTTCCTAAGATAACGTAACGAGGAAACTGTTTTATTTCGTCTTCAGTAAAAACTCGTGTCTTACGAGCGTTTTCGTCTTAACGAGGTCCGACTGTATCTTATAAATTCCTTAAAGATTTGTTAGTGCGTGATAAACTGAATTTTGGATAAAAAATTAAGTTTTTCTTACACATTATATTATCTATCGTTTTCAGGCAGTTCAAGCTAATATTTGGTTATGATGTTAAATAACTGTTTTAAATCTTTAAAATTTAATCGAAATAAAAGAAAAACAACAATTGGCATTCATTGCTTAAAATTCATTTAAGAAAAATTTAAAAGTTTGATATCATATTTTTTTATAAATTTTAAAAACTCACTCATGGGGAATAATTCCTTAACACTCGAGAATTATCACAGGAACCCTAACACTTGACATTTTAAATTTGACAGGCTTCTTGTAGATATCCGATACATTTTTTAAGCTGTTCCGCTTGAAATCATACTGAAAGTACAGTTCGCCAAAGAAAAGAAAACAAAAAAAATAATTTTAAAAAAACGGACCGCCCTTAATAACTTTTTATTTAATGATAGGATCTTCACATTCTAGGACTGATTCTTAATTTTTCGAAGGGGTGGTCTGAAATATGCTATTTAATTAGCGCAGATGATATTTTATGTTACGAAATCATACACAAAAACGCACTTTCTCTGAATAAACATATCTTTTTAAAACATATTCTAATTTCCGCCCCCCAAAATATAGAGGTTAGCCCCAATCTGGGAGATATGGTCCCCATAGTTTGGTCAGAAGAGCAATCCTAAGTAAAGTCTCCTTAATGTTAATTTAACTTTTTGTGAATTTTGCCATATGTAGAGAACTTTCTAAGAGAATTAAAAAAATTTTGTACACTATTATAAAAGTCGTTTATCCAAAGATAAGATAATTCCTTGTAAAAAATAAATTTTAGTAAAGAATTTTTTATTATTTTATTTAATAAAAGTTTAAAAACATTTGAATTCTAAGGCCATAAAATACGTAATTTTACATGGAAAGATACAAAATTTGAGGAAACCGGTCGAATAGTTTCTGATAAATCGAACTTAAAATAAGCGACTTCTTCAGATTCAAATTTCTCTGCAGCTATTCAGTCAATTTTGTTCAAATTTTGTGATTTGCCATGTGAAATTATACTCTAAAAATTATGATGTAAAATTTATTATACCTTTTAATTCAATATTTTTCGACTATTATTTAACAAAACAATAAATTATAATATATATTTTCTAAAATTTATTTTTGTGTGTACATATCTTTGGATGAACGAATTTTATAATTGTGTGCAAAAATGTTTCAATTCATTTAAAAAGTTCTCAAGATAGGGCGAAATACGAAAAAAGTAAAAATAACATTAAGAGGTCCAAAGACCGTTCTCCTGAGCAAACAATTGGAACCATATTTCCCAGATTGCGGCTACCCCTACATTTTGATTGTTAGAAATCCAAATCAATCGATAAAAAGGCATATTTACTCAGAAAGTAAGTTTTTGTGCTATATTTCGTAATTTAAAATATCGTCTGCTAATCAATTAGCATCAATTTGCCGTCTATCAATTAGAATATTATAGGTCACCCTCTCGAACCATTAAGATTGAATCCTAGAGCGAGATGCAGAGACAGATTATTAGATCAAATATTATCCAGGGTGGTCCGTTTTTTTATTTTGCCCACTCTATATTCTTAGTTGTTCATAAACAATTTGGGTCCGATAGATGTTTTCGCATTTTTCCCTTTACCCAGTCCTTATTTTAACTCAAAATCCGCACATTAAAATGGTATTCTATTAAGGCTCGTAAGATATTAAATTTTATGGTTGAAACATAAAAGTTTTTCTCATTTCTGAAATTAATAAAATAAATACTCTATGTAACTGCTATCAGCTCCTACGTGATACTGTGTAGCAGCATCTAAATCATCTTCAGTTCGTAAAACTGGAGGGCACACCCCCTGATAATCGAGCCTGAAAGAATATTAAGAGTAAATATTATATTACCGTCAAACTTGGATCATTGGAAGAAGAATATAATTATAAATACGAATTGCATATATTCAACTGAACATATAAGATAAATAAAAAGATTAGTTTCAAAATCAAAAGTGTAACACATAAATTTAATTATGACTATTTTTACATCTAAAAAAAATTAATAATAATAATATATATATATGTTACGGCCAAAGCCCGAATTCGGCCACTTCGCGGATTGGCCAAGAACGCTGCAAATTGGCTGGCCAATGTCTGATCTTTTCTTGATTTCGGGAATTGGCCGGATATAATTACATTTATTCGATATTTTAACACTTTCTGACGATAGATTAGAAGATAAATACCGGGCAAATGTATACCGGGCAGTGGCACTGAACCTTAAAAAACATCAGTGTAGGATATACCGGGCAAATTTATACCGGGCAGTGGCACTGAACCTTAAAAAATATCAGTGTAGGGTATACCGGGCAAATGTATATCGGGCAGTGGCACTGAACCTTAAAAAAACATCAGTGTAGGGTATACCGGGCAAATGTATACCGGGCAGGAGCACTTGATCTTAAAAAACATCAGTGTAGCGCATACCGGGCAAATGTATACCGGTCAGTGACACTTGACTTTAAAGAAACATCAGTGAAGGATATACCGGGCAAATGTATACCGGACAGTGGCGCTTAACTAGACCTAGTATGACTAGACCTTTGGTAAATGTCCGAAATATAAACTAGGTCTAGTTAAGTACCACTGACCGGTATACATTTGCCCGAGCATTCTTGAATGAGCACATCGCGTTTTGGCGGGAATATCGTGGCCACTTCGCGAAATGGCCGACCAAAGTGCGAAATAATTGATCGTTTCAATTATTTCGCAGCGTTGCAGGACAAAGACTGACTGCTATATTTAGATAGTTTTAAGGTAAAGAATAAGTTTATGTAATATTCGGGACTTTTCCAGTTCAGACACTCTGGCAACTGTCCGTGGATTCTGGGACTTTTCTCTTCTGGACAGTCTAGCACCTTGTTGATTGTTTCGAGGATGATAAATGATGGTGAATTAAAACTACTATAGATATAGTCATATATTTTTTATATATCATATTTTTCAAAAAAAAATCCTATCTTTTTGTAGATTAACAGAACAAAACACCTAGAGATCCCACATGCTGATTAAAGTGTCTTACAAGCCTTTGATATAGATAATTAAAGTAATAACTAAAATTAGTTGCGTTACTTTGTGAAATCGGCTGAAATTTTTCTTTATTTTTTTAGCTGTTTTGAACATTTATCTATTGTAACCCCAAATTTTTGGGCGTTTTTATTAGCTGAATAGCCATTCTTCGTACGTTGAGAAAAAAATTTAACTATCAATAAATCAGAACTGAACAATACTTCGAAATCATCCACAAAATTGAAAGTCATATACTAGCAAAATTAATGAAGCTAAAATAATTTTATTTTTCTTCTACTTTTTTTTAGCTTGCCGATGGCTTTACTTTATTAGATTAGACAAAACACATTGTAAGTAGTTTATCCCATAAAAATAGGTTTTAATTTTATTCAGTATTTTTTGGCACGATGTTATTGCTCTTGGCTAACTCACAATGCTTAAAATTTGCCACAATTTAAGCGATTTTCTATGGTAATTATTTTTTTCGAAGGCCTGTAAAAACCTCTTTATATATAAAAACCTCTCTAAGGTATATAAAAAGTGCTCAGTATTGATGTTATTTTAATAGGTACCAAACATACCACATTTGTCTATATTAGTATATTTGGTATTGATTAAAATTGCACCAGTTTCCATAATACCAAACCTGCCTATTACTAAAATTAATGCAGCACAATTGGCGCAAAAAATACTATGTCAATTGTGTATGATTCCACAAAACGAATTCTCCATTAATTCTGCTTTTTCAAAACACGACTTACGTTTTATTTCAATTAGTACCTATTATTAAATATAGTTAAGCATCATTGCTGTTAATAAAAGCATATAAATTTTTTACGTGTTGCTTACGAAATCGAACTATTTTCTCGTTAATTTTGCTTTCTATGGCATAGTTTATAGTTTTATTTTAAATAGTACCAATTATAAAAAAATAATTAACCACCATTGGATCCAATGATACCATGAAGACAATTTTCCCATTATTTTTGCTTTTTTAGTTCATAAATTATTCATTTGATTTCAGTTAGTACCAATTGCCAAAATTAACTGAACACAATAGGCATCAAAAATTTGCCTATCGTGATTTTGCTCATGATTATATCGTGATCTTTCTTTCCTGCCAAATGAATTAGTACCATTTCTCCATTAATTTTGCTTTTTATAACTACTTTATTTTTTACTTCAATTTGTACCTATTACAAAAATTAATCACGCATCATTGACGTTAATAAGAGTTAAGCGATTTTTTTACCTTTCTCTTAGACGATTTTTAGTATAATTTCTACATTTTTTTTGCTTTTCATTGCTCATTTCTTTATGTTTTATTTCAAATTCCGTTGATTTTAAATTACTAGTTTTATAGTCACACGCTTTAAAAGCATAATTATATTAAAATTAAACTCGTGGTTACCCTTTATTTAAATACTAATTTGGTGACGTAGTCCACTTGTACAACAGCGTTTACGTTGACTTTTGATAATTGATCCTAGACTTTTCGTGATAAAACGAATATGAAATATTTAAATATCTAAGAATGTCATAAAATTTCATTTTTGGTTGATGAGAGCTCTAAGATAGCGATCATCACTGATACTATCTTTAAAATATTTGGAAAAAAAAACAGGATACGTTGATTTTTGATAATTGATCCTAGACTTTTTTGTGATAAAACGAATATGAAATATTTAAATATCTAAGAATGTCATAAAATTTCATTTTTGGTTGATGAGAGCTCTAAGATAGCGATCATCATTGATACTATCTTTAAAATATTTGGAAAAAAAAACAGGATACGTTGACTTTTGATAATTGATCCTAGACTTTTTTGTGATAAAACGAATATGAAATATTTAAATATCTAAGAATGTCATAAAATTTCATTTTTGGTTGATGAGAGCTCTAAGATAGCGATCATCATTGATACTATCTTTAAAATATTTGGAAAAAAAAACAGGATAGTCTCTAGTTTTCTTCATATAAATGGAGCTATCTGTAAGCGAATAAGAAAATTAATAAATCTCTCTCCTGAACAATCTAGAAAAATTTTGATTTATTTTTAGAATTGGGGGCTGAAAATTACAATTTTCCTTCACTGTCCAAAATTTGAGGACACTGGAATAAATAGTTTAGGAGTTATACGGGAGACAGACACACAGCCAAACTATACATTTTATTTATATAGATTGCAGAGATGATAGACGTGTGAAATTCAGACCACATAGGTGAATATTTGTTGCAAAATTTTTAAGAATTTTCAATGAATGAATTAAAGAAACTGAAGATTAATTTTATTTTAGTTTAGAGCCTAAATCAATTATGGCAAAAGACGTAAAGTATGATAAATACAGTTTTACTTTTTTAGCTTATTTGTTGTATTCAACCTGTTAATGGAAAATTTATATATATATATATATATATATATATATATATATATATATATATATATATATATATATATATATATATATATATATATATATATATATATATATATATATATATATATATATATATATATATATATATATATATATATATATATATATATATATATATAGAGAGAGAGAGAGAGAGAGAGAGAGAGAGAGAGAGAGAGAGATTTATTAATTTTCTTATTCGCTTACAGATAGCTCCATTTATATGCAGAAAACTAGAGACTATCCTGTTTTTTTTCTTCCAAATATTTTAAAGATAGTATCAATGATGATCGCTATCTTAGAGCTCTATATAAAGATATATATTACCTTATTTTCCACCATGCTTTATTGAGTTCATTTTTGTCTGTAGACCCATTAAAGATAGTCGATCGCCAAAGGTCTACGATCAATCCATATGGCTGAAATGTTATTGTATCTAATGCCACGTAAAGTAGGTTATTGATTTCAGTTTCTGTAGAACAAATAAATTAGCGTATTAGTACAAAATGTTTGTTCTAAATTAAAATTTCAATGATATAATAAATAATTGTATCAGTAACTCTTGTCTCTTACTAAATATTAAATTGTTTATATCAAAAGGAAACAACGATTTCCCTGCAGTGAAAGCTTTAAGTAGTTTAGAATTACTAGTTACCCATGGTTGTTAAATATTATAAATTAATTTTTATTTAAATTATACTCAAATGTTTAACACTGAAATTGCTAAAATAATGTTATAGTAATATTTCAGGAATTATCTATATAAATTCAACAAAGAGTCATTTTTTAAAATTCTTTGCTGTACTATTTTACAAATTTCTATGTTTAATATTATATAAAAGCTTTAGTTGCATTTGCTAGAAATGAAAAAAAATTAAAATAATTAAAAACTTAAAGTTTTTAATTTGGAAGTAAACAATATCATAGATTCTATGATATTATATGCTTAAGAATTACTCTTTAAAAATAATTTATATGTATCTTTTTATTTCAGCAAACTCAGCATAAATATTTTATGTAACATTAAAGAACCCTGACTAAATAGAAAAGAAAATTGGAATCAAGAAGAAAACTGTATTTATAGTTTCATTTTTTACTTGAATGTATATACTTATAGTAAAATTATTAAATGGTTTTATTTACATTGAACTCTATTTTTTAAATAATAAATGTTGGTTTCTGCTCTGGGTCATGTAGATAAAATTACCTGGATCGTCTGTAGCTTCTTCCAAAAGACCAATTCGTTCTAAATAATCAGTGGTTCTTACAGAGAGAGCTATCATTTCACCAACAGCTACATGAAATGCTAAAAGCAAAGGTGAAAAACGATTAAATAATCTCTTTCTATCAAAAAATCGTTAGACATCTCAACGTTTTTGTTTGGGGTGCTAAATTTTAATTTAAATTTTGTTTTGCTGATCAAAAACTTTTTAACTTAAAAAATTACGGAGACTATAGAAAAACATACAGAAAATACGATGGAATAAAAAACTTAACTGCAAGTAGTTAATTTGAGAATTAGTATTTGTCAAACTTGTAGCAAGATATACATGTAAAAGTTATTGTAATTGGAAAATCTTTTTTCGGGAATTTTTTCCTTAGTTGATTTGTTTAAAATAATAATAATTCAAAAGCGTTGTGTTATCTCGCGAGAGATTTTTACTTATTCTTGCCCTTGAATTTATGTCGAAAGAATTAGATTTTGCCAGATGTAATATCTTAGCATTCATTTTAAAATTTTGAAAACTATAAAAACATAGTTCCAGAGTTTAATAGAGAGAAAATCAGTTTTCAGTTTAAGTTGATATAATTACATAAGTCTATCTTTATGTAGCGTTAACGAATAAAATTAATTTTCTTTTTTTTTCTCTTTACTGCGTCACACATTCTGTCACACATTTACTGCGTCACACATTCTGAAGTTCAGTTAATTGTTTTTTAATTCCAGTATACCATTAATTCCATATTATTTATAAATATACTGTGTTTACATGAAATCATTACAATATATTTCATTACCAAAATGACTATTGCTATTTGAAAAAGGTGACTTGGTGGTTGGTGTACGAAGTGGGCAGGGACTGGAACACCACAATTATTGAAATTGCACCTTAATTATTTATATGCTGGGTACAAGAAAATACAGATTTCATGAAGTTTTAATAAATTAGGTCACCAGGCAGAAAAATATATTTTTGCTACACTGTTAGCACAAGCTTATGCACTGTTGGCAATTGGCAAAACTGATAGAATAGGGCTTTTAAACATAATCCTAAATATTTATAGAGTAAACAAATATTTTTTACTCTATGAATATTTTACATTTTCCATACGTTAGATCATTGCTTTCTCTTTATAAAGCATCATTTACATAAAAAATAATCAAGACATTACATCATTTTTCATTAAAACAAGTAAATATATCTGTTTTAAGATGGCGTTACAACACAAAAACAAAACGTGAAAACATTTATTACGGTTGTTTCTACGGTAGTATGTTATTGTGACTTAAGTTTTGTTAGCAATAATTTTAACAGAAAAAAGTTTTCCTTAAGGGTTGCGGCGTTTGCACATAAATTATTACATGCATAAAACATGAATAGACTCAATTACGTACGTATAGATTTTTTTTATTTTTTACGATTATTTACGATTTTTATGATTTATTTTTTAGTAGCGTCAAATACTATTTATTTACAGTAACATTGCAAACGTAAATTTTATCTGATTCAACAACATACTAAAAGTAATACATGACATGCATTATGCATACTAAACTACTTCCTTGATTATACCTTTTATGATACCATGTATGGAAGGGGTATCCATGCAACAGTATATGAAAGATATAGCAAACTGTACAGGGTACTGTACAAAACTGTACAGAGGAAATCTTTCAAGATGATTAAATGCTAAACCAATTCTTGATAGAAATATTCTCTATTTCTTCGTTACATGAAGAGGAAAAATACGAAAACAAGATGACTCTAACCATGGTCAAGTTACCACTGGGTATATCTTACGTTAGCACTGTGGTTGATGCGAGTCAAGTGCAGAATTCATATCGACCAGCCATCTCTGGGATTTGAACCTGGGTTAAATAAATGAATGGCAAACGTTTTATGTCCTGAGTCACCACTGCTCAACTTTGATTAATTTTATTTTATAAACGTCGTTGAAGAAGCCGACCCAGTTTAGAGATTACGACTACCAATATTTAACTTCCTAGACTTATAATTTCGAACCCAATTCATAAGACAAGTGAACTCCCGGATGAAGTATTGAGAGAAATTTACTTTCTTGGAGGAATATTTGATGAAATTAATCCACATTCGTGTTACATGGAGAAGAAAAGTGCGAAAACGTCCTACGGTTAACCTGGTGGATCCATTTTCCACTGGGTATATTTTACGTTAGCACTGTGGTCGAGAATGCGTATCGAGCAGCCATCGCTGGGGTTCGAATCTGGGCCACCTTATTGGGAGGGGAGTGCTCTATTCCTTGAGCCACCACCACTTAATTTTGATTAATAAAAAATAACAGTTTCCATGTTAATATTTATGTTTCTATTCATAGAGCTGTTAATAGAGACAAATTGTAAAATAACTAATACTGGAAAACTGCGATCGTCAGTTCTCGAGTTACTATCGGTAGATTTTTTATTTTATTTTTAAGAGAAGAGATTAAGTTGCAGTTAAATGTAAAAAATTCTATTTTTTATAATGTTTCCATAAATAGGAAATTGTACCTGGATGAGCTCCATGTCTCTGATTCAAAGGAAGATCTTTCATATGCAAGTAGTATTCTATGTGTCCCATTTCATGATGCACAGTGGCTAAGTTATTCATATCAACTGTAGTGCACATCTTAATTCTACGGAAAAAAAAATCAATAAACTACTCATGCTGAGGAATATTATCAATTACTTACTCACTTAAAATGAACGTGTGAAAATAACTCAACTTGAGTGCTATTTAACTCTTTCATCTAGAAAAAAAGCGGCCTTCTCTTCTTGAGTTAAAATCACTCAAGTGAAAGAGTTATATGGAAATAGCTCAGGTTTGAGTGAAAAAAATTTCACTCAAACTTGAGTTATTTTCACTCGTGTTTGAGTGATTCTCAGTATTACTTGAGTGGATCGTTTTCACTCAAACTTGAATAATTTTAACTCGTGTTTGAGCGATTTTCAGTATTACTTGAGTGGACTGTTTTCACTCAAACTTGAGTGATTTTCACTCGAGTTTGAGTGATTATATGTATCACTTGATGGGATCCTTTTAACTTGAATTTGTGTGAATTTTAATCATTATTTCTTCATAATAGGCATCGTTTAAGTGAATATATTTTAATCATACTGTTCAATGTGGACCATCCATCAAAGTAGGCGTTATCAGATCAAAGTGGGCGTTTCTGCGTGTTCAAATCACGTCTGGAGGTCACCAATGTGGGGGGGGGGAAGAGTTATCGACAATGCCAACCTTCACCTATCAAAAAATACCGCATGATCGAATCAAGTTAGCATGTCTTATATACCAGTGAATTGATGTTTATTTTTCGTAGTGGTAGTTATGCCACACACATAAAATAAAAGCGAAGACATAACCTATTTAGATCACAGAACATAACAATTTTATGTAGATTTATTATCGTTTGCTTTTTAAAATTAAACGATGGAAATTCCAGCTTATAGCTCGCATACAATTAAATAATACGTAAATCACTCAAGTTTGAGCTAAAAGCACTCAAATATTGCTTAAATAAATACCACTCAAGTTTAAGTAAAGGCAAAGCAAAAATTTCGCTCAAATAAGAGTGTATTTCATTCAAGTTGAGTTAAAAAAATTTAACTCTTTTTTGAGTAGGGGAAAACACTCTTTCATTTTAAGAGAGTACAATTATACTCTACACGAAAAATTACATTGATTTTAATTTTTGACTTAAACAAATTAAATCAAAATGTTTATTTTTCAATTAAGTTGCTCTACTTTGTGATCGCTTCTCTCATCCTCCTCCTTTTCTTCAATCAGATTTTATCTCTTTACGATGAACGACTTGTTATAACAAAATTAAGAAGAGTTTAGTTGTAATATCTCAAAATGTATTATCGTATGAATAGAGATTTTGTTTCACGAATTTAGTTTCCGATTCTATCGAAATAAAATTTAATCTAATCATTCTATTAGGTTGCTATTTTTTTTTAACTTCCTATTTTTTTTTAACTTCCTATTTAATTTTTGGTTACTATAAGTACTCGTTAAATGTTTTTGTTCAAAGAGATTATTAAGTACTGGGGCTAAAAGTCAAAACCTAATTCATTCATTATATATATTCATTATTTTAATAATGAATGTTAACTGGACACATTTTTTCGCAAGATTGATAAAAGTAATTATAACGTATTTTTTGTTTAATAATTACAAAACGAGTAATAAGTATAGAAACAGATTTAAATAAGTTTATCATTAAATGCTGAGTTAAAAGGTAATTTCATAGGAATACATTATAATAAAGATACGCCGCTTTTAGTTTTGTTCCTTTAATTTGGAATAATGAACAAAATCAAATATTTAGTAGAAAGATATGATAAATGCGATAAGTAAATTCCGTTAAATGGGAGTTAAAGAATATTTTATAGACAAATAATACTACAGACAAATAATACATTTATAACGTTCATTAATTTTAAGCTGATTCATTATTTTAAGCTTTCATTTATTTTGATCTTTAATGGGAAAACTACACCATACCAAGTGATTTCTTTTTACAATGGGAATGTTTGGATATTTCATGCATATAAATAATATAAAACTGATACATTAACCCATTGAATCAAGTTTAAAAAATTATTCGAAACGAAAATACTAAACATTTTGAAAGATCACGATCAGAGAAGCTTTGAAAAAAATAAGTATTTGTAATGCGTTACGAAAGCTTAGAGCTAAACAGAGACACATTAAAATATTCACTGTGCAAAAGTTAAGACTTTGGCAGTTCAAATTAGTGATGAAATTTTATATATTTTGCCAAACGGCAGTTTGCGAAAATGGCAAAGCCTAATTCTTTCTTCTTCAGAGGTACTCAAGAGGAAAGCATTAACATCAAGTTAAATTACTCAAACTCCCCAAAATTTCACTTAGTATCATTTCCCAATCTGTTTTTTAATTGGTCCTTACCAAGCTCAAATAGAATTTCATATAATATTATGAATTAAGCCCTTTTATAATGAAATAAGAGCTCGATATGATAATCTTTGATGATTTAGATTTGTGAATTTGAAGCTTCATCAAATGAACATATAGGAAGAACAAGACATAATATATATTTTAGAATCAACAGTTAAAATATAGCTTCAAAGTTGAGACAAAGAATGAAAGAAGGAAACAAAAAGATGCAGAAAAAAATGACAAATAGATTACAACGAGGAACAGAAAGATGTTAATTAACAGAGTAGAGGTAACTAGATCAAAACAGATAATCAAATAAAAGAAGGAATACATTGGAGGAGAGAATCCTTGATGTTGCTAGATGTAGAAACTAAAAGAAAATAGCTTTCTAAACATTTGGAAAAAATAAGATACTGGAAAAGTAATTATTTATGAAATGTTTCAACATCTGAAATGATTTCCAGAGATCAAGGTTAGTGTCCGAGGACTGGTAACTATCGTTGAATTTTTTCTCCAGTCCAATTCAATTTTTCTCTGTTTCCTTGCTGTAACTTGTTAGTAATTTTCTCCAAAACCCAAATTGTAGTATACTTGAGTATGTGTCATTATTTCTTATTAAGAAATCTTTCTTATAAATCTTATTTCTTTTTATGAAGATAGCATTTAAAAAAATAATCAGCGTTTTAAACATGATAACTTAGTAATCACGATTTAAATTTAAACAAATATTTGTAACATTGTATTTCAAACACAGAAAACTATTGTCTACAATAAAAAAGAAAGCATTAACTCCATCTCACCTAACATCGTTTCCATCATAGAAATTCCAAGTAGTGGGGTGGCACTCCATTTCTCTGTCGAGGGGCTTTTCGATAATGGATCTATTCCAGAATTCTGTTGGCATGGGCATCAAGCCTATAGATGTAAAGAATTTTTCAGCCATCTTGAACATATCCAGAGGACTTATGTTCTAAAAAATGAGAATGAATAAAATAAATTAGTTTCCTGTTGTTCTTTGCACATTATATTTTATGTGTATTTCAGCTCCTTTTAAAACGCATCAAATACTTCGCCAACAGTGTTTTCATACAATTGCACAGTTTTTCTTAATAAAAAAGAAAAATTCAGACTGCCACAATAACTATCAGGAATAAAATAAATGAACTGCTTTGAAACGTTTATTAATGTAGATTGCAGAGTTTAGTGGGAAAATATGTTTAGTGGCATTTTAGTGAATTTCCTACAACCAGCCTTAAATTGTATAGAAATATAAAGACATTTACATTTAATGGTGCAATATTTAAATTTAAGTAGGTATTTATGTTCTTTTTTAAAAATTAAAAACCGCCTTAAATAACAACTTGGTTGAATTAAGAGGTTCTATAATTATTCACATGCATAATATAAAAAACAACATACATTTGTATAATTAATAACATTAAATTAAATAATAACAGCTTAGCAGAAGAGTTCAATTTTTCATAGGTGGAAAAAATGAAAGCAAATTAATTACTAAATTTATTAAACTATTTAATGAGGAAATTCCAGAGTAGCATACAATTTCGATATTTTGGTTTACTACCATCGTAAGTGACGCCCGGTGGCTGAGTGGTAGCGCTTCGCGCTCCCTTGCCACAGGTCCTGGGTTCGATCCTCGGGCCAGGCAAGGTTGACTCAGCCTTTCATCCCTTCAGTGGGTCGATAAATGAGTACCAAGCTTGCTTGGGAACTAAACACTGGAGGTTTCGCGTTCGGCTGACCACCTAACCGGAACATCTGCTCCTGCACCCCAGAGCCCAAGGTCAAGAAAACTGAGATGGGCACAGTACGCCTTGGCCCTCTATGGGCTGTCGCGCCGCTGAGTTTAGTTTACCATCGAAAGTGTTTTGCAGAGGTTGTTTTATCTCCTGTAGAAGATTCGATTTCATTAATTTTTTTTTGTTTACATCATCTTTCAACTTATTTCTTTTAATATAATTTTTCGTTTCAATGGCGAAAAATATATTTTTATGTGACGCAGTTGTTCTGCTTATGGGTGCACTATGGATCGAAGCACTAATTTGTTATTTGAAATTAAGATACTTCAATTCCTTTAAGAACCATCACTCCGAATTTAATGGAGTAATGGAATAAAGAGGGAAGACAGGAAAAAAAGAAATAACCACATTCTACCATGACGTCACAGGGGGACAGCTAAACTTCCTGTAGGATTTGCTAGTTTGTATTTTTAGGACAGATGGTGAATAACAATTCTTTTTCTAGCTTCTATAAATCTTATTCTTGAAGTTCTAAAATGCCCTTTAACAAACTTTGACATCGAGACTTTGAAATATATGCCAAAACTTAGCACCGTTTGACATAAATTTTGCTGAAATTAGAAAAAAGACTTAAATTTGTATTAGGTGATTATCATAATTTAGTAGTTTATCAAATAATACGATCCATATTTAATCTATTTTAGTTGTAATTGATGAAAAAAAAACATCAGCATGATATTATTTATGCATGAGTATGGAGGGTAAATTTTTTAAGAAATTTAAAATATGTTTATTTTTATCTCGGTATGGTTCAGAAATTCTTATGTTGTTATGCATATAATCATATGCCTTTATATGCTTATATGCTGTAATTATATGTTTTATTTTTTATTTATGAACGAAGCAAATTGGTAATAAAATTTATATTAAGCCCTGAATAAACAATATGAAATCATTTTTAAGAAAATCATTAATTTTATACAAAAAATTACTGCAAAATTATTTTTCCCGAATGCAACGATAGTTACTAATTTATGTTTTTCGTTAGTATGCATTAAACATGCCCCGGAATGAATATAGCAAAATTACCTTTTCACGCATTGACTTTGTCACGTCTACTGATTTCTTATTCGGATAAGGTATAACAAGGTCAAAAATATTTACCCAAGAATAAGCCCACAAGTTTCCTAAAATTAGAAAAGAACTCATTAATATGTTACAAATTTACGTATTTCAAGTAAATTATTTATTTCTATGATCAATATGCTTTCTGAAAATAATGGCTTTTAACAAGTAACAAACATATTATCTGAAATATAAACAAAAACATTTAAAAAGATAGCATTAAAAAATACAATTATCTTTGTGGAAACATTAAGCAGATTATATGAAAATTAATCAAACAGCTTACAAAAGTCTTACCTAATAAATGTGCTGGTATAGGACCATTAGGTTTTATGTAAGATTCTGAGTATTTTTCAATTAACTTTCGTCTCACATAAGCATGCAATTCTCTGTATAATGGCTTGAGAGTTTCCCACATCAAAAAGTATTTTTCATCTACTGCAAATTGAGGTTGCGCATTTGAGTTACCTGATAAAATATTTAGTATGATTAAATTGCTAGCAAAGCTTGTAAAGCTTACGATGCATAGTGTTCAATAATTTTATACACATTTAAGCATTTTGGTTGAAAAACATTGAAAATTTCCTTATAATCTGACGAAGCATTGTCAACAACAACCATAGCAAAGGAGAATCAACACAAGCAGTTTGGTAAAACGATAAAACTGAAGATAATGAAAGGTGATTGCTAGAGATGCATCTCGTTTTATCTGATGATTAAACTGTATCATATTTTTCTTCACTACTACCTCGATTAAGGGTTATCGAATTGGTACATGAATAAAGCACATCCTAATAAGGCGAGCGAGGTTCTAATCCCGAAGATGGTTGGTCGTTTCGAATAAAACTGCGCCAGCTCTTACTGACGTAAACATGATTCCCAGTTTGACTTTTGTGGTTTTTATGGTTATTATTCCCATGCAGCTCAAATGTAGGTTATATCCATCAGAAAGTTCTTCACACTGGTAGCTCGATCACAATGCTCTATCTGAAATTCCTTTTTTTTCTGCTGAGTTGGGTTCAACATTACTAGATTAATTACTAAATTGAACATTATTCGCCAATTATCTGGTCAACGCCTGTCATGAAATAAATCAAATGATTCACTAGAGTTTGTTAAAGATTTTTTTCTCACTTAAGATCAAAGTCTGTAACTGCTAATGTACTTATTTCATTACTACATTTTTTAAAGGACTCAAAAAACTATATATTAGAGGATATGAATATTTATAGATTAGTATATGGAGACATATTTTTGTAGTTTTCGTGAAAAAAAATATGATTTTGCACTCTCTCTACATGTTTATAAATGTTATTATTATCAAGATTATCTCACCAAGTAGTTGAGTTCTTTCATTATTAAGATCTATGTATCTGAGAAAATCTCCTCTCATTTTCTTTCCCCTCTCGTCTTGCCACTGAGTCCAAAAATGTTGGAGCTCCTGATAATTTCTCGATTTTTTCATAATTTCAGTTACACCTAAAAGATATTAAAATTTAATGGATGCATAAAATGAAATTGATTTCGTTTGTGCATGTATCTCAGTTTCTGAATGTTTAATAGTAAAGATAATAGAAATCCGATTTTAAAATTTGAGACGTTGAGACAAAAGATGTAACATTTTGTACTAAACAGATCTGTTTCTGTGTAATATTTCAAATTTAATTTTTTTTTAATAGAAACTCTTTTTTTTTAAAAATAGATACTCTAAATAAACAACATATCTCTTAAATGATTTATTTACCTTTTTTAAAAATTTAGTTATAAATGTAATACATATTTTAATAAAATATTGCCAGTTCTTTTTCACTCTCCACAGGAAGAATTGGTTTGGGTTCTAATCCAAACGTAGTAATGGTAGTAAAGATTCCATGTTTACTGTCTCGCATTGCAGTTTTTAACCACTGAAGAGCCGGCTAATCATAATATATTTTCTTGGTCCGACGTAAGTCCTTATGAAAGTTCTTTGCTAAAAACAACACTGTAAAAACTATGTTGTAATAGCTTGCCAAATATGATGTTGAACAACCGGAAAAATTATGGGATAGAGCACTTTATTCCGGGTTAATATTAAATAGAGCATTCATATACGATTTAAAGAGGGAAATTTAAATTTAAATAATTAATATTGAATAAACTTTCACCAAATTTTCACTCTTTTACACCATACGAGAATTCCTTACTCTTCTGAAAACAACAATGTTTGGCACTCCTTGAAACAAGAAGCGCCAAGTAAAATATCCGCTTAAAATCAGTTAAATCTAGTTTGAATTCGTCTTAAAATTCTCTCTCAGCTACCCGATCGTTTGCTTTGCAAACTTATTTTTCTTCAAGAATTAGTATATATATACAATCTAAATGAATGATTCTTACTTTGTGTTGTAAAGTTAACTCAACTGACTTTTATGTGTAGATTATTTTAATGTAATTGAAAATTTCGATACGGCTGATTAGCAAAAGTAGCAGCGACTACTTTTCACCAAGTAGTGTAAAAGAACATTGGTATATCGAAACAATAGATCCAAGAGGGCGTTTCACTACACCACATTTTGGTTCTCACCATTTTTTTGTTGTTGGAAATACACCAAAGATTTTTACAATAATCGTCTTGGAGTTCTCATGGAGCCAGAAAACACCCAAATTTTAATATATTCTGGTAGCTTCGATCATACTTATTTTCTCAGTGTGAAATAAATTTGAAAACACCGAAGATCGCATCTTTATGAATAATGTTAATGTGACGAACTTGGAGAAAAACATGTAAATAATTACAATGCTTAAGTATTCTCCAAATAAGCTATAAAGTTATGGTCCTACAATTTCACGAACAACAGCAGTGTCAGCATTACGCACAAGCCGCGTTTATTTCACTATCAAGCTGGTACCCATCGATATGAAGCTGGGTGCGGATTTTCAAGCCACTACAGAGGATCAAATCCCAATCATTCGCAATGATAGCTCAGTGCTTTTTACCACTGAACCACCGCAGTTCAGTTACGAGGGTTGCTATTTATATTCCTGGCCTTGGCAACAGTAAGTGTTGCTAGGCGACCGCAGACGATTTTAATCGAAAGTTTGATATTTTTAAACATTAATTCAGCAGACGATATACCGTGAGATAGAGGCGTCTTTGGACATTAGTATGACTAGCATCAATAAAATATTGCATGAACATTTGAGCGTAAAAAAAAATTTTTCGCGTTGGATCCAGCATAATCTGACAATCGCTCAAAAAAGGCTCGTGTCGATTGGTGCAAGGAAATGTTGGAAAAATACGTTCAAGGTACATCAAAGACTGTGTATAACAACTACACAGGTAAAAAATCATGGATCTATGCATATGAGCCGGAAACAAAACAGCAATCAACTGTATGGGTCTTCCAAGACGAGGCAAAACCAACAAAAGTTGTTCGAGGAAGAAGCACATCGAAACAAATGATTGCCTGTGTCTTCGGCATTAACGGTCATGTGGCAACAGTGGCATTAGAGCAACGCAGGACGGTCAATTCTGAATGGTACACGACCATTTGTTTGCCAGAAGTCATCAGAGAAATTCGAAAAAAGCAGAAGAACAGGCGAATCATTCTTCATCATGACAGTGCGAGCTCTCACACATCGACTCAAACAAAGGCATTTCTGACTGAGCGAAAGATCGAACTGATGGGTCATCCGCCGTACAGCACTGATTTGGCACCCAATGACTTCTTCTTATTCCCACACATCAAAAATAAATTACGTGGACAACGATTTTCGACCCCCGAAGAAACGGTTGATGCATTCAAAACGCATGTTTTGGAGTTACCTCAATCGACTGGAAAAAGTGCTTTGAAAATTGGTTCAAACGCATGCAAAAGTGTATTGATCATCATGGAGAATATTTTGAAAAACAATAAAACCAATTTCGATCCTACATATTTGTTTTTTCATTATTAGGCCAGAAATATAAATAGCAACCCTCGTACAATGTTGACGGCTTAAAATATTTTCTTCTTACGCCATTCAGCAAATTTCAAAAACAGATTATCATATACTGTGGTTTTGGGGAAAGGAATTTTATAATTACCTTGCTCTGATTCTAATGTACAAGGCTGGAGGAAAGTTGACGGGTAGCTGCATACTTTAGTTTTTGGATAGATTTCTTTCATGTCAGTAATAACTTTTTTGAGCTGCAAAAATTATAAATAAGCTACAAAACGATAAACATCTGGAATAATAAGATCTTAGCATTTTTCGAACTAAGTATGGCTTTTACCATTGCTGGAAATATGTTCTTTCCTTCCTTAGTTCGCAATATACACGTTACCGTAATTGTCTAAATTTGTATATATATGTGTAGACCAACGACTCCTAAATGGTGTTCCGTGGAATCCTAGAGTTCCGAGGAAAAGTCTTATGTTTTTCGAGTGTCAGTAAATTTTTTAACCAGTTATGATTTTTCAAACCTGTTATCAAATTTATATTCAATAAAGAATTCATTATTTATTTAGTATTTCAGACATTGAATAAAATTATTTTATTAAGATCCTTTTTAAGAATGAAATTTTAAAACAATGTTTTGTATAATAAGAATGAATTATGAAAAAATGCATTTATGAAAGCAATTTAGTACCATGCTGCATCGTATAAAAGCATTCAAATTAATCACTGATGAAGTATTTTTCTGCTAACTATTTTTAACGGTTATTTTCTTTCTTCTTTTTTGTTTTAGTGAAAAAAATATTTCAGCTAATTCATTTTCAGCTCTGGCAAACTATACCACTCCAATCATGTGAATTAAATTGTTTGATATAAAACCCAATTTTAAGACTATTGCTATTAAAATCATTCAATGTAGAAAATTAACTTTCATTCATTCAGTCACAAAACGTTTTTTAAGTCATTTTTATACAATTTAGAACATGACTTACTTTAAATATAATTAATAGTCTTTCGTTAATTAATATTTTCAGAATTGCTAATGAAATTTGTTTATTGAGTAACGTGGTTGCTAATTTAGAGTTTCAAAGTAAAAAAAAAAAAAAAATTAAAAACGTTGACTATTAAGAATGCAAAGTATATATGAGTGACTGTGATTTTTTTTCCCGAGCATTTTATCATTTGGTGCTATTACAATCGCATATCAATATTTGAGAAAAATTAAACATTTTGGGAAAGTAAATTTTTTGTGTTTGACTCGGTATTTTAATTAATAGTAAGCACTAATTAATTAGTATATTTAAGGTTGACCATTTGAATCATTATGTTTGGCACTTGGTCTGCAAAAATCTAATATTTATTAAAAAGTTATTCCGGATAACAATCTTTTTCTTTTGCTTACTGTACAGATTTTTATTCTCTTGCATTTTTAACTGGTTAAATTCTTCTTACTTTAAAAATATAGCAGCGGTTTTTACGTTGTTTTCTTTCTTCTTTTTTGTTTTAGTGAAAAAAATATTTCAGCTAATTCATTTTCAGCTCTGGCAAACTATACCACTCCAATCATGTGAATTTAATTGTTTGATATAAAACCCAATTTTAAGACTATTGCTATTAAAATCATTCAATGTAGAAAATTAACTTTCATTCATTCAGTCACAAAACGTTTTTTAAGTCATTTTTATACAATTTAGAGCATTACTTACTTTAAATATAATTAATAGTCTTTCGTTAATTAATATTTTCAGAATTGCTAATGAAATTTGTTTATTGAGTAACGTGGTTGCTAATTTAGAGTTTCAAAGTAAAAAAAAAAAAAAAATGGAAAACGTTGACTATTAAGAATGCAAAGTATATATGAGTAACTGTGATTTTTTTCCCGAGCATTTTATCATTTGGTGCTATTACAATCGCATATCAATATTTGAGAAAAATTAAACATTTTGGGAAAGTAAATTTTTTGTGTTTGACTCGGTATTTTAATTAATAGTAAGCACTAATTAATTAGTATATTTAAGGTTGACCATTTGAATCATTATGTTTGGCACTTGGTCTGCAAAAATCTAATATTTATTAAAAAGTTATTCCGGATAACAATCTTTTTCTTTTGCTTACTGTACAGATTTTTATTCTCTTGCATTTTTAACTGGTTAAATTCTTCTTACTTTAAAAATATAGCAGCGGTTTTTACGTTGTAGAGCAGGCCTTACTCGACTTCATAGTTAAAACTATAGTTGGAAACACTATAGTTTCACTTTTGTCTTATCTGTTTATTTATTTATTTATTTTCCTATTGAATTATAAACCAAATGAAAACACTATGGACATCTATTATATAAAAATTTAACCTCTGCTTCCTTTTCTACTACTTTTTCATCACGTTTTTTGGACATAGAATGAAACCAATTAAAAGCATCCTTGTTCCATGAATAAAAGTTCTCCCATGCAAAGGAAGTAGCATTTTTCCTTGTTTCAGCCTGGAATGTCTGCATTTCTTTATTCATCTTAATCTAAAGATATGAATTAAAGATATAGATTACCAATCCTAAAAGTCAAGAAAACAATTGTAATTTTTTTATGACACGAAAATTAGAATTTGTTGGATAATTAACTGAAACAGCCAAACATTTATGTATGTGTAGTAAAATAAACAAATAAATAAAATAAAATTAAATAAAATAAAATTAAATGTAATGAATAAATTAAATAAAAAATGAAATTAATAAAATAAAGAATTCAAATAAATTGAATTAAATTAAATAAATAGAATAAAATATATTGAATAAAATTTTTTAAATAAAATAAATTAAATTAAATAAATTAAACTAAGTATATTAATTAAAATAAATAAAAAAACACGTAGGGGAGTGTCGGGTACCCCCACCCAGCGGGAACCCCACCCACTGTCAATTTCATGTGTATAGAATATTTTTTCAAGTCAATGGGCCATCGGACATTAATTGTTATATTAAAAAAAGATTATTTTCTAAGTTTCAAGTATTTATGCAGCTGGTAACATGGTAAACAATAGTTTTGAAAATATGTTGAATACAGTCAATTTTTTTAAATTTCTATTTTTTTAAGTTAAACTATTTTTTTTTTGGTTTATTCTTTTTGCATTATTTAATTAGATGATAAAACAATAGAAATATACAAAAATTAATATAATATTATTACTCAATATTATATAGAAATATAAGCAAGTTTTCATGCATCAAGTTTGTTATAAAAAATAATTATAATTAATTTTTCAAAACTATATTTTCAATTAATATAATGCAGATTAATAGTTAACTAAATATAAAAATACTTAGATTCGTGTTGTTAGTGAAGGTTAAAGGTAACCGGTTAAAGTTGCTGGTTCTGGGAAAAACTTAGTAATCTTCAAAATACAGCAGATGAAAATCCAGTCGTATTTTTAGTTCAAAAATTTCCTAAGCCGCTCTTCCCCTTTGATCTTCAACCATGAGTCAAAAGCAACTACGGGGGCTGGTGAGCAAAGCGGGAGCGGGTAGGGGAAGCAGCATCCTAGCAATATATATAGTATCATACTCCTAGTAAAATCATATTATCAAGTAAGATAATATTAATACTATAGCATAACTTCTAATAGTAAAACTTACAAAGCTTTTATTAAAAACTGGATATTAACCTGCGCTGTAAAAAAAGTTTTGCGAAATTGAGATAAAATGTATCAAAATAGCTCTGAAACAAATAATCATCGAATCTAAAAAACCCATGTATTAAAAATTGAAAATGTTTATACGCATTGTTGAGAAAAAAAATGGAGTGAAAGATGTACGTTTCCTGCCGGCAGGATTCGAAACAAAGGTTTGTAGATGGAAGCTCTAAACAGCATATACAACCCAGTCCAGGGCCAGATAGAAAACTTTATATATTATATATATATATTAGAAGTTTTTAAGATATTGCGAAATAAGCTAAAAGTGCAATTTAAATTACTGATCTCCTGTGTGACTAAGTTGTTGGAATTATATTTTTTAAATTTTTTTCTAGCCTTAGTAACATTGAAATTGGAAATTAATATTTCATTATGCGTTATTCATAAGTCACTATATATAAGGTTTCTTAACTCTTCTTGAACAAGGGAAGTGCATCTTACTACGAACCCCGATGTCAAATCCTGCCAACAGCCAACGAACATCTCTCTCACTCTTTTCTCTCTCCACATATTTTTTGACACAATGCATTTTGCAGAAAAATGAGTTTATGCTGTTTAAATTTCTAGGAATAAGGGTTTCAAATTCACCTGTAATTTGTTCCGGAGTTATTTTGACACATTTTTGCTCAATCTTGAGAAACCCTTCTTTATAGTGTGGGGTTTCAAATTCGACTATTTGCTTCAGTGCTATTTTGACACATTTTTGCTCAATCTTGAGAAACCCTTCTTTACAGTGTGGGGTTTCAAATTCAACTATCATTCGTTCCGGATCCATTTTGACGCATGTTTGCTCAATCTTAAGGAACCCTTCTTTACAGTGTGGGGTTTCAAATTCGACTATTTGCTTCAGTGCTATTTTGACACATTTTTGCTCAATCTTGAGAAACCCTTCTTTATAGTGTGGGGTTTCAGATTCAACTATCATTCGTTCCGGATCTATTTTGACGCATTTTTGCTCAATCTTAAGAAACCCTTCTTTACAGTGTGGGGTTTCAAATTCGACTATTTGCTTCAGTGCTTTTTTGATACATTTTTGTTCAATGTGGAGAAACCCTTCTTTACAGTGTGAACCAAAAGCTTAGTAAATTTTAAATTAAGAGAATAAATTTTTTTGACATGGAAGTGATATCGTACTGCTTGTATGATTTTTATAAGAATATTTTAATTTCTAATAAAGTGTATTGAAAAACCTTACAAAACAAAACAAAACAAAAATACATACGTATTCTCTCTTATTGTAGTCTGTTAAATTGGTTTTGTAGTTCCAAATTGATATAACCTCTTTATTTATCATCTTTTCATATCGTTTTTCGTAGTTTTGGTATAGAAGAAGTGCGGCTTCCATGTCGGTGTTATTTCCAACCTCGTAGTGTACGTTTCCTTCTAGTTCCAAAGCATATAATGCGATGACTGCGATGATATTAAGAATAAATATGGAATATGCCATTATTTTTTTAGGTAACTTTGAAACTTGTGAAAATTACTTCCAATCTAAAAAAAGCATTAAAAACTTTAAACTGATTTTTGTACAACTTTCAAATAAGTTATGGGCGAAACCAAAATATATATTTCGAATACAAATAGTAGTTTTTATGTAAATTTATTTCAGTATTATGTAAAAGTCTTTTTTTATCATTTCTTAATTATTCGTAAAAATTTTTTACTTGGAAAAATACTATAAATAATCGTTTTTAATAAAAATATATTTTGCTATAGTGAGATCAGTCGGGATTGTGAACAATTGTTTTATCATAGTAAATAGTTCATATTATGATTCCTCTCGTCTATTTATAAATTTATGCGCATAATTATTTGAAGAAGAGTCATCCCTGATATACTTTCAGAACCTTTAAGGACATAAACTTTGTTTGGACTACAATAGTTCATTCAAAATAATTTATCCAATAGTGGTGGATTTAGACATTGTTTGACCATAGCCATTTCTATTTGTAAAGTCTATCTTTTAAGAAATTCGTTTGAAGAGTGAATCCCATTAAATTCTTTCAGAAGCGTTTAAGGCTCGAAAATAGGACTCGAAATATAAATAAAGTTCGAAAGTATGAATATATGATAGAATGGAGAATCTGGACTGCTTTTATTTCATTCGATTTTGGAAGAAATTGATTCAGATTTCGGAGTCAATATTTTTCGGTCTCAATTTTTTTTTACTTGTTTGTTTAAAAAAATGTTTTTTTTGCATTAAGGTTTGGTCTCTCTCTGAAGCTATATGAGTTGCTCCGATTTACCCTGTTTAATATCGAATTTATGGTTTTACAACAAAAAAATAGAAGTTTCAAGATCGCCCGGCTTATATTATGCAGCATTGTACAGGTTTATACTTAGCCCAAATACATACGTATTTAGTTCATAATTAAAATAAATTTTTGTTTTTCATAGAAATTTTGAAAAAATTTCTTACGTTTTTATTGCAAAGGGTTACAATATTCCTTTAAAAAAAGGCAGCTCATACAACTACATAAACTTAATTTCTGACATTATTATTCTCTTAGTTAACTGAAGGAAAAATGGGAGCATTATATGCTTTACTTAGATAACAGGTTTCTTACTTTTAATTCAAAGTAACGTAAAGCAATTTCCTTTTAGAACATTCATATTTAGCTATTTACTTAAAGTGGATCGAATTTTTTTCTTTAGTTTGAAAACGCTTTGGTGAGAAAAAGTTGCCTATTGTAATTGGAATAAAAATAACATAAGACTTTTAAAATAGGTTAATATCACACATCTTACTTACAATTCATAAAAACTTGGAAAAAAACTACCTTTTTCTAAAAAATTAAAGTCTCCTAAAACTATTCAAATAAACATGGTTTTGTGTTTTATGATTGTCTTATGGTGTAAAAATCTTAAATAAAATAAATACTGCTCAATAATTTAATTTTTTATGCTCGTTTATAAGTTAAAAATTTACCAATTAAAGAGTTTTACCAATTTTTTTTCTAAGTTCTATCTTTACTCATTATGTTAAATGGAAACGATCCACAATTCGCTTCATGGAGATGGGTGCTCGTCGAATACCACTTACACCTTACACAAACAGCTATTCAGTTTTTTGTGTTGTATTATATTTATCGTTATTTAAAAGAATTTTTGAATGGAGTAGGATTTTTTGGCTTCCTTATTGTTAAAATTTCTTCTTTACATTTACTACACATTAAAGATTGATTTTTTGGAGAAATGAGTCAAAATTTATCTTGATTTTAGTGTTACGCGAATATATCTATCACTAGCGTCATGTTCTCATCTTTTATTCAATGGCTCTGTTAAAATTTTGACACACCTTAGTGTTTCAAGTTTGACAAAACTTTGGTATTTCTTTAAAGAGCGTCGTGTTAGAATTGATAGTAGTGAATATAATAGCGTTGAAATTGATCATCGAAGTGTTTTAATGTAATCTTCACTTAAATCTAGCAACATTGGGGGACGTCATACTATACTAAGAATGATTTCAAAGTTTTCCGAAGTTTGAAACGTAATCTTCGTTACTGCGACTTTTGTTCTTTGCGAAACGAACTCCTGTCAACAAAGAATGACGTTGGACATTTTAAATTCAATTTCCTTGGGACAGATGACTTGGTAAATTCTAACTCTGTCCCATTCCAGATGTCCCACTGCTGTCAAACAAGGTCTAAGGTTGCATATAAAAAGGATCTTGAAAGCAAGACAAACCATCCCAAAGAAAAATGCTTGCAAATTTTGTACAACAGAAATATAAACTTTCGAACCGGATTACATTGAAATCCTTAATTGGAATTCTTGTGTAATATCCTCTCACAATGCTGCATGACTTATGTGAAGATCATATTAAATTACTCATCAATTTTGACACTACGTGTACTAAAGACGCATTTCCTGTCACTCTCAAGCTGTGTCAAACTTGTGGCAAGTTTTTCGTCTGTGAACATAGAACTAGCGATATATATATACACAACACTGGAATCTAGATCAGTTTTTTTCTTTATTCTACCAAAAAACTAGCCTTTAAATAAGTAGAATATAGTAAAAGTGAACCTTAGCAATTCAGTAATTCAAAAAATTCTTTATAAATAATATAATGTAAATATTAAGTGGTAAAATTGGATGGTTGGTAGTTTAGGGTGAGGGTTCAATCACTTATATATGGTGAATTCTGGATTGCTCTGTCTTGATCTTCTCTATCTGATCGTTCTAGCAAGACGAGCATCGAGTTGCACAGTGTCAGTTACTATATATATATATATATATATATATATATATATATATATATATATATATATATATATATATATATATATATATATATATATATATATATATATATATATATATATATATATATATATATATATATATATATATATATATATATATATATATATATATATATATATATATATATATATATATATATATATATATATATATATATATATATATATATATATATATATATATATATATATATTGACGTGTCAGCGTGGCCGAGAGGTCGGAGTCGTCGTCCTGGAAGGACGGAGATTCAGTGTTCTCAGAACTCTAGGGAAATATAAAACTCCTAAATAAGATTTTATTTATTATTTATGTTTCTTCTAGAAGTTTCTAGAATGTTCTAATATATCATTTCCTGTTCCTATCATTTCCTGTTATTATTCCTATAAACGACTGGGTGTTTCAAGCCGAAGGCCCAGTTACTTTCTTCACTGTACTTTGTAGCTGTTGAATAAAGCTCTCCGACTTTCTAGACTAAGTCCTATTTATTCTACGTGACATTTGGTGGAGGCGCCGGGTACTCAAAGCAGATCTGGCCGGTGATTTAAGAAGGAGTCGCCGTTTAAGAGGTTTGGAGCCCGAATATCCAAAAATGGCCGAAACACCTGTCACTACTCCGATTATCCAGCACATTCGTAATCCATCTTCTTTCTCTGGAGAATCTAACCACGATCCTGGAGCTTGGTTAAAAGAATATGATCGTGTCGCCAAATATAACAATTGGGACGACGGAACATGCCTTGCAAATGCCTACTTTTTTTGACTGGAACAGCAAAACAGTGGTTTGAAAATAAGGAAAGCAGTTTAACATCATGGGAAGTATTTCAAACTAGCTTGAAAGGTACATTCTCTGACAGTCTGCAATCAGTACATCGTGCAGAAGAAGAATTGAAAACCAGCGCTCAACTACCAGGAGAAACAAGTCTTTTATACATACAAGCAGTACTGGGATTATGCCATCGTATCAACCCTAGCATGAGTGAGGCAGACATGGTTTCCCATCTTATGAAGGGCATCGCGGAAAATATTTATCAAGTTCTACTGACAAAAGGAGTAACAACGACTACAGCTTTCATCGAATGCTGCCAACATGTCGACTCGTGGCAGCAACGACACATTAATCGAAGGAAGTTTGAAAGATTACCAAATGCCGTTCCCGTTGCATCTCTCGACGAAAATTTTGACCTATTGTCAATGATACGCCAAGTGGTTCAAGAAGAAATCACCCGACTATTTCCTGTTACTGTTCCAACTCCTGAACCAACAATTGACAGTTTAGATGAAGTTATACGACATGAAGTTGTGAAGACCTTAGCACCCATGACCGAAACAAACTTCAACAGAAACAAAGATTTCGATAGTTTTAGACCAACGATACCTGTTTCATACTCAGAAGCACTACGCCGTCAACCATCTAGAACTCGAGTTGCTCCTTCTCGGCAACCTTATGAGCCACGTCGTCCTCAATTACCCCGTCGCAAAACCGATATCTGGAGAACAGAGGATAACAGGCCAGTGTGTTATCAATGTGGACGTCCAGGTCATGTGTACCGACACAGTCGTGAAAGGCAGACATTTCAAGACTATAACCCACGACAAAGAGAAGCGATCATTTCAGACGAAGATGTTGGTCCCAGTAGTCAACTTAGGAGTTCGTCGCCACAATTTGAAGAACGAAGACGATCACCATCCCCATACAGGCGTAGAAATAGATCACCCTCTCCATACAGACGTTCCAGTCGCTCACCATCTAGGCGTTCAATGGAAAACTAGAAGAAGCGCCCTTCTTCGGAGGTAAGGTCGCTAAGGGAGAAAAACCTCCATCAGTGGCTCAAATGAAAGACAATAAACTCGAAATAATTATGGAAAATAAACCAGTGACAGCTCTTATTGATTCTGGCGCATCTTTTTCTGTCATTTCTGAAGAATTTCGAAAAACTGTATTAAGAAAAACTATGCTGACCGATAAGTCTAGTTTATTCATAAAAGTAGCCGATGGAAAATACGTTAACCCAATTGGACGTTGTACCATAAGATTGACAGTCAGCAACCGAACGCAGCCGCATGAGTTCATTGTCCTGGGAAAATGTAGCCATGATGTAATTTTGGGTTGGGACTTCTTACACGCCTCACAGGCTATAATTGACTGTGGCCGCAAAGAACTGGTGCTGGAAGATACTTGGGACGAAATAGCACATAAGGAACTCCAACAAAGCCGACTTTGTGTTGTAGGGGATTGTGATATTCCTCATATGACCATAAAAAGAATTTAAGTGGAAACAACAATTGGGTGCTAGGATAGCAAAGGTTTACTGGTTCAATGCGGTAGATTTCTAACACTGCAACGAAATATAGTGTTCCCATCGTCTATTACACAGAACGATAAAGATGGACTCCATGTATGGGTTTCTAATTTCTCTAATCACTCTACTTGTCTTCCCAAGGATATATGCATTGGACATGCGGAAGAAATTTAAGAACACAATCTCTGCAGTTTCGACTCCAAAAATGCAGCTGAATCCATAGACAAAGGAATGCGACCTGAAGTAAATTTCGATAGTATGCTCGCCCCAGGCCTATCAACTGAACAGAGAACTAGCTTGAATAACATTTTAAGGGAATTCACCAACGTTTTTCTTCCGAAGAAAAATCGATCCGAAAAGTCGTGAAACATCACATAAATACAGGAGGTCATCAGCCTATGAGCCAAAGACCATATAGAGTTTCTGTTACTGAGCGGCGCATTATACAAGACGAGGTAGACAAAATGCTTACTCGAGACATCAATCAGGAATCTGAAAGTCCATGGTCTTCTCCTGTGGTTCATGTCAAGAAAAAAGATGGAAGTTGGCGTTTCTGTATTGACTACCGGCGGTTAAATAAAGTGACCAAAAAGAATGTGTACCCGTTACCCAGGGTAGACGATATTCTGGATTACTTAAAGAACGCAGATTACTTCTCTTCAATGAATTTATTTTCTGGATATTGGCAAGTCGAAGTCGATGAAGCTGATCGTGAAAAAACTGCTTTTGTAACCCCTGATGGCTTATATGAATTTAAGGTTATGCCGTTTGGACTTTGTAATGCTCCCGCCACCTTTGAAAGAATGATGGATAATTTACTACGGCATTTGAAATGGAAAATTTGCTTGTGTTATCTTGACGACATTGTAGTTTTCTCAGATACTTTTCCCGAACACTTGCGACGTCTAAGGATTGTTTTAAATTGTCTTGATACAGCAGGATTACAACTCAATGCGAAGAAATGCCTCTTTGGCTCAAGGAAACTCAAGGTACTCGGTCATGTCGTTAGTACAGAAGGAGTAGAGCCAGATCCAGATAAAGTCATGGCTATCGCTAAGTATCCTGTACCCACTTCAATTACAGACATCAAAAGTTTCCTCGGACTTTGTTCATACTATCGTAGGTTTATAAAAGAATTTTGTTCCAAAGCGTATCCACTGCAGAAACTGTTAAAAAACGATGAGAAGTTCATGTGGTCAGAAGAACAACGCTACTCGTTTGAAGTTTTGAAGACCGCTCTAACCACCGAGCCTGTATTGGGTATATTCGATCATGATGCCCCCACAGAGTTACACACTGATTCCAGTGGCTATGGCATTGGTTCAGTGTTAGTTCAAACTCAGAAAGGAAAAGAGACTGTAATTGCCTACGCCTCTCGAGTACTGACCAAGGCTGAATCAAATTACTCGACAACGGAACGCGAATGTCTTGCTGCTATCTGGTCCATCAATAAATTCCGCCCTTATCTGTTTGGAAGACCGTTCACCATTATAACAGATCATCATTCTTTGTGCTGGCTTGCAGGATTGAAAGATCCCTCGGGTAGGTTAGCTCGGTGGGCTCTTAGACTACAAGAATTTGATGTAACTATTGTTTATAAGTCCGGCCGTAGACATAAAGATGCTGATTGCCTATCACGACATCCACTACCAACCACTGAAAATAACCCAGAAAAAAGTATAACTACCATCACAAATCTCGCGGAAGAACAGGACAAAGACCAGGAGATAACAACTTTGAAGACGAATATAGGTGAGCAAAGTAATGATTCAAATTATAAAATTATGGATAGTATACTCTGTAAGCGGAATTATGAATCGGTTGGAAGACAGTGGCTACCGATTATTCCTTTTAAGTTACGCCAGGAAATTCTTCATCACTTTCACGACGCGCCAACAGCAGGTCATTTGGGATTTTCCAAAACATTGGATAGGATAAGAAAACGCTTTTATTGGCCTAGACTGTACCGAAGTGTTAAGCGGTACGTTTCTCATTGTAAGGAATGTCAACGGCGCAAACGTCTGCCGCAAAAGCCGCCTGGAAGCTTGATGCCAATCCCACCTGCGGAAGCACCTTTTCATAGAATAGGTATTGATTTGTTAGGGCGCTTCCCTAAGTCACTTCTAGGAAATGAATGGATTGTAGTGTGTACAGACTATTTGACTAGATTTGCCACTACGAAAGCTCTACCCAACGCCGAAGCCCCCGAGATAGCAAAATTCCTGCTCGAAGACATTCTGCTAAAACATGGTTCTCCAAGAGTTCTCATATCTCGGATCGTGGATCTGTGTTTCTATCGAGGGTTGTATCGGAGCTATTGAAACTCTGTGACGTGGATCATCGCACTACAACAGCCTACCATCCTCAGACTAATGGCCTCACTGAAAAATTTAACAATACGTTAGCTGATATGCTGTCTATGTACGTTGACGTTGAACAGAAAGATTGGGATGCTTTTTTGCTCTTTGTCACCTTCGCTTACAATACCGCTAAGCAAGAAACTACTTGTTTCACACCATTTTATCTTCTTCACGGTTATGAAGCTGAAACAACTTTGGACACTATGTTTCCTAACCAACCTGGATTTGAAACTAATTATGCTGCGCATCTGGTCTGCAAAGCAGAAGAAGCTAGGCAACTTGCTCGCCTTCGTACCATTGATGCGCAAGCAAAAGACAAGAAGCGATACGATGCAAAGCACCGACCAATGTCTTATGAACCAGGTGAACTTATTTGGATTTTTAAAACAGTTCGAAAAGTTGGGTTGTCCGAGAAGCTATTAAAGAAGTATTTTGGACCTTACAGAAGAAAGCGAAAGTTATCCGATGTTACTTACGAGGTCGAAGACGTTGCTCCATCTACAAGACGCAAAACTACAGACACCGTCAACGTGGTGCGTATGAAACCTTACCATGACCCATCGTTTCAATTAGAACCACGTGAAACCGAAAATGCAGAAAAACAGAGAAGTTACAAAACGGAGAAACAATCTAAGAACGGGAGTGAATTGGAGTATCTAGGACCAACCACCCGATCACGTGCCAGAACAGTCAAAAAGTGAAACAGCGAGGACGCTGTTTTTTTTCTAAGGAGGATGTTATGACGTGTCAGCGTGGCCGAGAGGTCGGAGTCGTCGTCCTGGAAGGACGGAGATTCAGTGTTCGATCCTCAGAACTCTAGGGAAATATAAAACTCCTAAATAAGATTTTATTTATTATTTATGTTTCTTCTAGAAGTTTCTAGAATATTCTAATATATCATTTCCTGTTCCTATCATTTCCTGTTATTATTGCTATAAACGACTGGGTGTTTCAAGCCGAAGGCCCAGTTACTTTCTTCACTGTACTTTGTAGCTGTTGAATAAAGCTCTCCGACTTTCTAGACTAAGTCCTATTTATTCTACGTGACTATATATATATATATATATATATATATATATTTATGGGTGATTCTCACGAAATATGACAGAATATTCTAGAATATTCTAATATATCACTTCCTGTTATTATTGCTATAAACGACTGGGTGTTTCAAGCCGAAGGCCCAGTTACTTTCTTCACTGTACTTTGTAGCTGTTGAATAAAGCTCTCCGACTTTCTAGACTAAGTCCTATTTATTCTACGTGACAATATATATATATATATATATATATATATATATATATATATATATATATATATATATATATATATATATATATATATATATATATATGGGTGATTCTCACGAAATATGACAATTCGGACCAAAAAATTTCTTCAAATTAAAAGTCGTCAAAATAATCTAAAATTTTTTTTGTATACTTCTTTAGTTACACTTATTAATATCTTACAGACAGCAGTGTAGTTTATTGACATTTGCTCGGGGGAAAAAAATAAAATAGAAATTCACCAAATCTTAAATGCCAGGAAGATGACATATTAGCTTAGAAGTTTAAAAAACAGTCATTTTAAGTTAATAGTAAGTAACTCAACTTAAGCCTTTATGTTAGGTGTTTATGGGATGGAATTACTTAAATTAATTCTTTTTATCCACTGTAGAAGGAATCAAAAAATTTTTTGTTGCTGATATGTACAGAAAAAAATTGTGTATAATAATCAATCATTAAATAAATAAATAACTTTAATTATATCCAAGCATATTACAATCATACATAAACTTGGTATTAGATTAATATTTGCTTTCCCTCCTTACAGTATTAGCAGTTAAAACAATTTCTGGTAAAACTTCAACGTCCTGGCATTCATAAGCCAGGAAAATGACAGCCAGGATAATGACAAATTCGCCATTTTATAGCATATAACTTTGCTTTAATTAAATATTTTGGCCTAAGACGTTTATATTCTGAAAAAAACAACAGGATTTCTTAAAATAACTCAGATAAATCTATGTAGTTCATGTTATTAATGGTTTCAAGAAGCCAGGAAAATGACAACACAAAAACCTTCTCACCTTAAAAAAAATTTTGAAATAGATTTTTAACCAGAAAATTGGTTTTTTATTCATGCAACAAGACATGTTCATATAGGAGGGTATCTAATCAATCTATTAACTTAAGATATTGATTGCTGGCTCTATCTATTTTGGTTCTAAACCACCAAATAAAAGTAGCCAGGAA
Organism: Parasteatoda lunata; assembly: GCA_949128135.1. Lineage (NCBI taxonomy): Eukaryota > Metazoa > Arthropoda > Arachnida > Araneae > Theridiidae > Parasteatoda > Parasteatoda lunata. Next base: position 87,931,815 of record OX421974.1, on the reverse strand, counting down.
AAGGACAGATTTTCTCGGGACAAACAAATTATTGACAGAAAAAATTCATTTAAACGAAGTTTTTGTAAATGATACCCTCTGCGTGTATTCTAGGAATGCTAACACCGGTTGAGATAAAAAAAATTAGATATTGAAAAATTTATAGAAGCTAGTTATTATTGGAGTTTTGAAGCTAGTTATTATTGGAAACATTGTTTGGGAAATGCCAGGAAAATGACATTTTGAAGTTCAATTAAATCTTTTAACTATACAAAACAGTCAATGCTAGCGCAAAGTTATTTCATAATGCTAACAGCAATGCTATTTATTAATATTTTTTTAAAAAAAGTTCTTTTAGTATTATTAGTATTTAGTTATATCTTGGAGCAAAGGACAGTGAATTGTCATATTTCGAGAGAATCACCCATATGTATATATATATAATCACCCATATATATATATATATATATATATATGAAGATAAAAATATTAGATTTAAACATTTTGAGATAAGAAATGATTTTAACTTTTAAATAAAAAAATGCATTGATTTTAACTCTGACTTAGCCAATAAGGTTTTTTCTATTATTATTACCAATCAAATTCATAGGTTCATTACCGATAATTCATTTTTTTAAGGTAGGAACTAACCATGATAAACTGTTCCTAAAGCTACTGGACGGAGTAGTTTGGTCGTATGACCTTTTATACTGGATTAGTTAAATATTTTTTAAGTAACTTCTGAATAATTTGTAGCCTCTTAAAATAAATTGAATTATTTCACTTGTCCAGTATAATAAACAGTCTAATATTTTATTTATTTATTTACTTATTTTTTATTATTATTATTTTTATTACTATTATTTTTGTAAAAATGGAATGGGCCCTGGTTCATAAAGAACCACCCCAAATGAATGTAGGTGATACATGTAGTTTTTAAAATTATGTAAGGATGTATGAATGAATGATAAAGTCTATAAACGACTTTCTGATGATGATGGAATGGAAATGAATGATTTTTTTCCTTTTTTTCTGGTAATTAATATAATACGTTAAGCAATATATTTTTTTATTGTAATAAATTTAATAACATTTTCTTCTTATTTTGGGTTTTTTTAAATTAATTTCCGAATAATAAACTTTTCACTAATTTTTCTCATAGATGACAACACTAATATATTACTTGCTTAAAAATTTTTTCTTTCATTAAACATATTTTTTAATTTTTTTATTCGATTCAAGCTATAAGCACAATTTCAAATATTTTACCTCTTCACGAATTTTGATCGTGAACTGTTTAATTATTTTTCTTTTAAACCTAAACCGCATTTTGCTACACTACGGTAAGTTTGGTTACTACTTTCTTTTATTTCATGCTATTTTTAATTTTTTTTTTTTTTTTTGCGATATCGACACATATAAAGAATAATTTTTATCTTAGGATAGTTTTGATTTATTCTGAATTATCGCATTAATTTATTCCAATAGATGTGTCTTGATAACGACAACTGGTTTTTTCCAATTTTTAGTTTTCTCATTATATTATTTAATTAATTTTATTATTTGTGTTTATATATATATATATATATATATATATATATATCCTAAAAATGTTATGGAACAACTTGAATGTTGCGATGAGGAAGTGTACATTTCTAGTACCTCCAGCATTGTCACAGAAATTAAAGAAAATAATGAATACTTATTAAAAGGAAATGAATTTTAAGCATTTCTATGTATGAAGTGAAAAAACCAGTAAAAATTCTGAATTATTTCTTTTTCTACAGAAAATGTGGAATTGTAGATAAGAAAATTCCTGAACTCTACTTAAAATCTAATTGTACTCAATCAAAAATCAAAATTTTTTTTTTTTAAAAATGTAAAAATAAAACCAATTTTTAACAAAGAAGTTTTTTTCCCTTTAATGTTTATTATCCATTTAATTCGTTGATAATTTTTTAAGCAAAATATGTGAAACGGCAATACCTATTTTCAATATTAAAACTATGATATGCAGCTATCATTTCAGATTCAGCAAACTTAAATTTTAAAAAAGGAGCAAATATTTCATGTTTAATTTAATTTTAAGCGCGTTGCGTGAACGGAAGACAATTACTGATTTAAAAATTTTATGCCATCTATATTATTATTGCAATGGGTAATTTTTTTTCGTACTGAAGCGTTCTGCATCTTTATTTTGAAATATACATAGCTTGAATATTTTTTTAAGAAACAAAATCGAACCAACTTACTTGTTTTTTTCTACTGAAATTAGTTACATATTTTAAACTGAATAAAAATCCGTACTGAAGTCATTGAAGTGCGAATAGTTGCTTAAATAAATTTATTGTAGTTCTATTTCTCTAGTTTTTTTTAATGAGAGCACATGAAAAACAAATGATTTTCTAATTAAAATGCATCCTGCTATGATTTAGAACTTGATCTAACTAACGGAAGAGGAAATCATTAACAAGGGAAAAAACATACATCGTCTAAATGTAAAGTCTTCAATTATTCTATAATAAGTTAGTACGCATAAATTATAATTTGAAAATCAAAAACTATCTAAGATGTTTATATAAATGTTTATTAATTTTTTTACTGGGTATAACATTTGTGAAAAAAATTAAGTTAATTATTAAAACACAAATTAAAAATCATGTTACTCCTAGTGTCTTTTTCCAACAATGAAATTTAAAATAACTTATGTCAATAACAACAACTATTATAAAATGATGTTTAATTTCTATTTCTCAAGCGGACATAGTTCAGAGCTCGTTTCACCACTAGATTTTACTCAGTCCTTTTGTTCAAATTATTAGACATAAACTTCATTCGGCTCATTGCAAAAAACGTTTCGTTTATTTAGACTAATCACAGAGGAATTGAAATAAGTAAAACCAACAGAGAATTGGATAAATAATGTAATTTATACTTCAGATAAGTGGACTCATTGCAAAACGTCTAAAAACTGTCAAGCTATCTAGAAAACACTGGGTACTTTTCTAATTATATATATATATATATATATATATATATATATATATATCAAGTCGCAATTTTTCCCCATATCTCGCACTGATTTCTAGTGCTAACTCTGCTATTTATCTCCTTGTGAATTGACAAAAGGCTCATTTTATAGAGATTATCCATTTTACCGCAACTAGACACCACTTCCATATTTTATTACAATATCTGCTTTCGTTCAAAAAATATGAGAGATGTTCAAGATTTTAGTAGGTTTAATGTATGTACAAAATTTAAGTAGCTTTAGCGAAATTTTGCTGATTTTGTTAAAATTTACTGTTTAAAAATCTGCTAAGGGAAATAGTAGCACAAAAGAGCAACAAAAATGTTTTTCGTTTTCGAAAAGGGTGTAAAAGTATATCTTACGCAACTGAAATAAAAATTAAAATTGCTTTGCAATCTTTTAAATCAGAATTTCTTTGAGGAATAAGTTAAAAATAATTTTTTTGTCGATAAATGGTCAATAGTTAATAAAAATTACGTTTATGCATGCAAAATTGACATTGCAATTTCTTATTAATTCAGATAGTAAAACAAATTCAACAGGAAAACAATTGTTTCCCTAAGCATGATTAATACTTATTTTTGAATACAATTTATGTATTAATTCTTCGAATTATTTTCTTTTTTTTAAAAAAAAAAAAGAAATTTGAGTCATGAAGTACGGATGTAAGTATTTATTTAGGAATAAGATTAACATTAAAATGAAAGAAGTACTTAAAAAAAACATTATTACGAAATATTTTATTTTTCTAAAGAAGCCTTAGTATTATATATAAAACCATTAAATAACTAAACATGTAATTTTTATCTGGTAATAGTAAATGTTTATTTAAGACAGTTTATTAAGAGGTTTTTAAATAATATTTAAAAAAAACATATAAGGTATTAAACATCTATGATATTTCAAAAAAAAAAATTAATCAGGGGAAATGATTCATTTTTCAACTCATGATTTTTTTTTCAACTACAGACTTTTCCACAATCATGGAAATTATTAGATTTATTTGTGTAACAGCATTAGTTTTCTTGATTTGTTTAATCACAGTAAGTATATATTTGTTATACTATTATTATATAAAAATAGTTCATCATGAAGGTGTGAAATGCGTTATAAAAATAATTTTTAATGAAGGTTCGAAAATAATTCTTAACACAAGAAAGAATTTCCTTGCGTTCCACAATAATCTGGAAAAATACATCGAAATATTTTTTTTCATTATTTGTTTTTATTGAGTAATTATTTTATTATTTGTTTAATAAAATGAGTAAAATAATAAAAATGAAAACAAGTGTTTTCGGTAAAATAGAAGTGTAGCAATAAAATTGCTTACAATGTAGACAATGTCTGGCATTTTCAAACTAAGTATGCGAATTATTATATACTGTACTTAGACATTATACCTAAAATGCCTAGGCATCGCTTAGAAAAACGAGAGCTTTAGAGGCTGATTATGATTTAGTCTGTTTACTGAATTTCTCTCACCACAGAATCTTAAGTTATCTGTTGCTACGTAAACAAGATTGATCACGTTTTAGAGAGGGAACTTTTGATACTTCCTTCCCTCACCCCTGTCAAAATTTGTCCGAAATGTTTATATCTTTACTTGAAATTGTTAAACTTCGTATCCATAATCAAATCCAGTGCTCCAGACGATTGGCAAGGGGAGTTATTTAGACTGATTATAATTTAGTTAGATATATGTAAATCATGGAGAGAAAAAAAAGAGCATTATTATTATTCGTTTTCTTTTTTTAAATATATATTATTGAGTTGTTGACCAAATAAAAATAACATTTCTTCATTCAATAAATATTTTTTTTAAAATTTCTTTTTACCTTTACTGACTTATTAATAGTAATATCCAATTAGGTAAAACCTCATCTGTGTAGTGTATTCCAGAAAATTGCGTTTTAGTTTAAAAAATATGAGCATAGAGAACTACCCATACTTCTTCTAACTGTATTATTGATTAATTCAATTAAGTTATGAGTAATAACAGACAGTGATTATTAAATAACTATATCTTTAAAGAAAGCAGAGTCAAACGTCAACATACTTGTTGCACCAAGAAATTAATTTAAATACTACAAACCATAGTTATATTAATTTAAAGTATTAAATGATCCTATTTGTTACTTTCCACTGTATACAATGTATAGACAATGTGAAAATGCTTAACCATTTTCAATTTCATTGAAAGATTTTCGCCCATTTTAGAAAATACCGGAATTCCCACTTCTTCAGTCCCATAAACAATAAGCTTGATATATTTCATTACCAAAGACTGTTCCCTACTTTGATCCAGAATTTTCAATTTTCAGACACACACAATTAATTTGATTCACAATTCTTTTAAAAATCATTTAGGGCTAGTTGTAGTGTTAATATTTAGATGCTATATGAAACATACATATTTCTCCTGTCTTTATTGTTAGCCAGTGTTTCGTTTACAAAATATCAGTCATATTTCTTTGCCTGTGTTTAAGTTGGGGCCCTTTCTCTTGTTTGATTTACATACCTTTTGTACCAATAAACATTTTTGATGTTGATTTTACTTAAATTGGTTTCACTAAATAGAAAGAAAAAAAAAAAAAAAAAAGAAAGCAGAAAACTCTATTAAATATTAAGTTCCTGTACAAATGCTTATAAACAAGTCTACCACCTGTATAGTGAGCAAAGAGAAAAAAAAGAATACAATGAATTTAATTTGGATTTAAAATAGGATTTTTTAGTCATTAAGACCATATAGATGAAATATAAATTGAACATGCACAGCACGATAATTTTTGTATTCAGAATGAAATCACGTGACTGAAGCATGAATCAAGAAGAAAAAAAATTCTAACTTTCGTTCCTTCTTGCTATTTTAATGGAAGAAAATCGAGGAGAGAATTTAAAAATATGGTGGTTTGGTTTGGTGCTGTCTTTGGTTTAGATAAGAATGTTTCAAATGAGGACCTAGTACATTTCCTAGATATGTTAATTTATCACTTTTTGAAATTGCAATTGCTTTATTTATTATAAAACGCCATCTTTAAATATATGACTTAAAATTTGATTTTTCAGAAACTATTCGTTAGATATCGCTCAAAAGTTGTTTTTTGACCTTAAAAATTACATTCCTTTAAATAATGTTGAAATTTGAATATCTTATTATTCCAATTTATACTTTTCAAACATCAATAAATAAAATAATAATAAATAATTATTAAAAATTATTTTTTCCGTGGAAATTTGGATAAACTCATTTTACATATCTACTCAAAATGTTTCGATTCATTTAAAAAATTCTCGAGATATGATGAAATACGCAAAATAGTATATCAACATTCAGGGGACAAAACTTTGGAGCGCTCTCCAGACCAAACTATTTGGACTATATTTCTCTGATTGCGAATATCCTAAATGTTTCGAGAGTTCGAAACCTGCATCAGTCGAAATAAAAGTATGTTTATTTAGAGAAAGTACGTTTTTGTGTCTTGATTTTCAACTTAAAATATTATCTACAGAAATTAATCAGCATTTTCAAGGTTAGGCTACAGAACCATTAAAATTACGTCTTAGTATTCGAAATTTGATCAGAAGTGTTCCCTTTTTTTCTCACTGTATCTTATTCTGAATGTACTTTTTTCTAGATATTTCAATGTATTATCATTTATTTATTAAGTAGTGTGGGATCGGTAGAGTATCGTCTGCCACGATTAGGACCGGTGTTGATTCCCGTGCTAAAATCTGGGGGTGGGGGAGGGAAATCCGAATGAGGCCTATATATATATATATATATATATATATATATATATATATATATATATATATATATATATATATATATATATTAATATGAAAAGGAAACTCAATTATCCGAGAAATTATATATAATTGAAAGTCAATGCTCCATTTAATAAAATATTTTCATTACCAAAGTAAAAAAAAAAAAAAACACCATAAAAAATAGCATTTTAGTAATCGAGTCTCTAATATATTTTTATTAAATTAATTATGAATATATTTTAATTTGATGTCTAATTAATGTACACTCAAACAATCTGTGAAGAGCCACACTGACCCTCCTTCAGGTCTAGGTATAACAATGTTTAGCCTTTGTAGTGTTAAAAGCTTGGATTTCATAAATTTTTTCTAAAATTTTAAAGCTGGGAAGTACTTAATAGAGTTTTGTTTACTTTATCTCTGTAAAATTCTTGAACATGCATAAGTGTTAATATTGTTCTGAATTTTTACAGAAATGTACCAGTTTCGAATTTTCTATAATTTTATATGAGACTACTGATATACGATTATCCTTCATGTATTTATAGTGTTTAAAGCGGATGTCACTTTTTCAGAAACTATTTTCTTCCTTTTCTTATAACGTTTTGTTGCTTAAAACTTACCTCTGAAAATATTGATTGTATTAAATTTAGTTAGTTTTGTGATCAAAACTTGTACCCTAAATTACATTTATGTTATTACTAAAGGAAAAGGATAATGATCCGCGCTCAAACTGAGGGACTCTTTCCACGATTTCGATAATTTATTTTGCATAGTCCCTACCGATGTGGCCACGCATTTTAATTAATTGGAACGATTGCATGTGTCTGAAGGTGTCACTTCGAAAGATGATGTCCATAAAATTGAGTAGAATCAGAGTGAGTTTAAAGTAAACAAAGTCCGTGTTGTAACTCAGAGAGATCACAAACACGTATAACGTTGACGTTATAACTTCGAAACGACACGTTTTAATGTATAAGACGACACCAGAAAGAAAATTCTAATGGGTAATGATTTTTATGTTTCTTATAACAATAGTGCGGTTAAAATTGAATTATTCTCATTTCTCAACAAAACCATTAAATTTCAAAATTAACGTAACATTCATCAATCATAATAAAAATGGTATTATACTGAATGATTTGTTTAGCAACGTACTGTTTTTCTAAATGTTAATTAAATAAATGAAAATAAGTATAAAATTAAGCTTAGAACCTTCTAGAAAAAAAATTAATATATGTTAAATATAATCATAGTATTTCCCCAAAATCTAAAAATCCAAGAGATCTAAATTTTAAAATATTTCAGGAGATTGACTTTGTTAAAAAATATAATGATTTCTCCGCAGACAATGAAATGGTTCTTTGTGTTTTGCTATTTACTTGTGAAAGTTCAAGAAACTTATATATCATTAAGAACTTAAATGAAGTGTTTTAAGATCAATAAAAATAATAAGCTATAAATGAAGCTGTTATTATTACATTAATAATAAGATTAGAAGTATTTTGACTTTTATTTTTTAAAGGTGTCTAGAGAAGAAGATTTCCATCAAAGAGATGGGGGCTCTAAAATACCACGTATACCAGGGAAATACTTCTTTTACGTTAACTGCACATCATGTGATGTGAAAGGAGGATTGGTTCTTAATCACAAAAGCAACGCCAATGACTACGATTTTGGTAGTTTGGAAGATAGTGGAGATCACAATGTAGACGGTGCTGAAGATAACGCAAATGTGACACCAAGACAACAAAATGCGATGTCACCCTTTGAGACAACGCGATTGGTGAAAAAGAATATGAGAGCCAGGAGAAAAGGAAATCGTCTCAGGAAAATAAAACAGTCAGAAGACAAAAAAATTCCGACACTTAATTTGACAGTGGATTAGATATTTCAAAAAAGAAAAATGTTTATCACAAATATTTTCTAGTCGGTGGAAAGAAATAGCTTAAAATGAATAAAAGTTGTTTTAATTTGAGTAATTAGTTGTTTGAGTAATTTGAGTTCAGTGATTAGTCCAGTGATTGAGTTCATTGGATAATTAGCTTTTTATACAAAATCAAAACGAAAATAAAATATAAACGATTTAGTATTTGAAATTATAGCTTAACACCGTATATATTTGCAATTATTACATTAATTATTTTATTCCATTTTTATTAAATATTGCACTTGCTATCTAGTCAAAATTCAACAGAAATATAATTTTAACATCTGAAATATCTCATTGACTAAACACTTGTGAGTTCAAAGTCTAATGTAGATATATCTCATATGAGCAAAATATAGTGTAGGTAACATGTAAAATGATTACAACATTGCATATTATTTATTATCTTTAGAAATTTATAATACTGCATAAGTGAGAGAGACAGTTCCTGGTAACACTTTCCTAAATAAAAATTATCTACCTGAAAGTTAGGTAATTTTCTTCAACTATTGATTATTGATTTGTTAGTTATTCATTTATTGATTGTTCAATTATTTATTTGTATGAAGAAAGTAAAATAATTTTCTTCATTTGAAATATTTTTTTCATTTCTTCATTCAAATTTTCAAATTGTTTTAACACATACAAACAATTTACATTGCGCCCTAAGCACGCATAAGTTTTGGTTTAAAGCACACATAAATTTGTTCTGTGAATTCTAAAATACTGTATATTTTTTTCCAATAATGTTACTGAATGTATTACAAAATGATAAAAAAAAGATATTAGAGAAAAAGAAAATATTACTAAAAATATTAGAGCAGTAAAAAAACAAATGTTCACATTTTGATCACAAGTGCGACAAATGTTCACAAGTGCGACAATGCTTAGGGCAAATGACAATATTTATTCAGAAAAAATAAAATACATAATTTAAGATTAGATTTTCTAATCAACTTTTTTAATCAACTGGAAGATACAGTTTTTCATTGAAAGGAGAAAAGTTTTCACGTTTTATAGTTCGATATTCAACTATACTGTTTTAATGACTTCTTTCGACTACTTTCTTAATGTGAGTTCAAGTTTTGGGAATAAAAGTTTACTTTTAATGCTTAACAGTTAAATTATTTAATTGAAACAAACTATTTTTAGCATAATGTAAGTTCTTCGAATCATGTGCGATATTCCAACATATTGCAGTTACAGCTAAGATGATTACCACTCCGTGTTTCGCTAAAGAATTTTTAAAGTGGTACAAAAAGATAAAAAAAAAGATTGTGGAATTTATTTTATATTTAGAAATAAAACATATTCCCAGAGTGTACGTTTAAATAGGCAAATGTCTGGAGAAGGCTGAACTAAATCAGTAACTGAAGTACTTTGTACAACTAAATAAAATTCTTTTCACAACACTTAAATATTTACTTTATTTTCTTCATATATTGAGAGAACAGTCGGCAAAGAATTCTGTTAGGTTAAAAAACATTTCGCTAAAAAAAGAACGAATTCTAAAAGAAATAAAAATAAACAACTTAAAAAATAAAAATGCTGTTGCCAGCCATAGAATATTTTGAAAGTTAACTTAGCAACATAAATCAAAAGGGCAACTAGATCATACAAGTGCAGCTAGATCAAAATTATGATACATGAGCGCTTGACATAACAGTAACTGAAATGCTACGCATCAGGTTACCTCACCAATCGAAAATGAAAACGTGGAGGTAGATGTTGCAAATACACTGCATCTCTGGATGCATCTAGTTCTTTATTTACTTATTATTGCACATGCATACGCAGGATTGTGCGCACATAGTAGTAAGTTCGGCTTATGAGCACGTGTCAAGTCGTAGAACAAGGTACAAGATAGAAAAGAACACAAAAAATGTATCAGATTCGTTACCTACAATGACATGCCCTGCTTACCATGCTCTTTGTATTAAGCATCTACATTATCTTGAGTTATATATTTCAAAATTTGACAAGGGCTTATAATTATCAATACTTTTTAATGAGTATACAAGCCTTCATAGATATGTGAATCGAAATTAAATAAATAAATACATGTTTGGAATATCAAAGTTTATTTTTTTCAAGCTTATTTTTTATAGGGACCTCCCTGGGTAGGCAGCCTTGCCTTTCTACCCAATGCTATACAAAATGGAAGTAGAGGGTTCAAATCCCAGAATTTGTTTCTCTGTGTAATCATATTCAAATTTAAACTTTTAGCTCAAAGTTTTTAAACATCAAAAGTTGATAAAATGATTACTATTACTTAAAAAATCCTTAGATACAATAGATGAAATGGAAAGAATATTCTTGACCTCGTCATAATAGATTTCATTTACTATTTTGAATTTTTTTTATTTAAAAAGACTTGGCCACTATTAGTGGGGATTACGAATAAATAAGTCCATTATTTTTCGTAAAAAAAAGTGATTAATGTAGAAAAATTCAGTTCAACTATTAACTTTTTTTAAAATTCTTAATAAGTAACTGTTTCAAAATTTTGTTTTCGTTTCTTGTCACATCGAGCACAATCGCTTCAATTTTTATTCACGTATGCAGTAAATAAAAATTAACTCATCTTAAGCAAAAGAATCGACAGTATAAAATAAATTGCAATAAAACATGGTAGTGTATATTCATTACTATAAGGGGAATATTAAGCTGGCATTTTTTACTCGTATAATTTTTGTTTTGCTTTGCATATAACATAAAATAAAATTAACACTCAATGATATACATACAAAAATAAAAACAAAAGTAGTTAATAAATATTTCCTCGATTTCTATTTTTCAATATCTTTTTACTATCAGTTTCACCTAATGTTTTATTTAATAAAGTTCTTGTTTTAAAATTAGAAAATATATCTTTCAAAAGAATTTGTATATTTTTCATATCGAGTATTTAAAAATTTTCGAAGACAAAAAAATTCAAATTACAAGAAACGAAAGGAGACAGAAAAGGATGGTTTGCTGCTCTCTGTTTTGACAACCATGCAGTGTATTCTCACCAAATAGTAAATTAGTTACAAAGTTCTTCAAAAATTAAACTGTTGTCTGAAGAAAACACCGATAAAACAATGCTTTCTGCTGACCATTTCATCTGAATATAGATTATTAAACGTAAAATGTTTGCACTGTTGTCTGTTAGTTTTTACCATTTTTTGTGTCACAGTGGACAGTTTGTAAGATATGGTTCATAGTAGATCACCGAAGTCAATCATCATTGACAACGGTCAATGAGTGGGTGGGTGATCATTTTAGAAGCCTGCAAAGGGATCGAGAGTATGTGGTATCGATCCTCGTTAAACTGTTGTACCGTAAAGTGTTCGACTTCACGTGCATGCTGTCGGCTAACCAAAGCTAGAGAGCAATCTCCGCTGTAAATGATCAAAATTGGATGGCATGTGTTCGGATCATTTTCAGTAATGTTTTCGACGTTAGTTCATTATGAGACATGGTGGATCAGGGGATAAAGCGCTCGCTTCTTAAAAAAGTAATCCAGGTGAGAATCCCAGAGATGGCTGGTCAATGTGAATCTAACCATGGGTGAATTTTGTGGTTTCCTCGCCATGTAACGCAAATCAGGGTTAGTTCTGACAAAAATTCCCCCACGAAGACAAATTTCTCCCAATAATCCAGAAGTTCTCTAGTCTTCTGGATTGGGGTCAAAATTAAGGATACGGATTTGTACATTGGTAGTCGTAAAGTCAAAAAATTCGTTTGGCTGTTCAACGACGGTTAAAAAATAAAATAGTTCAGTGTGCAGCTCTAGTGCGATGTAAATGAAGTGCAGCTACTGAAAATTTGTTTTCGGATATTAATTGTGGATATTTGAAAACATTGTTGCAGTTAGTTTTTAGTTAGTTTGCACAATCTGCTAGAAAATTAATTAAGTAAACTGGTTGAACTAATTTTGAAACTTGGTCAGATATCTATTTTCTTCGGTAGCCCGTAAGAACCATACATTATGTTACTTTCCATCGTACATTAAATTAATTTTAAAATCATCGATCTTTTTCGTTCAATCCACAAAAAGGGGTCACAAGAAGGAATATTTAAAATTCATTTAAATATGGTTATCATTTTGCGTATTAAAAGTAAACGTGGTTTACAGTAAATTAACTATTTAATATTTAATATTTTAATTAAAACGAATTAACTTTTATGTAGTTTACTTCTTTATTTTAATGTATAAAGTGACACTGAAACTGTGTGAAAAAGTCTGCTACAAAAATCTCCATGTTTCATGGGTCAACTTAACAAATAATTCTGCAAATCTCTAATATATATATATATATATATATATATATATATATATATATATATATTCTGAAAGCTATTATTGAAAGCTTTTGTCTGCATGAAAGTGTTTACTAATCTTCGTTACAAAAGGTAAGCATAACTAATTTTACTCCTAAGTATTGCCACATCCGCAACAAAAAGTTATACATTCATATCTAGACGGAAAAAAGTTTTTAGTGTAAGTTTTATATTTAGTATTCAAAAATAGTTTATTAGGGTATTTTGAATTACAGACACAAATTTATTTTATTTGAAATAAATTCGTTAAATGAAATGACATTTATTTTAAGTCACATCAGAGATATCTTTTAAAATTGAACACGAACTAAATTTAAACAAATTATAAAGTAAATTTATGTAAAAATAATATGCTGGAAACATGCATATGGCAACAGTAACTATACCCTTTGGTTTAGTTTTGCACACCCCAATTAATAAATCAAGGTTAGCATCATTTGAGCAAGCGGCATTGTTTGCATATTCTGTTTGGATTGAAAGATTATTGCTTCGACAGTACTACATTGTATCATTCATTGTATGTTAATTACAGAAACTGCCTTAAAAATATATGTATGAAAATAAAGTATGTCATTATTTCTTTGGCCATACAAGTTACATTCTCAACGAAAACTTTGAATATTTCCTACACAAGCAAGAATTGAATAAGTAATCTTATTTTTGCGTAGAATACTTATTTTAAAATTATTGATCAGTACACGCAGATTTTTGAGTTTTGTACTGAACGATGAAAATGCATGTCCTTTTAATGAAGAAATGTGTTTTTTTTAATGGATTAATGTATATGCATTTTTAAAATGCATTAATGATTTGTATTAATGTATATGTAAATGGTCTACATTAAAATCTATTAAAAATTAAGCCAACATTCTAAAGTATTTTAGCTAGTGGCAAATTTAGTTAGCTTAAATGTCTCATTTGCAACTTTAGAGGGTGTTTTGTGACACCCAGAAATATACAATAATTGTATGCCTGAAGTATAGATTCAAGAACGAAAGTCAAAGAACAATAAACAGTGTTTCAGTTTATGTCATTCTGAATTGAAATTAAACCAATGTACAAATTCAGTAGCATTATTAGGCGTTTATTTAGAGCACTTCATTAATTGTAATATTTCTTACTTAAGAAAAGCTGCTTGATTATTTTTTTTCCAACTATATTCCTAGTTTATATGTTTGAAGTTAGGAAAATGCACATTAAAAAATAAAACTTTTCAGAAACTTATACATATTTAAAAAAAATATGACACCAGAGTACGCAAACAGATCACCATTGGAATATAGTTTATAAACTTTTGAATTAGAAAATTCATATAGTAACAAATCACAAAGGATTTGTTAAATTAAAACTTTTTTGCAGAAAGTTACACAAGTTGAGGTTTAAGACGTACAATGTTGATCCTTGAATAGTTCGTCTAGTGCTTCTAGAAAATTGAAGCTAATAGGACCACTATTAAGTCATTATTTTGTTAACCTTGGGTCTTACATACTTTCTTGCTGGTACAAATTGGGGTGCATCCTCATCACCATACAAGTTCTTTCTCCATACATCAGGTGGATTTTCTAATCTTTTTGATGCGTTTTCAAGATGGATTATAAATGATTCCTTATTTTTCATTCTTTTCCAATAACAGTAAAGCAAAATAATTAAAATTAAAAGAATTAAAATGACAAGACTACTGGCTACTCCAATTAGCACTGGATTTCCTAGAGTGAAAGTTTTCTTTGAACTGTATTTCATCTTTCCAATAGTATAGTTCAGTCTATCACCTATTTCTACCTACAAGAAACAATTTACAAAACAAATATTAATACACCAGTAAAATAATATTTTTTTATAAATTTTACAAATCCTAAAATTCTTGTAGGTACAACGTTCTTATATCTTATGATAAATACATAAAAGAGGTATATATTATTAGGTATGAAATGTGTCTCCATTTAATGTGTTTGTATTATAACAAAGTCTTTATTTCCTGTTTTATTATTTTGCATCTTTCTGATAGGACCGTAGGTAGAAAATTAAACTTTTCCGAATGAAAAGCTAGTATTGCTCATCCTATTAATTAAATAAATATTGTAGAAGGAAGAAAACTACATTAACGGAAAAATCGGTTATCCTGCAATCGGTAATTGATAATGAAATACGCAAAAAGTAAAATTAACATTAAGGCATCCAAACTTTGGACCACTTTCCTGACCAAACAATGAGGAAATATGTTTCTCTATAGCGACTACTCCCTATATTTTGAAGGTCAGAAGTCCGAATCCGTTTAAAAAAAAAAAAAAGAAAGGTATGCTTATTCAGAGAAAGTACGTTTTTGTATCTGATTTCGTAACTTAAAATGTCGTTTGAATCCGGATCTGTTTGAAAAAAAGGTATGTTTATTCACACAGAGAAAGTACGTTTTTGTGTCTGATTTCGTAACTTAAAATGTCGTCTGCACTAATAAATTAGCACATTTGAGTTCAACCCCTTGAATTATTAAGATTGAGTCCTCGAAGGCAAAAATCTAATTATTATATCAAAAGTTGTTCAGGGTGGTCCTTTTTTTTATTTTGCACACTGTACTAAAATTCAATATGCTTATTGTTTATTTTTACTGACTATTTTAATGTGTTTTTTTTATTTATTATTTTTTTATAAACTGGATGTTACAGGAGATTTGATCCATCATACCATATCAAATATTTTGACAGATATTCCTATCAAACAGAAAATCGAGAAACGAGACACACATTAGAAATATAAAAAAAAGGTTCTCAAAGCATTCAAGAAGATCAAGAGACAAACTAAAAAGTGATAACTAAAAAATCTTCAGATATTTCAGTTCACTGAAAAAAGTTCACTGAAAACAATATCAGTTCAGTATTTTTTGTGTCCTCTATAAATAAGTATATGATATTTCTTTTTAAACACAATTTTTGCCTTTAACGTTTATTTAGGTACGTAATGGAATACTTTTTATGTATTTTTTTTAATTTCAATTGATCATAACAAAGTAAGCCAAGAGTTTCAAAGCAGTTTGCACATTCTTGAAAACGCAATAATAAGAAGCTTAGTTTACAATTTTTAAGTAAACAATAGTTTAGGTATCATTTTCGTTCAGCTTTAAATCGCCCAACTCCCAGTTCTTATCTTTTTGTGCAAAGTCAACTTTTAAATGTACTTACCACGATTTCAAGAAGCTCATTTTCATAAAGGTCACTGTTTGCATTTTTGTCAGCAGAAATGGCATTTTGTGGTTTGCACGTAATGCGAGATGGGGTTAAAGACGTCATATTGCAATATCCTGTTCCAATATGAACTATAATGTCACTTACTTGAAAAATATAGTTCAAGTTATTTCCCTACAACAAAAATGTGTCAATATTAAAGTTATGGCGCTTCTTAAACTCTAAGTAAAATTAAACGTACGAAAAACTAAATAAACTAAAACTATACTTAGATCTTCAATTCAGTTTCATGTAAAATAGATATACTTATTGCCATAAAAACTAGCGCACATGAAAAGTGTAAGTCAGAATGAAACGAAACGTCAGTGCAACGTTGATATAAGAAAGTGATAAAAAATCAAAGCAAAATAATCATTTATTGGAGAAAAAAATACAAATGTACGGAGGTTTTAGTACCCTCTTCTTTATGTACCCTCTAACACCTCTGGTTTGAATGCTAGATGTGGTCCACTCGGGCATTAAGTCATTTAAGACTCTAATGATTTCCTGCGGCATCTCGTTCTCAAGTTACTGTAAAAACACTACTACATACAAACTCGGATGTTGTCTTACTTGCTGTACCAAGAGGTCCCAAGTATGCAATAATCTGGGGATCCAGCAGGCTAGGAACGGTGCAAAATGGCGAGGGCATTACCGTGACACCGTCTGTCAGAGCAAAACTGCCCGACATGTTGAAAAATGGCTCCTGTGAGCCCTGCCAGGAGAGGGGACACGTGTAGCAGAAAGAAGTCACGAACTAGTACAGTCGGTGCTGTTATGGCACTGTGAATTAATGTTAGAGATGATCCTAACGCGTATATGCGATGACACCTCTTACCGTTATACTAGCGTAAGAAGTAATGTGCTGCCGTGCAACGTAGGTAGGATTGAGGCATTCTCCACCGAGCCTCCACACTCGTACACAATGGTCATTATTGCCCAAATTAAATATAAATTTTTAACTGAAGACAATATGGATCCATTCGGTTGGAGTCCTATCCTGTCGACAGTGAAACAACTGCAATGGTGGGTGGGTTTTAATCCTTCCTATTATGTACAGCAGCACACCACTTTTACCACTAGTGTTATGGTATGAGGTGCAATTGCATACGGCACACAATCACTCATAATATTTATTCAGAGTGCCATTTCAACCCAGAGGTACGTTCATGACATTCTCCAGGCACATGCGCTGCCATGTAGGGCAAGGCTTCCAAAAACCGTTTTTCCACAACAATGATCGGTCACACTCAGCAAAGGCGTCAAAGAAACGCCTCCATCACGTTCTCATTCTTCTTTATCTAGCTTGATCTCCAGATTTTTTACCGAACCAGCATAGACCACATAGTACTGCAAATTGAACAGTTTCCTAGTTTAGTCGATTTAGTGGTTCTTTTACAGTAACTGTAGAACGAGATGCATCAGAACATCATATCTGATCGGATGCCTCAATGATCGATCGTATCGTACCCTGCATTCACACTAGAGGTGGCCGAAAAGGGTACTAAACCCATCATTCATTTTTTGCCGGTCATAAATGACGATTTTGCTATGATTCTTTAATCATTTACTTATTTTATCGTTGTAATTACGAATGTAAACCTTCATTTTATACTAAAAACTCTTTCCATGAACGCTAATTTTTACTAATTTTTTTGGCAATGAATGTATTTCGGTAGTCAAATTACTAACTTCAATCACGAGATTTTCTCCACGGTATTGTATGATTCCATTATTTTCGGAGATAGTGTAAACAACTGGGTCTGGATACATGAAAAATTTAGAAAAACCAGGCCGGTTGCTTAAATTTGTCACGCTTTCAACGTTATCCATTCTGAAGCCATAGTCCAATTGTATGGGTAGTGTATTGGTTCCATCTTTGACAAAATTTAGCTTTTCAATTGGTACCATTGGACTAGGACACAAAATTTCTGCTCCAGATAAAAGTTCGCAAGTCTAGATAAAAAAAACACCAATTATTAAGATTTATAATTATACATTTTTTTTTATCGAATTCATTAAATGTTACAAAATATATGGATGAATTTTATTGTAGAAAACACTATAGATACTCTTTCCTTCAGCAATACCTCATGTTATTGTACTCGGTCCACTTTCTCGCCATTTGGTTGTCGAGTTAGAATTTTTGAAGTTGTCGATTTGCTGTTAATTATTCAAGCTATAATTTAATTTTTTTTTTTTTAGTTTATAGAAATTTTTATGCATTTTATGGTATATGTATCGTGTTATAGAGAATACTAATTTAATTCAAGAAATAAATATTTGCGTGAATATAAAAGAAAATAAGTTATGAAGCAAATATTAACTTTCGATGAATAATCTTTCTTCAAATTTCAACAATACGCATTAAAATTATTGCTTAAAACACATTCGTTAGGCTAGAAAACAACTCTTAGTGCAAGATTTGAAATATCTATGCTATTTATGCAATAGCAAAAAAAATCAAAAAATTAAAAAAAACATATCAAAATAAAGTTTGCCTTTGAGATTTCATTAAAAATTAGGCGAAAATTTCTTTCAAAATTAAAATCTAAATTTACTGAGATTGTCTTATTTACTTGATTTAACTGATAAAATAAATATCTTAAAACTTTATATTGATACTCTTATTTGCTTCTATATTTAGATGAAGAAAAAACTGAGTATTTTAAAATATTGCCTTACAGGATAAACTTTTATAAGCTAGTGGTAATTTTCCAACCAGAACTTTTCTTGGCGTATTTTTAAGGTCTTGTGTATGTTTACTTCTGAATAGAAATCACCATCAAAAAAAATTTTTTCTTACAATTTTGCAAAAGTTACAAATGCAAAAATGGTGAATCAATAATGAAAGATTATTTCAAAAATAGATTTAAAAAATACAAAATTGGATATAAAAAAAAATTGTGCGATTATGCCCTTTTTTGCTTTTCCTGTTCGTAATAGTGATAAGTCATAGCTTGAAAACATTTTTTCCGTTCCTAAATATTAGTTTAAGACTTCTAATAAAGACAACACAGTTATTTTTTACTTTCTTTTTACAAGATTACTAAAAATATGGATTACGAGCGATGATAATTAATCACCGATTGTGGTACACAAATAATTCTTTTTTTTTAAAGGTTTGATTTAAGAGGTCCATTTCATTTTTTTTTATGTTCTCATAAATTCTATATCATATTAACGAATGCAATGAAGAAAAACAATCAATTTCGAGTCAACTATATGTTACTAGGAGGCTTCGCACCCTGCTCGCTAGTGCTCACCAACCCCCGGAACTTCTTTCGCAGTTCATTTCGGATTGCTTCGCAATCCAATGCTCGCTTTGCTCGCTCATTGGATACGTTCTTAACGTCTAGCTTTTGTATACTTTTTTGAATACTGAAGTTCCAAAAACTTTTCACTGTAGAAAATTCTAAACCTGTACATTTCAATATTAATTTGAAATTGCAATTGTTAATTTGGACATTTGGCGATACAACACTTATAGAATTGAAGGATTTGTTACGTCAAGCGCTCAGGTATCATAATTTTGATTTATGTTGCTAAGTTAACTTTAGAAAAATTCTATGGCTGGCAACAGCAATTTTATTTTTTAAGTTGTTTATTTTTATTTTTGCCTCAGCTGAATTGAACAACCTGATAATGCTCACTCTGGTTATTGTTTCCGTTTTTAAAAGCGCTATATGTTGAGCTACCTCAGCTAGATTTGGCATGTGACAGTTTTAGATGCAATCATTGGTCGATTTTCTAACGTTGCCATTCGGGAAGTTGTAATGAGGCTTTTTTTTTGGTGCCGTGTAAGAGAAATATATATATAGATGTTGCACGTTCAACAAAAACAAAAAATAGTGAAAAATAGGGAATAAAAATGTATTACATTAAGCCTAATTATTAAAATGTTTGTTACTTAATGTAACTATGTGTTTATTAACAAACAAAATAAAGCATCAAACAAAATGTGATAACTAGTGAAATTTAATAACATGAATAACTCAGGTTAAATTCTTATCATAGTTTAATTTTCGATCATCTACCATAATTTTTCAAAACCATTCCTCAAATAAATAAAAAACTATGCAATATGTTTTTTTATTAACAAATTTATTTTAATTGTTATTGGTATTGAAAATATGTCCGTAATTTAAATCTTTTATTTTTTTCAATCGGCTACCATGGCAAAAAATTAACAATGGTCAGATTCAAGGGAATAGATTAAAATTAATTATTATATTAATTTGGAAATTTGGTATTTATGAAATCATGAAGAATAAAAGAAAGAAAAATGAAATATAAAATCAATTAAAAATTACTTACGTGATTAAATTCTAGTTCTCCTACTACAATATAGATGTGATGAGATGGCACAGCGTGAAAATTTTTTCCTTTTACTGTTATTTTGATTCCACCACTGAAATTAAAATAAAGACTGATTGAAATATTTATGATTACATTTGTTTAAATAAAGGTAGAAACGCACAAAACTAGTATATGTTTTATCAGGATAAAAATCTTCGATTAGAATTATTCAACGAGGAGTAGTCTTGACTGAATGGTCAATTAATCTATTTGAATATACAATACAGTCACATTAGTATGAGCGCATGTCATAAGTCAAATTAACCAACTTTCGCAGCATGATCAGTTATGAAACTTGCAGAAAGAGAGTTAATAAGGTCACTGGCATACGGAGCCATACCGATCCGTGTGATGTGTCCAGTTATATTAGATTAAGCGACTGAGGATCCACGACCGAATGAAGGTTATCCCACAGATTCTTGATCGGGCTACAGACCATAGGACTCGAAAGTCATTTGAATGCTGTAAGCTCATCCCAGTGCCCAGTGCGGTTTATGAATCACCACATTGTCCTGCTGGTAGACATCATCATGCTAAAAAAAAATCACATGTAGAGGGATGACGTGGTCCACAATTTCAAAGTGTGCTTCTGTTCATTCACTGTGATTTCATAACGTTGACTTGGATAAAGCACAATGGAATTCCACTATAAAATTCTTTGGACCGTTATGCTGCTTTTTCTAGGTTGGTCTTCGTCCAGCAATAGAAGAAGGGCGTTTACTATCAGCTATTTCTCACTATATACACCGGTGTTTATTTTGACCGATGGGGTATAAAATGTGAGCCATTTGATTAGTGAAGCCGTAGTGGACGTCTAGTTGTGATACTGTTTACTAGGCTCAAAAAACAAGGGACACAAGTCAGCATAGGAGCTTTACCAGGTGATCACAGAAGAGGTTAAAATCTGTCATATTCCATGAATTATCATTTAGGAAACATTGTTGGTAACCTTCATTTAGAACATTTATGTTTCACATTAAAAGGCAACCGATTGTTCCCAAGTTACATGTATATTCACCCGAACCGCTATCATTTTACATGGTGCCATTTTGTAATGTTGCGCTTATTTTTATCATGCAAACAGTTTTTAAAATTAGTTGTTTTAAAAATGCATCTGGATTGCTGGGAACGATCATGCAGTTAAAGTATTAGACCTAGAATTACAAAGGTTTCCTCTTGAACTGAATTTTTTACGGAGTTTCTGTCCACAAAGCGGACTCTCAACAACCTTTATATGGTAATGATTATGGCCAACGAGAATTGTGGCCATAGCAATCCTAGCGCTTCAGCAATTCTGACGCCTAGCTTTAACAATTGATTATTATATGTTAATGTGAATGTAGGTGATACTAAATGTTTAAGAGAATGACCTTAAATAGGCTAGTTAATTAGGGTAGAATATATTTAAAGTGGCGAAACAAAACACAAACACAAAAAGATTCTTTTCCTATGGATTCGAACATTTGATCATTCAAACATAGAGGTGTCCGTTATATAAGGAATAAAATACTTGAAGTTTAGTCAAAAGTTTGGTAGAAAGTTTTGTCTCTTATTGTTAAATTTACTTCTTCATATGTTGTGATATATAACTGGAAATGTGGAAGCGAATTGGAGAAAATTTAAAAATGACTTTAAAATTTGTTTATTCAAAGATTATTTTATGCTAAAAATAATTTTTTGAAAATACAAATTGTTTATTTCATTATTTTAACAATCATAAATTGTTTAGTTGTAATGATTTCACCATCATACGCGTGAATCTTCCATTTTTAGGCAACACACTATTTTGAGTGTCAAAAATCCGAAAAAGTATCTTTATTCAGTAAAAATAGATATTTTCGCCTGATCCGGTTACATAAAATAATACTTGCATTAATTAGAGTATAATATTTAAATTTTATCTTTTGAATAATTTTAATTGCATTTTAATACGTAAAAACCTCAGTCATCTGCTCAAAAAATTATAATTTTGTGTTCTGTACGCGAATACCATTATTAAAGTAATGTTAGCAATGAAAACTATTTTAAAAATGAAAATCATAGGGAATATTGACCTGGGAATTCCTTTGGGAATGTCTTTTTGGCCTGAGGAGCTAGATTCTACAGCGATGACCATAGGATCTTCTACATATTCAAACTTCTGAGAGTAAGAAATTCTCGTTCCACTATCAAACTGAACAGCAATAGTTTGCCTGTTGGTCTCTTTGGAAGCTGGAGAAATGCATGTTATTTTCCCTGAGTCACGACTATGAAAGAGGAAATTGCTATGTCAATCATTTTTATTACATTCCTTTTATAATTTTTAATATTTAGATGCATACGTATTTAGTGAACAAAATAAAAATATCTTTAAAAAGAAAAAAATCTTGAAATAATTCACCTGTAAACTATGCAAAGCTGTTTGCCAATAAAAACCTTAGCCTTGCTGCCAGTGTCCATATGTAAGCCCACTATATTTAAAATAGTACCACCCGACTTTGGTCCCTTGGTTGGAATAACATTAATTATTCTGGAACTCTAGAAGGATTAAAATTTTAGAAACCTTTTATCCAGTTTTGCAATGATGTTTTCACGATTACTCAAAACTTTAAGAAGTTTTGGACAATAGAAGAAACACATCATAAATTGCTAAAAGTTGTATAAATCTTTCTCAAAGCAAATGAATAATAATCTCAAATTAAATGAATATTTTGCAGAATATTATTAAGTAAACTAGTAGAATGTAATGAAATGTTTATACTTTTTAAACTGTAAATACTGAAAAGTATCCACGCTGATGGCATTAAAAAAGTTTAATTCAAAATATAATCATACATTATAAAAATCTCGAATTTTCTTTCCTAAATGTTGCAAGATGCAAATGAGTTCCTTTATTACAATAATTAAAACTAAAATTTTAAGCATTAAAATGAAATTTGTTTAAATAAAAGTAAGATTAGTGTAGTAAAATGTTAAATTCTTGGAAATGTGGAGGCTTTCTTTTATAAGAAGTGTAATGCTATGCAGAGGTTACATTTCGACTTCAAACGAATGTCTTTTACTCAAATCTTCAAACACGACTTCTGCAACAATTTGATAATTTGCACAGAGATTCCAGTTTTTAGTTTAAGCCAGAAATTTGCTCTCTTGAAATCATTCAATCACAAAATAATAATAATAATAATATCGTGACAGAATAATCAACTTAAAAATCAACTCAGGCACTTGACTATAATTCAAGATGAAAATAAACATATTCGATTTTATTTTTCTTAACAAATCACAGTACATTTTCAACAAAATTCAGTGAAAATCAGAACTATTCCGGTTTCGAGTACTATTTTTCATTTTTGAAATTCGAGTGATTTAAATATTTTTTCGGACAATGACATTGAAAGTATGATGTTAGAAATTTTAGTGTGCGTTGAACCCCATTATTGTTAAAGTTAGCTCTACAGTTTTAATAAAATGTCAAATTGAACTATATTGTTTTGAAAACTAAGCTATGTTAGATTTGATTCTGTAACACTATTTTTCAACTTACTGAAAAACTTATAATTCATGGTAATTTAACGCCTCTTTAAGATTGCAACGAGTTTGCCGAATATTATGATTCAACGTTGTGTTCATATTTTTAAAGAAAGCTTTTACTTTCTGATTACAGTGTCGGATGCTTTGTTTAGAACAGAGTATTTGTTGTTACATAAAATTTTAATAAAAAAAATAAAATAAGAAACCTTCGTTTAGGAACAATGTTACATAAAACTTAAATCAGTTGACTTACCACAAAAGAATACTGTTCTTTGGTCCGAGCAAAATACTCTCTTAGAACTCCTACTTCAATGAAACCATCCAGAGGAAGTTCGGTTTTTCCATAAGTAAAATTTAACGGCTTTTCAACTTTACAAACGATCCTGGTTACGAAAACAAAAATAATATAATTAAGGAAGCAAAACTATAAAATGAAATTTTTATTTCAACATTTTAAAACATTTTCTATCGAATGAGTTATGTAAATTCCACGTAGAGAAAGGCAGCTAAAGTTTGAAAGCATAGTCTCACAAAACAGCAACACCAGACCAGGACAATACAGTAATACTAGACAGCAATACAGACAATGATTTTTTTAAAAAAAATTAAAGTATAAAAGGTATTTTAAACTTACTGTGTACTTTTGACATACAATTCCTCATAAGTAGTGCATTTAGCTATTTCCTTCCCGTTACCTTGAACAATTTGCACGTTACTCTCTATATCATAATAATGTCTTCCTAAGTTGATTCCATTAATGGTAATATTTGTGCCACCTTCCCATGGTCCAGATTTTGGGTGAAACTACAACGAGACATTTTATGTACAGTGCGCAAAAAAAAAGAAGAAAAAAAAGAACCACATTGAATAATTTTTTTTTCTAATCATTCATTGCATCTTCACGCTCTAGGTCTCAATCTTAATGGTTCAAGGAGGTGACCCCAAATATGCTAATTAATAAGTGCAGACAATATTTTAAGTTACGAAATCAGACATAAAAACGCACTTTCTCTGAATAAACATACCATTTGTTCAATGGATTCGGATTTTTGATCCCCAAAATATAGGAGGTAGCCATCATCTGGGATATATGATCCCCATAGTTTGACTGTGACAGCGATCCAAAATTTGGATCTCTTATTGCTAATCTTACTTTTTGTGTATTTCGCCATATATCGAGAACTTTTTAAGAAAATTGAAAATTTTTTGTACAGAATTATAAAATTCGTTTATCCAAAGATAATTTCCTCCAAAAAATAAATTTCAATAAATATTTATCATTTTTTAATATTTTATAACACAGTAGTCGAAAGAATTTTGAATAGTAAGGTACATAATTTTTTACATCATTTTAAAGTCTGTAATTTTAAATGGTAAAATACAAAATTTAAGCGAAATCTTTTGAATAGTTTCTGAGAAATTAAATTTTAAATATACGACTTATTGAAGCTAGAACGTGATCAAAAAATATTCAGGGTGGTTTGTTATCAAATTTTTTTCGTGTCTTTCGTGTGATATATTTCGTCATTATATTAAGTACACGATATTTTTTTTTTTTTTTTATAACCGTCGTTGAACAGCCGACCCAACTTAATGGGTTTACGGCTACTAATGTTCAACTCCGTAGCCTTGCAATTTTGAACCCAATCCAGAAGACAAGGGAACTCCTGGAACGAGTATTGGGAGAAATTTGCCTTCGTGGAGGACTTTTTGATGGAGCTAACCCGCATTTGCGTTACATGGAGAGGAAGACCACGAGAACCTCCCACGGTTAGCCTGACGGCAAGGGGACTCTAACCCATGATCCGTCTACCACTGAGGATATTTCACGTCAGCACTGTGGTCAGTGCAAGCCGGATGCGGAATTCGTATCGACTGGGATTCGAACCCGGTTCGCCTCATATGTTGTGGACAAAATATCGTGTTGACTGAATCCCGAGTGGTCTAAATAGCTTAGTTCATGTGAAATTTTTTCACGCATAGTTTTGTCCACACGAGAGTTCGGCCGAGCTCCCCTTTATTTTTATCCGTAAAGACTAATGATGCCTAGGGTATAATCTACTGTCATTAAAAAGACAATAATTTACACGGTAAAGGGCTTGCACGATCACCAAACTTTTAATTTGGTCCTGAATGGTTAATAGGGTCATGATTTGTGCAGAAATATAATTTCAATTACATTTTACTCCTACCAAAAATGTCATGTTAGTTTCAAAGGTGATGAATATTCTATCTCTAATACGAATATATTGCTTGTATAAAACAGTATTGAGAATAGAACTCGTAAGACTATAAAATTTCACTGCTTCTATTAGTTAATAGTTAAATTTCTTCTATTTTGTACATTAGAGTTAAGAGAAAATAAAACAAGTGTTTTGTGTAATAATAATAATAGCGAAAAAAATACCCTTTTAATATTACGCAACATTTTTATAATATTATAGTTTACTGCTACTTACAGTTTTCCTAAAGCAAAGTAGTTCATGCCCACTTTATAATTATAGTTGATGCTTTTAGGGCAATTTCTTGGTATTTGGAAATTAATGGAGGAACTTAACTTTTTAACATTAATAACATTCATCTTATTATTTAGAAAATAATAATCTTTAAAACGTTATTAGTAACGTTTTTTTTTCTTTATGGAGTGAAGGATCCGTACTCGGGATAGACTAATATGGTTATATTTGGTTCACTCTTTAATTATTATACATATTATCATAGTTCTCATTAGTAATTTTATTTAGTAATTTTATGTATAGCAGGTATTTAAAAATGTTAAGATGGTTTTATTAATTACTTACGTTTTACTTAGAACCTTTTTTTAAATTTAAAAATGGCCTTTTTTCTCAGAAAGTATATTTTTTGAAGGAAATATACCAGAGAAAGACTTTTGTCACCAGTTCTATCTATCTATTCTTAGCCATAAACTATCTATCTATACCATTTAATCTATTATTATTGCCTATAATTTATATTATCCATAATTATAGCAATTCTTTTAATAAAATAAAATAATGCACAATATATAGCAAATATGATAAAAGAACAATTCGAGATTATCTAATAAGAAAAAACTATAGAATAAAATAATGAATTGTTTTAACTTTAATATCTGTATTAAATCCTTCATAACTACACCTTCACTTGAACTATTGTTGTTTAGCAACTAAGAAAGTCTAATATTAGAATTGGGTTCGTAAAAGGATCTTGTCTGGAATGCCCTATACAATCTAGGATATGGTAAGATGGTGGGCACGCTTAACACAAGCTAGGAATAAATTTTTGTAAAATGATGTTGAATTTTACGCTTGTTCATAGACGTAAAATTTTTTTCAAGTATTTATTTTTTCTTGATAAAATTAGTTACAATTAAAAGAACAACAAATCTCTTAATAATAATTGAAATTTGTGAAATATATTCATATTTATTGTTTAGTGGTATAAAATGAAATTTCTGTATTGGAACTATAATTGCTGATCTATCAACCTCTTCTCCTCCATATTACGAATTACTACTACTAAAGGTTTCCTATAAGCAATTCCTTTACCAGATACAGGATTTCACAGTTTTTTCTGATTCATTTGTTTATTTGTTGTTATATTTTCGAATAAATTGTGAGATTTTTTTGCAAAGGAAAAAAAATTATTGAATCATTTTTTCTAGTAAAATACCTACTCTTATTATTTGAGGATTTGGGCATATGTAATCTTGATCAAGCCACAAATTCATCAGTGTGTAATTACAGTGTTCGTGAACTTGGCAAGACTCTTTATCTTCTTGGCACCAACCACACCCATATTTTTCTGGTAATTCCAAACATAGCGCGCAGTTTTGAGCCATTTCGGAACATTTATATATGAGCACTGAAAAAGTAATAAATTGCTAAGAAAAATCTTTTAATAATTAATCTATAAAATAGAAAATTAGAGTAATGAGTGTGTACTGCTGACCTCTCAATAGTTTTAGGGGAAAAACAGAAGCAAAAATATATTAATTGGAACCATTTGCCTTTTTAGCAAGAAAACATGTCTAAATAAATAAGCCCAATTGTGAAATTTAAAGTTAGTATAATAAGAACTTTAAATTATTTTAAATAAATAATTTGGTTTATTTTAAATAATTAAGCTCAAATGTGAATAAAGTTAGATTTTTAGGGGTCATTTTTGAAATTTAAAGTTAAAAAAAATATTTGTTACTGTTAGAGGGCATATAATGTTTCAGTTGGATAGTAAGAAAAAATCATATTGTTTTGGCCATACTCCAGCGATGTTCTTCATTTAAAGATTTTGAAGCCTCCACAAATACTATATTTTATTTATTATTTTAATAAATAATACAATAAATAAAATATTTTACAGCCAAGTTTATAAGATTGCTGCACTTCATGATATAATTGTTTTATTTAAACTATTTAATGCAGGCAAAGAACCATACAAAGAATATTTTTATCTGTACATTTTCCAACGATTCCAGATCCAATTTTAAATTTCTTGCCCAAATTCTGAAGATAATTTTTCGTTTTAATATGTACTATGAACTTAATTGCAATAAATTGCTCCAAATGATTTGAAAAATTTCTAATTAAATTGACATATTTTATCACATTTTAAACCATTTTGTTCTCTCTACATTAAGCTATGGTCATTTTTATTAATTGATATAGTTCATTTTTGCACACTATAGCTTTTGTTAGTAATAATTTTGGGTGCTCGAGTTTAACGAGTACTCTGGTTTAATAAACTGATTGTCCTGACCCCCGATGTAAAGCAGTTTGACCATAATACAATTATATGCAAAAATAAAATGACTAAAAGTTTACCTAGAATGTTCTCTGGATTATCTATCAATTTATCTTCATCATACAAAACAGAAAAATTAGCATAGATTCTTGCATTTCCAGAGCTAAGAGAAAACTAAAAAATAAATGGGGTCCATTAATTTTAACTTCATGTAATGTATAGGTCTTATATTTATTGCAGCATTTTCAACACTCTTGTGCCTTTAAAAAAATATTGTCGTAACTATTCATCGTTAGTTTATTTTTCTTCCAATTTTTTACTTTCCATAACACTCCATAGCATGAAAAAACGGAAACTGGCTGCATTCCTGCTGAATATGTAAAAGGAAGTCTTAAACCCGAATATGAACCCAATCCCCCCCATCACTCACCATTTTCTGGCAGCACTCCCTCCTATAACTATCATATTTCGATGCTTTCATGGCCATGAATGTTAGAAAAACGACTTTGGTAACTTTCCCTGCTAGGTTAAGGTTATCGATGACCAGAAATAAGTGTTCCAGTCAATGCTCGTAAAAATAAACATATGCTCGAGAAGCTGTCAAAGACCATAAAATTACAGGTCTGTTCGTAAATAATTTCTCGCAAAATATATGGCCACTGACTGTAATAAGTTAACATTATGCAAGTAATAGTTCAAATGATTTGTGTCTTGGAACTCAACGATTTGTTTGTCGAATAACGGTGAATTGTGAAATAAGACGAAGTGGTGTAATGCTGCCATCTATTGAGGAGTAAGAGAGTTACGTGCTTGTCACCAATGCAAAAGAAATGAGAGTGAGATTTTCCTTTTCGTGTGCTGGAATGGGACCCCGAACCTGAGAGCTTTGTGGCAGTTTTTACTCAATGTACTGTGGCGTAACTACCACTAAGAATATTAAACATCAAATCACTGGTATATAAGACATGCTAACTTGATTCAATCAAGAGGTACATTTTGATAGATGAAGGTTGGCGTTGTCGATAAATCAACCTTCATATATCAAAAGGCACCTCTTGATTGAATCAAGTTAGCATGTCTTATATGCCAGTGAAATGATGTTTAATATTTGTAGTGGTAGTTACGTCACAATACTCCCCCACCAGAATTTTATCAAGAATAGAATTCAATGAACGGATACCACTAGTTGCTGTACTTGTGAAAGACCGGGAGAGCTGGATTAAGGTCACCGGGTTTTTGAGTGCTGAATGTGAGAGGTGTACTAACTTCATAGTAGTGGATGCTCCTGTGTTGCCATTAGTAGTCGAGTGCATTTGCGATTGAATCGAGACTGAGTAGCAACAGCGTGAGGAGGTGGATAATGTCGCAGTCACAAGTAGCAAGTCAACTGTTCAATGTGAACTATCCATCGAAGTGGGCGTTACTGCGTGTTCAAATCACGGCCGGAGGTCACCAATGTGGGGGGGAGGAGTTATCGACATTGCCAACCTTCATCTATTAAAAGGTACCTCTTGATTGAATCAAGTTAGCATGTCTTATATACCAGTGAATTTATGTTTAATATTCGTAGTGGCAGTTACGCCACACTACAATGAAGAAGGCACATAATCAGTTTAGAAGCTTAATACTATGTATGCCGCAATAGGAAGTTAGTTAAAACTAATGATGAAAATAATCATTTCATTACGGCAAAATGCTGAGCACAGTTTTGTTTATAAAAAAATTCCTTTTTATTATGAATTTAGTATGAAAAAATTTAGTATGAACAAATAAATACTAATTTTATCTATTTATATTCCATTCAAATATTTTTTCATCATAACTTTCGAAAAAGTAATTTTATTTTTGTCAGGGGCAAGAATATTTCTTAATAAATATTTCTACAATATAAAAGTATATAACTGTAATCTTAAGCCGAGTTTAAAATAGTTAAAACATGTAAAAAAATCTTACTCAAAAATTTTCGATGCTTCAAAATCAGAAAATAGTTACAATAATATCAAATATGAATTGTATGTATTTTTTTATTAATATGATTCGCAACAGCCACCGTGCACCGTAAAGATCCTATCTCAAGGAATTATTATTTCATATTCTATGTTCTATCAATATTTTGTATTATGATTTTTTGTATTATGATATTTTCCGAAATTCGCAGAAATTTCATAGAGTTTAGAAACAAGGAAAGATACAGAAACAAGGGGGAAAAAATTTATGAGAAGAGAAAAATTATAGTTTAATAATGCTGCGATTATTCAAATAAAATTTTTTAGTTAGCATCTTCCAATGTGTCCAAAATAGCACAGTGTATACTTTATTCAACATAGAAAAAAGCAAAACAACGAGAATAAGGCACAAGTTAAAGTACTGAAATGGACGTACTATAGTTTCAGTTCAATAAATAAGAAACTTATTCATAGTCTAGCATCCAATGGCCATAGAAAAGTAACTGTACAAACGCGTACAAAGTGGGTTAACTAGTAGGAACGAGCTTGAACAAGATAAAAGAAGGGAGGTAAGAAGCAGATTTGATGGGCTAGTTGAGAACCTAGAGGAAAGACGCAAAAACTGAATTAGAATAGATTTCAAAACATTGGATACAAGAAAGATCATTCACTAAATTATTAGAATTTTCAAAATAGGGAAAGATTACTGAAAATCAAAGTTGATAGAGAAAGAACAGCGTTGAAT
This sequence comes from Parasteatoda lunata, assembly GCA_949128135.1. Taxonomy (NCBI): domain Eukaryota; kingdom Metazoa; phylum Arthropoda; class Arachnida; order Araneae; family Theridiidae; genus Parasteatoda; species Parasteatoda lunata. Next base: position 87,900,266 of record OX421974.1, on the reverse strand, counting down.
GATACTAACAAAAGCCTCCCAATAGGTGAACCAGGCTCGAATCCCAACGATGGCTGGTTGATACGATTTCCTGCACCAACGATTTCTTGCACCTACCACAGTACTGACGAAAAATATCCTCAGTGGAAGACGGATCATGAGTTAGAATCCCCTCACCGTCAGGCTAACCGTGGGAGGTTTTTGTGTTCTACTTCTCCATGAAATGTGGGCTACTTCGATCAAAAAAAAAAAAAAAAATTCCTCCACGAAGGCAAGTTTTTCCCAATACTTGATCCAGGAGTTCCCTTGTCTTTTGAATTCATTTCAAAATTACAAGGCTATGGAGTTGGACATTGGTAGTCGTAAGCTCAAAATTGGATCTGATGTTCAGCGACTATTATAAAATAAAATATATACAAGACCCCACAAACAAGAAATTCAATGTATACCCCAGGTATTATTTGTATTTAGTACGTTGCTTAGATTTATTCATTTTTCCAATATGGTCTAAATAATTTAGTCATAAAAATAATAATCTTAACGTTTAATTTTATTCAATGTATAGTGAATTTTTGATTTCTTGTTTCTTAAAGATTTTAAAAGTTATCTTACTGTTTCTTACCATTACTTCTTCACAAGATAATGAATCACCATTTAGAGTTGCCTTAACCTTTTGAACTACTTCTTCAATAATGAATCGGCATAAGAAGTTTTTATCTTTCATGTAGGGCTATGAAAAAAAAAAGAAAAAAAAAAAGGCAAAATTGTATTTCTAAGAAATAGTATTATTTAACATAATTTTTAATACACATTATTATATCTAAATTTTGACACACTTTCAAAATGTCAATAGTTTTATGAACTAAAATTCAATACTTGCATTTAATTGTCCCGTGAACACAAAAATGTAGGTCACTATTTTGCACTGTTAAAGTTTAGCAATAGGCTAAACCTCCAGAAAACAGAGCTCTAAATATTGATTTAAATCCGTGATTAGAATCATTATCAATCAGTATTTTATAATAAAACTATTTTCAGTATATTGATACCGCAGAAAAAACAATTTTCAATTAAAAATATGTAGCTTGGACGGAAATAAACTAATAAATGCAATTAAAAAAAAAAAAAACTTAAATTGATTAAAAAATATTTAATAAGTATAAATATTTAATAAAAATAATTTTACTTTTTAGCATTATTTACACATTATGAAATACTTTTATAGTATATATTTTTGCACGTTTTGATTATGAAGCAAAATCCACTAAACTCAAATAATAATATATTTATATTCCATAAAACTGTTCAAAAAGTTGCTGGAATCGAATGTTTTACCTTTTTAATAATTTTTCATTGTTAATTAAAAACTTCGATCAACGAGGGCAAAACCTATTATACTTTTACGCAGATAAACTTATTCGTAAAGGCATACAAAGAAACAAAATCTTTTAATTTATTTTTTAAGTGATTAAATACCAAATGTTCTCCAATACATTAGATGCTAGGTTTGAGGGGACATGTATTTGAAATTTTGTATACGTCATGCCCACTCCAGATCGGAAACGTCACTGTTCGTCACCAGGAGATACTTATCATCCCACAACAGTATTGCAACTGGAGCGCCGTCGGGGTACAGCTAGGTTCCTTTTAAGCTCACCGTCTTGAGTTTTGATTTCTTCTCGTAAGAAGCTCTGAAAGCTATCAAGTGTCACTAACTTGTGGGGTCAGTACTAGGTTTGGTGGCAATACTCGTCTACACTGCTACTGCAATAGTCTGTCTATGAAAAAAAAAAAAAAAAAAGAAAAACTCCCCTCGCCATTCGTCAAAAGCAGTGGCGGTGACTATGGTTGCGAGGTTTAACTATTTCAAGAAAGGTCGTTTGGTCATTGTTTAAGGCAAGTTTTGGCTTGGGTTGGCGAGAAGAAGGAATTTAGGAGGGAAAGAAGCTTCCCTCTTTAAAATGAGCTATTTCTTGCTTTCTTAGAAGCACATGGCATTAGACTTCGTCTTGGGGGAGTTCTTTCCATAGAGAACGCGGGACATTTTATTTTGTGGAGTAGCAAAGTAAATAATTAATCGACCGAAAAAAGGTATGTAAAGACTTGTCTCGTGACCTTGAATATCAAAGGAAGAAGGCTCCTAGATAAGAACTAGGATTTTTCTCTCAAGAAAATCTCATTACGTAATAAAACTAATTGAACTTCTTTCCTGACAAAGAAGATTGAAGAAAATTTTTTACAAACATTTGAGAGTAGCCCATCACGTGTTTCTATTAAAAAAATTTGGTGCGTGATTGGATCCTGCAATCAACGTTTCAAGCATTCGTAAAACGCCTGCTGATAACAAACATCTGAGCGATCCAAGCATCATTCAAACATCTGAGTATCTTCATTCGAGGATGCTTGTATTGCTTAAATGGATCATTCAAACATTCGAACATCTTCAACATTCAATTATTTGATGTAACATTATGAACTGTATTCATCTAAGGCGTTATTAGTACACATGCTTACGTATAAAAGCAGCATAAAACACAATATACGTATTAAAGCAATATTTATGACTAGCCGTTCAAATGCACCCACTTTACATTTGGTGTTTTAGTTTTTGTGATTATTTTTACTACATCTACATAGTTGACTTAACAAAATTTTCTTATATCTTATGCCTTCTAAACATTTATTTATGGGGGTAAGGCTATTATTTCCGTTATGTATACACAAGCAGAGAAATATACTTTGAAATTCTCCTTGCACAATAAATCGAATACGAACTAATGATATTGTATACGTTAACACTACACACTTTTATACCATCAATTTTGACTGAAATTCTATTTCTGTTTCCTGATGGAATTAAAATTTCTGTTGATTTGCCAGTTTTCAGAATTCTCGGACAAGAATTAGGTCCGGATACAGAATTTGGGTTCAAAGCCTACAAATAAATAAAGAGACATTTAAAATAAGCATTAACTGCATTTTCTTGAACTGATTTAACATGACATTGACAACAATAAATTGAAATAGAGGATTATGCTTATTTAAAAATTAAAAATAATTTTGGTAAAAGTTCTAAAGAGATATTTGATCCTGAGTGACCAATTTCTCCAGGAAATCATTTGAAAACTGAAGGTAAGATTTATTTATAAAATTTTATCTCTTCATTATGGTTCTTTTTTTAAGACTGTAATAATTTAATGCCCATAATGAGCTCATTAAATTATTTTTTGACCAATTAATAGCAGTTGTCTTTATTTTAGCTCCATAAGACATGTTACCCGACTAATTTATATTGCCTCTCGAATATTTATATTTTATCAATCAATTATATTTAATAATCAGTTACTTTTATTTTCGTTAAAAGCAAAATCTGTTCATAATAAAGTTTTAACAACAGATTTTCAATTACGCAAATACTTTGCGTAAATACTTCACGTAAATACTTTACTTTATGTTTGGCTTCTTTAAATTGTATTTCAGTATCTTTATTTGAATAATACTTTTAAAATATCAACCTGACTTTCCTTGAAGATGAAATGTAATATAATGTTTGTTACAGTGCTTTAATATATAATGTTCGTTGGTAAAATTACATGTAAGATAAATTTAAAAAAACGTTATTTTTTATTTAAATGACTCATTATTTTAAAAACTGTTTAAAAGTTTTACAAAAATCGATACAGTTTATTTTAAATATGCAAATTTTAGCTTGGGATACTTATTGTTTGAAACTACAGATGAAAACAAAACTAGATTAAAAAATTTCTAGTAACATACATAAATGACTTGGCAATACACGACAATGCAGGAATAGAAATGCACCACAGAAATTTTTTTTCAGACCTGAGCTTAAGACACTTTCATACATACTCTCTTAAGACATAAGTATATAATTTATAAGATGGAAAATATTAATCCATTGTGAATTCGAATTAAAATTTACAGACCATAAGCTTAAAATATCCAGGTATCGAGATTACCTGAAGTTTCCTGAAGTATGCAGTGAATGGAATATCAGACAATTTGAAGTGCTCTGAACAATTTGAAATGGGGCATCTAGAACAAATGATGATTCCATGTCGGCTAAGTGTATGTCCCACCATTAAGTCTGTTCCTATATGTTTTGAATTATTTTATAATACAATGGGAACTGTGAGTAATTTCATACAATAGCGTTAAGAATGCATCTTCTCTTTTTTCTCACAAATTTACAAACTTTTTAAACACTTTATATTTTTGAATCAATTTATATTTTTCTTACCCTTTTGCATTACTAAGTTCAAAATGTAAAATGTTTTCTTTTTTTATAATTTTTTAATTATTAAGACTTACAGAAATGGGTTCTATTAAAGCGTCCTTTTCACATTCTTCAGTGCTATCAATACAGGTATAGCTGTTTATGCACCAATTGCAAGGAAACTTACTGGAAACACAATCAGTACAACTAAAATAGTTACAACATATACCATTAGAACTAATATTCAGTAACTTTTAGAATTATTTTTGTCTTTACAAGAAATATAAAACAGAATTTTTGAATGTCTATGACTACAGATATAATTTATCTAAATATGAGTGTGTTTTATTAATTAAGTGTCACTTAAATATATTTTTTTTCTTGAAGGTGTCCGAGAATTTACATATATTTTCTTTATAGCATGGGCATTAATAAAACTCTTTCCAGTTCAAAAAATAAAAAAAAATTATTTGACTCTATTTAGGAAAATATATTATTTTAAAGAAATTAGTTGAAAGGGAACTGAAAATGTAGCAAGTAACACCTAAAATTTTTTCTCAGAATTACTTTCCAGAAATGAAAAACTCTATCTTTTTACTCTTTATAAATGTGTTAAGTATTCTAAATTACATGCATCCTAAAATTTTAAAAAAGAAAAAGGCAATTCGAATTTTTTTCAAAAGGTAAAGGTGGGAAATTTTTTTCAGAATGAAAAAATATAGGTAAAATGATTTATTTTAGAATATTTCTAGTCTTTAATGCTTTTTAAGCATAACTATAAATACCTCCCTACCCAAATAGATAGCATGCCCGTTGCCATACACTGTTTGCTTCTTAAAATTATGGCACAGTTAAACTTTATGATAAGCTATGCTTATTTATCAGTAAAGATTGTTAAGAAAATAAATATGAACAACTGTTTCGATGTTTTAATGACTAAGCAATTACTTTTTAGTGATAGGTACTTTTTCACTTTGTCATGTCTATATAGCCATAATTAGTAGTACAAAAAATATTTTACATAGTAGTACAAAAAATATATTATTATTACATAGTAGGTTTTCAGTTTTCTGTTGTTGAGGGCTTGCTCAAATAAACATAAGGCTTCAAAATAAAAAAATTAAAAAAAACCCATGGCTTTCATCTGGAAGGGTCGATTTCGATTACCAATTTGAAAATTATACCAATAGGAAATAGCACAACATTTCTCGAAATTTTTCTCAACAATGCGTCTTCTGTGTTGCGATCCTTGTTGAATAGCTAGTGATTCCCAAAGTGGTCTTTATCGACCCCTAGGGGTCGACGACAACCTGCAAAGGGTCCATGTCAAGCGGGAAAAAAAATTGGGGGTCCATGAAATGAAAATGGAGGTCAACGATAGTGGATCTCGTATAAGCAGGTCGTGACTTTAATTTTGGCATTTCATGAATGGAATAATCAACATACACTGATATTTTACCTATTTACTTACATTATACTACCTTATAATATAAAAACGTATACCTATCTACATTCTACATAATTTATAAAAGTAGCTATGCAGTAAAAATTTTATTAAAATTTAAGTTATTAGGATTATTTTCTGATATATGAAACTGAATTAATATAAACTAACAGTTGCCTGCAACTCCGCCTGCGTACGTTTTTATTTTCTCTGCGTGTAAGATTTTGTTTTGGAACAAAAAAGTAATTATCCGTGGTAAATTGTAGCCTAGCCTGTGTCAACTCTTTACCTAGCTAGACCTCCAACTTTATCTGCGCACAAGATCACGGAGACTGTTGCTTAGTTTTTACGTAAAAACGTAATAAACAGACTGGCAATACACTACTACTGTTTTGTATACACACTTATTTCTGCAATTATAATATTAGTAGCGGAGTACAGGCTTTATAGTGCACTATTTCACTCCATTTACATATTAATTAAATTAAATTGGTAACTAAATTAGTTTGAATTCAATTAAGAAATGTATAAAAGCAACATGCGTTTTTTTCTTAAGTTTTTCACACTACACTTCACTACAGTTAGAAATTTAAATCTTTCACAGTGAGTAGCACTATACCAGCTGTCAAAAATACATCTGAAGTTGATGAATTTACAAAAAATCAATATCAGGTAAGCAGGGGGTCTACCCAAAACCGAAAAACATGGCAAAGGGTCTGCGAGACAAAAAAGTTCGGGAACCACTGCTCTAAATTGTCAGTTGCCATTCGTTTGCAACATTTCACTGCACAAATTTCCAAAAATTAAAAGTTTACGTAAATTTTGGGAAAACATTTAAAATTATTATTTCACAAAAAATACAATATTTCACTTAAAAGAAACAGTTATTTTTCTTAAAAGAAAAAGTAATTAACCACTTACGTCTTTAAAGAATCACACTCATAAAAGGTAAAATTAGTCATTGCTACATTCCATTCAATATTTGTTGTTACAGTTAATTTAGAAGTGTAGTAATCTAAAGAAGAGATAGTTATTAACAACAAGCACTTTTTTAAAAAAAATTGGACAAATTTTGATGAAAAAAAAGTTTTACGTTGGCTTTGGACTATATTTGGTAGCAATAGCACTGGGGGAGTAGGACACTCAATAACGCCATTCACTTCTGTAGCGTCCATCTTATAAGATTTCTCAAATATTTTAAAGTCACAGAAATATTTAATATCTAGTTGGGGCAGATTACTAAAGTACAAGCTAACCTGAAATGAAATAATTATATATTTTCTAACTTCCCAGAATTATTCTTGTAAAAAACACGAGAAAATATCGATTTCAACTTACAGTAATTCTTATAATTTTAAATAAAAATGAAATTCATAATTATTACAGTAGATACTTTTAAAATATGTTAACAATGCAGTGATCTAATAAACACATAAAAGTATAATGGAAATTAGAATTATGTTCAGAAATTTATGTACTGATCACAAAATTCTCGCTCTGTATACAGAGCGAGAATTTTGAAAAGACATACATAATATATATATATATGTATGACTTTATAAAGACATACATAAATTGAACATAATTTGAACATAAATTGAAAATGTATTAAAAACAAATGTAGTCATCCTTGGATAGTTAATATTTAGATTGCTTCATTTATTTTGTTGACCTGAGCGCAAAATCTTAGCTTTATCTTATATAACAGCATCCATTGATGAACTTAAAAGGGTTACATTTGTTATCCAAAATCTTTGCATATAATAAAATAAATAATTTGTGTGTGTCTGTAAATTAATTTGCGGTTAAACCTTGGTCTCTAAAAATACGACACTAAACATGGAGCTAATTGAGTACAATTGTGAACAAATTGCGAATTCCAATTTTCGAATTTTTTAATTACATTTTTAATTCAGAGAATTTAAAAAAAAGGAATTTGATCATTGGTTTATGAAGCTATGGTTTTAAAGTAAACTATAAGATAATAAACTATAAGATGTGCTACCATAAAGCTAAATAATTTGAAATTAATAATTGAAATTAAAAAATAAGTTTTGCATTGAAAATCGAAATTAATGGAGAAATGGTACTAATACCGTTGAGAAAAAACGTAAAAAAATATCAATATTATGACTCCAATGATAAGTAATTTTGGAATTGAATTACAATAACGAGCAAAATTGATGGAAAATGGTACTAATTCGTTTAGGAGTGCACAAAAAATTGACAAACTATTACTGACGTGAATGATAAAAAAGCAAACTTAATTAATAAAATGTATTTATTTGTTATGGAGAACCGCAAAAAGTCGTCATACTATTATTTACTCCGATGATGCTTAATTTTGGTAGCAGGCACTGTTGGCATTATGAAAATTGATGCAATTTTAATATATACTATATATACTCTTAAATAGGGACATATTATTTTAGGTTTGAATTTGGTGCCTATTACAGCTGAATCAATACTTTTATCATAGAAACTGAGGAAATAGGTTTATATGGCTACGGTCTGTAAGTACAAGAGAACGTAGCTTGATTGTTGTAAATTTCATATATCACGAGTTGCCTAGAACAACAAAATTACACCAGATGATATCGAATACAGTCAATTTTTATTTTTATGGGATGAAACTAAGTTTGTGTTTTTAACGTAAAACTACTGAAAAGGGTAACAAATAATAATAATTAAGAAAACTTATTACTATTTGTCCATGTTGCTTATTATTTGTCTTACAGTTTTGTGCATGATTTTCTGGTTTTGTTCAGTGCCAATTTATTGATTCTTCTTTTTATTCCGTACGAAGAACGGATATTCAGCAAGTAATTAACAAAAAAAAGTGTAATTAATAAAAAGTTTCAAACATTGTCGGAAATTTCACCCCAGCAACCTTCACGGGGCCATTCAATTTCAACCTTGATTTAGTTTATAAGAATTGTATTCATTCATTGTATTCTCAGTTTATAATATACAGTACAAACATATTAGTTTTTATTATTTTTTTTAAAGCTTAACAAAAATATCCAAGGTAAAGTTGATAATAATAAAATTAATAAATAAGTTAAATACTATAGGTAAAGTTATCTTACTGTAAGCAAAATTGCAAGACAAAAATTGAATTTGAACTGATGATTTTAATCTGAATTTTGACTGAAAATCAGATATTATGGTTGAAAACAGAAAAAAAATCTGCATTTCTCTTTAAAATTTTTTTCTATGAAAAATATGATTCTTTTTTCAGTAAAGTTTACAGTTATTTCTTACAGTGTATATACAAAATAATGTTTGGTTGGAGCAATCATAAAAACTGTTGCATCAGATTATATCATTACTATATATTTTTCTTCAGATATTCTAATAGCATATGCTTACAACTTGTGAAGCTGTTTTCAAAGTCTCTTGTGGTTCGACTGCGTTTAAGTATATGCAGTGATCAGTTACAGATAACCAGTACAATGGAACATATTCAGCTTCTGCACACTCTGAATTTAAGCTGCACCTATAATCAAAATAATTATGAGTGTAAATATTATATTGTTTGATCATTTTATGTGCGTTGAGAAAAATACCAATCGGTTATATATAATGTAATACACGGCATATTTTTTTGATTTTTATATTGCATTTTTTGTCAAAATATTTTTTTCCTAATTGCAAATGATCATGCACTGTTAGAAATTTCTCTGAAAAAATGGTTGAATAACAATTTATTTAATTGTTATTTAACCATATACAAACAAACAGTCAAATACCCTAAATAGACTTGTATTCAAACAGAAAAAAAAAAAAAACGTTTATAAACTGCTGTCACCTAATACGCTCAAACTTTAGCAAGTGCATAGCTATTCTGCTTCTCACGAACACATCATTGATTATCTGGAATTTTTCTTGGAGGGCATTCTCTTGCCACCAGTTTTAGTGTGTAACTTTTCCAGAGTGTTTCGACTCATGGATTTGATGTAGCGGAAGCTATATTGTGAAAGATTGAAAACAACAACAACAACGGTTATAAAGCTAGAACTTTATCTCACTAACTAGGCCCACCTAACGAAACAACTTAATTCCTTGCAGATCTGTGCATGTTATAGCGGAGAGGGCTAACCTGTCAATCTCATGATTCACAGAAAGGGAGTTCGAGTTCTAGCTTTGACAACTCAATATTTTCTGCATTCCCTTCAACATACGAAGAGTTTCCAGTGTCATGCACCCTCCAATTTGTAACCTTGGGCTATTAGAAAATGACACTCTTATTAACACACAGATGACAACACTATAAAGCTGCTAAATTACCTGCAGAGTCCTATTTAATTTCTTTCTTTTTTTACGTTTTTGAAACCATGCTAGTTGTAAATAATTTAAAAAATTTGTATTTTTTTGCATTTATGATTTTCTAACTATACTAGTTGTAAACGGTTTCAAATTTGTAAATGTAAGAAGTGTTCTTTACCTTAAATTTAACGGTTAATTGTAAGAACAGATTGCTGCTGGTTATTTAACCATAATTTTAGAATCAAAATCTTAACAGCGTGTCATGATCTGATTATGAGATGAGCTTATTGATACGTGGGGTACATTGTGGTGCATTTGCATTACCTGCCAAGTGAATTTAGCTTACTCAAATGCTACATCTGTGTTTATATGTTCTCACTTACGATCATTCTTCTTGATACTGTAACATAACATAAATGAGTCTTCTATTTTAATACTTTTTGTTGCAATGCATTTGTGATTTGGCTCTTTTTGTTCAACACAATAATAATAGTATTTTACAACAACATGTTACACGTTGCACAGAGGAGCATTTGGTGTCAAGATCCGGTTAAAAGTAAAAAGTCCTGGTTTCAATAAAAAAGCCGAATTTTTATTGTTTACTAAATATAGTATTGTATTGTAAATTGGTTTTAAAATGCATTAGTTATGCATAAAAGCATATAATTTGTTTTATTCATGTCTATATAGAAATATAGTTATATGTTAAAATTTAAAGTACATACTCGTACATATTTGACTTAGACTTAGTAAAACTAAAACAATGGTTGAAAGTAAAGTTGTTGTTTTTTAACGAAAAAAGCTCTAAAAGTTGTCAACTATTTAATGAAATGTTAAGTAATTAAATCTTCCATATGTCTAAAATATTTAAAGCAATTAATTAATTAAATATTTGAAAAATAATCGTAACATTTCAATTCAATGTTAGCTACATTTACATTGCAATTGAAATTACTGCCAATAAAAAAATTCTTAAATTGTACTTTTACTTTATTAATTGATTTCAAAATCAAATTTTCTCAACAATGAAATAAACTGTTAGCTGAGATTGATGCTTTTTTTTTTATAAAGGGTGCTGTAAGATGAAATTGCTTACTTATTTTGGGAAGAACACCAGCCGCAATAAGGATCATTAGCTCCCAAGCAATCCGTGCAAGATTCGAACAAATGACATCTTCCTTGAGTTCGTACTTTGGTTACCTAAAAGTATATATTTTGCTTTGAAAAAAATCATGTCAAAGTATTTAACCAGAGGGAAATTTCACAGCCCTAAAATCAAAGAACATTGGATCGTAATCAATTCAAATTAATTAGAAAATAATCAAATCCATTAGAGAATTTTAAAGGAGAAAAAAATTTTATTTTTAAACTCGAAAGATTATGTCACAGAATTTGCAAGGTCTCATACATTAATTGCATGCTTGCAGATTCAAAATATTATAACTTAATGAAAGAAAAGTATTCTAAATCGTTTTTACTTTTAGGACAAGCAATCTCTATAGCTACCGATAATATATTCTAAATAATTTGTGACGTTCTAAACATTTTTTATGATCTTATCAACCATTATTTTAGTTTCTTCAAAACACATATCATTTTCATGATTTAAATAATTCTTGACAGATGATATTTAAGGACGGTCAACTTTGACATCATTTGAACTCTTTTCTTCAAGTTTCTTCATATCTAAAAGGCCGCAGCGCTCTCTAATTTCCCTTAAAGTAAACGGTTATCTGATATTGTTTAGTTGGATAGTTGATACTCTACTGTTTGTAATTAGTGCATTGTCATATTTCTGTTTACTTCTATGCAATTATATTTCTAGCATGAATATTTTCAATATATATATATATGTCTGCCTGCCTGCGTGTACTTTAATAGAGATCCGACTGGGTGTGGTGAAATTTTGCATATTGATTGATCAAAGTCCGAGGAAGGTCACTGTCGGCATTAGAACATTCTATTACGAACTGTTCCAGCAGAATGAACGAAAAATGAAATGGAATTTTCTGATTGGATAATCGTTAGCCATTGTTTTAAATTTAACTATAGATTATTATTTTTTTTCAAATATTTTAAAAATAACATCAATGATATTTGCTAGCTATACAGCTGTCTCTATAATAGAGCTATAGCTCTGTTTGCCCAAGAAAAGATTTTAATATTTAGTTAAATTTTTCTCGCTGTGTCAGATAAATTCAATGAACAATGCAAACGTGGTAGTATAGGAGAATTGCGCCACAAAATTCCTAAGGTAATCTGAAACCGCTTGTTTATTTTGTTGATAGTTATGCTTTTAAAACATGTTACTATGAAACTAAATAATTTAAAATCAACGATAATTGAAATTAAAAAACAAGTCTTGTACTGAAAAGCAAAATTAATAGATGGTGTTAATACCTTATCCAGAATGCCAATATTCTTATAAAAAAACGTCAATATTATAATAATAGACGCCAATGATAATTAATTTTGGTGATTTAAATCAAATAATGAGCTGTGTAGCAAAAAGCAAAAGGAAGACTGCATCACCAAATTAGCCTTCCTAGGGTTATCTGAAACCACTTGTTTCTTTTGTTTATTAAATTCTTTTAAAACATGTTTCCATAAAAGTAAATAATTTAAAATCAATGGAAATTGAGATGAAAAGATATTAGTTATGTATTGTGTTGGCTTCTCATGAAATTAATTTAACATTAATAAATACTTTATAGAAACAAAAATAAATACTAATTGATATTATAAGCGTACACGTAGCTTGATACATTTACGTACGTTGCGTATCAACGGTCTGCAAATTTTTAATATTTCAAAATCAAACAAAATACAACTGCTGTTCCCATTCTCAATTTTTTTCAATTTTTATGTGCTTACAACCAAAAGTTAATGGAAACGTAATACTAATTGGTTTATGAGAAATTTAAGAAATCGTCAAACTACTATTGACGCCAACGGCGCTTAATTAATTTATGTAATAGATACATAACAAAATGAAAAAGCTATGTACTAAAAGATATTAGATAACCAGATAGATATTTTATGATGTAAAAGCCCTTATTCGTTTTAGAAAACCGTCAAAAAGCGCCATACTATTATTGGCACCATTGCTTAATTAATATAGGTCATATTTATCAATTGAAACAAAAATATATGTTATTAGTACATTTTTATTATATATAATAGCTTCAGTATCTATAATACCACTTTTAGCATTAGAAATACGAATTATGACTGCCAAATAAATTTAAGTAATTAAAGTATGAAAAAAAAAAGTATGGAATATATACCTTTACAAAAAAGAAACATAAAATGCCTTAAAAAACAGAGAAGTATAGAATACCTTTCTTTCAGACATGACAAACAGATGAGTAGCATCTTTATTAAGAAACATATCAGCCTTAATTGGACTTCCTTCGTCTATTACTAGATCTCTGTATTCCCAAGCTTTTGATTGTGTTTCTACAACAGTCTTAAGCAAAATAAAAGCAATCAGAAAATCATTAACTGTATAGTAAAAATAGAAAAAATTATGACTTTAGGATTTATATTTTGTTAAATCAAATTAATTTTTAGTAATTTTACATGGTCAAGCTGTACCAAATTTTAAAAAACGCATCAACCTCATTTTTCATCTCACCATGCGTGATGATGCTTTATTTAAACTGTTGCGGGAATCCCCAGTTTAGTGAGTGAAGAGTGACAGATTCTTAGGCCCCCGTTAGGAACTTAGTGCTACGCGACCTAGCACGTGTTTTTGACCACAAACAAATTGCGGTTACTAGCTTTCAACATTCGAATCACCTCGTGACAAATGAAGATTTCCTTATGGATAAGATGCCCGAAGATTCTCCTGCACGTGGCACATTTGATTGTGGAAGGCTAGTGGCCACAATTTCTTTGTGGTCAAAAATGTGTGTGGGATAGCATGTGCTGGGTCACGTGGCATTCAGAAAAAGTTTCTGTCGGGGAGCCCTATGCTCTTGCACAACATTTCTTTTCTCCTATTTCAAGATGCTCACATAAGTTTAATCATTCCAGTGCTTGGCAGTATCTGTTAGCATTTACTGCTATTAGAACAGGGAAGTCAATCTACTGTATCTTTAATAAAAAAAACTCCTACAGCGTCAATGTCAGGGACTGTGTGTTGTTACAGAAACTAGCAAGAGTACATTTCAAAGGAGGGAGCTTTTGATACTTATTATGCGGACCCGAGTTTAAATTTGTTTTAAGTATATACCCGACATTCGCATTAGATTCACTTTGACCCCATTACCATAGTAATTGAAATTTCTTCAGACAACAGACGAGGTGTGTTTCCTCCAAATTATAAAAATTTTTCTTCTAGAATAGCTAGAAAAGGTAAGTTTAACAACCACTCTTTCAAGTAGATGATAAAAGCAGGTAGGACACAGACAAATAAAAACTATTACAGAGTCAGCGATAATGCATACTTCTTTTTGGCAATTAAGTAGAAAAATAGATAAGTTTTCAATCTTTTTATTTATGCAAGTATGATTGAAAGCAAAAAGTACTTGCATGGAAGGTAAACAGCCCGTGTACAATTAACAAAAAAAAAAAAGAAAATAAAAAGAAATGAACATTTTTTAATAACTCGTGATCTGATTTTCATTTACTAAGACATGATCTTATTGGCTCAAGGACATAATCATACATGTAATAATTAGTTAGTGCAGGTAATATTTTAGTTGCGAAATATGGCAAAAACTTGCATTCTCCGAAAAAACTTTCCTTTTTTGATGGATGCTTTGTCTTGATACTCAAATAGTAGTTGAAAATTTGGACACCTCAGCTAAAATTTTACTTTTTGTGCATTTCTTCGTCAACTCAAAGATCTCACATTTATCCCAAAGATAACCTGAATGATCTCATCATCCCAAAAATATCTAATTAAGAACAATTGAACATATTCCCTCCAAATTTTGGATTTCATCATTTAAAAGTACGCCAAAAATTGGTATAAAATTTGTTTACCTTACTATTCAAATTTTTTTCGACTATTGGTAAAATAAATAATAATAAATGATAAAAATAATAAATCATTCTGAAAAATAAGTTTTACCAGATTTTATATTTAGATACTAGCCGCTTAAGGCGGCCAGCTGTCCGCCACGCTAAAAGTTTTCACAAATAAAGTGTTTTAAAACATAGCAGGAAATCTGAAGATTAGTGGACAATTAAAGTGTTCCTGTCCTGCAATTTTGTCTTCATATCCAGTTCTGCTGCAGATGTGTTATAGCTCTTGAGGATGTTTGAAGATGTAACTTTGCTATGGTAACCTAAGACCTATGGTAACCTAACCTATAATATAACTATCAGGTGGAGACTTGTTTTTTTTTTTAAAAAGGCCCTCAGAAATTGTAAAAGCATACAAAAGTTGCTTTCGATATCATCATTGGCCAATAGCTGAAAATGAAAACGCAGTTAATAACATATTTAAGAAACAGCAATAAAATAAAGCTTGTGTCAGTCAGTATACAGATAGTATATAATTCTTCCTATTCTTGTAAAACTTCTTTATAAACAATATTTTTAATTTTTCCATTTGGTGCCAATAAATATAAGTTCGAAAAACTTATTATAACAATTATGAACAGCGACAAATATATCAAAGCGAAGCGTTCTATTTACGTATCGAATATGTTGCCACATTTTTAATGCAAAAGTTAAACTTTTCTCCACTTTGATAAATGTAAACTAATGCGAACCTTACAGTAAAATTATTAATTCCTTCGTATATTATTGGTTTAAGTTGTCGAAAATTAATATTTCAATTGTAAGGTTCGCATTAGCATACATTTATAAGAGTGGAGAAAAGTATATGCATATTTTAATAGCTTTTTGAATATGGTTTTTTGAAGACGAAAAAGCATAGATTTTCTTACAAAATGACTGATAACTAAAAAACTAATCCAAATTTTTGAAAAAGAAAAAATATACTTCTTCATTATGTCAAAACACAATTATGTGCCGAGTTTCGTGCCTGGGCGAGGCTTCTGGAGCGATATATTGTGATTACAGACACACACAAAGCCGCGTTTATTATTATGTGTAGATAGTTCATTGGTAGTTGAGTGCAAATATCTTTCGATTCGCTTCACAAGTTTCAGAGACATGAGGAAATAAAGAAAAAGTAAAACCAACATTAAAGAGCCCAAACTTTCAAACTCTCTCTTGCTGAAAAAATAGGGATGAAACATTCCAGATTTTGGCAACCCCCTTTCATAGTTTGATGGTTGAAAATCCAAATACATCGAAAAAAATGCATGTTTATTCAGAAAAATTATGATTATAATTCGTATTTTAAAATACTGTCTAAGTAATTAGCACATATTAGCAATCATTAGATCAAAAGTTTTTAAATGAGTTAGCTTTTTCTTTTTGCAAACTGTAAATTGTAAATTTTATTTTATTTCTCTTGTATTTTTTCAATTTTATTGTAAAATGAAAATGTATACCTTTTTAAGATGTCCATTAGAGGTTCCAAGAAAGACAACAGTATGGTCATTAAGGGCAGTCGCCGCCACGGCTGTTAAAAGGGTACCAGAAAAGCGTAAAACTGGCGTGGCTGTCATAGGAATGCTGCCATCATGTGGTGAATCTAACTGTAAGCCGCAGATTTCATCTTCTTTCTTTAAGCTCTATGGTAGTAGAAATTTTATAGTTATTGTAAAATTGTAACATAGCTAAAATACCTAAGATTTTGTACTCAAACTTATGTGGATATTTATTGTTGCTCGCTAGCGTACTAAAAGTGTTGAGGATCAGAATTATTCTTTTAGAAGGTTTGAGAATTCGAAAAAATTTAAAAAAATATCAGTGAATTTTGGAAAACAATTTTAGAAATAAGATTTCATATAATAATGCATCTTTGAAAATAATGTACACTTAAAAATTTCCAAAACAATTTCGACACTTAGCATTATTTTATTTTCCTTAATTCTGTAAACGTTTCGTCTTATAGGTTATCAAAACAGCTAACAGGTTTCAAATTGTCTAAATATTATAAGAATATAATTGTCTAAAACCATTTCTGATTGTAGTCTGTCCAATCTCATCAATGGACAGAAAATTTACGCGATATGATAATTAATAAATAGATCTTTCACTATTAATAAACAGATCATAATTAATTAACACATCTATGAAAGTATAGTTTGGCTAAAGCATAAAAGTAACAGAAGTTATAATGGTATTAATAAGTAATTTATTTATTTCCCCCTTATTTAGTGGTATTTAATAGCAATAATTATTTATCAACCTTTCTCATTAGCGTTCTTTATTATAACTTTTTAACTTTTTTTGATCCAACTATATATATATATATATATGTTTAAAATTTAAAATATTATTATTCAATATTTTAAAAGAAATATATTTAATTACCATCTTACATACACAGTAAATAAGTGACAGCTACTTTTTAGTAAATTGAGCCTACTTTTAGAATAAATTTTATCCAAAATTGTGTCCAGTTAATTTAAAAAAAAAAAAAAAAATATGTAATGAAATTAAAGTAATGATTACAAGGCAACTGTTTGAAATTTTAAAGGATTAGAACTTAAGTCTTCGCACTAATACCGTGAAAACAATTTTTTAATGAGTTCTTGTAGTGAACTAAACTGAATAAAAACTTTCAAAAAAATTTAGGAGTTAATTGCAGCGGTGACTGAAGGAAATGACTAATGTTTAGGTTGTTTCCGCGTAAAATCATAAATTAAGTTTGTGTTGGTGCAATTAAGAAATTCCGTATCTTTCAATTAAATGATATTTAATTACGGAAAAACAATATGCTTATTGTGAGGAAACGGAAATGGAAGCAGAGCTATTGTAGATTGGAGGAAGAGAAGTAATTAGGTCCCTTAGTTATATCTGTTTATCTATACATAATTATATGATACTTTTTTATAATTATTTTAATTAATTATAATAAAACTAAATAAAATCCCTGGTTTTGGCTGCATTTCAGCTGAATTGATGAAGAAAAGGGAGTATATTTTTTTAGTCTTGCTATTTTAACTTTAAATGCGGGCATTTGCTTACAACATCAAGCTTACTATAACAGCAATTTCATCTGCTATTACGAACGGTGGTTAACAGATTTTTACCGTATAATTACGGTGGTTTATAGAGATTTTTTTTTTTAAAATAGTCATAGTTATAAAAATTATTACCAAAAAATTTTAAATAAATTAGAAAAACTTTTTAAAGCAATATATTTTTGATTCTTAAATATTTATTAAACATTTATTTTAATTTATTCTATTGAAAAAATACAAGCTTATGATCCTATGGACAACCACTTATTTCATATTAGATTTTATAATGTTTCTAATTCGTTAAAAATATGAATGTAGAGCTGTAATGAATATTATTTGTATGTAGATGTACTTACTGTGGTGTAGCATGGTCGACTTTTCGTAATATAATCCAGACCGGTCCACCCTCTACCATCTGCACAAGTCTTTACATTTATTGCAAATTGTCTATTTATGTGAGGTAAAGCATACAAGCATAAAGCAGAATTAGAACTGTGTTCATTGTAAAATTCTGTATCATCCGAAGACTTAGCAAAAATCGCAAAAAGAACACTGTCTTCATCTGATATTTCCAAAGATTTAGCTAAGTTAAATCCAGGCTTACCAACATGGGCAGCTTGCACGAGGTTGTAATCTACACCATCCACATTGCAAATGAGTTGCATTTCTGCATATGAAGAGTAATTAACATCATTTTGACAGACACGCACAATTTTTGACACAAAATGCATTGGGTGATTTAGAGAGAACTGTTGCACTGTTAGAAAGTGTGAAAATCCGTACTTGCTGAAGCCGTAGACGTAAGTTATTGGATAAATACTCCTTGACATACTGTTAAGCGTAATCATCGTACGTGGGTGGGTGATCTCGAACATTTTACGGGGATTCAAACTTCTACTACTAATAAGTGGGAGTTCTGATTGATAGGGACCATCCCTTGAATATGAAACTCCCACATACATGACTTGTCTTTTTAAATGTGGTCCAGGTGCAATGAGAGCGACTGATGAAGCTGTGGTAGTGTTAGTTACAACAGGCATGGTTGATGGTGTCCTGAAATAGGACACATTTTTAAAATCATGTATCGTACATGCACCTTGGAAGAGATTTCCACATGCGATTAGTTTGTTAATGGAGTTGTCTAAAACTAAAATTTTATTGTAATAATTTGTGGGATGTTTTTTTACACCCGGGCATTTACGTGATGCTGGGCATTTCGGACTGTCCATTTGAGGTCCCATTTTAACCACAGTTTCAATTTTTAAATCTGTGGATAGTTGATAAATTTTATTAACTCCACCAATGTATATTTTATTATGAATTTCATCAACCACCAGACGATTAAACGTTCTTGTACCGGAGACTTCGAATGTAGAATCAGGTATGTATTGAAGCATTTTTGCCACGGGAAATAGCATGTAAGCTAATATGAGAAGCAACCATTTTTTATGTTTTTTCTTCATGGCAACAAATAATAAGAGAACTTTAAAACATCTGAAAGGAAATAGGAATAATAAATGCATTTCATTTTATTCTAAAATACTAAATTCAGAATATTTTTTGATAGCTGGTCTGTTCCACGACACGGAGGTTCAGGAGCATGCTCCAAATGTAATTTTTCTTTTTGAAGTTTATCGTTTGACGGTCTCAAACGGTTCTTAATCGTTTAACTATTAATTTAATTGATTGGTTCAGTTCACAATTTTTACCCGAAGTCAATGTTGCTTGTTTATTAATAATTCTTTATCAATATTTTAACTATTTCTTTCATATAATTAAACCACAATGCAAAAGTTTAAATATTAAAAAATACAAACTACGGTTTTTACAATCTTGGAGTACATTCCTACTGAATGTGATTTGATCACTCCACTTTAAATGCACCAATCAAATTTTCAATTTCTTAATATATATTTCATGTTAAAAAATTTTTAAATAAAAAAGTAACAAAAAACACTGTGAGTGCAGCCTTGGAAGATATTTCACATTAAAATTTTAAAATTCACTTTAAAAAAATCTCCATACCTCTTTTAAGAAGAAAACTGATTAAACTTTTTTGTTTGTTTTCGAACGGCATCATCAGAACAGTTTGGAGCAGATTCCAAAAGCCTCGTGTTGTGGAACAGACCCAATGTTTATTTACATGTTTCCGGACGCTGGTAAGTCCTTAAAAACTTAATAATGGAACAAAATAAAAGTGGGGTACATTATACTGTTTCATTTACTGTAGATATGTATTTAAGCTGCTATATTTGTACAAATAACTTTCTGTCTCGTCTTTTCCTTTCAAACGATTTATGGTGTTCTTTGTTTGTTTTTTTTTAATTAAAAATCTATAAATTCTAAGAAGCTCATGAACTTTTGTAAAGCTAAAAACAGAAAATTTCCAAAACTGAGCTAAATTGTAAATTAATCAGTCATTTCGGCTAAACATTTCTGTTATTTTTTTTTTTTATCAAGTAAGAAGTAAGTTTAATTACCTGATTAAAAACTTCATTCGCTTTAAAATATGCAAGTGGGTAAATATTTTTGAAGTTGTATATAATTGAAACGAGTGAATTTTATAAACAGGTAACATCTTACCGCTTCAGTTTTTTGGGATTATTTATCTAAGTAAACTTTATCTTTTACAATGAAACAAAAGTATATAACAGAGGATTATACTTATTTGCATTCCTTTTTTTTTATTTCTAACAAGCTAAAAACCAGTTTTGTTATTTTATACAGGGTGTTCTACAGCTTTTTAATATTTAAGTACGTGAGAAACAAAAGGACAATAAAAATCTGTTGAATTACCTGTAGGTAATGCGAGATGAACTACATAATACTAGACTGATTGCTTGACTTGAAATTGTTTCGAATTATCGCATTTCATCTTATTTCTGCTTCCACTGAGAAAAAGACAGATATTAATATTTTGGAACCTGATGTTCTCAAGAATAATTCTAATTTGTTAAATTTTGAGGGCGTATTTGTCTTCTTTTTTTCTTTAGTATATTAATTTGTAATAACTGAAGCGCTTTCTTTTTACTTCATTTTCGAAAAGCATGCCAAAAATATATATTATAACGGTAGAAATCACAGGAACACTATGCAATACATTAAACGAAATCCTAAATGCCTTACAATTTAGTTTTGAATATTTCTTTATTAAGCTCATTTTACAACTTAGAAAGAGACCTAAATAAAAAAAATAAAAAACAATTTTTATAACTTTGTAAAGATAAGACTCTATCAAAAGATAAAAGAAAATTATAAATTACAGTGTATTTTATAACCTATACAAAGAAATGTAATGATTTACCTGTAGGAGTTACCATTTCATTCTATTACTATTCATAATTGTCTTTGGGATACTGCGAAACTACTCAAGTTAGTTTACTAAATTTTATCAAGCAGAAAAATTACTTCATTCAATTACTTTTTTATTTTTTTTTTATTATAAAACGACTTAAAACTCCTCATGCACCACAAAGTATAACATGAGGCTTACAGTTGTAAGTAGAAAACAAAAGAAGAAAAATTTACAAATTTAAATTAAAAACAAAATTCCGCAAGGCAGCAAGACTTTCAATACTTTTGAAATTTGAATATGAACATGTAAGTTTCAAGAAATTAAACAGTAATAAATTAGGAGTATTTTATAGGGTAATAGTTTGTATTTTAGATTTAATTTCAAAATCACAAGAAATAGTTTTTCTTGAAAGATATATTTTTAAATAAATATGCTCATAGGTTATAAAATAAAAAATTTTTATTAAATGAAAAAAATAGATTGTTCAGGAGGGAAAAAAAGGCATTCTTAGGAAATAATTATTTTTTCTAAATAATTTGTCATTATTTAACTGCAAAGCATACAGGAAGATCTGTAATGGTCGACATTAATTTATATTTTTATTTTCCATGTAAGAAATCAAGTAAAATAAGTATACACATTTAGGGTTGCAAATTAATATTAAGACCCAGAAAAAAATGCTACTCAAATCTGTCTCATTACTAGTGACAAAGGCGAGATGAAAAGCACAACATTAGTATGATTGCCTCAAACTGGGAAAGGTTTCTAAGAAATGTTTTTGAACTTCTTTCTGCTCGAGCAATCAGGCAGGTTTTGATAATTTTAGTCCCGCCTCGTTCAACAATTGGTTGATTGATTCTAATAGTGTTTTAGACCTTTGTGTCTAAACGCCTTATGTGTAAGCTCTTTGATTCCTAATGTGAATGCTTTTCTGTCCACAATTTTGATAAGGATTAAAAATATAATATGTATAATAACTGAATGCCTCCTTTATCAATTAGAATTGTTTCTTCAACAAATAACAGTATCAATGAAATTATTCTTTGCTTAGCAGTAGAGTTTGTCCTCTTATGCATCGCCTGCATAACACTAAAAATAATACATAATACTGCATAGCACATTTTCATTAACACTAAAAATTTTATTTCTGTATCTTTGTTTCTTATAGTTTCATTTATTAATTTATTATGTTTATTATATTATTTCATGTATTATGTTATTTCTTATGTCATTTATTAGATTCATATGAAATAGAAAATAATTTTTTAAGTTAAAATAAATAATTTCTAAAATCTTTTTTCAGAAAACGTGATGTACTTGGTATTATTTTGAAATTTTGAATTTCGACAGAATCTCAATTTTTTAAGCATTATTTCAAAAAACATGCAATTGTTTTTTAATATTAAAGAAAAATATTTTTTATATTTTTTTAATACTTTTTCTACTTTGAAAAAAATATTGCAAAAACATTTTAGTTGAACCGAATTAAATACTTTATTCATGCACTGCATAGTGTTATGCACTTTTTCAAAATTGGAAATGTAACAAAGAGAAATATGTACGTAACAAAACAGAAGCATTTAGAAAACTCTAAAAACCGTATAGATCGGGAAGTCCTTATTTTTATTAGTGCATATACATGTGATTTCATAGATTTTTAAATTTAACATTCTCAATTTTCTTAAGAGCTGATAATTTCTTAAATCTGAAAAAGTTTATTTTAATTTTTGTTTGGGGCAAAAATAATTTGTCAATTTTTTTTGCATTCTATTTTGCTTCCCTTTTAGCAATTCCACTACTTCTTTTTAAGTATTAATTTCATTTTCTTTATTAATAAATTATTTTCATATTCAGGCGGAACGATTATGGATATCTTTTCTTTTCTTTTTTTTTCTGAAGTAAGCAAAAGCATTACTAAATCACAGCATGAAATGAAATAATAAATGAAAAATAAAAAACGGCTTACCTTTACTTTCAATATTAAAAAAAATGTGATATTTCAAACCGAAAAGTATGGATAGTAACCTATAAACCAGAACTTAATCTTTTGAAAAGATTTGTACCTTATAAGCAAATGATTTATTCCTATTCAACGTTATTAATTAAAGTTCAGGACATGTTGTCTAAACGTTAGTTTCACTTTAATAAACTTGTTGACTTGTGCGACCAAGATAAGCGATAACAAGGATTAGGAAGTGTTTGAAATTATCATTCTTAGTGATAAAAATTCAATTATATCATGTTATTTCTCATCGATCTTGGAAATGTTACTTTCAAAATGTAAAGATCAAAAGTACAAGTACATAAAAAACTACTTAAAATTTAATGCATGCCGTAAGTACAATTTTACAGCAACGTGCACAAGTGAAAGTTTTATTAGAACAGTACTATCTGTCTTTTAATGTATTTATTTTATATTATTGCATTTTGTTGAAATTATTGTATATTATTTTTGTATTTATTGTACTTTAACATGAGGAATTTTTTCCAGCTATTTTTGTTAATTTGTGTTTCAGCTTTGTTTCGGCCCTCACCCTGTCAAAAATTCTGGATCAAAAAGTTAGGAGTACCCTGAGTGTAGTACTTTTTACCTTAATTTGATTCAGGATTTTTTTACAGAGTGAAAAGAAAGATGATACTCGAAAAGATGCATACACTCAACAATTTTCTTGTACTACAAAGGTTATGCACCTCCAATGCCAGCAACAGTGCACATACATATCACTGCATTGATAGAAACGTTGACCGAATTGGTTTTACCAGGGGTTTATGCACCCGCAATGCCAACAACACTGCTGCTATGACAGACATAGAAGGAAACATGTGGATGGAATTGATTTGACCAGAGATTTCTATCTCGTGGAGTTTGCGATTGGGATGTGATTCGGATGACTGAAGGTACACCCGTTGAACATTTGCAGTATGCACCAAAAATAGTGTATATATGAAATAAATAATCCAAAGAAACTGAGAGGTAGTATATTACATGATTAAGAATTTCATTCACTTCAAAACTATACAAAGTGGGAATTACAGTCGATAGTTGAGTCAAGCGCTCAAAAAAAAAAAAAAAAAAAAAAGTATATTTTCGAAAAATATAAAACGTAAAGTTGCCAACGAAAAATGGAAAAATAAAGATGAGAAAGAAAACTAGGAAAAACAGAGTAGCCGAGTAATATATATTTCAAATTACTTTTATTGTTTCTTCTCTCATATGTCTGGCAAGTCTTGAAAATGGGCGCCTGCTTTCATGTGCTTGAAACATGTCGACTAATATTTTCTATTTGTATATTTTTGAAGAAATATTTTTTATTTGCATAATTTTTAATCAAATATGTGCATATTCTTTCCTACATTATCCATATTTGTATATCTTATATGGATTATCTAGGATAACTAAAAAGCTTTTTGAATTTGAATGAATCATTTAGTCTTACCTTATAAAAATATACTAACAGAGAAAAAACAAATTTCGAAAGAAATGTAAATATTACGCAATCATCAAACATAAAAAATAGACATCCTCAAAAGCTTGTTTTTGAAAAAAATATACATAAAAAATTACTTAACTTCAACGAATATAGTTAAATAGATAGTTTAAAGTTATTCAGGATGAAGTTCTCTAGTTCTTTCATTGTTGCAATAGTTTTTCTTATTTCTTTTGGGAATAAAGTGAGTATAATATATCAATTTATCTTCAAAAAAGGTCTTCTCATTTATACAAATGATACTTAATGCTTTTTATTTGTTTAACTAAATAAAAGATCAGGTACAGTAGCTTAAAATCTTTTGAATAATATTAGAAAACAATTTTAAATTATTTAACACCTTAAAATACTACATTACGATAAATTTTATAATTTTAAGGATAAGTAATTTTTTCTTTCAAGCTTTTAGATAAGGAAAAGTGATTAAAAAATAATTCACTTAGATATTTTCAATTTCTTAGATTTTTGAAAACTATTTTGTTTTCGTTTTATTGAAACATAATAAAATAATTTTAACGCTAAAAATTAAAGTCTCATTTCAGCTGTTTCAAGTTAAATAAAAGTAATGTATCCAATCCTGAGATGATGCTCAAACATATAAAAATGGCGAGTGTTTTTGGAGGGCCATTTAATACCGTTTAAATATAACGTAATATATTTTAATGACCATTTAACAACGAACCTAGCATACATTTTCAGTGTATACATATAAATGTATTTAGAATTATTAATTAAGTTTTTAATATTTTGAATGGTCAATAAATCGTAAGTGTATCATTTTAACTATTTATACATAGGTATTTAATTGTATCTGCGTTTTTATCAGTTTTTCTTTTGTGCTTACTCAGTTTTTTTGTCTATCCTTGATGTCTTAAAGTTATATTAAATTTCTTATAATTTGAATGAATTGAAATCTGGAAATAGGTTATAAGGTGCAATTTCAGCCCCCGACCCCAAAAATCATTAAAGAATTTTAATTAGTCCATTCTGAAAAGATGTTTGAAAAATGTTTTTTTGCATTAGTTTTGCATTAGCCATTGTTTTAAATGAAACTGTTGATGATTCTGTTTGACAAATCATATAAACTTTGATAAATGATGCAAAATGATACACGTTAAAAAACATTGTATGGGCATTTGGCACACAAGATACTATTTAAATTAGTATATTAAAATAAATAAACTATTAAAATGAAAATAAACTATTAAAATAAAAATAAACTATTAAAATAAAAATAAACTTTTAAAATAAAAATATACTATTAAAATAAAAATAAACTATTAAATAAATACTCATGTATAAATGTTATTAGTATAAATAATTCACAATTTTTGCGATTTCTTTTAAAAATTTGTACTTTAAACCTCGAAACATTTGGAAAAAGAAAGAAATTTTTTTAAAAAGAATTATTTATTGAAGATTTTAAAAACAATTTTTTTAAAAGCAAGCGTTACTTAATTACATTGATAAATAGGTTGTTAAGAGAGTTGGTTATAAGATATCGAATAATTTTAGGAATAATGAATAAAAATAATTCTTCATGCAATTAAAAAAAAAAAAAAAAAAAAAAAAAAAAAAAAAGAATATATATATATATATATATATATATATATATATATATATATATATATATATAATATATATATACACATATTGCCCCTCTTACTCGGTATCTAGCGGTATCTAGGTGGATAGATCTTTCTATTAGTACTTTATGTACTCTTAAGCCATTCAACCGAAGATGATGAAATTTGGCATACTAATAATTCGAAGCACAGGGCAGATCACTATCATTATTAGAACATTTTACTAGGAACCGTTCGAGCAGGATGATCGTAAAACGAATTTTTGATAGGAATAACATTAGCCATTATTGCAATTTATTTTGCAGACGATTCTTATTTCAACTTACGGCTCCTATTAACAAAACCTAAGTTTAACGGGGATTGTGTGTAGCAAGTTTTTAATAATTATTTATCTTTGTTTCTTAATATCAGGTGAGCACAAGTATGCAACATAAAGTGACAAGGTGATTAGTTTCTGTAATTAATAGTGATGTCACCAAAACTAGTATTGTGAAGTTGATTAGTATTATTTTAATTTTTATATAAATAGATTTTTTATTATTTAGAATAAATATGTGAATTTGTGGTTTAGGAAATCTGTGACCATCCTCTACATTGACATTTCTTTCTTTTTCTCTTTTTTTTTTCTTTTTTGTGAGGAGAAATATTTGCAAAGCTAGGCCACCAAATGAAGTGCTATCCAGAAGAGCTCAGTGTATACATATAAATCGACACCTCAGGCACGCAAAAAAGAGCTTCTCGTGCTTCAGAAGCATACGACCTACTGGAAGCAAGGCAGATAACCGATCAGGTACTATGTGTTCACACTCATTTGTCTGAAACATCTGAGCAACGTGAAGCAAGAATGGATACCGACCGACGTCCATTCGTCTGAAACGTCCAAACAACGAGATGCGAGAATGGAAGCCGGTGAAGGCCTAGCAACGCGCGTTGGTTGCAACTAGTTAGAAATATTTCGTTTTATTTCCTAACAGTAACATATAAGTGATTATAAAAATTTTAAAAAAATTGAAATTTTGCATGGCAAAACACACTCATTAGTAAACATGAAATTTTATATTGGTTATCAAAATGCCACAGCAGGAGAAATTAATGCTTAAGAAACAAATAACAAACTTTATATTCTTTTATAACAGCAAATTATAAATACTTATGTAATAGTCATTTGTATTTTTAACATAATATATTGTTTTCCTTCCTTTGTTTTTAACTTTAATGTAATTCTTATCTATTTTATTAACAGTTTCATTTGTCTTCAAATCCATCACACTTTGTGGCAGGAGTAGAGCAAAATCCAGATTCCATCTCAGTGACTTGTCAAATTTGCAAAGTGATTACGAGAGTTTTTATTAAGAAAGCCAAGAATAAAACAAATGCGAAAGAGAAAAGACATGTATATTGGCGGCAAAAGTTGGAGTAGATGATCCACATTTAGGGCAAAAGTATTACAATTTTGTGCATTGCGGTGTATTTTTTCTGGAAAAAAATAAATAAAAATAATTAATATGACAAATGTATATAACAGTATACTTTTTTCCTAGCGATACGTAATGTTATACAATAAACAGCCTAATTATGAAGATTTTTTAAGAATTCATGCCATATCTGAATAGCATAGATAAATAAATAATTGTTCTGTGTCTGGAAAAGCGATATAAAAATATGATAAAAAATTATTAATGTAATATGAGTGGAATGTGGAAATCTGAGCTAAATGACACTTTTGTCATGAAATTTCATTAAGTGCTACTTTTAAAACTCAACATATTTAATGACAAAAATACACATGATTGATTTATTCTTTTCAATGATTGCCTAAGCAAAATTATTTGAATGAAAATAAAACAGTTCTTTGGAAGAAATAATTTGAAAATTTTTAAAGTTAAACCATATAATGCTTCTTCAATAAAGAATTCAAAAATCGGTAAAACGTTGTGGAGGTGAATGTAGAAAATGATGAAAAAGAATTTGATGTAAAAACTTTTCTCTTCCTTCGGGCATTAAATGTAGTTATTATGAGAAATAAAAAAAAAACTCAAAAATTATTTAACTAATAACAAAATGACATTGTTTGGAGAAAAAGGTTTACTAGAAAGCTTGTTTAATGTTTAAAAAAATGAATTTTATCACGCTTAACAAAAAAGAAAAAAAAAAGAAAAAAGAAAGATATACAAGTATAATGACAATTACTCAAGGAAGAAAAATTCTGGCAAAATTATCGTACTTAATACAATTCTGGTAAAAAAAATAAATAATATATAATAAAGAATATATAATAATAAACAAACAATTAAGTAAAATAAAATAATTCTGGTAATAAAACCAATATATACGGTACTTAAAACATTCGTTTGGTACTTTTCTGTTCGTTACGATAATGGTTTGAAGTGAATTCTGGGTTTCAAAATTATAGTTCTTATTACCTCATGTTTAGCAAAAATACGAAGCTGTAAAGCATATACGTGCAACTCAAGAAGAAGTGAAGAATGCCTAACCATATGATTTAAATCAGATTTAATTTGATACCAGTAAGTGACGTCAAGCGTGAATGTCAAACCTAATTGACTTTTGAATCGACAAATCCCTTTACTTTCATAGACGTCATTGTTAAGTATCCAATTCGAATTTTTTTTCGAGTAATTTCTTAATATTAAAATAAAATATGCTTGTAGATTTAAAAAATTTATTTTAATGTATGCTTTTTGTCGTTATTTCAAAACAAATTTTGATAAAATTTAAATTTCGCACCACCCTAATGTGCAGTCACTAATTATTTAACAATATATTTTTTTCCAAATAAAATTTTTACTAATCAACAGCATCACTGTCTATATAAAATGCAGTTTTATTTTTCTAGATGCACCAAATTACCTTTCTGCATAGTGTCTAGTTTTTTTAAACATACAATATCGTCCGTATCAAATTAATAAGCACATTTAAGGTATACCTTTCGAAAGATTCAGAAACAATTTTTAGACATAAAACTTATATAGTAGTTGATTCAACAACGTCTCTCAAATCAAAATCATGTGCTATGAGAAAGAAAAAACCATCGAATATGACAAAAGAAACGCAAGCTGCGTGGAATGCATTTTAAGACGAGGCCACCGAGGGGGAAACAATTTATGATCAATTTACTTTCATCAAATTTTCATCAATATGATCAATTTTTTTTCAAGTGAACCGAAACCTTAAAGTTTCAATTGCTAAAAATTGTTTTTATACTATCAAACTTATAAAAGATTATGGCAGAATTAGGCATTAGGGGAGTAATCATGAGATAATTTGTTTGCACACGTTGGCATTTTGAAAACAATTTTCAGTATCGGAAACTTCATGGTTCATTCTAAGTTTAGCAGAACTCACTTCAATGTTAATTTTTAATTCTAAAATATCAATAGAGATGAAGCAGAATTTGTCATGAAATGTTTCCTTTAAGGTATAAATTCCCTTTTAACACTGTTTTTATGGTCAAACTAAATATAACTTACTAAATAGTAAAGATAGCTTATTTATGGTTTAATTTTAATGAGCTAATTATCCCCATCGTAAAATGTTGAAAAATAAGGTCGTATCCAACAATTTTAAAATAAAATTAAAAAGCAAACTTCCTCGGTATTGCGTCCTCTCAATGGGGCGAGCTACAGTTAAATTGTAGCAAACAACGCCCATCCTAATTATAATCGTCATTATGTGAGCCTGGGTAAAAATGGAATGCGACCATCATGGTCTGCGTTGGACAGTGTGTTTTTTATGGAGGGACGGGATACAGAGTAATGAAGTCTATTATGACATGGCGGAATGAAACACCACAAGGCGCTTCGTCTACCGCTGGTCAGCCAAGTTCCTCATTCTCATGTCTTTTATGTAATCGATTGCACGGCCAAAGGAATCAGTGCAGAATGGAGAGCAGAAACCGAGCTCCTAAGCAACAAGGTTCGCATCTGCCGAATATAAAAATTTAAAGAATGTGAAATAGCTGGATATGTTGATTTAATTGATGAAAGAAATGGTGAACTGTGAAATATTTTATTTTGGTTGGTCTAGTATTTCTATTCCATTCAGCAGCATATATGGCAGCCATATTGGATCTGATCATGGCGAACATGGTTATAGGATCAAGCTTTGTTTGACAAGATAATGAGGGATCCAGTCAGAAGCAAACATTCAATCTTCTATGGAATTGTTTGCAATTGTGTCTTGCCGATGCACAAATATCCCCACACAATGATTTACCGAAGCTCTTCATGCTACACGAGGCAAACGACAAAAAAGCATAGTCGTGTGCGGGACATATATCTAACTGATATATATATATACTTACTATCCAAATTTTTTTGTTTGTTTTTTTTGTTTGTTTTTTTTGTTAATGAATTGCGTTTCACTCTGTCATAGTATTTTTTAGATGTAAATATTTCTGTTTTAAAACATATATTAGAAAATAGCACCAACTAAAATTTAGTTGATGCAGATAAAAAATTGAATATTCTTTTAATCTAAATCGAAGCTTTATTTTAAAAAAGGAATCCTCGTCTTCGCAGAACTCTTATTAACGCGTTGCGGAAGCACGTAGCTACATATTAAAAGCGAGTTAAAAGATTAAACTTTAAATTTATAAATTATTTATCTTGCTCAAGAAAATTCAAAGTTTTTCACGGAAAGTTGTAGTTTAATAATTTATGAAATAAAAATTTAAAGCTGACCTTAACCTTAACTAGCCTTTCAGCGCTTAAAAATTAAGAAAAATCTAATTGCCCTTTTACGATTAATTTTTTTTTTTTAAGCAGAAAAAATTATCTAAGTAATTTTTTTTAAAATTATAGTTAAAATATTTTTATCTTTATTAAAAAAATGAATTAATAAAATTGAATGAATCAATTATGATAATTTTATGCTTTTGTTAGATTATTATAAATCGTAAAAATAAATAATTTATGAGTCACAATTTCGTGACCTAATAAAAATTTAATATAGCTTAGTAAATAAACAACAAATATTGTCTGCAAAAGTATATTTAAAATAAAACTGAATCAGTTAATAAAAAAAAGATACATAACCATATCCTTGTTGGTTACCGATGACTAAATAAAAAATTTTCGTAATACTTTTAAATATTCTATCTGTTGTTATAAAAATATTAAAAAAAACAGTCATTAATCCTTATCGTTACGTCATCACTAAATTTTTATTTTTTTCAAGATACTTTCAAATATGCAAAACGAACATCCGTATAAGATATTCTATAAGATTTGTTGTTTTAAACTTCTTTGTAACTAACCACATAGAATAAGACAGTGCCTTAGGTTCAAATTTTAAGATTTAGCTTTTTGTAAAGTAATTCTTAATTAAGATGAAAAGTATTATCCTTTTTAGGATTTCTTTGATTTATTTTGCATTTATATATAACGAAGTAAGTATTAATTAATTATTTAGATTGCTTCAAGCAGAAATTGCTTCATTTTTGTTCACTTAGACCGTAAACATGTTTTCTTTTTTTCCAGATTTTTTTGTTCCGATAAAAAAAGGCAGAAATTTGTTTTCTAATCAGCTATCTCTTTAGATTTATTTCATCTTGCTTTATAGCCTTATTTTTCGGAAAATAGTTTACAGGAATGAAAGTCCTTTCTGCATTCAGTGATTTATTTACAATGTGTTTATGTTTCTCCATTTTTCATTTGATGTAAAGGGTTTGGAAATAAGTTTGACCAATGTCATCAAATATTATTTTTTTAGTGACAAAGAATTATGCAAAGGCTATTCAACTCAATTTTCACTACTGAGAGAAACACATAAAATTTTTAAAAAAAATTTATAGTTTAGCATATTATATCCTGTTATTATATCCTTATTAGCATATTATATCCTGTTAGCATATTATATATTTAGCATATTATATTATATGATTTTAGTATGCTTTTCAATTTTTCCTATTGTGGTAATCCTTTCAGTTTCATCTGAGGTAATGACTTATTTTGTTTATTTGTTCATCTTCAAAATTTGTCTTCAAATATTCTTCCAGTTGTGATATTAGCAGCTTGGCTCACGGGCAGATAGCGGGTAGCCTAACAATTACGGCATGAACCCAAAATCTGGAAAGTTTTTGCTGGTTTAAAAGTAGATGAACGGAAACTTCAATGGGACAAATTTTTCTCTAGGGCTGGAGGCTAATTTGTACCCTATTCAAGGTTTAGAGCCATACTTTTTAATTTAAGTTTAAATTTGTTTTAAAAGGAATTTTCGAGATGCATACTTCCCTTGCAATCTCAAATGATTCCTTAGGATGTACCATAATTATTCCTTGTGTTTTTACATGAATATAAGTTTGTTCAAACTTTTGATGATATTTTGCGCTGTTAAATTCAGTGTTTGTGAGAGTCTCATTTGAGACTTTGAGAAAGGCGGAGATGCAAGAAGTTACCACGAAGCTCTGAAAGATGTTAAAGATTTGAAATATTTCATCATTTCAGAAGGAATCGTAGAATCTCATTGTTTGAGATATTTTGTTTACAATCTGCAATAGAAGGCCGTGGTGTCTCATGAGCGCTTGCCTCTCACTGAGGCATCCCGGGTTCGAATTCTGGTGATCACTAGTCGATACTCGTATTAAGAATTCCGCACTCCGTTTGCACTGAAAACAGTTCTGATGTAAAATATCCTCAGTGGTAGACGTAATCATGAAATAGAGCCCCCTTACCGTCAGGCAA
Source organism: Parasteatoda lunata (assembly GCA_949128135.1). NCBI lineage: Eukaryota > Metazoa > Arthropoda > Arachnida > Araneae > Theridiidae > Parasteatoda > Parasteatoda lunata. The sequence goes on along the minus strand of OX421974.1, from coordinate 87,867,207 downwards.
ACCGGAGGCGTGTTCGTGGTTTTTCTCTCCATGTTACGCAGATGCGGAGAATTCCCTTCAAAAAAATTGTACTCTAAAGCAAATTTCTCCTAATACTTGATCCAGGAGTTCACTTGTCTTCTGGATAGGATTCAAAAATTATAAGACTGCGGAGTTAAACATTGATAACCGTAAACAATGCTAATAGTGAGAAAGCGAAAATCGATCCTATATTAAAATATTATTTATTGCAGAACATATAGATAACAAAATAGTTTTCATATTAAAAATATGGTAGTAGAAATTTTAAATTAGTAATCAGGAAAGATTTATTTTTCTTTGTTAGAGCCTTTCTTTTTAAGTTTTTCGTATTAATTAATTAGATTAATGTGATGGAATCTTATACGATGCATTTTCCATAAAAGTTAGTTTGCTTAAGGTGGAATAACTATGTAAAGTGGAATTTTCGCTCGTTATCGATCAATTTCATTTTATAGTACTTTAGTTGCGTATTCTCATTTTTGTGACAGCCGATTTTGAGTTTTTGAAAATAAATGATTCTGAATAAATTTTTAGCTGTGTACATGACTTTTATAAATACATTAATTTACTAATCGACGTTTCTTTAATTTTATCTATTTTCGCTTGTAAATTTTAAATTCCCATTTTCAATTTAATATTTTGAAGTGAATACATTCAATTTTTAGAATCTTATCTTGCCACAAGCAATAGAATCTTTTAAAATGATCTACACGAAATTTCTGCAAATTCGGTAAGCAAGTTATAACTAGATATTCTTTAACATGTACCTCTTAATTTAAACTTTTGAATAAATAGTTGAAAAATTTTTGAATAAATATTCATTTAAGCGACTTTTTTAAGTCTAAAAATTTATTATTACATATTACTTACGTTTTTCCATTCTTTATTTTTTTTTAGTTTAGTTGTTACATTTTAGCTTTCATTTGAAAATGGTGAGCTCCAATCTGCAATTAATTTGAAGATATCTGTGCATAATCATGTTAGCAAATTTATTGACATTAATTTCAAGTTGTTTTTAAACTGTTTCTGAAACATATTTAACTTTCCAGGTGTCTGGTTCAAAAAGAGCGAAAGCAATTCCAAGTGAATTATGTGATAAGGAAAAGCCTGATAAAATATTATGTCGTATAGCAAGATTTGGAAGTGAATCTATTTCAAATGAATTAAAAGCAAAACAATCAGGTGACGATAAAGTTGTTGAATCATATACAATATCGGGAATTAAAAAACAGGATGCAGTTAGTGACGATAAAGAAGTTGAATCAAATACAATGTCTGGAATTAAAAAACAGGATGCAGTTAGCGATATTGATGGTATAGGCTTAAATACGAGACAAAAATCGCACCTAAGATTACGTTACCATCGTCGCCAAATACCAAGTCCCCATCCAGGCCCAAGACCATGGCCCCATCCACAACGAATACCACGCCTCGATTCACCTGTCCATGTCACAAGTCCTCAGCCTTATCCGAGCCAAAGGCCACCCTCACCAAATCTCCTTCTGCGTCATCGCCCAAGACCTTTAGAATCAGAGGAATCAGATGAATCGGATGACGATGTTCCCAGGGAACTCAACAGCGATGATGATTACGATACGCATTCGGATACTTTCGATGAATATGAACCTAGTGAGCTCATTAGCGATGATGATTACGATACGCATTCGGGTGTATTCGAGGAAGAAGATAATGAAAATGATGATGATGATGATGATGATGATGATGAAGTTGATGATGATGAAGTTGATGATGATGAAGTTGATGATGATGAAGAAGATGATGGTGACTCTATTTCCAATGATAACTTACATTCACACCCACAAGAAAAGGCACATTTAAGGTCAGGGTCAAGTTTGGGTCAAAATAAAAAAAATCAGGATTATTCGAAGTTTAATAATAATAAAAAAGATGGATCTACAAAATTTGGCCAGTATTTTGTTTACGTTAATTGCAATAGCTGCAAAGTGCTTAGTAGATTAATAGTTGGAACAAAGGGGGGAAATATACCAAACATACATGATAATGATGAAAAGCAGGACAGCCAAGATCATGACGATTATTCATATCAAAATGATATGCTTGACAGTGATTATGATAGAAGAGTGAAGAAAAATCTGGATCGAAAAATCCTGGACATGCCTGTTGTTGAAAACAAAATTGTTGCGGATATATTTAAAGCTATGAATGCAACAGTTAAAACAAATGATAATGAAACCGAGTCGTATAATAATTCTTCATACAGCAATGTTAATGAAATTTTCAAAACAGATCCTATGTAATAAAGATTAGGATGATTTCGATTATACCTACATTATTTATGCATGTATGATAATGAAATTTGATAATTTTAAGAGAAGAAGTTGGAAAATAAAATTAGTACTTCTTATGACTCACAATGATTTTTGAGCACCTTATATTAAGATCATTATAACATTTCTTATCAATATAAAGTAAGCCAAATGAAAGTTACAATTTGAAACCTCTACAAATAAAAAACTTGTTTTAAGTACTCTTTAAAATTTAAAAAAAAATTTGGTTTGGTATCGAAAAACTATTTAAATTTCTAACTCAGTATCCAATGTTTGTTATTTATGCTGTTGTGTTATTAAAATTTTTTTGTCTTAAAATAAACCATTTTTTAATAATGACAAGTAAATAGTACAGTAATAAACGATTAATTTTGTTAGTAGTAGTTTAAAGTAGTATAGTATAATAGTAGATTAGTAGTAGTATAGTATAATAGTAGTTTAGTAGTATAGTATAATAGTAGTTTAGTTGTAGTATAATAGAAACAGTTTAATGTTGTACGGCTCCAGGATTTTTGTACAAATCTGAAATTTCATGTCCTTTCAATTTCCTTCTTTTTTCTCAAAAAAAAAACTCTGATATATTCTTTAACTGAACTCTACATACACTTTTTTTAATGTCAGAAAGTTGTTATTCGAGAACTTTATAAAATATATTTAAATCATTTCTCAGTTTTCTCTCAATTTTAACATGTTTCGTAAAGAAGTTGTGAATATATCTCCATTTTATTTATTTTTCTATACTTTATATGTTTTCTTCTCTGTTATACAATTCATGGGAATAGTATATAAATAAAAGTATTTTCGGATTCCTTTTTAACTTATAAAATGTAACTCGCTGATTTTATGCGTTTCATTTAAAATTAAAAAGGGATATATTGAATCCATTTTTATGCAAACATTTAAAATTTCTTCAAGAGTTTTTTATCAAAATTATTATAAGAAGCATAACTAATGAGTATGATTTAATCCTTAAGTAAATTTTCAATGGTTCAAAGGCATTATTTTTGAAATGTATTATAACAAAAATATCGAAAGACTTTAAATGGGACAGAAATATATTTTTTATTTATTTACTATTATATTTTGTGAGAGGCGCTAAGAATGTTTTGACTTGCAAAGTGGGTTGTGATAAGAAAAAAATTGGGAAAATGTGCCATAACTTAGTTATAAGGCTAAGTTATAAGGTGACTTATTTAGCAAATATGTCAAAGCAAATTCAAAGAGATACCATGTAAAGAAAACGGTGCACTATATTATGTTTAGAATTAAGAGTAAATCATAAGTCGTTTATATGTATTATTTGTTCCTACAAACGGTTAATCGGATCACTAATGTATTTTTTAATAAATTGCCCATTGATGGTTCGGAAATTAATTCACTGCTCAGGCATAATTTTCTCTTTTCTAGAGACGTTTTTAATATTTTTCTACAAATAAATTCCATCACTTTCATTATAATATTCAAAAGTTTGATGACTTTTGGTATATTATTTTTTAATTTGGGATTATCTCAAGCTATTACTGTAATCATGATAATCCTATGTAAGACCATCACACTATGTATGGGTCATTCTTATGTTCTCAGTGTACATAATGCTTTTTTTTATGATTTATGCTTATTTGGGATGAGATAGAAAGTTTATCTGGGAATGTTTTTTAACAAAATAATAAAAGCAAGTTATAACAATATGTAATTACCACCCTTATCTCTATTGAATTTAAAAAAATGTTTTGCAGAAATAGGAACAATAATTTTACAGATTTGTGTTTTACATTTTAATATTTTGAGACATAGAATTTATAAAATCAATTTAAAATTCAATTACTTACAAAATAATTTGTCCCAGTATTATTTATAAACATGTACCTAGTATATTTAATCATCTGCTCACAAACAATTTATTATTTTCTAAACCTCTAATGCTCGAAATCGGTCCCTCGGGTCTAAAACTGCCCACGTAAAATTTGAGCCCAGATTATACGTGTTGTACGAAAATAATTTCATTCTTATTAATTTTAATTTCACACTTTTGTAACTTTTATAACTTAACTTTTTAACTCACACTTTTATAACTTAACTTTTATAAAACGCTATGACAGTAATAAAATTAAAAATGACTCGCAGTATCGGTTTTACAGGTATATTCTCTAACATATTTACAATGAAAAGGCAGTTTATTCATTATTGTAATCTGTTTTTAGGTGTTTTCTGCTCATGCCATACGCATTATATTTTTTGTCTGTTTTCAAACAAAAAGCATATTACTCTCCTTTGCAATGAAAAGTCACGTATAGTACTAGCCATTCTCTTGCATATTTGTTTTGCATTTTGATCTACTTGTTTCGTGACTTCTTTCTTTTGTAAAAGTTTTCTTGTGATCTTCCCTTTTGTCTTCTTCCCTTACGTTACAAAATATTTGACTGATAAAGGGAGTATTGTTTTCATAATTTGATTACTTTGCAATAAGGTAAACAAATCGTTGTATGATACCAACAATTTAGATGAAATGGATAATGATGTTTACATAGAAGAATTAGGAAATAAAAACAATTTTTTTTTGTCTTTTATTGAATTTTGAAAAAGCTACTAATTGTTAAGTGCTCCGATGGCGCAGTGGTTTAAGCACTGAGATTTCAATGGGAAAAATCAGGGTTACATCCTTAAGTCGACACCGACACCACTAGGTTATATTTTTAAGATTCAGCTTCAGATTGATGGGTACCTGCTTATATGAAAAGTAAAGGAACTTTGTGAGGAATGTTTACCAAATTGACACAATAATGTCGTTGGACGCAAAATTCTATTCCCTAAACCTCAATGATTTCCGCTGGCCCTCAACGGAAGTTGCAAAAATGCTTAACGTTTTATTAATAGTAATAGTTATGGATTTCAGCTCAAACTTAACAGAAATATTGGGATAATATATGAGATATATAAGATATTATCTAAGATATTATATGAGATAATATAGAAGATATTTAGTGCAACGTAAGTTAGTAAAAGAAAAAAATTATTGTTCATTCTGCTTGGAAGTTAAAGGAAAGAATTGTCTAGATATAAAGTTGAGCTGTCACCATCTAGTTAATATGCGATGTACTATTAGATGGATTCATTATTTTACTTTCAAAAAACATTAACTCATAAACATTTTGACTATTGACACGTGACTATTCATTGTTACGCGAGATTTATATAAAACTTAATGCTCATATAATATGGAAATGCGTGCATAATGTTAAAAACTTCATTCCCTTTAAAAAATATACAAATTGGAAAAAAACAGTAGACATGTTTCAAGCTCTCAAAAACATGTCGACTGTTTTTTTCCTCCAATTTTCATATTTCTGAAGCCAAGAAGATTTTTAATTAAGTAATACCTAACTTATTCAGTTTCTTGGGATTCTTTATTAAATATTTAATGCGAAGAAAGTATTAGACTTAGTTTTTTTTTTAAAAAAGGAAAGATTTCCTTAAAAGATACGTGAGGTAAAAAATAAATAAACTTTTGTTGGTCCCAATAGCATTTTCCAATAACTAGATCACGTTATATAAACAAGACAAATATATTAATTCAAAAATACAACTCATAATGATTTACTTTTTAGATACTATATAATTTTACTTTACTATATAAAAAAACAAGGAGTGATAAAGGCAAAGAATGTATACATTTTATGCATTCGAAAGGATTCCACAGGTAAACACTCAGTGAGTTCAACAAGAAAACATTAAGCAATATTGTTTTATATTACTAGTATTTGCAAATCCTTAAAGAATTTATATTTTTGTAATTTTCTTCTGAAAACTTCTTCGGGGCCTTTTTAAACAAAAATAGAAGTTTCTATTGAAGTACTTATCAAAGTTTTCCATAACTTCCTGACTTTTTTTTCTTTCGCCTCAAATTTTACGAATCTACTAAAATTTAAAATCAAATGAACATATTTAGTTTTGCTTTAGAAAATATTTTCCTTAATGTGTCCTTCGGATCTTTTTTGTCCAAGAAATGAATATATACATTTTCTTATGTCTATAATGTTTTGTTTCTGACATGTAGCTCTTAAAGAATTAGAGGGGGTAAAGTTGCAAAACTTTCTGAGTAAGGGAGTGACCTTACATACATATGAAATATAAATATTACACTGAAATTTACAGTGAAATATACAGAAACTGGTGTCAATAATTTGAAAACGGGAATCTATACATATGTCTAGTGTTTCAAATAAGAGAGAAATAACATGTTTTCTTTTTGAGTCAGCTGATTTGAAATATATTGGATTAGATTAATGGTGTTTTTTTTTTTTTCAATTAGTCGTATTTTTATTTTGCTTAATTGTTTATTATAAAAAAAATAGAAGTGTTTCTGATGAAAAAAAGATGTTTTGAAAGAAGATTTTTTGCCAATTTACGATACCCTTTTATCTGATGAAAGGATGATAAATGATCAAGGTACAAATGTAAAATTCCAAAACCAAGATGCCAATGCATGATTTAGATATAAATTTAAATGCCAATGCCGAAGTATATCTGCCTTATCTAATTCAGGTATTAATGGAAAAAAAAAATTTCCTTGATGTCGAAAAATGAAAGGTTTAAATGGTTGCTTATCTAAATGCTGATTTAATATAATGTATTAATAGTTTAAACCTAGCTCTCGGTCATAATACCCTATTAAGTGGTCTTTGGAATCGAAGTAAGCCTGTCACGTAATATGTGGCGACAATGCCAGAAAGTTTTCACTAAGCGCTATGCGTTCTATTGACACCACTTCATCCACATATCATTTCATTCACTAGGTTACTTCGTCGACAAGATTATTTCATCGACAGGCCATTTCGTTGACTAGGTCATTTCGTCGACAGGGTCATTTCGTCGACAGTGTCATTTCGTCGACAGGGTCATTCCGTCAACAGTGTCATTTCATCAACAGGGTCATTTCGACAACAAGGTTATTTCGTCAACAACAAAGTAATTTCTTCGATAGGGTTGTTTCATCGATAGGGTCGCTTCGTAAACAGGTTCTTTCGTTGACAAGGTCCTTTTGTAGCCAAGATAATTTCGCAGGTAAAGTCTTACGTAACTTTAAAACTATTTTTATGATTTGTTTTATGTTATGTCATTCGCATTTCATCGTAAATTAGTATGCTTGTGTTTAAATTTTTTAAACCTACCCTGAATCAAAATTTTTAAAATATGTTTTAGTTGCCAGAAAAGAAGCATTTTTTTTTTTTTGAAATTTGGCTTTTTTTTTAACAAAATTTTTTTACTTTGGTGTTTTTGTTGTATTTTACACACTTTTAATTGCATTTTGCACATTTATTTTTTTTAATTAATTTTTAATGTGGTATATTGTAAATTAGCGTTGTAAAAGCAATTGCATTAACTATTGTGAATGATTTTGCATCAACTATATCAACAACGACATAGGACTGAACATAATTTAGCAGCACAAAATTACCGGGAAAATAATCGAATACGCGACAGCGGAATGCACGGCGAAGAAACGTTGAAGAGTCAAGACGTTTAAATGAAAACGAATAATATGGAAAAGAAATTGATAAAAAAAAGTTGTATATAAGGAGGTTTTGTAAATAATTTTTAATTTTATCATTGTTTTTCCTTACGTTTAATTGTTTTTCACTTACTTTCAAAAAATCATTCAGCCAGAAATATTAATTAACAGTTCATATTTGTTTGAGATATTTCTTAAATAATGCGTAATAGTGCAAATCATTGGTACAAAAAATGATGTGAAAAGAAAAATCAATGAAAAATGTACATAGCTAGGTTTTGTGAATATTCAGAGATCTATTGTAAATAATTTTTAATTTTATTATTTTCACCTTATTTTCTTATAACAATTCAAACAAAAATGTTTATTAATCATTGATAGATAATGAAATTATTTAATTTTACATTTGTTTTTTTATCAGTATTCAATATGACAAAAAATTTAAATTGCTTAATTTAATTTGTCGAATTTCAGTTACAGATATTTTTATTATATAATTTGCTTCTTATCTGATTGAAACTAAAATATTTTGTCAGTTGACAATATTGAAGTTAATTGGGCAATTTCTAGCAATGTTTTTTGCTTTCAAAGTATTACTCAACATCAACTTATTAATATTAATTATATGTTTCAATTTGCTTGCTATATTTTAAGTTCTTTTTTCGTTAGGTTTTAATTGTTTTCAGTTTAAAATTTAAATTACTGGGGGGGGGGGTGATGAAACACCATATAGGGAGCGTCCGGCATCCTATAAGATCAACAATGATTTGAGTTAGGGGTAAAATATACTTGAGGGTGTCCCTTGGCGAAATTTGCGACTTATGTTTTGCACCATTTCTGTTTGAGCGAAACACCGGGGTAACAGAAATTGCTGCCAAAATATAATGATATTTCAATAAAACAATGGAAAATTTCAACAAAACATCGGCCAAAACTTTTTAAAATTGCGATGAATCCGATATGAGCAAAATTAATAAACCCAATAAAATGCATTTTGAATCGAAGCAAAAATTAATGGAGTAAGCACAGAAAGAAAAGGAAAAAAACAACTCACTTCTTCGTCAAGCTTGAATATCCTCAAATTCAGGTGCACCGAATTCTCTAATAGCTGTTAGATACTGTCTAAATTTATCATGTATCTGTGTACCTCCATCGCCACATTTCGGCGAAATACGAATGGAAAATATTTTATATTCAATGAATACGCCATATGGCGTCTGTGGTACCGGTCTGACAATGACATTTTTTTCTAAAGTCCCTTTTTATGACTGCCCACATACCTTCGATTTTATTGACCAGAAGCAAAAGTAACCATACTGCCGTTATCCAACGTAGGACTAACGAACCTCTGAAATTACATATCCAGTTGAACATTTAAGAATAACACTAAAATCTAAACCAATCAGAATCACGATTGGGATTCAACAGCTTGGCGATCACAGCTTGGTTCCCAGCTTTTCAGAGCACCGCGATCACAAGTTGGCGAGAATCAAGGGGCACCCTTAAATATAGCCACGCTTGCCTGGATATGGAGATTAATCTCCGGCTAATGCACTATAGTAATGAGTTAAACAATATTGGTGATGTTGGTAGAAAAATTGCCAGCTAATCTCCAAGAAAACGACTTTAATTTTGTAATGTAATTGCGTAGCAATTATAGGGGATTGGCCAGAGGTAGCGAGCAGGCTAGTGTATATATATATATATATATATATATATATATATATATATATATATATATATATATATATATATATATATATATATATATATATATATATATATATATATATATATGTGTGTGTACTAGTGGGCAGCGCCTCCTGCTTGCTAACGCTCGCCAACCCCCGAAAATTGCTACGCAATCTTATATGGTTTGCTTCCTCCGCTACTAACTTTAGGTACATTGCAAATGCACAAAATTCTAAGAATTCAAAACAATCATTAAATCCATATAACAACTTTTTTTTCTTTTAAAAAAATTACATCTTTTTAGTAAATACTAAGTCATTAAAATAAATTTTAATTCAAATAAATGGCATGTAATTCGTTAAACCTATTAAAAATGTGCTATAGTATAAAATCTTAAGATAAAATTTCTAAAACTGATATATCTTTAAAAAGGTTAAGATTTTGATTTGGTGAGAATACTCTCTCTGGTTATTTCCTATGGTTATTTCAGTTTCCGTTTTTAAAAGCGTTATATGTTGAGCCACCTCAGCTAGATTTGGCATGTGTGCATTGGTCGATTTTCTAGCGTTGCCATTGGGTTGCAATGAGGCTTTTTTTGTCGCCGTGTAAGAGAAATATATATATAGATATTGGCAGATAATACAAATTTATTTCAATTAATAAAACTTGCAAAGAGAGTACATATTTTGAAGGATGACACTGGTGGGTCCTTCTCAAAAGTGTAATGCGAAATAGAAATATTTTTAAAAACAACATTTGATAAGTGTATTAAAAAGAAAAATAAATGTTAATGTTTCTCACCAAAACGAAAAATGTTAATAGCTCATTGCGAAATTTTTTCTTTTAGGTTTTTGTTACGTCTAAAGATGTTTAATAAATTTATTTTCTCATTTTTAGTGTTCTCAATTTATTTTCTCATTTTGAACTTCTGTTTCCTCTCGCAATCAAACTGGTCTTGTTGTTTATCGCATGCACTTTCCTGTACTGTGATTTGTAAGATTTTGCTTTCGCTTTTGTATTTTCTTCAGTTAAATATGAATTTGAAATCCCCCAATGTATTTATTTTTTCCATTCAGATAATTGTTCTAAAAATACATCTCAAGCCTAGAACCCCCTGCATAAATTGCAAAAGAAAACAAAATTTTAAAACATATTTCAGGTATAAGCTTATATTTAGCTAAACAGCATCCTTTTTCTACACTTTAATGCACCTGACATTACACTACATAAAAATTAGTTTTATATAATAAACCGATTTCTCATATTAACAATTATCTATGAATATTTTTTCTTATCATAATTAACAAATATAAGCTCCTTTCATTTGTCATAAAATTGCATACAACATTTATTTTCTCTACGTGTATTTATTCATATTAAAATTTAGAACTGAATACATTGGGCTTAAAATTAAAATAACTATATGACTAAATGAGTTCAGAACATTTTATGAATTCTGTTTTGTTTAGGAAAAAATTAAAGAAAATTTTTATCTACTTTTTTTTAAATTTTAAATTATAAGATGTCATATTTCGGTATAATATTTGTATTTTCTTCAACTAAATATAAATTAGCAACTCCTAATGTATATTTTTTAATTTTCTTTTTTGATAATTATTCTTAAAAATACATCTTACGAAACACCCTGCATAATTTGCAAAAGAAAACTAAATATTAAATCATATTTCAGATATACGCTTATATTTAGCTAAACAACTTCATTTTTCTGCACATTTAACTTCACCTGACACTATACTACTACATAAGTATTAGTTTTATATAACAAACCTATTTTGAATATTAACAATAATTCATGCATATATTTTATTACCATAATTAACAAAAGTAAACAAATTAAAATTGCATTTAAAAAATTTTTACGTGTTATTTATTGACATCAAAGTTTAGAACTGAATGCATTAAGCATATAACTATAATTACTATACAAGTAGCGGTGGCTCAGAGAATAGAGCATTCGCTTTCAATTGAGGTAATCCAGATTTGAAACACAGCGATGGTTGGTTGATAGGCTCTAGGCTCACACCGACCACGGTGTTGACGTTAAGTATCCTCAGTGATAGACGGATTACGGCTAAATAATCCTCTTGCCTTTGGGCTTACCATGAGAAGTTTTCGTTTTTTTCTTGTGCATGTAACGCAAATGCTGATTAGTTCCATTAGTTCCATCATAATGTCCTCCATGAAGGCTAGTTTGTCCCAATGATTGATTCTGTAGTTCCCTTGTCTTCTGCGTTGGAGTTGAACTTGATAATCGTAAACTCAGAATTGGGTCTGCTATTCAACACTAGTTATAAAATAAAATATAATTACTATACGGTTAAATAAGTTCAAAACATTTTGAGAATTCTGTTTAGTTAAAAAGTAATTGAGGAAAGTTTTTATCTATTTTTTAATTTTAAATGATACGATGTTCAGATAATTTTGTTTATCAGTTATCTACACTCTATCATTTATCTATTATTTAAGTTCTCGAACATTTTATAGTTAGCTGAATGTTTTTAAAATTGCTATAGTTCAGATTTCTAACGAGACAGTTTTCCTTTTATTCAACTGAAAATAACTTAAAACCTAATCATTGTCAAACAAGATAATTTTGTCTCAGTTCTTCCTGATTAAATAGTGTTGTCACGATAATGGTAGAGAGAAATGTTTATTTTGGCAGAGCAAGTCATCTTTTATAATACGAAGAATTTCAACACACTTATTTCACGAAGACTAGAGAGTTTTGAATTTATGTTTTCCCACTTCTTACATTATTAGTTAGAAAATGTTTATTTTAATTTAGAATTAAGACTAAAGTGCCATGGTAAGTTGAAACTGAAATTTATTTGTATAACCAGTATTTATATGTCTTCTGTCATACAATACTGTTATGTCCTAACAACTGAAAATACCTTTTGAATGTATATCAAATTTGAAAAAGTTTTTGCTTCTTCAAGTGTATGTTACATTATTTTAATAAAAATTTTCATACTTAATCTAATTCTATTCTTAACGTTAAACTTTTTGTTAGATAGCATTAAAACAAAAAGTTCTATTTTTGATTAATTTATGTCACTAAAATAATAGCTTCCAAACGTTTTTTTTTTTTTTTTGCATATTTATTGATCATTTAAAAAATAGGAAAATTAACTTTTTTCTTACGGGATTATTTTCGTATTTGAAACTATATTTTTGAAGTAGTCAGACTCATTTTTGGAGATATATGCAAATGGATACCATGGTAAATTTCTCAATTTTTATCTAATTCACTTGAAAGTTTAGCAGCATGTATCAGATTATTGCAAAAGTTCAGACATAATTTCAATTGCAACCTATAACATAAATTCAAATCACCTACTTCATAAATTCAAAGGTGCCTTATAAATACATTCTTATTTTGAATCATTTTCTACTGAATCTTATGTTTACTTATTTACAATTCTTCATTCTATATCAAAATGCGTTGTTTATAGGCATTTAAATAAATTTAAGCGATTATGGTAATCGTACAAAAATATAACGTAACTAGGTATTAAAATTTTTTGCATTAAAAATTTCTTCGAAAAACACGTTTCAATTTTGTTTATGGAATTATTAGAAAATTAAATTAAGATATCGAGTTAATCAAATGCATAATTGAAGAAACACAATGAAGAATATCTAAAAATTACTAATAATTAAAATTAAAAAAAACTGGTGCGCAAGGAACTTTTTGAAGTTGTGGGAACATTGAAAAACTCCATTACAAGAAAAAGCAACTTTCTCAACGAAAACTGCATATTGATGTATGGACATTTATAAACTCATAATCTTATAGCTCGGTAAGAGAAATTCTGATTTAAACATGGTTTGTTACCTACTTTTTAGTAAAGTGAAATTTTTATAATATCGCGAAAACAAAATAATAAATTTTTCGTTTAGAACTCCCAGTGTCCCCTTTAACTTTTCCATTTTGGCAAAAGTTTTTGCAGTTACAAATAAACCTATAGTGCGCAAAAGTAAATTTTATTCATTTTTTTTTTAAGTTGCTTGTTGTTGTTATTAAATTTTCAAGCTAACTAAATAAATATGTGTTTCTGTTTGGTTTAAAAATATATTTGAAATTAAAGATTTTCAGAAAATCAATATTGCTTTGAATAACTGTAAAATATATTTACATATGAGTTGATCATTGAATTCTTTATACCGTTCTCAGAGCTTAAAAAGGCATTAAAATAACAACAATCTATTATTTTGTTGCTGTCCTTACTTTTAAGGAAACTTATTTTATCAGCTGTTAGAAAATCAACAATCATATATAAATACCGATTTTATTTTTTGTTACACGTAAATAAATATTGCAAAAAAATATTTTAAAGACAGCTGCAGAATTTCAAATATTTTGATTACAAATTAAACAAACTTTTTTTGTCCTGTTGTTTATAGTCTTTTGTTTATAGTCTTTTCTTCAAATTATTAAGAAAAATATTTTCAGACTCATATTTTGAAACTTAAATATCTTAATTTCTTAAAATAAAGTAAAAAAAAAATATCTTGGATTAATTTTATAAAATAATGGCTGTCCAGCATTGATACTGAATGGAATACCTCTTGGTTTTCTAATATACTTTCAACTCGTTAGAGTTTTATTGAGTTGATACATTGTTTTTGTACTGATTTTAATTAATATTTGTAGGATGAACATGAAAATTACCACAAAATGAAATATTTTTCAGGAGGACACAAATACTATCACACTTTAAATAAAATTTGTAATATATTACTTTGGATTATATGTATTTTAATGACATGTTATTTTATTTATGCCTTCTTTGATATTAAATGAACAGTATTATTTAATCAGGATTATTCTTTGTTCTAATTGCTGAGACTGGATACATGATTGAAACGACAAATGATTTGAGTAAGCATGTAATGGGAAAAAAGTTTTAGTGGCTGAGAGTTGATATAATATAGCAAAAACTAAAAACCCTTATTGTCTTAAACTCAAATAATGTGAACATACGTGAAATATTTTTAAATTTATCTGAATTTAGCAACAAAAAAACTGAAGATTATGTTTGATTATGTTAATTGATTATGTTTTACTCTTAGATCACAAAAAGGACTATAAGAAATGGAAATTTAAAACGAAAAACTTTTTCATAGCCGCCGTTGAACAAATTACCTAATTTTTTGGATTTACGACTACTAATGCTCAACTCCGTAGCCTCGCAGTTTTGAACTCCATTCAGAAGATAAGGAAACTCCTGGATTAAACTGTGGGAGAAATTTGCTTTCGTGGAGGGCTTTTGTACTAACCGGTATTTGCATTACATGGAGTGGAAAAACCCCCGAAAACCTCCCACGGTTAGCCTGATTTATTATTTTTAGTATTATTTTAAGAATAAGATTACCTAAGAAAATTTTTTTTAATAAGAATCATTTTAGTGGTTGGAGTAAAACTCCAACCGTTATCCGAATACCAACGGTTAATTTAGACTTTCTGGTTATGGTCTCAAAATAAATTTAAACAAATGGAGGATCCTATAAAGATAGATAACTTTAATAGACGTTTGTCGAATATAAATAAAAAAGTTACATACTTCACGTTTTTTACTTAGCAAATAAAAAATTTAAAATGAGATTAAATGACAGAAAAAATTAGGTCTTCTATATAATGAACTCTTATTTTTCAAATCAAATATAAACTGCATAATGCAAAAGTTTACTAGGCCCAGTAATGTCAGGAAATGTCAACATGCACTAAAAATAAATCATCGTAAAATTCAAAAGGCTGCAGAAGAAGGAACATTTGAAGAAATTTTTAACATTTGAAAATTACACTTAAGTCCAAAAATAAACACATTTTCTTATATTTATGGAAAATATAAAAAATTGTAAATCAAATCAAGTAAAGTTTTGTATGAAAATATATCAAACTAATGATAACAGAAAAGTTAGTGGAATGAATTCGAGACAATGAGTTAATGGGTATGGCAACAAAATAAACCAAATATGGTGTAGAAAAATTGTGCTTGTGAAGGATTAAATATTCGGTACAAACCTCTTTGCTTGCAATGCTGGTCTCACAACAAACTTGCTTGTTTTTTAATGTTTCAGAACAAAAAATACGATTTCCAGTTATCAAATAAAACTTCTTTTGATCCGGTTCCCATTTTTTAAGTTATAATCAAAAATATGTTAGTTTTTTTTTATCTCGTGCACATAAAGTGTAGTAAAACGCTTTAAAATGACATTTTTTTAAACGCAGGAATGTGCCGTATTTTGAAACCACCATTAAAACTTGACATTCAGATTTGAAAATTTTCTGTAAGTAATTACGACAATTTTTTAAATAATTCTAACTAGAGCAAAGGAAAGGAAATGCAAACTTCAAAGATTTAACAAAATCATATAAAAAATAACCATGCTATTTTTTTTCATTGAACAAAAAAGAATGTTTAATTCAATAATCAATGTTTTATCTTTTAATCACATCTTTCATATTTTTTTTCAAGCCTTAAGCTGTTTGACTTTTCCTCAACAGAAACAATAATCTTGGTTTCTTAAAAATCGGAAGCTATGGTTTATTCCCTACTTTTTAGTACTTATAGAATATATAACTTTGCAAGTCCAATCAAAAATTTAAAAAAGCACCATTTAAATTTGTTTTATATCTAATTAAGCCTAATTTTATTGTGAAGATTTTTAGGGAGAAAAAAATCATTATTTACTTCGGAAAATGATCTGCGTTATCAAAAACATAGATAAATATAAAAATTATCTTTCTAAATTATAAAACAATTAATTTTAAAATGTTTTATAAACTCCATTCTGACAAATTAACATTTTACAGTTTTAGTTGCATTTAGATCAATCTAAAATGTTTTAATGAAAGTTTTTTATATCTTTTTTTTTAAAGTTATTTTTTACGCAATCTAATATATAAACAAAATTTAGTATTTAACACAGTTCTTAATCTGCCATAATTTATTTGCCAATAAAATACAGAATGAAATCTGTCAATAATAATTCTAGAGTTTAAAATCTTATTTTATAAACTGTTAGAATTTTTATTCTGAAAATACAGTAAAATAACCGACAGTAGGCTGTCCATCCAATTAACGTTAAGTTTACGGTAAAGAACATATTTTACTTTTATGCTTTTGTAAACCGCTTACAACTAGTTTGGTTAAAAAAAACATGAATACAAAACTACACTGTTTTTTCACCACTTACAACTAGCATGGTTTCAAAACCGTAAAAAAGAAATTTGATCGGATATAGGAGGTAGGCGTTTCTTTAGGTAATGGGCATTGGATTTAGGTTGTTGTTGAGTTATGTTTTATCAAATGGACCGTGGAATGTGGTTTAATAAGTGGTTTCACTTATCGCACTAGAAGGGAAATATTAGACTTTTTTGTGTTAAGCAGCTTTATGATGCTGCCATCTATGCGTGAGTGAGAGTCTCGTATACTAATTGTCTAGGATTACAAATTGGGGAGTGTTAGGAGGCTTGAAACTCTTCATGTGTTGAAGAGAATGGATGAAATATTGCGGTGTCAACGCTGGGACTCGTACCCCCGTTCTATCGGTCATGAGAATGACAGATTAGCCTTCTCGACTATAATATGTACCCAGCTTCGAGGAACTAAGTGGCTTCATTAGTTGGGCCTAGTTAGTACGATAAATTTCTGGTTGTTTAACCGTATTGGGATAAAGCAGTTAATAAATTTAATAAATGGTTTTTCACACCGTTAACAATCTGCATACTATCTTATTTATGGTTATTTGACTGTTTTGCTTGAATATGGTAAAATAACAATTAAATAAAATGTTACTTAAAAAAAAATTTTCTGAGACATTTCTAACTGTATACTGAAATAATGTTTTAATAATACATAATATATAATGCATCTATGTGGAAACTTCTTTTTTTATTTTCGTAGAATTGATGGTAAAACTCAGCTAGAAGTATAAAAATTGAAATATATTAGAGGAACAACCATAAATATTGAATAGGCATTGTTTGATTCGCCCTGTAATAGCAATAAATATTTTATTACATCAGTCTTTAAGTTATAAATAATGTAATTCTTTCCGCAAAGTTGAAATTGTAGAAACTTTTTTTGTTCGAGAATTTCAGTCAATTTTATAACTCATAATTTTATAGCATTTTCAGAAATGGCATAAATTTATTATGAAAGCATTTAACTCTGTTCAAAAATTATTCATATTGGTTTAAATAATGAGTTTACATTTGAAGTTACAGAACGGAGGAAAAACTTATAATGAACAGATTGAGTTTAAAATAAGAAATATGAAGAATGAAGAAATACCTCAAGTTATGGATATTTACAAAGAAACTGAATGGCACACTGGGCTTGATGGTATCAAAAAATGGCATAAATTGGACCCGAATGCTTTTAAAGTAGCAGTAACAGATGATGGTAAGCATTGAATTTACTATATATATATTTTTTAAATATTGTATTGCTTAGTTTGCTTTCAAAAGTAAATAATATATTTTAAATAGTATTTCCTTAATTTTATATTAAAAAAAAACACAGTTTGTTGCGGAGATTTATTAGATCTCTGCATATCTTGCCTCGGGTTTTGTCGAATAAAACATTACGAACGTCTATTTTGATTACTGATTTAATTTAGTTCACATTAGATTTGTTGCCTGCTTTCAATTCTCAGACTTGCTTCAAAATAATTTAGTAACTATTATTTACAATAAATGTTACATATAATTCATTCATGATTATTATTATTGCTTTAGTTACGGTAGTATGCAATTTGTTTTAATAACACTATTATTGCTTTAGTCAAATATGGTAAATAATTCACTTATTATTATTTTGATATTTAAACAATAAATTATTCGATCATTCGACCTCTCATTTACACATTTATTTAGGCATATGTTCTTGCATTTTTGTTCTCATTCCTATATTAATTCAAGAACGTTTATTACTTTTAGTTTTTAAATAATCATACTACTTATTTATTATTTTTATTGACTTATTTATTAATCCATGCATTTTATTATTTTATCAATATTTAATTTTACCTTCATTTTTTAAATTTTTTAATTTTTTAATTATTTTAATATTCAAGTTTTATTTGTTTGATAAGTATTATTTAATCGAAATTGGTTCTTTCATCTCTATTTATTTATTTCGGAAATTCTTTATTAATTCACTCCTTTAATAACGCATTGTTTTTATGCATTTATTCAATTCTTTTTTTACAAATTTAATTATTTTTTTAATTCCTTATTTATTTCCCTATTTTTAATTCAATTCATTCGATGTACAATTAATTTCTTATGTATTTATTTATTCCGTCATTGGTTAATGAGCTTTACTGAAAAACAACATTAGTGAATATTTTTTATTTTACACAGAGCTATGACAAATGAAGTTGTAAGTGGAAAATTAATAATTTCCAATTTATCCGTTAATTTAGTTTCTTAAAAATTTAATTTCCAATACTTATCAATCCTTTCTGTAAAGGAGATTTTTACAAATAAGAAATATTACTTATCATACTCTGCTCGTAAACTGTCAAAAGAAATTCTCGGACTGACGTTACAATTCAGTTTACTTTTATGCACACTGTTAAAAATTTCAGATTAATTTATAATATAAAGTACCGTCAATTTGTATGCATCATTTGTAAAATCCATTGTTACCGTAAAGCCATTTTTACTGCAAAATATTATACCGTAATTTTTACAGTAATATTTATTTAATTAGAGTGATTCAGGGATTTTACGGTACTTATTACTGTAAAAATTGAGGTATTTCAGATTTTTAGTTTCGTAAAATCGTAACATGTTCCGGTAAAAAAGGAATGATATGATAAAAAGTATCGTCACCCTGAGTGGCAGAATCTGATCTGAAATTTTTAACAGTATAACAGTCTCAGTCTTGTTGATTTGTTACGTTTCAGCGATAAAATATGTAAATAAATCAATTTTAAACTTAAAAAGTTGTATTAATTTTAAATCTATTGCTTCAAAAATAACTACACTCTTCCCAATTTTTTTTTTATTTTTTAAATAAATCCATCGTATTTTTTTGCACTTTTGTCATATTGAGTATTACATTAGTGATATAACAAAAATTTTTTTATTCTACTTTAGGAAAAGTTCTCGGTGTTTGCTGCACTGTACAGCTTTATGACGATCTACATTATTTTGGATTTTACGTCGTCAGGAAAAAATTTAGAGGTAAAGGCATCGGGACAAAAGTAAGAAATCACTAATTTATAACAATACATTTACTTAAAATAAAATGATTGTGTTATTTTAGATCGTGTGATTTAGCTAAACTAAAATATAGTATTTAAATTTCATAAAAATAAAAACATTTTTACTGTGCAAAATATATATAAATCAAGGGGTTTACAACATCTTAATAGATTTTAAAGTTATGTATAATATCATCAAAGCATTGCACTATTATGCATCAAAGCATATTAGAGGTTGTTTAGGATAAAAACCTTCGATTAAAAATTTTTAATTTAAAATGCTGAAATATATTCTTGAACCAAAACAATCACGTTAAAATAAAATACCAATACTGTAGTGATTTCTAGATAAAAATAAATAATAGCTAATAATATTCTGTTTTATTAATAGTTAATTTCAGTACGGTGGTATAATAAGGAGATCAAATGTTCACAAATTTAACCAAGTTTAAGCGGAAACGGTGTTCTAGTTTTTTAACTAATAGGCAGCTAAAAAGTTTGCTAATATTCTAGCTTGAATATCAGCAAATAATACGTGTGCCATTGGATGTGGTGTTTGTGTAAATAATGCTGTTAATTATTTACAAACTGAGGAAAGGAATTGCTCAAAATCAGTCAAACAGTTATTGAGATTCTTGAAAAAATTTAAAATATGACTATTTTTGTAATTTTTTAAAAAGTTTTTTTTGACTGATAACATTTAAACTTCATCCATTATTTACAAGTTTTAAAATTTACAAGTTTGCAAACTGGACACGTTTGTCTAATAGAACATTTATGTCCCATCCATCCTTCTAGTATAATGTAAAGAATTCTGGATCAAATTATGTTTGAAAGTACCGGCCGTAAAATGAATTTTTACAAAAACATGTTACGGAACAAAAAATCTGATATACCGTAATTTCTTTCAATAATAATCACAGTAAAAACAGTGAATCACTCTAATTAAATAAAGATTACTGTGAAAAATAACGGTATTATATTTTACGGTAAAAATGAATTTTATAGATCATGCACCTCAAGTCCCGATACTTTATATACTGTAACTTGATCCGGAATTTTTTACAGTGTAAGATATTTAATTGATTCCTTTCTCTATTAAAAACAGATGAATGTTTTTGGATTACTATATGTCGTCAGATAGCTAAGTTAGTGTTTTAGTTTGTCAAACTATTCATTCCTTTCTCGATTTTTCATTTATTGTTTTTATAGGTTTGGAATGCATGCAAAGAACACATTGGAAATAGAAATGTTGGCACGAATTCCGTTCCAGAAAAAATAGATATATACCAGACAAGAGAACAATTTGTGGTTCATGAAGAAGAACTTCTTATTCAAGAAAACGATACCTTGGAAGATATAATTACTCCTGATAAACTGATAAATTTAGTTCCTGAAGATGTCATACTTGAAACTTACCAAGAAGTTCATCTACCCTCTGTGTATAAATATGACTTTAAAGTGTGTGGTTTTAATCGAGAGTTGCTATTGAAACTAAACTGCGAAGAGAAAGAAACTAAAACTATTGTGGCATTTAAAAATAAAGAATGTGTTGGTTTTGGTACAATAAAACGAAGTTGTCAGGACATTCCATTAGTTAGTCCATTATATGCTGATGACCCAAAAGTTGCAGAGGCAATGTTAAAAGAGTTAATGTTGTCCTATCCCCTGAAGAAAGGATTTTATATGGCAACTTTGCTTCAAAACAAGGAAGCTAACGACATGATTAGAAAGATTGGCTGCCCATCAACATACAAACTGGCTCGCCTCTACAGAAGAAAAGTATCCGTTACATTTTCTCCAGAAAAAGTGTATGGAGTATTTGATGTTAACTTATCTCCTTTGTAACCTTATCTATCAAAAAGATGTATAGATGATAAAAAGATCTTTTTATGTTCTGATTCTGGAAATAACTTTAATGATAGGATTATCTGCTGATAATAGATATGTAAATTAGAAAAAAATATTAAAGTACCCAAGG
Organism: Parasteatoda lunata; assembly: GCA_949128135.1. Classification (NCBI taxonomy): domain Eukaryota; kingdom Metazoa; phylum Arthropoda; class Arachnida; order Araneae; family Theridiidae; genus Parasteatoda; species Parasteatoda lunata. The sequence goes on along the minus strand of OX421974.1, from coordinate 87,845,450 downwards.
CAAAATTCTAGATGGTCCCATCAAAAAATTTTGATTGTTTATATTGGTTTTAGTGCGATTCATGATGGTCCAACATCATTTGATGGTCACATTCATCTAGTATTTTCCTTTATGCGTTAATGATTATTGATATGCCAACAAGCTTCCATCATGGAATGATGGAAAATGCTACTTTAATACACTATGATGGTTAACCATCAAGAGAATTTCGATTCTCATGGACCAACAATCGGCGGTGATCCGTGATAGTCCATGATTGTTCCAACTATATATTTCCTTGATTGTTTAATGGGAATTCTTGTTGGTTCTCAGGAATAAACCATCAAAACAATTTGTTTGCTTTTATGTTGGTCCATTATAAATCAGTCCAAATTCCTACTTTGGGGTGATGGTGGCTCATGACCGTTCCGATAATTGATTTCTCAGAAACTATGATGGAAATTTCTGATGATTTAGCATGAACAAACCATCAAAACAAGTTGCTATTCTTATGTTGGACCAATATAAATCAGTCAGAATTCTTACATTAGATTGATGGTTAATTATGTTGATTACCATCAAAAAATATAATGGTTCATGATTTAATTATTGATGGTTACCATATGATTATGTTGGACCATCAATGGAAAACCTTTGACTTAGGTAATCAACCATTTTGATCAGAAACACCGATTATAAAATGAGATTATGAAGCCTTTGAGCTCATTCTTACTTAATAATTTTAAATGTTAGCTTAATAATAGGAATCTAATTCTGAATGTGTTTTCAAGGGTTTTTTTTAAAAAAATATACTGTTATTCAAGTAAAATTGTTATAAAAAATATACTGTTATATCTATACTGATATTAAAAAAATATCAAAGTGTAAAGTGTTATTAAAAAAATATACTGTTATATCTATACTGATATTTCAAGTTCATGCTTCAGTCAGAATTCCTACATTAGATTGATGGTTACTTATGTTGGTTACCATCAAACAATATAATGGTTCATGATGGTTACCATCAAGATTATGTTGGACCATCAATGGAAAACCTTTGACTTAGGTAATCAACCATTTTGATCAGAAACACCGATTATAAAATGAGATTATGAAGCCTTTGAGCTCATTCTTACTTAATAATTTTAAATGTTAGCTTAATAATAGGAATCTAATTCTGAATGTGTTTTCAAGGGTTTTTTTTAAAAAAATATACTGTTATTCAAGTAAAATTGTTATAAAAAATATACTGTTATATCTATACTGATATTAAAAAAATATCAAAGTGTAAAGTGTTATTAAAAAAATATACTGTTATATCTATACTGATATTTCAAGTTCATGCTTCAGTCAGAATTCCTACATTAGATTGATGGTTACTTATGTTGGTTACCATCAAACAATATAATGGTTCATGATGGTTACCATCAAGATTATGTTGGACCATCAATGGAAAACCTTTGACTTAGGTAATCAACCATTTTGATCAGAAACACCGATTATAAAATGAGATTATGAAGCCTTTGAGCTCATTCTTACTTAATAATTTTAAATGTTAGCTTAATAATAGGAATCTAATTCTGAATGTGTTTTCAAGGGTTTTTTTTAAAAAAATATACTGTTATTCAAGTAAAATTGTTATAAAAAATATACTGTTATATCTATACTGATATTAAAAAAATATCAAAGTGTAAAGTGTTATTAAAAAAATATACTGTTATATCTATACTGATATTTCAAGTTCATGCTTCAGTCAGAATTCCTACATTAGATTGATGGTTACTTATGTTGGTTACCATCAAACAATATAATGGTTCATGATGGTTACCATCAAGATTATGTTGGACCATCAATGGAAAACCTTTGACTTAGGTAATCAACCATTTTGATCAGAAACACCGATTATAAAATGAGATTATGAAGCCTTTGAGCTCATTCTTACTTAATAATTTTAAATGTTAGCTTAATAATAGGAATCTAATTCTGAATGTGTTTTCAAGGGTTTTTTTTAAAAAAATATACTGTTATTCAAGTAAAATTGTTATAAAAAATATACTGTTATATCTATACTGATATTAAAAAAATATCAAAGTGTAAAGTGTTATTAAAAAAATATACTGTTATATCTATACTGATATTTCAAGTTCATGCTTCAGTCAGAATTCCTACATTAGATTGATGGTTACTTATGTTGGTTACCATCAAACAATATAATGGTTCATGATGGTTACCATCAAGATTATGTTGGACCATCAATGGAAAACCTTTGACTTAGGTAATCAACCATTTTGATCAGAAACACCGATTATAAAATGAGATTATGAAGCCTTTGAGCTCATTCTTACTTAATAATTTTAAATGTTAGCTTAATAATAGGAATCTAATTCTGAATGTGTTTTCAAGGGTTTTTTTTAAAAAAATATACTGTTATTCAAGTAAAATTGTTATAAAAAATATACTGTTATATCTATACTGATATTAAAAAAATATCAAAGTGTAAAGTGTTATTAAAAAAATATACTGTTATATCTATACTGATATTTCAAGTTCATGCTTCAGTCAGAATTCCTACATTAGATTGATGGTTACTTATGTTGGTTACCATCAAACAATATAATGGTTCATGATGGTTACCATCAAGATTATGTTGGACCATCAATGGAAAACCTTTGACTTAGGTAATCAACCATTTTGATCAGAAACACCGATTATAAAATGAGATTATGAAGCCTTTGAGCTCATTCTTACTTAATAATTTTAAATGTTAGCTTAATAATAGGAATCTAATTCTGAATGTGTTTTCAAGGGTTTTTTTTAAAAAAATATACTGTTATTCAAGTAAAATTGTTATAAAAAATATACTGTTATATCTATACTGATATTAAAAAAATATCAAAGTGTAAAGTGTTATTAAAAAAATATACTGTTATATCTATACTGATATTTCAAGTTCATGCTTCAGTCAGAATTCCTACATTAGATTGATGGTTACTTATGTTGGTTACCATCAAACAATATAATGGTTCATGATGGTTACCATCAAGATTATGTTGGACCATCAATGGAAAACCTTTGACTTAGGTAATCAACCATTTTGATCAGAAACACCGATTATAAAATGAGATTATGAAGCCTTTGAGCTCATTCTTACTTAATAATTTTAAATGTTAGCTTAATAATAGGAATCTAATTCTGAATGTGTTTTCAAGGGTTTTTTTTAAAAAAATATACTGTTATTCAAGTAAAATTGTTATAAAAAATATACTGTTATATCTATACTGATATTAAAAAAATATCAAAGTGTAAAGTGTTATTAAAAAAATATACTGTTATATCTATACTGATATTTCAAGTTCATGCTTCAGTCAGAATTCCTACATTAGATTGATGGTTACTTATGTTGGTTACCATCAAACAATATAATGGTTCATGATGGTTACCATCAAGATTATGTTGGACCATCAATGGAAAACCTTTGACTTAGGTAATCAACCATTTTGATCAGAAACACCGATTATAAAATGAGATTATGAAGCCTTTGAGCTCATTCTTACTTAATAATTTTAAATGTTAGCTTAATAATAGGAATCTAATTCTGAATGTGTTTTCAAGGGTTTTTTTTAAAAAAATATACTGTTATTCAAGTAAAATTGTTATAAAAAATATACTGTTATATCTATACTGATATTAAAAAAATATCAAAGTGTAAAGTGTTATTAAAAAAATATACTGTTATATCTATACTGATATTTCAAGTTCATGCTTCAGTCAGAATTCCTACATTAGATTGATGGTTACTTATGTTGGTTACCATCAAACAATATAATGGTTCATGATGGTTACCATCAAGATTATGTTGGACCATCAATGGAAAACCTTTTACTTAGGTAATCAACCATTTTGATCAGAAACACCGATTATAAAATGAGATTATGGAGCCTTTGAGCTCATTCTTACTTAATAGTTTTAAATGTTAGCTTAATAGTATTTCATCGTTTTTTCCACAAACCACCCTAAAGCATGGATGTAGTGGAATCGAATCTCCTTATAACTCTGGGTGAATATTTGAGCGGGTTTTTTTTTAATATTTTGCTGCCTGTTTTTGAAATTGAATTGGGTTTTCGAACCATTCCTTGTATTTTCAAAGAAACCCTCATTGGTACGTGAATAAATAAATATATCCCACTACACTATAAAATATATATAAAACAGATGTCGTAAAACTTAATCTATATGAGTTTATATATCTGTAATATACACTTGAAAGTATCCTTCAAACCCATTTTCTGCATGTTATAATTTATTAATCTATAATGATAAGCTTGATAAGAGCTTGAGTGTGGGTATGTTTGCTTGTTTCTCTTACAACCTTATGATCATTTGTGCTACAGGACCGAATGTGTAATTTCAGCTCCCAATTCTAAAAATTTGTCTAAAAGTTTAATTTAGATCCTTCAGAGGAGACTTTTGAAAAAGGGAATTTTCTCATTCGTTCTTAGATATAAATAAATTGATATAAATAAAACTGAACAAGATTCTGTTTTGTTTTCAAATTTTTAAATCATAATTCAGTTAATGTTTTTAGCTTACAGCTTCAAATTATTTAAAATAATTATCGATTACATTTTCTTTTTTAAATTCTCTGTAATATTTGTCTTTATTATTAATAAGTGACTATAGCTGTGCTTCGAGAATCAATGTATATATGTATATATATATATATATATATATATATATATATATATATATATATATATATATATATATATATATATATATATATATATATATATATATATATATATATATATATATATATATATATTCACCGTCTTCTACATTTTTTAGTAAAATGGTATTATTTTTTAAAATATTTCTTAAGAAAAAAAAGTAAAACTGTATTTTGATGATTTGATAAAAAGTTTTTCTTAACTTAATTACATATTAATGTTTATATTTTACATTTTGACTAATGTTTTGATAGTTAAAAATAAACCGTCAGTAAAAATAGTGCGTTTTGATTTTACTATTAACATTTTCAAACTGGCCAGAAAAACATTTGTTCAAATTAAGTCTTTCCAGTAATTAATTACCAGCATTTAGTATTTAAGTTTTTCCGAAGAGGATCATTTCTTGAACTAACTGTCAAATATGCTATTGTATAAATCTACTATTTACTTTACGCTATAGTATTTGAAAGATATTATAGTAATACATTTTTATCATTTTGTTATTGTTATTAATTTTAACGAAATTGGTTGCTTCAGCTTTTAGAAAATCAACAATCATTTATAAATATTGCTTTACTTTTATTACACATATATAGTTAACACTAGTCGATGTTTTATGATTTGCTACAGAATAGAAAATATTTTAAATACGATTTCAAGCAATTTTTTTAAGTGTACTAATCTATTTTCCTATAAATTATATTTATAGGAAATTTTCAATTTATGTATTTCCAATTTATACTTTTAAACTTTACCCATGATTTCTTGAAACAGTGGCTATCGTGGCTATTGATCCAGTGTTTTAACTTTCTGATTTTTAAATATGCTTTTAATTTCTCTTGGTATAAGTTTGCATAAATCTCATACTTTTCGAAGTTAATTTCTTAGACGAATGCAGGATAATGACTGAAAGTAATAATTATTTTTACTGAAGAAAAAACAATATTACACTTAAAATATAATTTGTAAAATATTATTTTGAATTATGCGCATTTTAAAAGCTTTAAGACTTGTTCAATATTATAAAATCAGTAAATAAAGCTTTGATGGCTGACATACGATAAAAACGGTAAAAAGTTTTGGTGGTTGAGAACAGACGTACTTTTGGAGCGGTAGCAAACTTTGATGGCTGAGAACAGACATACGATTAGATCAGTTAAAAGAATTGGTGGATGAGAACAGACGTACGTTTGGAACTGTAAAAAAAACTTTGATCGCTGAGAACAGACATACGATTAGATCAGTTAAAAGAATTGGTGGATGAGAACAGACGTACGTTTGGAACTGTAAAAAAAACTTTGATGGCTGAGAACAGACATACGATTAGATCAGTTAAAAGAAAATTGTGGATGAGAACAGACGTACGTTTGGAACTGTAAAAAAAACTTTGATCGCTGAGAACAGACATACGATTAGATCAGTTAAAAGAATTGGTGGATGAGAACAGACGTACGTTTGGAACTGTAAAGAAAACTTTGATGGCTGAGAACAGACATACGATTAGATCAGTTAAAAGAATTGGTGGATGAGAACAGACGTACGTTTGGAACTGTAAAAAAAACTTTGATGGCTGAGAACAGACATACGATTAGATCAGTTAAAATAATTGGTGGATGAGAACAGACGTACGTTTGGAACTGTAAAGAAAACTTTGATGGCTGAGAACAGACATACGATTAGATCAGTTAAAAGAATTGGTGGATGAGAACAGACGTACGTTTGGAACTGTAAAAAAAACTTTCATGGCTGAGAACAGACATACGATTAGATCAGTTAAAAGAATTGGTGGATGAGAACAGACGTACGTTTGGAACTGTAAAAAAAACTTTGATGGCTGAGAACAGACATACGATTAGATCAGTTAAAAGAATTGGTGGATGAGAACAGACGTACGTTTGGAACTGTAAAAAAAACTTTGATGGCTGAGAACAGACATACGATTAGATCAGTTAAAAGAATTGGTGGATGAGAACAGACGTACGTTTGGAACTGTAAAAAAAACTTTGATCGCTGAGAACAGACATACGATTAGATCAGTTAAAAGAATTGGTGGATGAGAACAGACGTACGTTTGGAACTGTAAAAAAAACTTTGATGGCTGAGAACAGACATACGATTAGATCAGTTAAAAGAATTGGTGGATGAGAACAGACGTACGTTTGGAACTGTAAAAAAAACTTTGATCGCTGAGAACAGACATACGATTAGATCAGTTAAAAGAATTGGTGGATGAGAACAGACGTACGTTTGGAACTGTAAAAAAAACTTTGATGGCTGAGAACAGACATACGATTAGATCAGTTAAAAGAATTGGTGGATGAGAACAGACGTACGTTTGGAACTGTAAAAAAAACTTTGATGGCTGAGAACAGACATACGATTAGATCAGTTAAAAGAATTGGTGGATGAGAACAGACGTACGTTTGGAACTGTAAAAAAAACTTTGATCGCTGAGAACAGACATACGATTAGATCAGTTAAAATAATTGGTGGATGAGAACAGACGTACGTTTGGAACTGTAAAAAAAACTTTGATGGCTGAGAACAGACATACGATTAGATCAGTTAAAAGAATTGGTTGATGAGAACAGACGTACGTTTGGAACTGTAAAAAAAACTTTGATGGCTGAGAACAGACATACGATTAGATCAGTTAAAAGAATTGGTGGATGAGAACAGACGTACGTTTGGAACTGTAAAAAAAACTTTGATCGCTGAGAACAGACATACGATTAGATCAGTTAAAAGAATTGGTGGATGAGAACAGACGTACGTTTGGAACTGTAAAAAAAACTTTGATGGCTGAGAACAGACATACGATTAGATCAGTTAAAAGAATTGGTGGATGAGAACAGACGTACGTTTGGAACTGTAAAAAAAACTTTGATCGCTGAGAACAGACATACGATTAGATCAGTTAAAAGAATTGGTGGATGAGAACAGACGTACGTTTGGAACTGTAAAAAAAACTTTGATGGCTGAGAACAGACATACGATTAGATCAGTTAAAATAATTGGTGGATGAGAACAGACGTACGTTTGGAACTGTAAAAAAAACTTTGATGGCTGAGAACAGACATACGATTAGATCAGTTAAAATAATTGGTGGATGAGAACAGACGTACGTTTGGAACTGTAAAGAAAACTTTGATGGCTGAGAACAGACATACGATTAGATCAGTTAAAAGAATTGGTGGATGAGAACAGACGTACGTTTGGAACTGTAAAAAAAACTTTGATGGCTGAGAACAGACATACGATTAGATCAGTTGAAAGAATTGGTGGATGAGAACAGACGTACGTTTGGAACTGTAAAAAAAAACTTTGATCGCTGAGAATAGACGCACGATGGAAACTGCAAAAAGAGGCTTAATGGCTGAGAATGAACATACGATTGGAATGGTAAAAGAATGTGATGGGAGAGAACAGACGTTCGTTAAAAATGGTAAAAAAAAAAAAGCTGCGATAGGTAAAAGCAGACATACGAAAGAAATGGCAAAAAAAAAATTGTGTCTTGTGGAAGGCATACGATTGAAACGGTAAGAAAGGTTTTTGCCTGATAGAAGATAAACGACCACACAGAAGATAAACGACCATTATTGTTTTAAAAAAATCAGTATTGTTCAATAATCAAATATTCCAATCAGATCAGAATTTTTTTAAATTTTATTCGCAAGTTAAACATAAATATTCAAATTACTATTTGGTCATGTTCCATAAACACAAAATAGTGATCAAGAAAAGAAACAACTCAAATTTAAAGATAAATTATTATTAAAACTTTTAGTGACTTGATTTCCAGAAACCAGCTCGTAGTAAAGTGGCATCTTTCCAAACAAAATTTGTTTCAATTCCTATTTTTTCAAAAAATATTTTTTTGAGCGTGAAAACATATTATTAGCATTTTTTAAAATATTTTTTTTTATTATTATGTAAATTTGTTTTCATAAATATCTTTATGGGCAAACGGTTAGCGTGCCAGACTGCGAAGCCAATGGTTGCAGACTCGAATCCCGCTCAGAGCATGGATGTTTCTCTCTGTGTTGTTCTCTGTTGTGTGATGTGTGATTGTGTTCCACTCTATAAACGGGTATCTGTGGCAGTGTAGCGTGGGTAATGCTCCGTGACTTAGGTTCACAGGTGCCTACCGAGTGACGTTAAATAGCAGCACTTCCGGAAACTTTCGAGGTGAAGAACGAGTGTTTAGTGCTTGGCGTAAAAAAAAAATAATAAAATGAAACAAATGTCGTTATTTTCATAACCCGATTGAACTAGGCTTTTTTTTTAACAGTGTTTAATATAGCGAGTGAAAATCTAGCTGTCCGCTTGGTGCCAATGGTTACTTTGGTCTGCCTGATTCCTAATATTTGTAATTACCGAAGTCCAAAGTAGAGTAAGGATGATAAAATTGACTATGGCTTAGTGGTTTTTTTATTATTTTTTTATTAAACGACTGAAAAACTCCTCATGCACCACAAAGTATAGCATGAGGCTTACAGAAGTAAGTAGAAAACAAAAAGAAAACAAGAAAAATTTACATTAAAAACAAAAAGTGGCTTAGTGGTTAAAGCACATATTTCTCAATGGGAAGAATTAGGCTTCACTCTCACGAGTTGAGACCATCCCAGCTTCAGATCAATGGATAACAACTTGTCTGGAGAGAAGAGATTGACGGGTACGATACTGACAACATTGCCACGATCATACCGTTGGTCACGATATAAATTGGGAATGCTTTACTTTAATTACAGATTTGAAATCAAATATAACACAAAGAAAACATTTAGTATCATTGTAACTGTAAATATATATATATATATATATATATATATATATATATATATATATATATATATATATATATATATATATATATATATATATATATATATATATATATATATATATTTGAAAAATTTGTAAAATGAATATTTTGACAAATTTGTTCGAAAGATGTCAAATATGAGGTAGAATAACTACCCGCAAAAATGTAGTAAAAATAAATAACCTAAATATGAACGATTACAACAGTGTAAAAATTAGATAACTTCTTTGTTTCAAAATAACTTTTCTTTATTCATTCCATTAAAGCATTCATAGAGAAAAAAAGTATGGTCAAAACTATCAGAATAATGAATAAAAAATTTACCAAGTTTCTAGCTCTATTTAAACACCGAAAAGTACAAAAAAATTTTACTATAGCGTTTTAGTAATGTTTTCTTGGTTAAATTAACAATAAAATATCGTTTTATTATCATGCTTTTTTTGTAAATGAGATAATATTTTGTAATTTTGCTAAAAGAGTTAGTAATTTTAACAGTGCTTGTAACAATTGAAGTAGTCAAAAATGTTCCGCTAATATTCTCTATTTTATTTAGTAAACGCTTGCTAACTTTGTTTAAGATTATTAGGCGTTTTTATTTCTGTATAAGCTATGAGCTAACATCTATCAATACTTACAACCATAAAAAATATATGTTTTTATGTACATAAAAATGTCTGTACAAGACTGAATTAAATCAGCAACTTAAAAGTCACGTATCAAACTGTCCCAAACATCTTAAAATGGAAGCGTTGGGGTAGCGGGTTCAAATCTCATCGCAACCCAATATACATTGATTTATTTGCTTATTGTTACACATACTTAGGCAGTCTTGTGTGTTCCATGCAAAGTTCAACTCTTTCAAAGACTTTTGCATGCTTCTTTTTGAAGAACAAATAGCACAAGATAGAGAATGACATCACAAAAATATATCTACAAAGCCTACTACCTTCAAGCTACAATCAATGAATCTTTGTAGTGCCCTTCTCGTACTTGTGCCATCTGTTATTTAACATTATAAGGATTTATAATAAATTGTACTTGGTTTAATTAGCCTGCATATGTATGAGTAACAATAAGTATTTGGAATCGAAAAGTTTTTAATATTTCGTTTAAATGGGTCTTCCTTGCCGAAAATTCTCGCCTTTCCACCAAACGCTATTTAAAATAAATAGAGGTTTAGTAAATGGTTTATACAAAGAAATGTACTTACGTTCGTAAATAAATAAATAAATCCCACTACCCTCTTGAAAAATGAATGAAACAGACACCATAACTTCATATATCTACTTCTTGGTATCTTTAAAACAATTTAATTATTCGTTTTAAACTGCCAGTCATATGACCTTTTCTCCTTGTTATAATTGAAGAATATATTAGGAAGAGAAAAATGTTCCCGCCATCTAACTCCTATTAACCATATAAATAAACCGCCATTTCAAGTAAACCATAGAAAGATAAACAGATTATTACTATTGTATTTTGGTAAAAAGCATAGTCTCCAAAAGGTTAAAATTGCCAAATAAATGGTTAAATGAATGATAATTCTGAAAAACAGTTTGGTAATTTTATCATGATATTTTAGATAAAAATCCTTCATTCGGTTAAATTTACTTTCAGTTTTGTATTTTTCTTAAATGTATTTTAATAAGAACTATAAATTTGAAAATCAGAATTTTCGTTAAATAAATACATTAACGAAAGGAAAAAGTCACCGAATTAATGGTTTGACTACCATACGTCTTAGTTTAATTACCAGAATTGTAATTTTTTTTTATTACCAGAAACGTCTTTTCCTTACTGATACGGGAATTTTGCTAGATTTTTTCACCAGGCAGGAATATGCGCTTCATTTAAACAACTGTTAGACTCTTACGTTTTCGTTTTTTAAATGCTTCAAAAACAGTTATGAGAATATTTTTGATGATTTCAAAGTGCTGACTAAATGAATAGTAATGTAATAAGAAAACATTTACCAAAATCATATAGTAAACCACAGTAGATTCTTTTTTAATTTGCCGACAATAACTCATAATTTTATAATTAACGTTTTGTCCTACCTTCAGAACCATTACGCTTTTTTTCTGTCTTTTACGAACAAAATTCGAATCTTGGTATTTGGAATTCGGTGACAGTGCAGTATTTCTTGCCTATAAAATACTTCTTAAAAAATTTATCTTTGCTTGTCAGATCAAATTATTCAAAACACACCATCCAATAACGTTTCAGATCTTATTAGAATTTTATATTGAAAAAACTTTTGGAAGATATAAAAGTTTTGGTAATGATCAAAAACAATGTAAAACATAAACTTGAATGTTTTGTTCAGTAAGAGTAAAATGATTTATATATTTTATTACAGAAACTCTAAGTATAAAAATTTATTATTCGATATTATAAAAATTGTTGCCTAGAAAATACCTAACTTAATTTTCCATTCCGGGTTAATAATGAAACCAATATTTTGGTCAAAAAAAAAAAATTCTTAATGTAAAAGTAATTGTAAAGGTTCTATTTCCCGTTCTTTGTATTTTTTTCTTTCTATGTTTCATAGAAACGAAAACTACTAAATCTAAAATATTTTATTATTTTGCCCACCGTTAATACTAAAAATTTTTTTTTTAAATTTGGGTTTTCTTTCCCATTTGTCAACTAAATACATTATTTCCCTTAGTAAAAACCAATAATATTGTAACAATGTTTTCCAATCACTTTTGAAATATAAGTCATCTATTATAGAATCTCTTTTTTATTTTCACAGAAAGCACCCGGAGAAAAAAATTCAGGTAAAATTACCATATCTGAGTGGTAATGACATTCGTAGTAAAAGTAAAAATACATATTTATGGCAATAAAGATGAAAATATACGATATTTAAACCATGCGTTTAGCATTTTCTCGTTTGTATAGTAACGGTTTCGGGAAATTTTGGATCTCAAAATTACACTTCATATTAATATTTAGTAAAAATACAAATCTGAAATATAAACTTAAACTAATAAATAGTTTTATGACATGGTCTAAGGTATCATGATAAAATTCCCAAATTTTACTACATTTACTATTAAACAGTATAGTAATAAAAGCATATTTTATTATTTTTTTTATCAAAACTTAATGCCAAACGTTTCGATAAAAAATACCATACCGTGTATTTTGGTGTTCCCTTAGAACCAGAAGCAAGGTTAATTTTACCATATTCTGGTATTTTTTGCCATATTTTTTTCAGCTTGTCCTATAATGGTAATAAATATGTTTTTACAACAATCCTATTGAGCTATAAATCTCTATCTTCTACCCACTAACTTGAAGAAAATATTTGGAGTTCAGGTGTTTACGTAAAGGTTTTATAGCGCTATTTTTCAGAAAGAACACAAAGTATTATAAACTTATTTAATGCTTTTTACGAACCAAAATTTCCGATTCAATTTTTCAGATCCGTGAAATTTCCAGAATTTCTTTTCTGATACATCTTCACACTGTGCAAAAATTGATCAAATTCATTTGAATAATGAGTTTCTTTTTAAAATTGCTGCACGAGGAAAAAACTGAGAATAGACTAATTAAGTATAATGTGAGAAATATGAAGGAAGAAGAAATACCTCAAGTTATGGATATTTATAAAGAGGCTGGATGGCATACTGGACATGATAGCGTCAAAAAATGGTGTCAACTAGACTCAAATGCATTTAAAGTAGCAGTAACAGATGACGGTAAATAACGAATTTACTTGTTTTAAGAATTATGTTATGCTCAATCTGTATCCCAATGTAAATAAGGTATAGTCAATTTTATAATATTTATAAAATTAAATTAATAATTCAGAAATAGGATGTAACTATGAATATATGCATAGTTTTTTCTCTAGTTTCGTCGTTTACACGTTTCATTGATTTTATTTTGAATTATCACTGATTCAATACGCTTAACATTAAATCATTGTTTTGGTGAGAGCTCTGTTTATTTTGGTTTGCTCCAAAGAAATATACAGTAAATGTAATACATAATTTATTCATAATAATTGTTATCGCCTTAGTAATGGTTATGTACAGTTTATTCAACATTATTAAGACAATATTAAAGGAGATGTATATTGCTATCATCGATTTTTATTAAAACAAATGAATAATTCGTCATTCACTTAATTAGTTTTTTTATTTTTCATTTATATATATCGGCCTTTGTTTTATTTCACTAATTCCATCATTCATTCTTTAGCTCACTAGTTTGTTAGTTTCTTTTAGATTTTAAATAACACATTTTCACTTATTTGTTTAAACTATCATTCATTATTATTTATTAATTTTTTAATTAATTAATGCTTCGTTTGCTATATATTTGATTCAATTACTGATTTTTATTGATTATTCAAGTAATATTTGCTAATCTATTATTACTTTATTTAGTAGCTCATTATTTTCATTTAGCAATTGTTTATTAAAGGACTCAATTACTTATTCTCGCATTCAATTGCTTATGTATACATTGAATCAATTTTTTCTTTCTTTCAAATTCAATTTCTTCTTTTTTCAACTTTTTCTAAAATAAATTTTTTATTTATTCAATTCGTTCCTTAATCATTTACTAATTGATGATTTTTATTTTGAAATGCAACTTCTTTTTAACACAAAATTGCTATGAGCAGGTTATTATTTTCCTTCCTCTTATTGTTAGCTAAATTGCGAATATTACTTTCCTAATCTTTTCAATCCTTTATTCAATAAAGCTTGAAAATTTACGAAACATTGCTTGTGCACACTCACAAAGCTATTGTTTGTTCAAAACTGTGATTCAGTTTATTTTTGTAAAAACAGACTATCAATCTTATTTCGATCAAATACGAAACTAAATTATTTTAAAACTTTTAAAATTATATTATTTTTAATTATTTTATCCGGCCGGGATAGCTTGGCTCCCCGTGTAGTAAATGTTGACTGATGCACGTTAAATCTATCGGGTCACAAAGCCCTCCATAACAAATCAATACCTCTGGGGGTACTGAATTGAAAAATGATCGTTCTCTGGTTCAGGTCAAAATTACGATCTGTGGATGAATGAATGGATGTATGAATGGTTCCCCCCTATAAACAGGTGTGACGTATGGGTTTGGCAGAAGCTGAATTTTTGGCCATAGATGACGCCGCTAGAAAACAAAAACAGTCACACCTTCTCTGCCTTAATGGTCGACGACAACAGCGACAACAACATTAACTTTTCCAAAATGAAAATTTAAACTCACTCCAACTGTTTTGCTTTTCATAATTTCGTTATAAACTTTTGTATTTTTGTCGCATTTGAGCAGACAGCATTATCGGTAAAAAAAGAGAGAAGTAAAAATTTATCTACATAATTATACTTCAATTACAACACTTATTATGGTTATGTTTACTTTTTGATGAGTTTAGCGAAACTTTACAGTTTGTCAATTAACAACTGATATTTCCCAAACAAAACTACTCTAATTAATTCTAAGATTTAAAGCGAAGAAATATGATAATAACTTGAAGTACTTTATAAAAAAATTGAATTTTTATTGTATTTCAGGAGAAGTAATTGGTGTTTGCGGCGCTGTTCGACTTTATGACGATCTGCATTATTTTGGATTTTACGTTGTTAGGAAAATTTACAGAGGCAAAGGCATCGGATCGAACGTAAGAAGTAACCAAGTTATAACCTTACAATAAGTAAAAATAGCAATGCTTTTATTCATTTTTTTAAGTAAGCAAACCTGTTAGCTAAAATAAAATTTATTTAAATTTCATAAGTATGAAGACACTTTTATGAGGCAACATTTATGTAGAGCTAGTGATTTACATTTTTACTTATAGCAATGCAACTCTTAATAAGATTTGAAAAAGCGCATTTCCATTAAGCATAAATGCATCTATCTTAAATGTTGTTTAGAACCAGAGAATAAATTTTTTTCAAGTTTAAAATGCTCATATGTATTCTTGAACAAAACCTTCACATAAAAATGAAATGCAAATACTGAATTAAATTCTAAATATATAATAGCAAGTAATTAATGTATTTTTATTATTTATGAGGATCGATACGAATGAGATTTTTTTTTTCATTTCCGTATGGCTGTTCTATAAAGGAGTATAAGTATTCACCAACGTTTTAACGTCAATCAAGTTTAAGTAGTGAATGAGTTTTATATTTATTTTTTACTATTTGAAAAGTTAGATATTGTACAAATATTCAAGAGCACCACTTAATGCGATGTTATGTTGAAAATACTGCAGTGAGGAAGAAAAATTGTTTAAACAAAAACAGTCAAACAATTCTTCAGAAAAGAAAACTTTAAATAGATGTCTGTCAGATATATTTGGGTTTTATTATCAGACTAATTAGATAAAACCGGCCATAAGCATACTTCACTAATAATACTAATAAATTTACCTTCCAAAATGTACCTTTTTTATCTTAAATTATTATTAATTTTTAACTAAAAGGCTAATTTATAATTCAATAATACATTTAAGCAATTTTATTCATTGAAGAAAAAAAAGTTAAGAAATTGATTTCATTCAAATTTCTCCTATTTTATTAGATCTACAATTTCAAAGTAAACATTTTTCTCATATATAGTATTATTTACGAAATAATAAGAAACACTAACTTGGTGATTTTAGGGCGCTGATAATTTCATCAATTTGCTGATAGTGGTAATCAACTAGCGATTAGGTGATAGTGATTATCAGCTGATTATCATCAATTCACACTTAAAGAAGTGGTGACACTTAAGGAAAATGATTTAGACACTTTCATGCCTAAATTACTATTAAAACTTTTTTTTGTGTATTCAGACCTTGCTTTATAGCTAAAATAACAAATTTTTCAAACAAATATTGTTGAGATTTATTAAATTGCAGCTTAGAAATGCTGAACGTGTCTTCACATAAAAGTTCAATGAAAGATACTAACTTTAAAACGAAACCAGTTATTGAAAATTATAAAGACTCAGAAAGTGCAACCTTGGGTGCAAGTTTAAAATACTTTTAAAAATGTAAAGAAAAAACACATACTGGGGATCGCAAATTAGCATTTAAGTGTTAAAAAAAACAAAAATGCTATCTTAAACTGACAAATTATAGTAGAGAAAGGCGCATGCAATAAACATCCAAATAAATTAAATTGGAGGTTTAATTTTGAAGATGCTTTTAATAATCGTCTTTCAACTCTCTGTTCCCTCCCGCAGTCAAACCTGACGTGTTGTTTATTACTATCACTTCCTGTACTGTGATTTATCAGATTTCAATAGCTTTTTTTCCTTCCCTTAAATATGAATTTGTGACATCTAATGTGCTTAACTTTTTGGCAAGGATTTTAATAAAACATATTAAGGATGGTCTTCACGGAACTTAGATCTTTATGGGGAAGATTATAGTTGCTCGTAAAACTGAATGAAAAAAGTTTATTTTTTAAGCGTAACTTGTAATTGTCTTTCTATTTTAATTTGATAACCACTTCATCTTTATTTTCAAGATCTTGAAGAATAAATTATCTGTTAAATTCGGTTCCTTGGGGTATTCATCCACTTTTCCTTCGAGGTTAATATCTTCCTTACCTGTACTATGCATGATTCTTTATCGCCTTACGAGATCATCGCCAACAAAGTCAATTATTTTTATTTTTTGAAATGCCGGGTGCTATTTAGGCAAAGTATGAAATAATCGTCCTGATGAAGTTATTATGTAAATGATGTGCATGATACTGTGAATGACCAAAATCGGTGGTTGTTGACTTTCACCGATGAATGTTGAGAATAAAATTAGTCGCTTTAGTGAATGTCCGAAATATTTATTACATCCAATTTGATATTAATTTATCCGTGGATATAATTACATTTATTCGATATTTTAATACTTACTAACAATAGATTAGAACAAACATCAGTGTTTGGAGTATCGGGCAAATATATACCGGGCAATGGCACTTGACTTTAAAAAAATATCAGTGTAGGGTATACCGGGTAAATGTATACCGGGTAGTGGCACTTGACCTTAAAAAAACATCAGTGTAGGGTATACCGGGCAAATGTATACCGGACAGTGGCACTTGACCTTAAAACAACATCAGTGTAGGGTATACCGGGCAGTGGCACTGAACCTTAAAAAAACATCAGTGTAGCGTATACCGGGCAAATGTATACCGGGCAATGGCACTTGACCTTAAAAACATCAGTATAGGATATACCGGGCAAATGTATACCGGGCAATGGCACTTAACCAGACCTAGTATGGCTAGACCTTTGGTAAATGTCCGAAATATATTCTAGGTCTAGTGCCACTTTTGCTATAGATTAAATATTTAAAAAAAATTAAACAAAGCGTTTGAATCAATTTTAAACTGATAACGAAATTATTGCTTCAAAATTAAAAAAATAATAATAAAAACTGCGCGAGATAAGAGTAATTGAAATAGTGGCTTTATACAGCGCATGTGCGGAAAAAAAAATTTAAAAAAATTATCCAGGTGCATCTAAAAGTGGATGAATATCCCAAAACAACGTTAAATTCTGTCTCAGTGGATGGTATAATTTTTTCCCATTTCTTTTTTACGACATTATTTACTTAACCAGTTTTATTAAAATGAGCTAAACTTTTATGACTTTATTAATTTGAAAGTGACTTTAGAAAAAGTGCTTTACTTGAAAGTGTCACTTGAAACTTTCAACCATAAACTTCAATTTATTTTTAATCATTAATTAACTAAAACTACAGCTGTGGTTATGTCCCAGCCTGTTTTATTTCAATTATTCTGTTTAAAAAAAGTATTTCAAGCCAATGTATCGAGATAAAAACTACTATATGGATCGAAAAATAATATTACTTTATTCAATTGTATAATATTTTCCTTTATTATTATTAAATAATATGACTATTGAAACTTATGTTGATACGTGTACTGAATTGACTAACACGCGTAAGCAATTAGCTTGTCATACATAGAAATCAATCTCTAAGCAACTCAGTTTTTTCCGTATTTTCCTACATAAATTTAGCTTGTTTCTTATTTAATAAATGTTGTGATATGATTGACTAACGTATGCTTACCATAACAATTAGTTTGCCGTGCCCAGAAATTTTTATGTTTATTTTATATTTTGTTTTACACAATTTTTTATTTATATTTCTTTAGCCATTTCTTGCATTACTTTTTGTGAATTGACTGACGTGCATGAATTCGCTAAAGCAATTTACTTTCTTAAAAATACATTTCTAAGCAACCTATTTCTAGGTGACTTACTTTTATTTATTGTTTATTTTAATTTTTTCATAATTGTTAACTAATTTTTTAAAGGAAAAAAAATCAACTAGTTAATAGAAAACTTTTGCCCCATTATTGCCTCCAAAAATAGCAGAATATTTATAATAATATTGTTTCAGATTGCTAAGTATAAGATTGCTTTTGTTATAGAATTCATTATTTTTCCCTTTTTTTGTAGATTTGGAATGCATGCAAAGAGCACATTGGAAACAGAAATGTTGGCGCGAATTCCGTTTCAGAAAAAGTAAGTATGTATCAAACAAAAGAACAATTTCTGGTCCAAGAAGAAAAACTTCTTATTCAAGAGAATGATACTTTGGAAGATATAATCAACCCTGATAAATTAATTGATGCAGTTCCTGAAGATATCATTCTTGAAACTTACCAAGAAGCTCATCTACCCTCTATGTTTCAATACGACTTTAAAGTATGTGGTTTTAATCGAGAGTTGCTTTTGAAACTAAACTGCGAAGAGAAAGAAACAAAAACTATTGTGGCATTTAAAAATGAAGAATGTGTTGGGTTTGGTACAATAAAACGAGGTTGTCAGGACATTCCATTAGTTAGTCCATTATATGCTGATGACCCAAAAGTTGCAGAGGCAATGTTAAAACAGTTAATGTTGTCCTATCCCCTGAAGAAAGGATTTTATATAGCAACTTTGTTTCACAACAAGGAGGCCAACGACATGATTAAAAAGATAGGCTGCCCAGCAACTAATAAATTAACAAGCCTCTACAAAAGAAAAGTATCCGTCACTTTTTCACCACAAAAAGTATATGGAGTATTTGATATCGATTTATCTCCTCTGTAATCTTTGTCAAAGAGACATAAATAAAATAAAGATCTTTCTAGATTCTCACTCCAGATTCATTTTTATTCAAATGATTGTTTACACATGAGAGTTCTACAAGGTAAAAAATATAAAATTTATCAACCTTTCTAATCATAAACAATGATTGTAACAGAAGATGGTTCATCTTCTATCTATGTAGGTAAAAAAGGAATGTCTCTCTGTCCTTTATAGACTCCTAAACTAACAGACAAAGAGCTATGAAATTTGTCATACCGAAAGTTTGACATGGTGATATTAGGGTCTTATCCATTTCAGAGAGCGGAAAAATATCTATTACCGCAGTACCTGTATTATGCACCTACATTGGTATAATAGGTTTTTATTAGCACAGTACTAGGCAAAACCAGTAATATTTAATACCACATTTAATTCAACACCGCTGTCAATAGTAGTTTCGCAATTTCTTACGGTTTTCGAAATAAGTACCGATATCGGCTGGTTTACCAAAAATTATTATAAAATATTAGTGTTGTTCTTAATTATTTTCCAGAATTACAATAAATTAATTTAGGCGATAGGTACAAATCGAAAAAAAAAATTAGTTTTTTACTAAAAAGATACATTGACGGAGAAAAATTATCTTTTCATCTAAGAAAACCATAAAGAATCGCCTTATAATTATAGTCACCAAATGTGTATGATTAATTTCAGTAGTTACGCATAAGGATGCCAACAAAAATAATCCAGTAATATCCCTAGGGGTGGTTCAAATCCCCTCCCCCTAGCTTCAGATCGATAGGTACCAGCTTGCCTGGGAAGTAAAGGCATCCTTTACACAATGCTCATTACATTGCCGCAATCATGTCGTTGGTCATGGAATTGTTGAGCCTTATCCTCCATGACCCCCTTGCCCCAAAACCGGCTGTTGGGGGAATGCTTTACTTAATTTCATTAATAGATGCTTATTTTATAACCATCGTTGAACAGCCGTCCCTATTTACCACTATCAGTTTACCACTACCAGTATTCAACTCCGCAGCCTTGTAAATTTTGAACCTAATCCAGAAGAGAATAGAACTCTTTGATCAAGTATCAGGAGAAATTTTGCCTTCGTGGAGGACTTTTTGATGGAACTAACTCGCATTAGTGTTACATGGAGAGAAAAACCATGAAAACCTCCCATGGTTAGTCTGATAACAAGGGGATTCTAACACATATGTCTACCACTGAGGATATTTTTGCAGCACTGTGGTCAGTGCGAGCTAGATGCGGAGTTCGTATCGACCAGCCATCTCTGGGAATTAGTTATTATTATTATTGTTGTTACTATCCCTTACAGTCCAGTATCAATCGGAAGTTGACAAAAACAGACTAGCGGTATTACTATCAAACACATTACATCAAACACAAGACAATATCAAATAGCTAGTCACATCAAAATTTTTTTTTTATACATATAACATCTATGGCCTTGAATGAAGAGCTCCTATGAAGAGCTCCGGACGCACTGTCTGCCCCCTGGGACTAGGAGCAGGGTCAGTGGTGAAGGCGTGTGTGGTGATCAACCACGTTGGCTGCTATTGTGAGCCAGTCGGTGATTGATTGTGGGGTGTGCATGTATCTGGTATTGTTTGTGTTGTTGTGTGTTTGTTGCTTATTTTTGATTGGAGTTGTGAGTGGCGGCTGGGCAGTTCTTGCTGTTTGATAGGTTTGGTTGCCGTTTTGCTAGGATTAGGTCTTCACTTTATAGTTCTTATTGCCTGATTAGGTGGTCCTGGCCTTGGCTATTCGATTAAGGAAAAAAAATGTTCTACTAGGAAACTTGGTCTCCGGAAAAGCTAAGCTAGGCTTTGCTTTGCTTTCGTCTTCCCGAGGTAACGACGACCGGATCCATAGAAAAGCGGTCCTTATCACCTCCAGGGTGGCATTATGATAATGTTCACCCAACTCTTGTCACGCGGAGATTCGGTGATTACGACACGAAAAGATTAAAAAGGTTATAAAAAAAGAAACTAAGTTGTTCTGAGGAGTGTGTTGAAAGGTTGGTAACACTTTGGAGGGGTGTCCTGTGTGCCCTCAGGCAACTGACGTTCCTCCGGTGTACTACACATTATCCAACGCGCCCTCCTCACTCCCTTTTGAAAACTGGCCCACCTCCTCCAGGAAGGTCCTGTTGGTTAATCCTTCCAACTCATTCGTGAAGTATTCGGAGGTGTTCACTAAAAAATGAAAAAGTTGTTTTTATTCCCTGTTTCCTCAATTCGTTTTCGCCTAGGTTTTGAGTATTTCGTTTTTACTGTTGAATTTTGATGAGGATGTTGCTTGTTATACTTTGACTAGTTAATATTGGCTGGTTGATGATTACGTTTATTGCTGCGTTATATTAGGCTTGGCTACTCGATTGAGGTAAAAAAAAAAAAAAAAAAAAAAAAAAAAAAATGTATTCTTCTGGGAAACTTGGTCTCCGGAAAAGCTAAGCCAGGCTTTGCTTTCGTCTTCCTGACGTAACGACGACCGGATCCATAGAAAAGCGGTCCTTATCACCTCCAGAGTGGCATTATGATAATGTTCACCCAACTCTTGTCACGCGGAGATTCGGTGATTACGACACGAAAAGATTAAAAAGATTATAAAAAAAAGAAACTAAGTTGTTCTGAGGAGTGTGTTGAAAGGTTGGTAGCACTTTGGAGGGGTGTCCTGTGTGCCCTCAGGCAACTGACGTTCCTCCGGTGTACTACACATTATCCTACACACCCTCTTCGCTCCCTTTTTAAAACTGGCCCACCTCCTCCAGGAAGGTCCTGTTGGTTAGTCCTTCCAACTCATTCGTGGAGTATTCGGAGGTGTTCACTAAAAAATGAAAAAGTTGTCTTACTTCCCTACTTACTCAAATCTTTCGCCTTGGTTTTGATATTTCTTATTAGGGTTGGTAATTTAGATGGTGGTTCTGCTTTAGGTTTGGGTTAACTTGGTTGGCTTGTGCGTCGCCATGCACATACTCCATTTTTTTTTTTTTTAATATTAAATAACCATCACGGGTAGCTGAAGAGCTCCGGACGCACTGCTGCTCCTGGGACTTGAAGCAGGTCAATGGTGATGGGTGTGTGGTGATCAACCACGTTGGCTGCTATTGTGAGCCAGTCCGTGGTTGATTGTGGGGTGTGCATGTTTTAGTGATGTTTGGTGTTTTACATGTGTTTGGCACTGACCTTTGGTTACATATTGTCTGTTATGCTCCTAGTTATATCTAAAATTTTGATTAGTTTTTGTTTTATTGTTTTGTTTGAGAGACTGTCTGCAAATGCAGTTAAGTGGTTCGGACTTGGTCGTTTAAGATGGTGATATGATGTCAGTGGACACTCGTGTAGGTAGTGTTGTGGCGTACCTTGTTCTTCGCAGGGGCATTCGTCTGTGTCTAATTTGTGCATTCTGTGTAGGAAAGAAGCCGTGTCCTGTTAGAAATTGTGTAACTGCTGGGTGGCCGATTAATCTTTCAAAGCTTATTTTTGGGTAGTATGTTTTGGTTGTTTGACCTTTTTCGGTGTCGTCCCAGTAATTTTGCCAGAGTTTGGCTATGATATCACTGGTCCTGTTTTTGAAATGTGATGGTGGTAGTTTTACTGTTGTTTTTTGACCGTTGCCGGCTGCTGCGTCTTTAGCAGCTTGATCGGCTGACTCGTTTCCTTCTATACCAGTGTGCGCTGCCACCCAGTGTATTTTTATGTTGCAATTACTGGCTAGGGGTTCTAGTAATCTCTGAGTTTCTGCTACGTGTGGGTCTTTTTGTTTTGTTTTGTTTAATGCGTGCATGCTAGCCAGGCTGTCTGTGTGAATGTTTGCCTTGTGGCTGTTTTGTGTTGCTAACCATTTAATTGCTTCTTTGATAGCTAAAATCTCTGCTTGAAAGACAGTATTTTGTTGTTTTAAAGTGAATTTGAACGTGTTCGTGAGGTGTTTGTTGTGATATACACAGAATGCTGCACCTACTCCTGTATCTGTTTTTGAACCATCAGTGTATATTTCTAGTTCGGAATCAGTTGGGTTGCTGGGGGGTAGCGAGATACTTCTATAGCTGGTTTTGTTTGCTAGATGTATGCTGTTACTAGTTATTTTGTGTTGGTAATCATCTGTGTTTATGTTGTATTGTGTATTTGATGTATTGAATCTTAGTGTGTTTGCTATTAATGATTCTCTGAGTATTTGTAGGTGTAGTGGCGGAATGCCTGCTAAAATGTTTAGTGCTGCGTTTGAAGCTGTCTTAAAGCTTCTTGTAAGTCTAATTAGTAATGGTCTTTGTACCTTGTGTAGTTCACTGATGGATGTTTTGTTTAAGTTGGTGCCCCATGCTGCTGACGCGTATGTGAATGTTTTCTCTGCTACCTTGTGGTACCAGAGTTTTAAGAGTTTTGTGTTGATGCCCCAGGTCCTTGGAGCTAGTTTGATTAAATTGCTGTGTAATTTTGTGGCTTTTGCCCTTAATGTTTTTATGTGTTCGAGAAAGTTGGTGTGTTGGTCTAGGACGACTCCTAGGTATTTTATAGAACTAACCGATTTTATTGATTGGTTGTTGATTTTGACTATGGGTGGGCGTTGTTTGAAAGAATTTTTGAATATCATGAAGTTACACTTGTTTATTGATAGGTTTAGATGATATTTAGAGCAAAAGTCATGGAATATTGTCATAGTATTATTGGCGTTGATTTCTAAATCTTTACGCGTTTTGCCTGTTATTATGAACCCATAGTCGTCGACGAAAGCTATTGTTGTTGCGTTGTTATGGTTAAACTCTTGGAGAAAGATATCCGCGATGATTAGCCACAGGAGTGGGCTTAGGCATGACCCCTGTGGGCAGCCTTTGTATGTGTTTATTTTTGTTGGTCCTATACCGCCGTCAAATTGTATTGATCGATTGGTGAGGTAGCTGTTAATTAGGTTTATTAGCTGCTTTGGACAGTCCAGATCTGCTAGTCTGTTGATGACCTGGTCCCAGTGTATCGAGTCGAACGCGCCTTTGATATCAGCCGAGATTAACATTTTATAGTTTGTGTGCCTGTCTTGTGTTGCTACTATCATGTTAATTGGTGCTAAATGAACTGATATTGGTGCCAAGATACCTACTACAGGTACTGAGGAAATAGGTTTTACCGCCCACTGAAAGAGATATGTACCGGGGAAAATTATTAATTATGGTAATTTTGTACTATCAGGAGTTGATCTCGAGCAATTACTTTATGCCAAATGATACTGAACACGCTGAATCTTAATTTTTATGGGATGAACTTCTAAAAACATGTTTAAATGCATGTTAATATGTTTAACACGATAACATAAAGCCATTGGGAAGATAACTAATAATAAAAATTTAATAACAAATGGAATTGTTTTTAGATAATTTATATCGTTATGTCCTTCAGTTTTGTGTACAATTTCGTTGTGCTTAAGATTTTGTGAGTGAAGTTGACAAACGTGTTTTATACATTTTCATGCATTACTTTACACCAAAATATTTGTTGCTCATTAAACCTAATTCCGGTTAAAGATTCTGGAAAACAATAATTGGTGTGGCTCTAGTGACTCCTTAAACTTTAAACGTTATAAAGAAAGTATTTATTTAAGAGTGTATCTATGATTTTTAGAATGAAGAAAAAAACAAAATCTTCTCTTAGTATAAATAAATTTGAACCAAAACTATGGCACTTTTTGATTCGGTACGGGACTTTTATTTATGTCTCCCTAGAGCTGCACAACGGCTATTAGCGACGGTCCGAGAAATAGACCTGAGGCTGATCTGGAGACAATATACATGCGTTACATCCCGTTTTACAAGGAGGACTCATTTATACACCATCCATCCATAAATCCTAATTGTGACCTGAGCCAGGACACGATCAATCTCTGATCCAGTACCCCCAGGGGTATTGATTTTTTACGGGAACTTGGTGGAATTTGTGACCCCGACAGATTTAGTGCGCACCAGTCACCATTCTGTATATGGGGAGACTTCAGCTGCCGAGAAACGAACTCATGACCTCTCGGACATAGGCACAACGCTTTACCAGACAGGCTATCCCGGCCTTTTGATACTTTTCAACATGCAATTGTAAAATACATTTTACTGATTAATATCTAGCACCTCTTAACTTTTTTTGAAGTACAATGTACAAAAAAAGAAAGAAAAGAAATATCCTGAGTAACTTTTGGTCTACTGAACGGGTTTTCTTGTACTTTAAGGCTCAATCTTACTAGTTGGTGTGAGAGGATAACTTCAAATATCTAATTATTAATTGCAGAAGATATTTTAAGTTACGAAATCAGTTACAAGCATGTACTTCCTCTGATAAAAATACATCTTTTTGGACGGATTTGGACTTTCGACCCTCAAAATTAAGAGGCTAGCCGCAATCTGATAAAAATATGGTCCCAATAGTTTAGTCATGAGAGCGGTCCAAAGTTTTTACCTCTTAATCTTAATATTACTTTTTGTGTCATTTGCATTGTCTTCATTCGAAATTTTCATTTTTAACCTTATTAATTCAAAATATGTTGTTGATGGGAGTGAAAATTGACATTTTTATAAAATCTAAACTTTGCAACAACCATGTAATAGGCACATGAATTTAATGGAATTGCAACAGACAGCCTTAGGAGCAATGACTAAAAAATAGAACTGATTTTCGTTCAAATGCCAAAGTTAACTGTCAGGAGATATATGCAATTGTATTTATTGCGAAGAGAATTAATTTAAGAAATTATTTTTCTCACTATGTAAAGAAATTGTATGGGCCGCCGATGCTACTGTTTCAGGTGTACAACTTACCGTTACATTTCGTTTTGCGAAGGTAAAACTATGTGACTCAGAAACTTAAAACTACGAGAGAGTGTAAAAAAATTGCAAGAAGTACGAAGGAAAAAAAAATAATCATTCGATAATTGTTCAATAATTATTAACTGTTCAACTGTAGGTAAAAAACGCTATACAGACCACCTTATAGTTCGTAGGAATCCTACTTCATAGTTAAAATTTGTTGTGCTGGAAGGGTCATATTTATTTACGAACGTAACACATTTTTTTTTTCAAAACTCCAATTTATTTTAAAGTTATTGCATTTTTTAGTGCGAATATTTTATCACTTTTTGTTTGTTTTAGGTTACATTTTGCATTGTTGCAGAAAATCTATATGACTTAGAAACTTTAAATTACGGAGGTATATGGAAAAAAGTATATGAAGTACATCGGAATAAAAAAAAATAGAAAATACGCCGTTAAGTTCGAGAACTATAAACTATTAAACTTGTAGGGAAAAAACTGCCGTGCTTGGCGATCTGCTTCCCGTTGAAATGGAATTACGTAATTAAAATTTGACGTGCTAAAAGAACAATTTTTATTTGTGAATTGAACGGTTTATTAGCAAATGGAATATTCAGATGTCAATCAAAAATAGAAAAAAAAAATCTTGCGTCGTTTTGGATCATGTCTCTTAAAAGAAACATTTAAAGCCAACGATATTACATATGTAATAATGAAGTTATTATTACATGTATATACAATAGTTATACATAAAACATTACAAAATGGTAAATTTATTTTAAAAATTTTAAACAAACAATAAACATTTATAAAAACTAAAAGAAAACGAAAAAATTATCTAAGACACGTTACTTAGTTCTTGATCCTCAATGAATCATCAATTTTTATCACTGAAATTTTCAATTCTTTCAACTTCAGCTTATCCATTAAAAGAAAATTGCACTCTTATACACTATGAAGACCGAGAGATTAGTCTTCTTATTGGTGGTTTCAGTTTCATTATGATGAATGACAACAAAAACTCACTCATATTTACCATTTAAGAAATGTTATAAGTGGGCCTCATTACATAAATCTCCGTTACTGATAGAAAGCTTATCATTTTCGGAAATATTTGCTGACTGGACAGCACCATACCTCGTATTGCTTGTGCTCTCTTGATTTGTTTTCTCGTTGAGTTTGTTGGATGAATCTACTTTTAATAAACTCGGAGCTAAGAGAGATATGGCTATAGCTCCAATGGGAGCAGTGATGAGAATGGAAAGAACTGCAATCGTTAGTATCTAGAAAGAGGAACATTTATTAACAGGTTGTTAATTTTAACTAGGCTAACATAAAAAGCCACTTGCCAAAAATTATTATTATTAAATAGTTTTAAAAAACATTTATATTCTAGTTCCTAAATACTTGAATGTAAAAATAAAAAGGAAAGGATGGAAATTGTTTTGAAAGTTGTGGTTTGGGTCCCATATAGGTAACTGAAGTTTAATGTAAGTTACAACTGAAGTTTACTCCCTCCCTTGACTAATTTTAATAAGAATAATAACTTTAATGACTTTAGATGTTTTCTACCTCCTGTAGTTGGTTACTGAGGGAGGGAAGAAATAATGAGAAGAAAAATGTAATTATTAATATCTTGATAAGTAAAGTACTAAAAGCCAAAAGGCTTGGGTAAAAATTGAATAGCTCAAATGTTGTCACAAGCCGGAATACAATTTACTAACAAACTATAAATTTTAGTACTATTTTCTACTCATCAATCATAAAAATAACTTGCTGTTGAACTAGTTAAAATAATTAAAGACAAAGTCATTGATTAAAGGATGTGTAAGAATATTATGTAAATTTTTACAATAAGTTCTAGTGCTATTACTATTTTATAATCATTTTTGGCAAATAAAGCTATACCGTATAGATAATACGTATTTTTCGTCCTTCTATAAATCCCTCTACTTAATTTTCTAATACAATTAATTGCAACAATGAAATATTTTATTCTTAGTCCCTTGACCAACTTTTATGCTTACCTGACACTTGAATATCTTTTTCGTTTCTTTCACACAATTAAGTTTATAAAAACACGAGAAAAGAGCAATTATCTCGATTTTTATTTTTTTATTTTTTATTTTCTTTGAACCGCTAAAAATTATTACGATGAATTTGAACTTAGTCTGTAAATAACACTTTCAATTATTTTTTTACTTTACAGTGACTTTACATTATTAGATTTTTCAAAATATGTATCATATAAACACAATTAGACAAATGTGTGGCCTATAACGCATTGAAACCTCACTACCGCACATATATCTTCAAAGAGCTTTTCATCACAAACGAGGCAAATTGCGCTATGATGTATGCAATTTCCAGGTTTATTTTATCTTCGCTGTCCACACGGGGAAGTTCAAAGTTACCTGATGTGTCCGAAAAGAAATCGTATCATTTCATGGGACTATTTTTTAGAGTTTTAGGTTTTCACTCATGCTTCCTAGTCAATCTCTAACCTGGAAAAAGTCAAAGTTTTTCTTGTGAGTACTTTTGACAAATGACTTGGTCAACTGATCCTATCTGGTCACTCAATAATGTAGCATGCTGCTTCGCGTCCTTAAACACAGGCATTCTTCATCATTCTATGCAAAGAAGTATGTATGAGGTAAATTGGAATTTTAGGAATTAGATGGAGGTTTAGTTATATATGTTTTATAATTATAGACCCCCTTTTGTTGGAGGTCCATAATCGCACTAAGAATTTCACCTAAGCATGGTAGTCACAATCACATGTGACCTAAAGGCAGACGTGACACAAGATGTGTTTTTATAGAACTAGTTTAAAATTTTAACTTTCTAAATATTGAAAAAGTGTTTCAAAGAACCAGAAGAGCATGAACAAAAAGTCAGTCGCAAGTTACCAGTCCAGAAAAAGCATCAGTTTGCACGATAACTGATGTGGCTGGAGCCACAATAACTGAAAGAATCGTTCTGACTCCTCTCAGGCATTTTATATCAACAAGTAGTATCGTATACACTCTTGCCGCTAAATTGCTGTTCCTCCCATAATCTCTTAGAACAGGGTTGCTCATATTTAAAACTCTGCTTGTTTTTAAACCTTAATCCCGTCACAAATATATTAATTTTTTATGTAAAGATAAAAACTCTTAAAGTTACTTAACCTTTTGCTTACGACTGGTACAGCATATGGACCACATGTGATGGTACTATATGATACACCGTAAGCAAACGGGTTAAAAATTCCAAAAGATGCATAAAAATTTCATAAATATTAAGAAAGTTACCTCAATTCCATACTGTTCTATATCAGTACCCAATTGATATTTTTTAGTCATTGCCAAAGGAGTTGGTCCAATAGCAGCCTTTAAAATAAAAACGAAAACAGCACATTAATGTTAGAAAACATAAAAAAAACCTAGTCTTATTTCTTTCATTATTATCTCAATTAGTATGTTGGGAAAAGAAATAAGACCAAAATTATTTGATAAAATTTGCATACTTCATTAAATTTCTAGAACAATACTTTATATAGCATCACGTTGCTTGAATTTCTAAAATTTCTCGTATATGAGCATAGTTTAAATTTTAATATAAAAAATGAAAAAATAAAAAAATGGCACTAATTAACCTAATTAGAATTCTTATTGGGAAAATATGTAAACAGTGAAGCAGATCAGATCAAAAATTAAATAAAATACTTTATACCTTTTTAACTAAATAACGGTAATTAATTCCAGTCGCAAAAGATAAAACGCTATTTCTACTCAATGTCCAACCAAATATTTAACTATCCACTAACATATTATTTTCTGAAACTTTATGTCTCTGTAGTCTTTTCTGAAGATGTAATGTGCAATGCAAAATTTAAAAAAAATTATTTAAAAAAAAAAAAAAAAGAAAGAATGAAAATACTAAAAGAAAAAAAGCACAGATTATTCTGAGTAATTTTTGATCTAATGATAGACGTTCCAGGACTGAATAGTTCACGGAGGTGACCTCAAATTTGCTAATTAATTAGTGCTGATGATATTTTGAGTGATGAAATCAGATAGAGAAACACACTTTCCCTGAATAAACATACCTTTTATTGCGACGGATTCAGATTTTCGACCTCCGAGATATAGGGTGTAGCCGCAATCTTGTAAATATGGTCCAAATTTACTAGATTGCGGCTTGTATTTTGCCAGACAAAATTATGCTCTTTAAAATGATGTAAAAAATTTACCTCACAGTTCAAAATTTTTCAGACATTATTAAATAAAAGAATAATAAATATTTAATAAAGGTTATTTTTTGCATGGACATGTTTTTGGACAAACAAATTTTATAATTGTGTTCAAAAAATTTTTAACAATTCGTTAAAAAAGTTTTCGAAAGATGGCGAAATACTCAAAAAGTAAAATTAATATGAGAAGGGGTCAAAACTTCGAACCGCTCTCCTGATCGAATTATCGGGGCCATATTTAACGGATTACAGCTACCCCTATATTTTGGGGGTCAAAAATCGGAATCCGTAAAAAAAAAAATAATAATAATTTAAAAAAGGCATGTTTATTCAGAGAAAGTACGTTTTTGTGACTGATTTCGTAACTTAAAATATCTTCTGCAATTACTAATTAGTTATTTGAAGTCACGCCCTTGAGCCATTAAGATTGAGTCCTAGAACGTGAATATCCGGTCATTAGATAAAAAATTATTCAGGGTGGTGATTTTTTTTGTGCATTGTACATACGAAAACATTTTTCGCCAATGTAAAAATCATAGCGTTTTTCAGCAAACACGAATTTAAAAAATTTTAAAATGTGGTTTATCATTATGCCCTAATTCTTTCAAAGAAAATGTAGCATATTTGAAAAAAGTGTAAACGTAGTGTAGAATGCATGAAATAAAAAATAAGATAACTACAGAAGGAAGAGTTTTTTTTCTTAATTAAACATAAAAAATATTTCTGAAACATGAATAGGGCATTTTACGACCTTATTTATTACCTATACTCCAACTCATGGAATAACAGCTACTTAGTTCTTATTACAATAGCTGGTTATTTCTACACTATTCACTTATTAACCCTTTGCATTCGAGAGATGACTGTCAGTCACCACTTTCACCTGTAAATTACCCACCACTCTAAATGTGAAATTTTTTTCACCTTAATGTTTAGTTACCACTTCATTCAGTGATCTCCGGGTATTATAGGGTAAGTTTGTAAAAAAATCTTTCAAAATGTTAGCGGTTACGTTCATTTTTTTAACAGCTGTAAGAACTTCAAGGGCAAAGGGTTAATACAGTAGTTATTAAAATAGCTTGATAAAATCATATTTCTAGGATTAAGATTAGATAAAATATTTGAAAGCATACAAAAAAAAATTTTTTGAAAATCAAAAATATTTCTGAAATATGAATAAGACACTTTGCAATCTGGGTTACTCAATAAAAAACTTAAGTCTGTTTATTAACTGAACAGTAGCACTAGAAACCAGCGACTATAATAAAGATTTATTCTATACCATTTCCTTCTTATTATAGTCACTATTACAGTAGGTCGACTAAATCATATTTCTTAAGTTTATATTACAGGAATTGTTTTTGAAAGTACATAAATTAAAATATTTTTGAAACTGAATGAAACATTTTGTGATGTATGTATGCAATAAAAAAAACTAAATTCCGTTTATTACCTGAACTGTAGCTTTTGGAATGCCAGCTACTGTAATAAAGATTTGTTCCTTAAAAGAAAGACCAGCATTGTAAGCAGCAATCATGGAGCCGATCATTCTAGATCCCAATCCAACGAATAATGTTGCCAAAGCACGGCCTTGAAATGCAGTAAAATAAAATATCAAATAAATAATAAATAAATTTAAAAAAATAATAAAAGATCAAAAAAAATTTGATTCTGCGTTAGAATTCAACAAACCTAAATTATTAATGTTGTGTCAAATCGCTGAAATTTTTTTATTGACTTTAATGATGTTTGGTTTATTTGAGAAAGCAGAGGTGTATTAAAAATATATTGCCCTACCACCCTAAAGACACTGAAACAAGGTTTGTTTTAGACTTGAAATTGTTAAACTTGAAAAATTGTATGATGAAAAAAAAGTGAAGCTGAAAATATCGCACGATATATAAGCAATATATAAGTAAACGTATATATAAGTAATTCACCTAACCGGTAAAGGTAAAAATGCCTTTTTCATATTAAAGAAATTCGTATTTTTGCTGTATAAAAGAAGTTGATTTTAGAGGGCTTTTATTGGTTTTTATCACGCTTTAGAGATGCGAAAAAGTGGTGTAATCAAATATTAAACATATTTTATAAACGAGTAACCTCTAGATGTAACATTAATGTTGAGTTAAAAAACAATAGAATTATAAACAGTAGCATCATTTAAATGAATAATTACCATAGCAATAAATCTTAATTCTTTTGTAATCATAGAAATAGCAATTTCATATCATAATAAAGGAATAATTTTTTACTAGTGTGAGCAACAAAATATTTATTAAGTTTATTTAACATTGAAAGGTAATTGAAAAACATTCAAAACTTGAGCTAGAACTTTGAACTTGCTGAAATTTGTTTTTGAATCTCGGTACAAAGTTGCCCGCAATATCTTAAAAAATTTCTGTTCATATTATGTCTTATTACCGGAAATGAAGATTTAACAGCTTTCTCACTTTAATCAAAGTTAGCATGATACTATAGCTCAACGCTAATTTTTACTCCAAGCTTTTTTAATAATGAAGAATTAACATAGAAAACGAATGCAAAATGAGCAACATACATTTCACTGTAACTCTTCTTCCTTATTATTGCGAAATTGATTGGATTGACAAGAGAGAAGTTTCAGTTTCTTGAAAGTGAAATAAAACTCACTTTATCTGTGCAAAAAAATAAACTTTAGCCCATGACATATGTTTTATTCTTTTCGATGACTATTCGCAATCTTTCTGGTAACTTCATGATACCACACTCATGAAACTTCTGGTCCTTATCAGCAAAAAACTCAACCAAGTGCAAATTGAAATCATCGTCATTGTTGAAATTTTTACTATTTAAAATTTTTTATAAACTTTGAAATAAATGATAATCCAATTGTGCAAGGTAGGAGCTGTATGGTAGCTTGCAGCACGATCAATGCGAGACCTCACGCATCTTTGGCTACTCGTACGAAATTACTGAAGCTTGGTCGGAGAAGAGGTGTCTTACGAAAGAATTCAAAAATGTTTAAAATCTTACCAACAGTTTGTGCTTCTAAGTAATCAATTCTTATTTCAGATCCAATTAAACCAAAAAGCAAAGGCTCGATAATTCTCCAAATAAATGTTAAAGCTCGTCCAACTGGATTCTGGTGAAGATACAATTAGAGAAACCAAAACTTAAAATCATATTTTAGAAAATCAAATTTAAGTTTGAGGTACGCAAGTTCAAAAAATGAATAAGCTAGTTATCTTGTACTATGTCAATAAAACAAGATAATTAACCCAAATGACAAAATTAAACATTTTCAAATTCAGGACACAGCGTAATTTAATTGTTCGGTTAGTGACCTTGAACATTTTAAAATATTGAGAAATAAAACCTTTATTAACAAAAGGCTTGGTTGTTTTTTTACCTAATTTAAATACATTTTTAGGTGTAGATAAAAGATTAAAAAAAAGAAGAAAAATCAATTGGTCAGTCATGCGATTCACAATAATCACCGATTTAAAAACCATCTAGCGAGAGAATCAATAATCAAGATGTCTTAACAGAGCTTACGCAGAGCAGTATGTCTCAATTATTGTCTCAATTATTCAAACAGACTCAAGATGTCTCAATTATTCAACAGAGCCATGATGGCTCAGGGGATAGAGCGTTCGCTTTCCAATGAGGTGAACCGGGTTCAAATCCCACCAATGGCTGGTCGATACGAATTCCGTATCCAGCTTGCACCGATCACTGTGCTGACGTAAAATATCCTCAGTAGTAGACGGATCATAGGTTAAATTTCCCTAGCCCTTAGGCTAACCGTAGGAGGTTCTCGTGGTCTTACTCTCCATGTAACGCAAATGTGGATTAGCTCCATCAAAAAGACCTCCACGAAGGCAAATTTCTCCCAATACTGGATCTAGGAGTTTCCTTGTCTTCTGAATTGGGTTCAAAGCTACAAGTCTACGAAATTGAACATTAGTAGTCGTAAACCCATAAAATTGGGTCTGCTGTTCAACGACGGTTATAAAATATAAAATAAAATTATTCAAGCTGAACTTACATCATGATCATCCCAGTCTTTACGTTTCCAATATATGGCGGCTGTAAATGGCAAGCAAATACATCCTAAGGCACCAGCAGCTCCAGCTTTAAGTTTTTGACTACCGAAGAAAATGCATGTTGCTGCTAGGATAAGTAGCATGAAGCGGAAAATTGATTTGCTTTTCTAAAAAAATGAAAAAGTACGAAAATTGAATGCTTTAAGCACAAGTTTTAAACAAATTTTCGAATTACGCCAAGTTATTTCGGAATCACATATTAATTAATATCCCTAGAAAACTCAAGTTAGGCAGTAATTGTTATTATTATACATTTTATGTCGTATTTACTCTTGGCGAAAGAAAATATTCTGCTTTATGTGGTAATTTTGTACGTGAGCTTTCACGCTCACCTGTGAAAAATCAAACATTCAACTTGACGTTTTATGACTCAGAAAATTTTTGATTCAAGCATCACTTAAGCAACTGTTATTTTATTAAATTCTAAACAAAGAAATAAACCTTTCCTCCGTGTTAATGGATGATAAATAAAGATGGGAAGTTTAGAAGCGGATAAGTGAATATTTCGTTTGAGTTTGTAACATTTTTTAAACGATTATGCACATGTCAGTGAATAGCGTTAAAATCTACGTATTATGTTTTTCAACTCCTTTTACTTAATGAAATAAAATATTTAATAATACTTCAAAATTTCTTTTTTCAATTGGAAAAAGAAGTGGTTATGAGTTACATAGTGATAGTTAATGTTCTATAGATTCTTTCAAAGAACTCATTTGAAAAAACATGAAGAAATTGATAGCAAGTTTTTAAAACTTCTTTAGAATAAAATCTCAAAACAAAAGTATTTTCTTAATTTAATTACTAAATTGTAACAGTTCTTTTTATCGTTTTCTTAAAGATTTTCCATTGGAACATCGTTTTCAACAATCAATCTGCAGTTAAAAAGTGTTTATCTACCAATTCATATCGCAAATTAACTAACTGCAATAACATCTATGAAACATTTCATAAGGTAAGACTGTCTGCAAATTTTAAAAAGATTGCG
Source organism: Parasteatoda lunata (assembly GCA_949128135.1). Taxonomy (NCBI): domain Eukaryota; kingdom Metazoa; phylum Arthropoda; class Arachnida; order Araneae; family Theridiidae; genus Parasteatoda; species Parasteatoda lunata. Next base: position 87,809,732 of record OX421974.1, on the reverse strand, counting down.
TGGAAGTTTAAAGATATTATGTGCAAATTTTAAAAGAGGCTAAATTTCTTAAAGGCAAACGTAGATGTCGTTTGTTATAGAAAAACCTTAATGAACAGGAAGATTTTAAAATTTAAAGACAGTAGAATTTAAAGTTCAGTACAGAACTTCTAAAATAGTTTACTTTCTAAAATAATTTGCCTTCCTTAATTACTTAAAAATAATAATAGTAATTTTTATTAATAAAAAACAAGCTAAATGCTGGCAATAAAAAAAACTTGCGAATTCCTTTATTTAAGTGAAAAAAGAGGATTATTTTACTTAATCTCTATTTTGTGTAAATATATTAAAGATTAAGTAAGGTAAGGTAATTATGTTGCTAACTTTATTATAGTTTACATAAAATAAAAATAAAAGAAATAGTTAAGGTTGTTTAATTTAAATAAATGTCTAACAAACAAAGAACCCTTTGTATTCAGAAAAACATCAAAGAGTATAATAAAGGAATACCACAAATACAGCAAAAAAATAAATGTACTAACCAGAATAACTTTTGATCTAATTATCGGATTTTTACATTCCAGAACTCAATTTTAATGGTTCAAAAGGATGACCTCAAATATGCCAATTAATAAGTGCAGACGATATTTTAAGTGAGGAAATCAGATGTAAAACGTGCTTTCTCTGGATAAGCATCTCTCACTCTCTCTCTCTCTCTCTCTCCTTTTTTTTTTTTTTTTTTTCTTTCTTTTTTTTGGCGGATTCGGATTCCTCACTCCTAAAATATAGGGGTAGCGGCAATCTGGGAAATATGGTTCGAATAGTTTACTCAGGAGAGTGGTCCAAAGTTTGAACCCCTTAAGGTTAATTTGACTTTTTACTTTTTTTTTTGTCTGCTATATCTGGAGAACTTTTCAAGCGAATTGAAAATTTATTGCTCACAAGTATAAAATTCGTCTATCAAAAGAAAATTCCATGCTAAAAATAACTTTGAGTAAATATTAATAAATTTTTATTATTTTTTAATTTAATACTAGTCGAAAAATTTTTGAATTGTAAGGTATACATTTTTGCACCATTTTAAAGAAAGTAATTTCATATGATAAAATAGAAAATTTAATTGAAATCGGTCTTATAGTTAATCAATAGTCAATAATTTATGAAATCGGTCCTGAGAAATCGAATATTTAGTATACTACTTCTTTAGAACGATCGAAAGTTATTTAGGGTAGTCCGTTTATTTTTCTGCACACTATATATTTTTAGTACTATTAGTAATATTCAGAGAAACTAAGTTTTCAAATTCTTCAATGTGTCTTAGTCCATAAAACATTTACACATTCATTTATCATATTATTGCTTTATTTTGGATCATTAACGTATATTCAAAAATATTCAATAATTAAGGAAATAATTAAAGTAAATTATGTTAATAATTAAAGCGAAAACATAAATGAATTTTACTTAAAAAAAAATAGTTTCATATGAAAAGAAAAATACCAGTTCCTTCCAAAACGCCATTATAAATCAAACAACTTTCCAATTAAAACTATAAATCCTGCTTTTGAAAACTTTTAAGTAAGTTATTAAAAACAGTTAATAAAAGGACGTTTCAAAAATACTAGCCTCTTCTGAATTCGGAATAATCCACAGTATCATTCCCACAATTATGCCGTAAGCAATGCCAATTAACATTTCGACTGGACCTTGAGCCACGGTCCATACTAAAGCTCCTGCAAATGAAATACTAATTATTCTAATGAAGAGTATTTGTAACAGATAATTGCATATAATATTATTTTAATGATAATATTTTGCTGTTATTTAAAAGTTTTGACTTTACGAGTATTAAATCAGCAGTACCAGCAAGATATAAATAAGTAATGTTTGCATCGACCACCTAGTTATGACGTCGGCTTTATTAAACTATCTCTTAACACTAACTATAATAAAAAACTGACTAAAAATCTAGGGCATATATGTACACAAAAACTTTTCAACAACACCAAATATATATATATATATATATTATTTTTATGTTGATTAGAGAATTCGTATATGGACATAATGGCAACTGGTTGGATCCTAACTGGCTCAACGATCATTTCTCACCTGCTCCAAGAGGGTGTCGGGGCTTGGATGCCAACAATGTCAACCTTCATCTATCAAAAAGAATCGAGTTAACAAGTCTTATATACTAATGAATCGGTATTTAATAATTGTGGTAGTTACACTACAATATTCCCCCACCAGAATTTTATTAGGGATAGAATTGAATAAACTGATACCACTAGTTGATTCATTGCCTTTTTTTGCGAAAGACTAGGAGAACTCTATTAAGTTTACCAGATTTTAAGCGCTGCTAGTGAGAGTTGTATTAAGTTCGCGGTTGATTACCAGGTCGCTCTCGTGTTGCTATTAGCAATTGAGTGTGTCTCCAGGATCCCGTTGTGTGTAATTGAGACTGAGAAGCAACAGCGTGAGGAGGACAATGATGAAGTCACAAATAGCAAGTCAAATATTCAAAGTGGACTCTCCATCGAAGTTGCCGTGATCATATCACGTGTGTAGGTCATCAAGGAGGGGAATTGGATTTGACAATGTCATCCTTCAACTATCAAAGGGTGCCACTAGATAGAATAACATGTTTTATATGCTAATGAATCGGTATTCAAAAGTTATACAGTAGTTACTCCACAAAGTTGAATGTGATGATTACAGTTGAAATATTTAAAAACAAAATACAATTCAAATAAATGCATTATTTTTTGGTGCTGAAAATAATTTTTATTTATTTATTTATTTATTTTTGTGGGGTTTACAAGTTGTGTGATTTAGGAAACCAGTTGCCGATCTGATCCTTTAATCATACCAACCTCAAAAATACTGAGTATTTAAGATTAAGAGAATAAGTAGATCGACCATGTGTAACGCAAAACAACTGTTTAATAGCATAACAAGAAAAATATTATTCAATTTTGAATTGTTGCAAGTATACTAACAGTTTAAAGCAAAAAATAATTTTACTTAATGCAATAACAGAGGAAGGTTTTGGTGTTTAGACACTGGGAAATGTTTTGTTTGAAGAACCAAGTATATACTCTGTCCATTTCTGCACTTTATTTGTGCTATATCCACGTTGTTTTTGCTTTAGTCTACGTAGCATACCCTATACTCCTTTCGGATATAGTATCTGTTTCTAAACAGCCCAATGAACTCATTCACTGTTATTACAAATTACAGAAAATTTTTTTACCTTCATCTCACAGAATTTATTAAAATAAATTTTCACATTTTCACTATCAGATAATAAGTACGGAGCTCTGCATCGGCGTTCGTCTTGTTACCTGATTAGGATTCGAACATTTTGTGATCTACTAACTTAGATTAAACTGTGCAAAATGATGTAAGATTTATCCTTGAGAAGAACAGTATATTATCACACGAAAGAAATCTTTACTAGAGTAAAGTATTTCGTTTGTGTTACTGTTTTTTGAATTGTAAGTGATTTGAATGTAAGTAATTGTAAGGGAATTCTGAATATTACCATCCCAACATGTTATTCCTTGCATTTCGTCATTACCTGTAGCAAATGTTACTCCTAATAAGACTTCAAAAGCTGTGAGTGCCAGAACATCATCAATGCCAGCTACGGCAATGACCATAGTTGGAATACCAGTTGCCATACCATATCCTTTTCTCATCATTTTAAGCATAACTGGCAAAACAACAGCAGGAGATACAGCAGACAACATCGACCTTAGCAGAAATACATTCAAACAATAAGAATGTTTATAAGTTTTAGATTTGAGTTATGCAAATAAAAGTTTCAATATGCACTACTGTAATATATCATGGCGGCTTTAATCTAATCATTAATAAAAAATCTTTTCATAATGTAAAAAAGATCCAGGGATCTTTGACTGTCATCAGCGTAAAATTAATGAAAGTTATGATTTTATTTACTAGTAAACTATTCATTTATCTAATAATTAACAATTTTACCTGTCATATTTATATATCATCATTTTATAAAATAATTCTGTCTTAGTTTTACATTTTTTATTTTGATTTATATTCAAAGTTAAAGTCTTAAAATAACGAGTGGTGTTTTTACAACATTTCAAACTGGTTGTGTATAACCTTATTATTCAATATTTTATAATAAGGATACTTTTTTAACACTTTAAATTCACAGGATAAATAAGTTATAATTGCGTTTTAACAAAAATTGTTTGACAATGTTGTTTTTCATAAATTGTGTTCATATGTGTTAAGTTAAATTGTTGGATACAAAATAAATATAAAGCAATGTTAACAACTATCTTTCCGCAATATTTTTAAGTAATCACTCTCATGGAAAACATTTAACAAATTTTAATAGTAACAAAAAATTAAATAAGATTTTGAAAAAAAAAACAATTCGGTTTATAAAGTTTCAATGGTAATAGAACTAAATGATGAGGTATAATTTTTATCTCATATCGAGCCTGGAATCGTGTAGCCAAATTTAAGTTCATGCAATAAAAATATTTGATTTTGTCGTATAGATTTTATATTTGATAATTGTAAAGCCTCTCTACAGAGGTCCTGCTCACTTCCATCGCCAAACTTCTACAAGTTTTGCAATGGAAGTGAGCAGGAGGTAGCGTCTTCTCGATCATGAAACTTTGCACATTTGTGTCGCAAATAACTATTTAATTGAGAAATATATGAACATGTACCCTTAATAATTTTAAATTTTTAATGAGACCGCAATAGAGCAAAGATGGGACTAAAATCATCAAGAATAAGTTTATTATTTTGATGGGACAGAAAGCCCCATTAAAGCCCCATTTTCAAACGAGTTTGTTTTAGCTTATTTTCTCTTTAGCTTTACTTTTTCTACCGCAATAGTAATTGGCCTAAGTTTGAAAAAAAAATTATTTTTCTCACTTAATTAATTACTTTAGGGTAACCGTTAACTTTAAAATTTAAGAATAAATTTTAATGTTTTGCATGCTCAGGATTCAATCTATCGGTTACAACACTGAAAAGAAATGTAAAATCTTCAAATATTTTAAAATTACTTAGCTTTGTTTAGAAGAATGAAAAATATATAAATAAATAAATAAATAATGAAAAAAAGTCAACAAACTTAAATATGTGAATTTATAAAAACAGTAACCATTTTGTGATTTTCTTACCCCAAGAGAAAACTCCAAAGCCAGGGCATATTGAATAAATAGTGACCTGCAATAGATGCCATGACGAATTCAAAGGCAAATGGAACGAAAATAATTTTGAAACATGTGCTTTTGTTATTCTTTATAATACTCGAATCTACTTCTAAACCAGCTCGTAAGAGAATGAAGATGAGAGCAATATTTCTGAAATGAGATAAGAAAAATAAAGTGTGTGTATTTACTGTATAGGCACTAATGCTAATCTAAACTAGGAAACTAGTATTTGGTTATCGCGAGAACCCCTCCAAACACCAGTCTTGCGTTGTGGTGATAAATGTGTTTGCGAAGAAAAGTAATTTCGAATATTCTCGTTGCTCAAGTTGGTTTAATCTGAGATTGTCACATCCTTCATTTAATTCTCATCCATTAGAAATTGTTTTAGTCAAGTTTCCATAGAAGAGTCGTGGGGGCTCAGGGGATAAAGCACTTGCCTCCCAATGAGGCGAGTCGGGTTCTATCACAGCAAAAGCTGGTTGATTCGAATTCCGCACCCGGCTCGCACCGAGCACAGTGCTGACGTGAAACATCCTCAGTGGTAGACGGATCATAGGTTAGAGTCCCTTGCCGTCAGGCTAACTGTGGGAGGCTCTCGTACTCTACCACTTCATGTAACGCAAATGCGGGTTAGTTCCATCAAAAATTCCTCCATGAAGGCGAAATTTCTCTCAATACTTGATTCAGGAGTTCCCTTGTCTTCTGGATTTGGTTCAAAATTACAAGGAGTTAAACATTAGTAGTCGTAAACTCAATTGGGTAGGCAGTTCAACGACGGTTATAAAATAAGATAAAAAGTTCCCACAGAATTCCTTCCGTCACGAGGTGTTTTTGTAATAGTTAAATAGTACAGACTGTTATTTTGTATTGTTTTTACAAATGTATTAATGATACTCAAAATATTATTTGCTCATTTTAATTTTAAATCCTTTTTGGATTCTACGTAGTTGTTACAAATGGTGGTTATTTTAAAAATACATTTTTGTAGTTATATTTTATATAGCAGTGCAATCTTCTGACGAACTTTGCAACTAATTTTAAAGCCTGTAAAATAAATAACCTGTTTCCTAAGAAGATCGTTGAGAACCATACCGTTGCATCAGCTTTCATTTTTCTTTAATTTACTTTTCATTCAAATCATCAGCCATTTTCGGCACTATTCATTCAATTTGGGAAACTTGTTTTAGAATACAGTTTAGAAAATTCTGTTCTTGAATTATTGTGAAAGAAATGGTTGATATTCATTCTATTATATTATAATATAATTAATTCAAACTGGCCTTATTGAGTTTTTCTTATTTTAGGTTAAAGGGACACATAAAAATATTCCATTTTATTCGAGTAATATTTAAATATTGAATTCTGCGTTGAAAGGTTGTTGTTGTAGTTCATTTACGTCACACTAGAGCTGGGCTATTGGCAACGGTCTGGGAAATATCCCTGAGGATGATCCGAAGACATGCCATCACAATTTTGATCCTCTGCAGAGAGGAGGACACCCCCGCTTCGGTAGCCCAACGACCTGCACGCCAAGTCGAGCACTTTACGGTAGAACAGTTTAGCGAGGACCAATACCGTACACCCTCGGTCCCTACGCAGACTGATCAAAATGGTCACCCACTCGCACACTGACCGCAGCCAGTGTTGCTTGACTTCGGTGATCTGCTGAGAACCGTGTCTTAACGATCAGTCCACTACGGGACTCTGCGAAAGGAGAGATGAAGAGAGTGATGTGTTACCTTAGAAATATGAGAAATTCCTCTTCCTTAATTTGATAATCGTGATTAACCGTGTTTTCCATCCCCTATTGGTTAAACCACTTTTTTATCTTGCTGATACTGGCTTGTAATTTTTCTTAAGCATTTTTCAGTTTCTTTTCCCCCTTCTGTGATCCGGCATAAAGGAATGTTCCCGATAAAAGGACCGAAACCACAGTGTGTCCATTTCTGAGGCATTATTAGTGCATAACTCATGGCGTTTAGGTTTTTACTTATTCTGACATTTTGACGACTCGAAGACATAAGAAATCTGTAATATTGTTCAAGAGGTGTTCAGACAATTCGGTAAATAGGTAAGTTGAAAATTAATTTACGACATTACCGAGTTTTTGAAATCATGCGTCAAAAGATAAAGTTTGTGTTCTTAAACTTTCTGCGAACACTTTTTCCTCACCTTATATTTCCTGCCCATGCTTCAGGAATGTCTTCTGCAACGTTTATATGTGGAGCATTGCGTAAAATAAATCCCAAAACCATCATCCCTTGAACAAATAATAATTATTTAAAAAATGCATATGTATTCTTCATGGATACAGAAAATTGAAAATGAAAACGTATCACTTTTTTAAATACATTATTATCATTATTTTTAATGGGTTCTTACTTTATAAATGTACTCATTAGATGCATTACATTGGAACATAAAACCAAATTTACCAAAAAGATTTTCTTGTAATTTAACAAAAATACATAATAAAAATCGTAAAAAAAGTAAATAAACCCATATTGTTCAATGAAATATTATGTCTTTTGTTTGTAAAATGCTTCTGAACAAAATGAGGCGATCTTTATGTTCGTGAATATAAATTCCGATTTCACTTGAGTGCCTCTAATAACGATGGTCAGAGGTTAAAAACCCTTGAATAAATTCACTCAATAAAAGAACTTTGTAGATAAAGGTTCTAAGTGATGAATGAATTTATAGTGGCAAAGTTCAATGACTGAATTTATAGTGACAAAGTAAACTAGTTTAAAATTTCTACATTGACAATATGAAATAAAAATTATGTGTTGCCTTTAGTGCTTATCCGCATGCTTTCAAGAGTGGAAATCTATAAATTCCTCATACTATAGTACTTTTAATTTACGGTCAAAAGAGAGAGAAATGTGAAGGGTACTCATTGATACTCTTTGATACTAAAGTTACTTGGAATATTCTTTCACCCGGAACACAATCTAAATTTTAAATTTAGTTATTGTTTTCACTGAAATCTGTGAAATACAAACATTTGGCGAATTAAATCTCTTACGTAGTAATAATGGAAAAAGTTTAACTACTTCCAAGTGCAGAATATTATAAATTCCTTATACTCACCTCCAAATCTCCAAGTACGAGCTGGAAGGGCTAACTAACAAAGGTTGGTTTTCCTGAAGGAGGTGGGCTATGTGCACAATGGCTACCGCTCCATAGTGCTGTTGACACATCAACTCATCTCACAGAACCTTTTAATTTTTTTATACTTTTAATGCCAGCATATCACATGCTGGCAACCTTTTTTTCGTGTCAGAGACGCCAAATCTCCAAGTATGAGTTAGGTGAAATATTGCACAAAGTGCAATGCCACCCTGGAGGCGTTATGGTCATTTCTATGGAATCGGCCGCAAGTATTGCAGGAAAGCAACAAACGGAACTAGGTTTCATTTTGCTTTGCTTCCATGTTTCTTTGATGTGATTTTTTGCTTTTTTTATGTGGTTGATGGAAGCGGAAGGCTGCGTCCCACTTTAATGACTAACTCAACTGCTTTAACTTCCTCATTACCCTACCTACTTTTAATTAAAATTTAATGTATAGCCATAGTTCATATCATTATAATTGTTATCAATTATAATAATCTATTATTTAATTTATGTAATTAATGTAATTTTATATTAAACATATCTGTAATTGCTGTTATCAGATTTAGCTGTGTTTGAAATAAAGTTCTTATTTCTAAGCTATAACGCTAGTCTCTTACTTTACTTAATAAGCCGGTTTAATTTATTATTTTATTAATTATGTCATTAACCCATTCCCTTACAGCAAGTCCAGACAGATGGGCTTCAGTGGGTCTGTAGGGTATCAATAGGTGCAATACTGCAATAAGTGCACGGGGCAACACTCACTGCTTCTGTGTAGCAGTTGGTGGTTTCTTTGTCCGATGGGTCAGGGTCCTTCGGAGCTCTGGTATGCGTGGATGGTTTTATTATGTAGGGGCTATCACAAAAGTCGTTAACCCGATTCGGCTTGCCAAGGTGACCGAATTCCTCAGATTCATTTTTGTCATAATATTTTTAATTTGTGGTCAAAAGAAAGTTTCAAAGATACTCTTTGATAATAAAGTTACTCAGATTATTCTTTCACCCAGAACACAATCTAAATTTCACATTTAGTTCTTGTATTCCCTGAAATCTGTGAAATACAAATATTTGGCGAACTTCTTACTACGTCATGCATAGGGAAAAAAGCTTAACTACTTCCCTATTTTGTTTTAGATTGCTTATAAATGAAAATTGGTTGAGTGCGATGGTGTTAGAAAAAATAGTTATAGTGGAGTTAAAAAGGAAGGTAAGAATAGCGCATATAAATAATTAATCAGTTGAGAACATTTTGAGTGAATTTGAATTACTTTTGAAGGCGTTGAGAACAGTATAAACTTCAGTGATGAAGTATTTTTAAGCTGAAAGTAAGCGTGCGAACATTACTCGTCAAATGCTGGCTATTGCTAGAGTCGAACAGCTGTAGACGAATGATGTAAAAGTTTTTAAGAAGGGTGGAATTAAATATCGGATCTGTCAATATCAATTTCAAACAAATACCATGACTTCCGTAGCAGCTGTTGCTGAAATAATAATTAATAATCTTTCTACTAGAGACAACTATGTAGCAATCTATCATAGTAAAAGAGCAGAGCAATCACCTTAATTTACTTTAATCGTACTACTGCATATTGTTCTGTTTAAGTGGCCTTCATCTTAAGCACTGCTTTACATTCACTTTAAATGTTTTCACGTGATTAATTACATGTAATGAGTAGATACACTTTTTTTACCTTTCTTTTATCGTCTTAAATAGTAGCGCTGCTATTTTTAATGCTATCATTTGGGCAACCTTAATAATAAAGCTTCCTTTTATCTGAGATGAATAATTAAAAACACTTACCAACAAGTGTTGGAATTTTCAAAAGCCTCACCAACTGGCCTCCGAGGTAACAGATGATTAATAGAATATAAAGACCAAAAACAGGTCCTCCTATTAGTGCATCCTTTCCCACAAGGCCAACTAAAGTTCCATATATGAAGCCAGATAAAAGAAGCAAGGCAAATGCCGTGGACACAGGTGGAATGGGTGGACATGTTGTAAGAGTTAGCAGCAATTTCTTCAATTTACCTGATTCTTCTGATTCATTGCTACGTTCGCTGCACATAATAAGGCTTTATTCCTTTGAAAACCTAATAAAATAAGTTCTTTAGTTTCTCAAATCAGAGATCATATGCATTCATTTCACCCAGAAAAGTGTATTAATAACTTTTAATCTCTGAGACATATAAAAAAAAAGAGCAGCAATTTTTCAAATTTTATTCAAATATTTAAGCTTAAATTTATGATACATGCGTAAAGTTTTACAGGGTATTGTTGACAATTCTGAACATGAACGTTTCACAGTTTAAATTTTTTAGGGCGATGAAATTAAAACACACATGCACAATATTTCTTTAAATTTTACACATTAGAAAAAAAAATTTATATTTGTCCAATAACTATAAAAAGATTAATTGGTGGCTCAGGGGATAGAGTGTTCGTCTTCCAATGAGGTGAACAGGGTACGAATCCCAGAAATAGCTTGTCAATTCGAATTCCGCACCCGGCTCACACCGACCACAGTGTTAACGTAAAATATCCCCAATGGTAGACAGATTTTAGGTTAGAGTCTCCTTGCCGTCGGGCAAAACCGTGGGAGTTTCCCACGGTTTCCCTCTCCATTTAACGCAAATGTGGGTTAGTACTATCAAAAAGTCCTGCATGAAGGCAAAATTTCTTCCAATACTTGATCCAGTAGTTACCCTGTCTTCTGAATGGGTTCAAAATTACAAGACTATGGGAGTTGAGCATTAGAAGTCGTAAACCCAAAAATTTGGTAGGCTGTTCAATGACGGTTATAACTACTAAGCTGAAAACTAAACTCAGCGGCGCGACAGCCCATAGAGGGCCAAGGCCTACTTTGACCATCTCAGTTTTCTTGACCCGAGCTCTGGGGTGCAGGAGCAGATGTTCCGGTTAGGTAGTCAGCCGAACGCGAAACCCCCAGTACTTAGTTCCCAAGCATGCTTGGTACTCATTTATCGACCCACTGAAGGGATGAAAGGCTGAGTCAACCTTGCCAGGCCCAAGGATTGAACCCAGGACCTGCGGCACGGGAGCGCTAAGCGCTACCATTCAGTCACCAGGAGTCAATGACGATTATAAAAAAGATTTAAAAAAACGATTAATTGAGCCGTGATGACTCAGGAAATAGAGCATTCGCCTTCTAATGAGGTGAACCGGGTTTGAATCCCAGCTATGGCTTTTCGATACGAATTCTGCACCCGCCTCAAAAAGACCACAGTGCTGACGAAAAATATCCTTAGTGGTAGACGGATCATGGGTTAGAGTCCCCTTGCCGTCTGGCTAACCGTGGGAGATTTTCGTGGTTTTCCGTTCCATGCAATACAGATGCGGGGTAGTTTGAAAAGTCCTCTACGAAGGAAAATTTCTCCGAATACTTGATCCAGGAGTTCCTTTTTTTCTGGATTGGTCTAAAAATTGCAAGGTTTCGGAGTTGAACAGTAGTAGTCGTAAGCCCGAAATTGGGTCAGCTCTTCAACGAATGAAAAGAATAAAATGAATAAAATGAAAAGATTAATTATTTTAATATTTTTTTCTTCTTGTTTATAACCTTCAATAATTTAAATCGATGACGATTCATGAAAATTTAATTTACTTGACCGAAATATTGAGGGAGAATTTTAGTGATTTCTAATTATAGAGAGAGACATATGCCCACTGTCCCCTCACCATCGACACCCATGATTTTGAAGCTGACTAAAAAATTTGTTTGGCTGGTTTAATTGATTTCGAAATACTTTTTTTATTAATTATATTCTAAATTAATTACGATCTTTATAATCTTAAAAAAAAGCTGAAGCAATGTTTAACGAATACAATAATATTTCAAATAGGAGAAAATATTGAACATTATTCATATTCAAACATTATCATATATATTTTCAATGTTATTTTTATGACATGCGATAAGTTTTTTCAGTACGTTTATAATTTTTGACCAATTAAATGAACAACTCAAAAGCTCTCTATATAAGAGTAGTTGTTAAGTTGTTTACAGCTTCATGTAACATTTGTCAATATGTTGCTTCGTTTCGTAAAAATGTTAAAATATTTGTTACATAAATTTTTTTTTTTAAAAATTTTATTTATTTATTAGCTTACTTTTTTTTTTATTTATTTTTTTTACAGATTTTTCAGAGTATAAATTTCATAAGATCCGCCCCTTCCCCAATTAGGCAAGATCAAGTATTAGTATAAATACGAAGAAAAATTTGTCCCCTATGTGTAATTTTAGACCATGACTAAACAGGTAAAAGTCTTTTTAGTGCGCATAATTTCATTAAAAAATATTCATTTTAGATTTTTCCTGTTACAGTTGAGAAATTTTGACTAATTCACAATTTTTTTCCTTCTTCATAATCAAGCATGTGCGCTCAGGACTAAATCTTTCAAGGTTTTATGTTCACCTAGACCAGGAGTCAACATAAGGATATCTTTGAAAATGTTTATCAAGGTACAGAAAAAAAAGATAATATTTTTTACGAATTTTTTTTTAAATTTTTATTCACAGTTATTTACTGATTAATATTTGTAAACAATTTATTTGAATAATTTATTGTACTTTAAAAAATATTTTAGCTTTCGGCCTTCTTCGAACCGGACCAGACAAGTGCTGACCGTTGAATGAAACATTGTTTAAAAATAATGTTTGTTTATATATATATATATATATATATATATATATATATATATATATATATATATATATATATATATATATATATATATATATATACATTTATATATATATATATATATATATATATATATAAATATATATATATATATATATATATATATATATATATATATATATATATAAAAATATATATATATATATATATATATATATATATATATATATATATATATATATATATATATATATATATATATATATATATATATATATATATATATTCCATATATATATATATATATATATATATATATATGGAAAATCGCAAAAGATGTTAACTTCATATATATAAAGGTATAAAATGTAAACATTTATGCTTATGTAGCATATATTCTTATACAGGATGCGGCAAATAAACTCGGAGGAAGTTTTTCGCATCATATATTAGAAGTACACTAATTTCTTTTTATTGTTTAAAAAAATTTATTTACCACTATAATTATAAAACGCTCTATAATACATATATATATATATATATATATATATATATATATATATATATATATATATATATATATATATATATATAAGGCTCGGGATAAGGCTTCACGCCTAGCAAGGACTCTAAATCTCAGATCTTGATGTACACTTCTTAGCTGTTTACAACTCGGTATCCGGCTCCTGGAATTTTTTCTTCTGCATCTTCATGCCCATACAACTTTATTACGGGGGTGTGCCTTTGTGGTCAGGTACCCTTTCGTACCCATTCTTCTGTTTCCTACAGTTTCACGGCTTTTTTTTTAAGCAAGGAAAACGACAGAGCGAAATCGTACATTTAATCTGTACGCAACCGTTGTACAATTCTCTAAAGAAACCTGGATAATTTATAATGGGTAATAATCAGAAGACTCAATCTTACGAGTGGCTTATAATGATGAACACGAAAAATAGGGGGTAACCTCAAATACGCTAATTAATGCAGATGATATTTTAAATTACGAAATATGACACAAGAACATACTTTCTTTGAATAATCATACAATTTTTTTCTTCATTGGCCGATCCTGATTTCTGATCTTAAAGTATAGGGGATAGTCGCCATCTGGGGAATATGGTTCTAATAGTTTGATCAGGTGACGGTGCAGTCGAAACAAACACTTAAAGCAAATTGAAAAGTTTTTGCATACAATTATAAAATTCGTTTGTCCAAAAATAATTCTAGGCAAAAATAATTTTTAGCAATTATTTATTATTTGTAATTATTTTGCTTAATAAAATTAGAAAGAATTTTGAATTGCAAGTCATAAAATTTTTTTCTTCCTTATAAAGAATGTAATTTCATATAGTAAAATATCAAATTTGAACCAAATCGGTCCATTAGTTTCTGAGAAATCGATTTTTAAATACATACTTTTCAAAATTTCGAATATTTTTTTGGAACTATTTGATCGATTTCAAAAAAATTTTGTACTTTTTCTTATAAAATTGCACTCTTTTGAAATGTTGAAAATTCTTTATATTTTACGATTCAAATTTTTTCTTCGACAATTATTAACGAAAATAATAAAAAATAACAAATAATTATTAAAGATTATTTTTTGCGTGGAATTATCTTTGGATAAACGAATTTTATATTTGTGTGCAAAAGTTTTTCAATTTTTTTAAAAAGTTTTCGAGGTATGGCGAAATATGCCAAAAGTATAATTAACATCAAAAGCTCTTGACGAAAAAATCGACACTAAATTTCCCAGATTGCGATAGCCCGCTATATTTTGAGGATCAGCGATCCAAATCTGTCAACAAAAAAAATTTTTATTCTGATAAACTGCGTTTTCGTGTTTAATTTTGAAACTTAAAATATCGTCTGCTTAAATCAATTAGCATATTTGAGGTCACCCCAGTAAAACATTATGTTTGAGTGCTGGTACGTAAAATTTCGATTATTAGATCAAAGGTTTCCCAGGCTGGATCGTTTTTTTCTTCTTTTTGCATTGACACAAATTGCGAAAGCTTTGAAACCAATTAAATTTATTTATTAGTAAAAGTCTCTCATTATTTGTTATGTTTTGCTACTTTATTTATTTTCAATAAAGTTATACAGTAGAACCTCTTTTTGTGCGGTCCTTTTTTATGCGATTTTGTTTTTGTGCGATTGGTTTTGTGCGATTTTATTTTTGTGCGATTTTTTTTATGCGGTATATGAATCTTAGCGGCGTTAGCACCAGTTTATGTTTACTATCAATGTACATATACATGTTGTGGACGAACTCTGATTACGTGGCCTCCTTGACAACGATGTATCTGGACTTGGCGATGCTCTGTTCATTTATTTTAAATAATCTCCTGACAAGGCAGAGTCAGTTACGTACATATTGTCACTCGACGCGAGAACAGTATACGCTTCGTATTCAGAGTTTTATACACGATTCACGTGATTAAGGATTCATTTTATAGTGAGATTAAAGATAAATAAATTAGTTACTTTTGTTTCTATTTATATGTAGTTTTAATGATTTTTATTTTATTTTTAGACATAAGTATTTTAAAATGAATCATTATAGCCAAAAGAAAGTAAACAGGCAGACAATTCCACTATTTAATGTATAATTTGAAAACTTCTCCAGGTATACGTACGAATTATGGTATATGTAAGGATTAAATATTTTTACAATTTCTTTAGGTCTAATTTAATTATTTCATTCAATTGAAAGCATTCTCCCATCTATTTCATAAATCATTGATGTATTTTCTAAGACCGACTTTTTTTATGCGGTCCCTATCAACCGCATAAAAAAAGTTTTAGGTAGTATATCGTACAAACTTGTTTATTACATGTAAGAATTTATAAAAATTTCGAAATTTTTTTTGTGCGATTTCTTTTATGCGGTCCCTATCCACCGCACAAAAAAAGGTTTTACTATATTAAAAAATGCTTGTCAGGGTTGTTGTTTTTTGCCATCTCTTGTACATGCAATTCATCCATTTGTACAAATGTATAAAAATATACGTCTCATTTAGTACGAGTTATTTATTGCCTTATTAATCTTAATTAATTATATTTTCTAAAATGCAAATACTTATAACACAAAATATTTTCATTTATATTTTCTTATTAAAAGGTAAAATTCTACATGCATTTTATTTTATAACACGTTTCTTTTGCTTTAATCTAAACTAAATGAAAGCTCCCTCATTACACTGTTTTCAGAGCATTGCACTCACTCACTATGACTCTGAATCATCAAAATTGAGAATAAATACATAAAGTTAGAGACATTCCAACTAACTTACCAATACTTCTTCAGCTGTTATTTAATTTTAAAATGGGTGTGTTTTGAACAAACAAACATGAACAATTTTAAGCACATGAAAGATTGGATTTTTCACAAAGGTTTTTGAAACATCCAAACATGCAGTTAAAGAAAACAATAGCAAGCAATATAAAGCAGCGGTATATATGTGGGAAAAAAATTTCTCGAAGAAAAACGGTAGAGTCAGTACCTTACAAAAGACATAAACGAATGAAAGTAGAACAGCTGCTGTCATTTTACACATCGCGATTATTACGTCTGCTGCTTTATTATTATTTTAGTGCACGCTTAATAAGCATGCTCAATCTGGATAAAAATGTCCATAAGAAGTATAAAAGGAAATCGAATAGCTATCAATAAAAATAAATACAAAAAGGGAGAGAAAATGACATTAAGGGATTAAAGGAAGGGTGCGTTATGGTTTTTAAAAAATATTGATTTCCTTTTTAAATTCTGCAAGCACACATAGAGGCCATTTTTGTAAACGTTAAATCTAGAATTTTTGAAAAGAACAAAGACAACGCATTGCGCACAGCATATGGTATCTCACACCCATACTACTCTAATATCTCTAAATTAACATTCTATTACACTACATTCTATTTACATGAATTTACGTTAAATTATTTGCTGGTTATGCTCACTTTACAATACTTTAATTATTCTAAAATGCATATACTTGAAATGAAGCAATAAAAGTTAACAAAATTGACTTGAAATTTTCAAAAACGTATGTCGTAGATTAGATGCTATTGGCGATCGAAATGGGAAACAGGTGGCGTAGAGAAGAACTCTCTACCTATGCTTCGTATGCTTTCACCATTAACGTGTGGAGAGTCATAAAAGAAGGAAGTACGTTAGTTTCTGCCTTGATTTTCACATTAATTAAAATCTTTTAAGTTGGGAAACTATATGAAGCTGAAAACTACATGAAACATAGTTCTAAAAGGAAATTTTAAAAAATATTTTTATTAACTAAATACGAAAAATATTAAGAAAAGCAAAATTATTGTAGTACATTCTCATACAACTGAAAGGAGGAGAAGAGGGAAGGGAGAAGGGCTAAAAGCATGGAACCGGTTTTCTCCCCAGATGGCGTATTCGAGCGCTGCGATCGCCTATCATATTTTGCTCAAAATACGAGCTGCCTCCAACGACCAGCTGGTCAGCCTTTCTAAATAAATACTAGAATTTCAAGTATTTCGGGTTTTAAAATCGTGCTGTAAAAAATTAAGACATTATGTCAATATAATAAATTCATATTGTTTAAAGATCAAATGAGGGAGAGTTTAATATTTGCTTCTAACATGTTTATGCGGTATCGTAGTGAATTTAATAATAAAATGTTTAATACATCATATTCTAGTATTAAGGAAATACAAATAGGCTAATTATTGTAATCGCGCCTTTGATGGATAATAAATCAAATTAGTAATTTTGTCAAAATCAAACTGTGCACTTATTTGCTATCATTAATTATGCGAGACAATGAATTTCATTTGTTAAAGTTTTGTCACTAAAACGAAACAAATTTTAACTGCTATAAATGTCATTTAGTTTAAAGAATGCACAGATCTAAAAGAGTAAATTTCGAAGCAAAAAATAAATTTTATAAAGATATTTTACCATGATGACACTGTTCAAAAACTAAAACATAGCATAACCAAGTGAATGAGTAGTTACGTTAAAAAGCTGAAATAACTCTTTACATTTATTTGACGCGCTTGATTGATAATTGGGTACTTGCACTTCAAGAAGATCACAATATTCACACATGGGACCTATGACGTCAGTGCCAGCTAATCGTTTAGAAGCAAAATGGCGTGTAAAAGTTGAGCTGAGTTTCTCCAAATAAGTTAAAATGAATATTAACGTGAAGTTAATGAAATACAGCTCCATTTCACTCATGGAATTTGTTGAAATATAATTCTTCCTTGTCTACGTCATTTATTTAACTTAGATTTATTATTTGTATACTTATTTTATTGTTATCGTGATATATTTTTGTGTACCAGGCAACTTCGATGCATAATTAGTTTGTTTAGGTTCTACATGGCTTCGTGCCTTTTAGTGTTAAGTAAAAATTATATAGAGAAAGAATCGAAATCTTTGTGAAAGAATTTAAAATGTGTCACCTAAGAGGATTGATACTTGAAGGGCTTGACTAACCCGACAAAGAATGGAAAGAACAGTTGATATTGTAAACAAAAGCCATGTTTCAACAACCAATCAGGAGCGAGATACCCACCGTTACTTGCAGGTATCCCATTAAAACGAACTTTAGCATGCCAACCAGCCTTACTTAGCTTTTTTAAGTCTAAACGAAAGATTTTTGCTATTAAAATCCCCCCCCCCCCCAAGAGTTAAGAATTAACTGATCTGAGTCTTAAATATTCGAGCTCAAATATATAATTTAGGGGAAGGTCGGGCAAGACGGGACATCGCTTTTTCCTCTATGCGAATCACGGTAGCGACTTCTAAAGTGCGTTTTCGGTAAGAAAATATTATTTTTCTCAATACGCACAATTGTTTTCGTCAGTTCACAAGGTGTTATCGAAATGCAAGCATTGTTTTGTTTTCCTTATAACGTGTTAAAATATTTTTCCAGGTTTTTATGCTGTTTATTATTTGTTTAATACTTTGCAATAAATTTTTCAAATTTGTGGCACTGTAGTGTTATTATTGTACAAACATAATGGGTAGTGAAAATTAAAATTTATTTGTTTAAACAAATTTGCAGATAATTGTTTTTAAAAAATGTACTATCCGGGCAAGATGGACCGGGCAAGATCGGACAGCCAAAGTAGAATAAAAGTGTAATATAAAAATTAAACTCTCCGGATTTGGCAAAAAAGCATAAAAAATAAGATAATATTAACAACAACAAAAATATGAACTAGTAAATATTACTTAACAAATTATTTAATAAAAACTTCTAAAAATAATTTATAATGAATTAATTCACAGACAATATTCAGATTGCTTAGAATGGGCTCATGAAGCGTGCAGTGCTTATTCCGGTTTTGGCCGCTTCTTATGCAGTAACTGTGATGTTTAAGAACGTTTTTTTGACGATTATTCTTTTATTCTGACATTAATTTCAGTGATTTTTAAAATATAATTATGTGTCCCATCTTGCCCGAGTAGCCAGGGCAAGTGAGATAATGTTCTAATTTTGTTTATGTTAAGTTATTTTTATTGAACTTTATTATTTATTTATTTTCTGTATGATATATGTGAGTGCAATGTTCCCACTATATGTTTACAATATAAAAGGATTGGATAATAAGGATGATAAGGATTGGATAAAAGGTTATGGATTTTTTACTTACAAAAAGAAATGTAAAGCTTACTGCTCGGTATTATGCTTATGAGTAGACAGCGGATTATATGCACTAAAAAACGGACAAAATATGCATGCAAATATGCACTAAAAAACTTGAATATATGCTCTTAAAACTAGAAATATGCATTTAAAATAGAAATTAAAAGTTCAACTTATTTAAATACTACTACTTACTTTTTCCAACAAACACAGCTAAAACATTTTTTTGTTCAAAGGAAGAAAATCAAAATATTTCTTACTTGAATCTACACATTTCTGAAGAAAAAGCCTAAAACTGAAGTATGATAAATGAGAGAAGAAAAATCATCGCATTTTCCGGAAAGATTTTATTAAACTGAATAATTTTTGTTGCAATACACAACTAAGCGTTTTTCCAAATTTTCAAGGGTGAATTGATGTCGTCGGTCATCAAAGATCATTTTGAAAGCAGAAAATGACCTCTCCACGTCAACCGATGTTATTGGACAAAACTGGTACAATTTCGTACTCATTGGTTTTACTTTCTCTGGAAGTTCAGTTCCGTTTCCATTAAGAAAATCATTTATCTTCTTCACTGCTGCAAAACCCGAATTTTTGTTTTGAACGAAACACCATTTTTCTTTTACTTTCTTCCCAACTGAGTCTGGAAGAGCATTGATGCACTGTTGAATTTTTTCAATTTCGGATATGGCCTCAGCCAGGGGAAGACCTCGTGTTTCGAGATTTGTTATTGCTCCACTTAAGAAAGAAAAGTGAGTGTCAATTATGGCCAAGTCCTTCTGCAAAGAGATATCCTGTAGTAATTCTTTTGTGACATAAACTGAAAAAGCACAGGAACTGTCAATTGCATCTACAACTGACTTTATTGCATCAAAATTATTAGCGTAAAAACGTGCAGCTTCAATCCATGTACCCCACCTAGTTATTACAGGCTGTGGAGGTAAGGGCAAATCAGGATACATTTCTTTGTACAATTTTATGCGCACAGGTGCCTCGAGAAAAACTTTCTTGATACTAGAAATTTAATCATTCACAGAGGAGAATACTTCTCGAACAGTCTCAGCCAGTCTGTGAACAGCATAAGCCAAACATGTAATCTGAAGCATTCTGGGATAAAAAAATTTCCAGTGCTGCTGCAGATTTGACCATATACGGAGCGGCATCACTGACAAAAATCAAAACATCTTCAGAACCATCTCTATCAGGCCATAATAATTTGATAGAATCATTGACATACCTTGCTATGGTTGAATGATTGACTTTTTCAAGGGCTTTGCTTGCTAGAAGATGTGGTCAAGTAGGAATATTATCCATTTTTCCACAAATAAAATGAGCAATATAGCGACCGCACTTATCTGTCGTCTCATCGACTTCAAACCATATAGGGCCATCTCCAATATCTCGTCGAATATCATCCAATACTTCGTTATATATCGGTTGAAGGTAGTTCTTTCTTAAAGTCGA
Source organism: Parasteatoda lunata (assembly GCA_949128135.1). Taxonomy (NCBI): domain Eukaryota; kingdom Metazoa; phylum Arthropoda; class Arachnida; order Araneae; family Theridiidae; genus Parasteatoda; species Parasteatoda lunata. Next base: position 87,788,653 of record OX421974.1, on the reverse strand, counting down.
TTCATCGGGAATGATCTGATTGGTACAATATTTTTTTAATAACTGTCTTAAGTTTGGATTATTTAACTTTTTTAAAGGAATATTGCTGCTTACTAAGGCTTTGCATAAATCACCAGAAAAATCACTTTCCTTTTTAGCTGCTTGAACAGGAATAGTTAATAAACTTTGAACAAATCCTTTTGTATTCTGCTTTTTCTTCGCGGAGTGAGCATTAGTCTTTATATGTTGATCGATCTGGTACTTTTTTTTCACAGGAAATGCGTTTTTGACAAATCACACAAAATACTATTTCCCCATCAGTCGTAAAGTCCTTCCCATAGTCCGAAATCCATGTCTTCATTAAATTTGATTTAGTCGACTTAATTTTTGGCATATTATAAAATTCAGCAGTCAAAAATCAAGTCGAAACTATCTATCTATCGGATGGACTATCGAAATATGTTAGAATAGCAGCTCTCTACGAAAATGTATTCACTCCACCTTTTAACTAATCAATCACATGAAAGAGAGGTCATTTTCTACCTACCACAGAAGCCTTATTTTCCCCACACAGATTGACAATTATTTATTCCACGAAAAGACATCCCTTCATAGAATATCTGACCATCCCTTTCTGAGGTTTCTACGACGAATGTCTGTTTGGGTGGACCCTATTGTACCCCCCTTCCCGACACACACCTCATTTCTACATCTTTTTCACGTGATTGCAATCACTCCCAGCAACATCAATCCAGCTGACCCTTTCAGGTGATAAAGAACGACAAAACAAAATTTAAAGCGTTCCTTATGCTAACATAAAAATAATAATGATGTGGTTTTAGGAGGGAAAAGCCATAAAATGCTGAAAATATGCATTTATAAGAGCAAATATACCTTTTTATGCATTTATATGCACAAATGGCAAAAAGCGCTAAAATATGCAATTGCATATGCACGTATGCAATTGCATATTATCCGCTGTCTACTTATGAGTCTCATACGATACCATCAATTTCGTTTACTTTGCCTTTCTCTTATGTCATTTTTACACCTATGTATCTGTCGGAAGATTTTTGGAACATCCTATATATTTTTGTCATGATAATATATATGGAACAACCTGTATTATCATGAAATGATAAGGAGTAGATGCTTAAAACCCACTGGCGGTTTACCAAATGGGCGAAATTGGGAGAATGTTTCTCCCCTATACACTATTTCCCTATCTAATAACATGGGAAAATCGGTTTTGCTACGCGGAGAAGACTGCAGGTTAAATTACGACTTTTTACGTGCAGAACCGTCAGTGGGTTAAGCGGTTCATCTTGCCCGGGCTTCCCCTAAGTACATTTGGGGCATCTATCGGATGGTTCTTTTCAGTCTTTCCTTTCTTACTTATCGATTCTAAGGGCCATGTATTTATAGCGACTGCTTTTCGAGTTGTTACCAACACAAACATAAACATACACGAGTAATAAAAACAATTTTTAATATCGCGCTATTTTTCCAATTAATCTAATTTCTACATTAGCGTTAATATTTCTGTTACTAAAATAAAATGTTGTAACATTCACAATAATATCGTATTCAATTATTATCGCTTTGTATAATATTCATGAAGTCATATTCGATGCACTTATATGTGTATTATCGTCACCAATGTAAATCATAACTTGAAGTTATGTTCTACTCGTTAGCGAACTTGGCATCTTCATGGTACCAATAACCGATAAGTACTGATATTCTCTATAAAAATTTTGATAATTTCATTTAAGGATAATAAGTTTATAAGTTTGAGAATTTAGAATTCGTGCTCAAAAATGATGTGAACTATCAAAAATGAAAATTAATAGTTGGTATTAAAATGTTTTAAGAGCTTTCAAATTGAATTGCCGTTTAGACGAATAAAAATATTTTTGTTTAACATTTACCGCTTACAGTAAAATATATTTCTTAAATTTTAGATAACTTATGTTAGCCTCATTTGGTTTCTAACACGCTTTACTTCTGCACTTAAACCATGAGCTTAGCTAGTTTTATGGATATTAATTTTTTCTAATGGTTTCTTCTGTTTTTTTATTTTTAAATATTTTGTAAAAATGCTGTTTTATGACAGCATACGCTCTTACCTAAAACACAATGGTTTTTATCAAGGAAATTTCGTAATTTCGAATGAAAACAGGCGATTGTTTACAAAAAAAAAAAAAAAAAAAAAAAAAAAACATGAAAATTTGCAGACTATAGAAAAAAAAAAAACACGATCGAAATCGGTGCTTTCGTTCTCGAGATGTTAGCGAACATACATCCAGACATTTCCCTTAATATATAGAGGGGTTTTTAAAATCTTGGAACATAAAATTTTGCACCTAGATGATGGCAAATTATAATTAAAATCAGAAAAGACAAAAATTTACTCACCCTCTTACTATTCGTCAAAAACATCAATAAAATGAAAAGAAAACTTGAAACAATCTAAAACATTTTTATTAGAGATATAGCTTAAATGAATGTTGCAGAAACAATCATGCAGGACGATTCCTAAGGAGAACCTTAAATGAATACTTTTTGATTCTTGGTTAAAAAAATAAAGTTGAATATGCACATAAAGGTTTGGAAATTTTTGAATATGAGATAGATGAGAGAAAACAAAAACCTTCTCCAGTTCTGGAAGAAGGGATTAAAACAATCTGAACCTTTTGGCCAAAAAAATTTATTTTTACAGACATTTTGGGGGGTGGGGGAATAATTTTTTTTCTGATCCTTAAATGATCAATATTACATGAACAAGGTTTAAACGAAAGACTTTTTAATTATTTTTGGCAGAAATACAGAAAAGCAAGGAAAAAAAATTCTTCTTACAATTTTAATCCCTCAGTTTTATAAAGCTATATGTGGGCGACTACCAGCCCTGGTAGCAGAAATCTTACAGAAGAGCAATGAGCGCTACAGAAAATGCAGATTACTTTTCATTAAAGTATTTATATTTTATTTTTAAAACGTAAACAAACAAATGGAGGGGGGGGGGGGAATTACTGAAACTTTTTATTAAAACATCTCTATACTTGTTTTGAATAAAAATAAGAGAGTTGAATTGAAAGAACGTGGCATAGAACTAAGAGTAAAGAATTTTTGCATTTTTTTTAGTATCATTGTATAAAATTCAACTTCAATTTAAACAACATAAGGTTATGTATAACTTTTAAGGATCTTATATTAGAAAATGTATGTTAGATTAAGCTAAATTTTTACAATATTAGTTTCTGCTTGACGCCCTTGAGGTTGCAGAATAATTTGGATTTATGAAGATAATTCTGCATCTGAGCTATTTCCATCTAACAAAAAATAAGTCGTTATTTTTTAGAAATCCTGGCACACACTTCAAAAAATAAAAAACTCCTTTTGTTGATCACACATCTCAGTGATTTCTGATTTTTCTTCTTGATAGTCTACTAGTATTAAAATAATTATACTGTTATCTATGACATCAAAAGATATTGCAGCTCATTGCATTTTTTCTTGCATCTCGCAAAAACTTGCTCAAACGTTCTTGTTGTAGACAACAAAGTACAGTGCTACATAAATCATCCTACAATCTGCAGGAAAAAGATAATCTAAGTTTAGATAGATATTTTTAATCAAAAGAGTTGTTAAAAACAAGAGAAACAGAAGTAAATGTCTATTTTGTGTGTTTTTGTAAATAGTATGAATACACTGACTGAGCAAAACTCATGGGATAGCAGGGCTTTGATTTGTGGATGGACAGCACGTGTGACCAACGCCACCTGGCGGCCTCCACGACGGTCTCAGTTGTGTGTTAGACATTGCTTAAAGTGGCTGTGTGAGTGATCAGTTAAAATGCAACGTCGTCGTGAGTTGACGGCATTCGAACGCGGCATGGTTGTGCGTGCCCGACGCATGGGACATGGGTCGTGCACCATGGGACATTCCATTTCGGAAGTGGTTCAGAAATTCGACATCCCAAGGTCAACCGTGTCGAGAGTTTACCGAGAATGGGTGAATGAGGGTGTCACAGTCCACAACAGACACCATACCGGGTGTCCACAGGCCCCAAATGACCGAGGCAGGAGAAAGCTGAGACGAGTGGTAACTCGAGATAGGAGAGCAAATGTGCAACAAATCACGGCTGAATTCAACACTGGCCGTGATAGAGACGTGTCCCAGTGGACAATCTGTCGGAACATGCGTGTTCTCGGGTATGAGAGCCGTCGCCCCACACGTGTGCCACTGCTAACCCAGCGTCATCGGACAATTCGGCGTGCATTTGCCACCAATCACCACGGATGGACACTGTAACAGTGGCGTAAGGTGATCTAGTCTGACGAATCACGTTATCAACTGTTCCATGCTAATGGGAGGCACCATGTATGGCGCACACCGCATGAAGCGATGGATCCAGCATGCCAAGTGGGCACAGTCCAGGCCGGTGGCCTATCAGTCATGGTGTGGGGTGCATTTTCGTGGCATGGAATGGACCCCCTGGTCGTTCTGGATGCCACATTGACTGGTCAGCGGTATCTTCAGCTGCTTGGAGACCATCTCCACTCTTTTGTCATGTTTCAACACCCTGATGACATTGCTGTGTATCAAGATGACAACGCAGCCCGACATCGCGCCAATATCGTCCGTGCCTGGTTCGACGAGCATGCAGGTGAGATCCACATCTGAATTGGCCACCTCGAAGTCCTGATATGAACCCCATTGAACATATCTGGGATGCCCTCGACGTCAGGCTCAGGGCTTTGAATCCTCAACCCATGAACAGGCCAAAATTGACTGCCGCTCTGCAGGATGTGTGGTGCCAACTACCACCGGACGTGTTCCAGAGCCCTGCAGACTTACTTCCACGCCGTATCGCTGCACTCCGCAGGACCAGAGGGGGCCCGAGAAGATATTAGGTGGGTATCCCATGAGTTTTGCTCAGTCAGTGTATGTTTTTACTGCTATTTTAAAAAATGAATATTCTCTTATTACAAAAAGCTAGCTATAACGACTATTTTATTTGCTTTTATGAATTAATAACAGACTTTTACCATATTAGCAAAATATTTTTAAAAATATACTATACCAAGTGGGACAGTTCAAGAATTTTTGTAGTCACTCTTCTCTGTAGATATGTCTTACACTAAAACAATTGTCTGTCTCTGTTAACATCGACATTTGTACTCTTACATATTTTTATTCTTTTTAACTTAAAGTGATAATTATTATAATTGATTTGAAACAGAACTTTGCATTTTTTTACCCAAGCTGCAAATGCACGTTCTCACTATATTGTACTGTCTCTTGACACTTTCCATTTACCTGGTTCAGAACAACCATCCTAAGGTCATCCCACAAACTATTTACATCAGCGTCCCCCACGAGTACATTTTCTATAGAAACTTAATTGTTAAAGTTGGGATGAAAAAACAATTAAAGGAAACAAAGAAAATAAAAAGTGATAACATCACATAAATTTTGATTTACAAATAGTCATGTTGTTTAGCAATTTTTTCGTCTCCTTAACTAAAATTAGTTTTTATAATTAAACAGTCAAACCTCGATACATCGTTTCCGCATCTTTTGTTTCTTCTTCCTAATCCCCAAAATAAACAGGGATAAACAATGTCCAAGAAATTCATGACCCGGAGGAAGTCGGCCACCAAAAGTGGGTTTTCTTAAGGTGGCCGCTGATAAGAGCAGTCTGATCCTTGCAGTTGCACCGAATGTTGAGTGCACTTTCTGGACGGGCGCTCTGGTACCAGTGATGTTTGGGGGGAACGAGCCAGGAAACATTGTCTTTCCCGTATGTATCATATTGTTTAACACAAATGCTATTCTTATAATGTTAATAATACCCATTTAGATCCTTTTTGAAACTAGCAGATTCTCGCGCCAATCGTTCAGAAATTCTACCGATATTTAAAATAAATATTGTTAAACTATAATTATTTTTTAAGAAGAAAAACAGTAACTCCTGGCGCTATTAATAATGAAGAAAATATAGATTTGTTACAGTTTTGGTAAAACACCCCAAACAGGTTTAATTTTTATGCATCAGTTGATAAAAAAGTTGAAACTTGTGATGTTGCTGGTTTATGAAACGGTTGCAGAAGCTAAAGAAGTGCAAGGTGATACTGATGAAGAACGAACATGACACAATCAATTAGAGCAAACATTTACAGAAGGCTTGGAAGTTTTTAAAACAATGAAGAATTTTTGTATTTACACGAACTTTCAGAAAATGAACAGAAATTTGTAACAAATGTCGGCTCATTGAGAACCTAAATTTACAGGTATTTTAAATAATAAATATATTTATTTATCCTTCTTATGCATTGTAAATATTTTTACAAGTACATACATTTTCAAATAAAATTTTTTATATGTAATGTACTAATTTTATGTGAGTATCTAGTCATTATTTGATTTTTCAAGTCGACCCGCCTTCGTTGTTTCCTCGTATGTATCATTTGTAAGAAATAGTCCTTTGAGAAAGATTGATAGAGGTTCTACTAATATATACGGATATATACTGAAATATAGCACTGAAATATACGGATCAATTTTCAGCAGTGTTTTAAAATAAATAATTTATTAAGCAGATATAGTTTGAATAAACATATTTAACAATATCTAACTATTGACATATAATACATCTTAAAATTTCTAACTAGATAACAATAACTCACGTAAGCATGGAAGACATAGGTCTTGTTACATTTGCCTGATCATTTACTGCGCTGTTTTCAAGTTCTGATACATTTTGTCTATGCCTTAAAATATTTTCTGTAGGTAAACTAATGGACGGAACCACAGAAGTGATAGTAATTTTTAATATGTAATGTATTAATTTTACATAAGTATCTAGTCAATATTTGATATTTCGAGCTGACCCGCGTTCGTTGTTTTCTTGTATCTATCATTCGTAATGATTGGTTCCTTGAGAAAGATCGATAGAGGTTCTACTGTAGCGCTGAAATATAAGTATCAATTTTCAACAATGATTTAAAATAAATGATTTATTAAGCAGATATAGATTGAATAAACATATTTAACAATATATAACTATTGACATATAATACGTCTTAAGATTAAAATTCCTAATAAGATAACAATAACCCACATAAGCGTGGAAGACCAATTGTTAGACATAGGTCTTGTTACATTTGTCTGAACAGTTACTGCACTGTTTTCAAGTTCTGATACATTTTGTCTATGTCTTAAAATATTTTCTGTTGGTAAACAAACGGACGGAACAGCAGAAGTAGTAGCAACATCGACAGAAACATTATTTTCAGTTGGATCAGGATCTTTGGTTGACAGAGCTGGTTTGGTAACATTTGAAGGCAAGGTCTCTAATTTTGCTGAGTTAGTACGTTCTGTTGTAAGAGGCGATTTTTCCTCCTAAAATCAAATCAATTTAAAAATTGCAATTAGTTCCATGATAATTTTGCTCATTAACTTTCGATAAATAATTTCCAAAACAGTTTCAAATTTAAAAGGAAAAAGAATTAAAAATCAGTATTAAAAATGACTGTTACTTCCTAACCTTTTTTTTCTACCTATAGCAAGAAAAATATTTTCAAAAAAAAGTAATTTTTAGTTTTAAATGTCTGCAAAGTTTGAAAATTATAGAATCACACTAGTAGTAATCAACCAATCTGTACCAAGTACAGTTATACTTTTTTTCTTCAGGAAAGTTAAATACAGTGGAAAGTCGCATATCCGGAATCAGTGGGACTTCTGGGAGTCCGGATATTGGATTTTTCCGTATAATAGGCCTCAAGGTAAACAAAGCTTAAAACGATCTAATAAACGATCTGAATCAAAGAAGCAAATAATAAATAAACATTAAAAAAAATAATTTTTCTTCAAATATAGAAAACGAAAAAAAAATTGACAGTAATGAAATTATCAATTGCTATTTCCGCCATTTTGAACAAGAACGATTCAAGCAAGAAGGGGAAATTCCCATCATTCATGAAGGTGGGTTGGTGGAGGAGAAAAATTCATTTCCTCCTTATTTGTCATTCAAGTTGAGGGTGAGGAAGTGACAAATTCTTATTTTCTCTCCCATCATTGGCTATCTATCAAGCATAAAGGTGTGGCATGCTGATAGGGTTCTCTTTATTTTTTCTTGTGTGACTGTGTGTGATAATTGTAGAATAATCATGGGACCGACTCCAATACTATACATTCCAGAAAGCTAGTGTTTACGTAGTGGTTTGATTTCAAGGATTATAAATTTTTCTGCTCTTTTATTGCATTTTTACTAAAAAAAAATTAACTTGGCACGGAATATATCTTACACACATTAAGATTAAAGGAGAAGAAAACTACAAAACATTTCTTTCCAATAAATGCTCTAAGGTTGACAAGAAATGTAAAAAATTGCCCAAAAATCATATTATATTTTTCTTGTGTTTTAAATTTGAAATTATTTAAATTTTTAAATGTATCACAACATTTTTATGTATTTAAATTATGTTAATCTTAATATCTATTTATTTGATATTACAAACATATAATACATAATATAGCATTAAACAGATGGTTAATAAAAAGGTTAATATTTTTATTTTATATAATAATAAAATAAGGAATAAAAAAGCCTTTTAAAAAAAAATTAAAATAGAAATAGTAATCACCCAGCTTTTAATTACAGTCTTTGTGCTTAAAAAACTGTACTTTCATACATTAGAAAATGTATAAAAATTATTTACAGCTTTTAACAGTGTAATAAAAAAAATTTTTCAACACAGATTTAAGTGAAATTAGATAAATATTATGACAATAATTTTAAATTAACTTTACATGTATAATTACTATTATAGTTACTTTTACTGCAGGTTCTTCATTTTCTAGCAATTTATGATTTTCTGTTACATCACAACTTTTTTCTGCTAAATGCTGCTTAATGTTACCACACTGAGGACATTTCCAATTCTGTGATCTGAAAAGTTAGATCCTTTTTAAGTTTAAAACATTATAAATAAATTTCAAACGTCATGCTCAAAGAAATTTTCACAAGCATGCTATAATAATAATAAAAGCTTACGCTTAAGAAAATAAGTAGACTCAAGATTACTTAGATGTATGATTTAGATTGTAGAACCCTCCTTGATCAAAGGATTAGAGTTCTATATAGTGTAAGCAGTTTATAACCGAAATAAAAGGATAATTCACTCATTAAATCAGAGTACTCACTGAACCAGGTTCAGCCAAAATTAACAAAACTAAAAAAATCATGTACAAAAAATGAACTAGAAAATGTTTAAAAATAACTATTTTATTTACAAATTTTTATGTATACGAATAGGGCGAACATCTGATGATTTGTTTTATTTCCTTTGTGTGTTTGATCGAATCTTGATGATTTTTCAATGTAAAATACATATGACACAAAATACATTATTTTGAAGAACAATTGATTCTAGAAAAGTCAGGAAACAAGTTTTTAGCAACTTCACGTTGGATGTGAATGGTGGAGGTTTAATTGTTTCTTCCCCATCACTGCCTGCATTTAGAAACATTAAAACAAATTCTGTATTTTGCTAACATATTGTCAGTGACATATGTACACAACACACATATGAATAACAGTAGGTATGAAATCTATTCAATGGTTTGCATTGCAATATTTAGTGTTAGTAATGCAATTGATTTATATGATTTAGGGCAGATTTTTTTCCCTTTCTTGGTAATATTCATACAATTTTTGTTCAAATTGAACTTGAAGAGCAGTTTTCAACACTAAGGAAAGTTGTATAAAATTATGTAAAAAAATTTTTTTTTTCAAGAAGTTTAAGAAAATTTTTTAATAGGCTCCAAATGACTGGGCTTAGTAGAAATTTATTTAATATTAAATCAACCAATTATTAGGAATTTCCTCATTAAATTTGGAGTCTTGTTATTTATTCAAGGTTCGCAAGTTTAACTGAACTCATTTAAGGCAAGTTTTTTTTTAAAAATCACTCAGTATTTTTTTTTATTCGTTTGAATGAGAAGTGCATTTGCTTGAATGAGAATAAAAACACATTTAATGAATGCATAGAAAATTGCATACATTAGAATATATAGAAGATGAGTATATAATGAACATCTATGAATATTTACAATAAAAGAAATATTTTACAAGAAAGTGCAAATAGATAAAAGAGAAATTATGAGAAATAGAAAAACTAAAAGAATACTGTCCATTTAAAGATAGTATTGAACTAAGTAAATTATTCTACAAAAAAAAAAAAAAAAAAAAGAAAAATGATTATTTTTTAATGTGATGATATGAATAGCTAAAAAAGATATTTTAATCAGGTGGAATACCTTATATTTTTTAGAAGGCAATAAAAAAAACTTAAAATACAGATTAGAGGTTTAAAAAAATATCAAGGCACTTTTTTTGGTAAAGTATACATATCACAAATAACATTTTAAAATGCAAATGATAAACCAACAAAAGAATAATTTGCTCTACTTAAGTACAAAAGTAACTTACCAAACTTTATCAAGTATTTAATTTTTAGTATTTAAGAGTAATAAAATATACTAAATTTAATTTCAAAACAGTTTGAGATAACAATGAAACAGCAGTTTTTAAAGAAATAGCCAGCATCATTTATTAATATTCCACCTGCCAGATATTTAATTAAAATTTGTAATCAAGTTCAATATTTCTTGATAAAATAATTTAAAAATAGGATTTCAATAATTTAGAAGCAAAAATGAGGTGAATATGCCACTTTGCATTTTTGTAAAAAAAAGTAATTTAGTTTAAAAATAATATCCTTTAATTTTCTCATTAAAAATTCTAAGATTACAGCATTGTTGATTGGGATTAATAATTTTTTGAACCCTGAATTTATAACCATAAAAATTTGATAGTGTATCATTACTAATTGAGTTTCTTATTCATAAAAATTTGAACAATGAGTCCCATGGAAAAGGCTTGATGCCTGAACTATGTATATAATTAGTGGACAGTCCTTAAGTTTAAACTATATATTTTTTACTATTAATTAAAATTTAAAAAAATGGATCAAAAAGAAAAATTTCCAATTCTTGAAATAAATTATTTTAAAATCTATAATTATTGGTAGAAAAGGGACCATTCTGACCTCGCACAAAAATCAGGTTAGCAGTTCAAAAAGGTAAAAATCAGGACAAATATTTTTATCATGAAAATCAGGCCAACTACACCACTACTAATGTAGGTTAATGTCAGTAAAATTCATTTCTGGACTTTAAACATGCTCTTGGTACCAAAATAAAATAAAACAACTAAGATATATTTTATTAGGTAGAGATGGTGGTATTGTTTTGATTTATGAATGAACTTAGAATTAGATTCATAAAAGTATAGGTAATCAAAAAGTTGCAAAAACTAGCATGGGGATAAAAAAAGGAAACCTATAGAATGGTTGACATGTACCAGAAAAGTTTAAATTACAAAAAACTGCTTTGGCTTTAAATGAGAGATATAAATCAGATGTTAGAGTCAGAGAAAAAATTTAAAAAAAATCAGCAGAGAATCTGCTTTTGGTTGGTTTATGATATTCCAACCAAACAAGGGGGCAACACATTTAATTTTTTTTAGTAAATTTCACTTATTTTTTAAAAAATATTTCATATGAAACAAATAAAACTGTAATAAAATAAACATGCCAATTTCAAGCCTCAATGTCCATGTCAGAGATAACAAAACTAAAGACATATTTTAAAAAGAATGAAATAACTAAAAAGAAAAAAATGCACAAATAATTGAAAACGAAAGACGCAAAAAACGTAGACAAGTATAAATTTTAAAGATAGAAATTAATGGTAAAATTGACAAGATAAAATTTTCCATCTATAAGGTTAAATATAATGTCTCTGAATATATACACGAACATAAGGTTGTGCCACATGTTTAAAGGAATGGAACTTAAGAGAAAAAATTTTTTATTAATTATTCTGCCAGTTTTAGAAAATCATGATCAGTTATGCTCCAAATATTTTACATAAATTTATAGATTCCTCTTCAACTTTCAGCACTTTTTTATAAAATAAATAAATAATTAAATAAAAACATATAGAAACATTTTATTTTAATTTACTACACATTATTTTTCCTTATACATTGACATTTATTTAATAATATTTGATCCCAGTAATCCTTGAGACACAAATAAAAGAAACCAATTAAAAATAGTAATAGATATATTTAAAATCTCAATGTAAGAACTATGCCAATTTTATAAGCAACTCATTTATTATTTATCATCAAAATCATTTTAGTCTACCATACAATTAAATGCAAAATAGTATAAGATTTGAAAAGCATACTTCAGTGCTAATTCTTTCCTTTCTTCAGGAGTATAATCAAGAGAGCCAATAGCACCATTTCCGTGAGTAGGTAAAAAGCCAATAATAGCCAACAATGCAGTCCTTACTGAAATTGAAAGTGAAAGAACGTTATATTAGAAAATTTTAAAAAAGAAATCTACATACTCAAGATTCAAAACAATAATTCATAGGCGAAATTCAAAATAAACTGCAAAATCAAAATGGTTTGAAAGCATTTAACAAGTGACTTTATGGTAATAAAAAATAATTCTGCATTACTAAAAATAATTTTAAAAATAAAAAAAAAAGTTCCCGCAACAGCCCAATGTGGGCCAGGGGGGTCATGGAGGTTAAGGCCCCACAATTTTGTGACGAACAGCAGAATTGTAGTACTGTTGTCAGAATTGCATACAGGTAACTGCTACATCTCAAACACGCTGGTACACATTGGTCTGAAGCTGGGTGGATTTTAAGTTGCCACTGGGGATCAAACCACAGTTCTTCACAATGACAGTTCAGTGCCTTAATCACTGAGCCAGTATGGCTCCAACCACATAAATATTCTGAATTTAATTATGACTGCATATTATAAAGAATAAAAATTGCAAATAAATGAACTTCTCAAAAGTAGAAAATGGATTTAAAAAAATTTCGAAATCCTAAATTATTAAAATAATCAAGCATAGCCTAACCTACAATTGAAAATTTCCTTATTTCTATCTGCAAAATATTTTTTTCTTCCAATAATAACACAATAAAATTTATTGATACCAAGTACAATAGTTTTACTTTTAAATTTATTTATAAACTAAAATATAATGGTGATATGGCAACTCATGCAGTTTACTAAAATATTAATCTAAATGAGTTATCCAATTGGAAAAATTCACAAGTGCCTTCATTTTGCAAACAAGTTAGTACTTATTGATCTGAAACTTGGCAGATAACTGGCCTCTGAGGATAGAACCTCAATCCTTCACATTGACAGTTCAATGTCTTTAACCACTGATCCATTGTGACTAGTCAATTTCATAAAAAGCATCTACAAAGACTATTCTTTAAATGTTAGCACCATAAAATTTTTTTGGGTCTTAAGTTGAAGAAAGAAGTTGGGATTTCAGGAAAATAATAAGAAAAAAAAACATTATATCAATGTAATCATATCTTTACATTTAATTATGACAAACTTTTTTTGGTAACCTTAAATAGTTAATAATAGATTTCAGTCACGTCCGTCACAAAAATCTCGAACTTCTTTCATTTTAGCAAAATTTATTTACGTTAAAAAATTTTAAGCAATATTTCTTTTTCAGGAATAAAATAAAGAATTATTATAAAAAGTGAAAAATAAATTGTGAAACTGACTGGAAAAATAAGGTTTAAAATTTTTCATGTCTGACCCATGAGGATTTAAAGTGTAATCTAATATATATTTCTTTTGCTATTTATAACAAGGAACCTTACAGCATCGTTAACTAGTTGATTTAAGCATTGAACCTTGTTTCAAGTTCCAAGCAAATTTTTCAAGTCTAGCAGAGTATTAAAAAAAGTGAAGAACCAACAAGTGGATATTTCAAGATTATAAGAGGTGTATATTTAAATTTTGAAAATATTAATAATGTAAAGAATTTTATCTGAAGAAAATCATTGAAAACATAATTCTGAATGTTATTCAGAATATTGCTACCTATAAAAAAAAAGAAAGAAAACATTTAAAAAAAGTAATACTACAACATTGAAAGTGCCAGAACCCAATTTAGTACTAAGAATTTGCTTACTTTTAATTATCAATGGCTAAAATAGTAGCTGAAAGGCAAGAAAAAGAGAAGCATTGGGTTAGAGGAAAGTAGTTTGAATAAAAAGTACAAATAAAAAGATTAAATGAAGGAAATTTTTATGCAAGAAAAATTTTATTACATAAAATAAAAAACAGAAAAGTGCTTGTTTAGTGAAAGACAAAATAAATCATGAAAAATATACTCTAAAACAATAAGAACAAAAATAGTACAACATGCACCCAAATTAGCTCTAGCTACTAACAAAAGAATACTAACAAAAGAATCCTTTTTAATTGAATTGATGAAATGACAAAGAAAGCAAAGAAGCAGAAAGTTTTTTACAAATGATTGTATATCAAGTCAATCTCCAAGTTCTAATTGTTAGAAATTACATTTTTTTTACTATATAAAGCTAGATAAACAAAGATACAAAATAAAGAAATCTCCATTGTATCTAAAAAGTATTTAAGATATGTCCTGGAATAAATATCTTATTTGAGTCCCAGAAAAAAAACCGGAATGATCAAATTTAGGTCTGGATAATACAAAATAATGAGATAAATATAGAGAATAGGTGATTCAATTCCAAGGAGGAGATAGTTCAATGTTAATATTAAAATAAAGTATTTCATGGACAGATAACTAAAACAAAAAATGAACAATCTATTATCCAGTGTCAGTAGACATAAAAGAAGCTTCCAGATTTAAAAACTCATAACCAGATAATCTGTTATAAAGTAGTAACAACTGTGTAGAGCAGGGATGGCGAACCAATGGCACACAACACAATATTTTGGGCACGAAACCAATCATAATTGTTATTACACTATGAATTGTTATTAGTAAGAAGCATATGTAATAATTAAATGTAAAATTCACAAAAAATAAATAAACACATATTAACAAAAAAATTAACAATTAATGCCAAAAAAAAAAAAAAAAAGACAATTAATAACCATAAAAAACAAGCTAACAACAAATAACTAGCAAAAAAAAATTTATCAGTCCTGCTTAAATTAACATCTTACAACTTAATATAAGTTATTTGTCATCTAATCTGCTACAACAGAAGTCACATTGATGTTACATTAAGTTGAATTATGCGTATAACTGAGACATTGCAAAAAAAAAAAAAATTTCTTCATAGTAAATAAAAAGTTATGAGTTTAAAGTATTTAGTATTATTATTTTGCCAATAATCACGCAGTCAAAAATATTTGATGGCACGTCTATGACCTCATTAAACAATTTTTCAACAATTTGGCACGTTGGTGCATAAAGGCTCGCCACCCCTGGTGTAGAGCCTTAATGTTAATAAATTTCTGAGAACATTGAAAACTTTTTACTACTCCTTTTATAATTCATTCATAAAATATACAGTATGCAATTTTTTTTTACTTAATAAAATTTTAATATTTTTATTTACAGTAAAGTAATAGTCAAATACAGTTCAAAATTTTACATGTCACATGTCTATTACAATTCCTTATCTTTCATGCTGGAAATTTATTTTGGAAAAGCTATTTTTTAAAAAATGTTATTATTTCAAGTCTTAAAATTAAGCCTTTTTTTAAACTAAAATTTCTGACTCATAATTCAACTAAATTAAAAATAGTCCAACTAAAATTTCTGACTCGATTGGTCGTATTGCTGAGGCGCTCTAAATCGACCTCCATTTTTGTCATTCACAGCATATTTATTATTTTATTAATTAAATCCTTTTTTGCTTAAAGTAAATATTTTGCAACATTTTTAATTGAAAAGTGTATAAGTTATTAAAAAGTAAAATTGGTAAATGAAATTAAATAAAAAAATTGTCTGATGTTAAGTCAGTCACTTGTGGAATAGACTCTCTCTAGTTCTTGTAGTAAGGAAAAAAGAAAAAAAAGAAAATGGATGGACAAGTTATGAAATCTTGGTCTGTATAAAGGCAAATTTTAAGTCACAGTTAGTTTAAGTTATAGAAGTAATGTTAAACAGTGACTTAAGATGAAGGCTGACTCATTAAACTAATTTATAAAAAAACTCAAAAGTATCTACTTTTAAAACTAATAATTAATTAAAAACTATAAATTGAATCTTACCTTTCAAATAGAAATTAATATTGATAACTTCAAAAAGGAAAATATTAGCCATTAAATAAATTTAATTTGAATCAGCAATTGCAATTTAAAAAATAATGTTTTTCTTTTCAACTGAAAGCATATAGAGCTGGAAAGAAAGTTCTTATAGTAAAAATTTATATAATCTATTTTATCTTTGAAAATTAAAGTAAAATCGATTGCAATAGAAAGATACCAAAGTTATTTTTCATATTAGTTTATAAAATTCAATATTGCCTAAAAACATTCATGAATTAAATATCATTAAAATAGTAATAAAAAAATCAGTGGTGACAAAAATAATTATACCTAACGTTTTTGAACAATGAAACAGATCTTTAGACATTTCATAAATACACACAAATCTAAACAAATAAAATTTAATTAATGTTGCTATTATAATCCAGACACGTTGCTATTATAATAATAAAAATATAAGATACTGAGTCTCTGAAAATTTAGAAATTTTCACATGCCCAATAAAATTTTTTTCTTCTTAGAAACATAAAAGTGTATCAATTATCAAAAAAATTACAACATTATTTTTATATAAATACTATTAAATTAAGTATGTTATAATCTGTATTAATTATTATTGACAAAAAATATAAAGCGTGAATAAGTATTGATGGAATAAATGCAGAGCGTTATTATTAACAATGCATTACTTGCCTCCTTCCTTTCAGCTAAAGAAAATACAAATATTAAGTTCAAAAGAATTTTAAACAAACTTTTCATATAAAAACCCATGTTTTAATAACCTTAAATTTCATTAAAGATTTGAAACAGGTGTTAAGCAATAAATATAAAAATAATGTAGATTAAGGGTTGTGTTAGCTTTCACTTTATAATTTCAACTTTTATATTTAATTAAGTACAGTGACAAATGGAAAATTTATATTTAAAATGTTTTTTTGGTTGATAAAAACATGTATGACTTGGAAAAAAAAATAAAACTAGCTTTGTTTTATTATTTCTTATTCATAAAATTAAATTTAGTAACATTCTTAACAAATGTTTTCAACTATCCAATATCTTGAAATTTGAGAATGCCCTAGATCAGTGCTTCAGGGTATTTCTTAAAATATATTTACATGCCTGGTCTGAAACATAAAGGTCACAAAAAAATTTTTTATATGCCCTGGGTAAACAATGCAATTTTTGGGTCCTGCTTTCACATTATTTTTAATCCCTGTTTCTTCGGAAATAATTAAAATAAACTCACTTGACCATGATGGCTGCCATGACTCAGGATGATAACCAGAGATACTGAGACAAATTTTTTTGTTAGTTTCAAACCGCCCATTAGGCTAGGAATGAAAAAAAAATAATTAAATATATATATATAAACAAATATATATATAAATAAATACACACACACACACACATATATATATATATATATATATATATAAATTAATATATATATATATATTATATATATATATTTTTTTAATTGTGCTTTCTTAATTTATCTGTATATCAAATATTATCTTGACAATGTCTAGAATAAAAGATTTTTTGTTATCTGTTAAGTTAAACTCTGTAGCTAAATATCATTGGTAAAGAGAACCTACTCTTTCAGAGTTATAGTATGTAATTCATATATTTTATCAGCTGAAATATTCTCCATGTGTCCATGAATATTTATGAAATAAGTAGAAAATGACTATTTTTGTTTTTCAGTATATTTTTGCTTCAAAACAATTCTAAGATGAATGTTTGTCCATTGTTAAATTTTTTTCTTAAAAACTTTAAATTAATTCTTTAGAAGAGAACTTTCCTTGTTTACAAATATTATACAGAATGAATAGATCTATGATTATTAAAGTTTGCAAATGTTGTTGAAGATTTTGATGCAGTTATAAATAGTAGTGCCTAAAAAACTTAAACAACACTTAAAATTTATCTAAAAATACACAGATATGACACATTTCAAAAATAAGTTAATGCTTACACTTAATAATATTGTTAACATAATCAGGAGTTGAAATTATTTTTTGTTTTATAATATTAATAAAAAGTTCTATTGAGCACACTGAAATAATAATTAGACGTTATCTGGCAAATAATAATATTATAGGATATAACAAGATACATCAGGAGGAAAAATAATTTGGTCATGGTTTTATATACATATATATTTGCAAGAAAAAAATATTCATCTAACATATTGAGTTCTAGCAAATAAATTATTGATTAATAAAAAACTTATTCAAAAGGATAAGAAAAATAAGAAGACAATACTTACAGTTAATAATATTATACTAGGAGGTTTCATGGGATAATCAGGAGGTAACGTAATTCGGCCATGATATATTCCTCCTTCAAATTCTGTATTTGGTGGACCACTGAGAGTGAAATGCCATTCAAAAAGATTATCCTGAAAAATAAAAAAAAATAAAGTTTAAAAAGTGAAACATACCCTTCACTGAATACAATATGTTTTTTAAAAATCACATTAAACTTCATTTTAACTTAAATATTGAATAAAACGCTTAAATAGTTTTATTTATTATTTTTTTATATATATGGATTAAAACTTTTCTGAATGTTTTAATAATTTGACTTAGTTTCTTTTATCATTTAATTTAGTTATAACAATTAGGAAATAAATTTTTGTGATAAGCTGCACCTGAATAACATTAAACTTCCTTTTAACTTACATATTGAATAAAACACTTCTTAAATAGATTTATTATTTTTATTTTATATATATACATTCAGGTCATGGATTAAAGCTTTTCTGAATGTTTTAATCATTTAACTTAGTTTCTTTTATCATTTAATTTAGTTATAACAATTAGGAAATAAATTTTTGTGATAGGTTGCACCTGAATAATATTACATAAATTCTTAAAAAAATAAATAAAAAAATAGTAATAAATTACTTTTTATTGTAACTTATGATTAAAGAGTATTTTAGTGTTGTCGGAAAATGGCCTGCATTACTCTTAATATGATTGGCCTTTTTTTAAAAAAGAAAAAAAACATAAAAGCCATTTTAATAAAATTGATGTTAATCATATTATTTCATTCACTTCTAAAAAAGTTATCAGAAATAAGAGTGACTTTTGATAACATAAAATATACACAAATACCTAATGACTTTTTTTAAAAAAAAGTATATGAAATTGAAAGATTAAAACAAAGCAGAATATACTAAAGTAGCAAAGAAAATTTGCTTGGTTCATGCTACGTTTTTATGAAGGCTTAAAATTTAGCTCAGAATCAATTATAACCATCTCTAAAATGTACAAAAATTACCTCAAGCGGTTGTGCATGATATTCAGAGGTTGGATACCTGAGTTCTTCAGCTTCTCGCATTAACCTTTTAACAGCTGCAAATAACAATAATTTTAAGAAAATCATTTTTAACAAGAGTATTCCTTGAGATTAAAAATTATCATAGATTATAAAATTATAGAATGATAATAAGATTTCTAGATATAGAATAATATAAAGATTAATTATTCTAAAAGTACAACAAGCATATAACAAAACATTTAAACAGTAAATGAAGGAAACTAGTTGACAACCTTTGTTGTTATTTTTGTATTTAATTTTTACAGCAAGTCAAAATGATACTGTGGATAGCTATATCTCTGAAGGTTAGAGTGTGTAGATAATTACATATTAGATATAAATAACATTGTGAGTAACCTTAGAGCTTACCCTTATATTTGAATTTCAATAACCAGTATAATGGAAGTATCCTTTGTCAAGTTTTAAGTTAACAGACTGTGAAACTTGATAATTGACAACTACATAATAAACAGAAATAGTATTTTGAGTTGTCCTAATAACACCTATGTTTGAATCTCCTGGACAAGGCATAATAAGAGTTGCATTAATTATATTTTAAACACCACTGAACTTTAGACCATTGATGGATTTTGACAACAATGTAATAAACAAAAACAACATTATGAATAATATTTGTACCACCAATGTTTATATTTCCAGGACAAAGTATAGGAATATAAGTTATTTTTATAAAGTTGGAAATGAATATTTACTAATTTAGATAATCAATGCTTTAATAAGACCAAATATACCTACATTTTCAGTTTTTTTACAAGACAAAAATTACCTTTGAAAAGCAGTAACAAATAATTATCAAAAATTCCTTTATTGCTATTAATTGGTATAGATGTCATAATAAATAAGTCGGTAATAAATAATAGAAAAAAACACCCCCAACAAAACTGTTTCACAAAGAGGCACACTGTTAGTCATAATCACATACAAGTATTACTAATTTTTCAAAGAAAAGTTTTCTATTAGTAAAAATTGCGCATGTTTCCAGAACAATTTTTTGATGTAGCACCTATCTTAAAAAATAAAATTAGAAAGTATTAGGTTAAGATAAAATAGGTTAAGTACGTTTTTGTTCTTAAATATCTTTTTCAAGTTAGTGTAAAGAAAGCTCAAATTCTATTTCATCATAAAAATCTTAATAGATTGCTGGAAGTGAGAAAAAGTAATCAGTAAATAAATGCTTATAATTTTTTTAGGGAAAATTTTTACTCACCAGGATTTCTTAAATTATATTGACTCATCTTAGAAAGATTTAATCGCAAGTTACAAAAAGATCACTAATTGGCATGAGTAAAACTGAAAGGAACAATGGACTCAATTGGATAAAAAAAATGTCAAAGTTATTTATCTTGCATAATAATTTAGAAACAGAAAACAACAAATAAAATAGTTTGTAACAGGTGGATTTTGAAAGTAAAAAATTTTTGAATTAATGTTTCGAACTGGTCTGCTTTGTTTTTGTTTCTATATAAATTTGGTTTCAAGCTTTAATAATGCCAACAACATAAATTATAAATTTTTAAATATAATTTACAAAATTTTTGATACTTACTCGCATGAAAGAAATAATCAAATTATGAATATAAAGTCGATTGTTTATTTAATTTTAGCTATTGATTCATTAATCATTACTAAAAATGAAATTTCAGTAATTTAAAATATGACCAATTCAATGTTTGCTTATACTAACTATAACTGTGATCAATCTTAAATGTTCAAGCAAACCGCTTTGTTTATTTATATCTTGGAATCATAGAGGAGAATTAATAATTCTCTTATGTGTAATAAATAAGTAATATGTTCCTCTCACGACTTTTTCCAAAAATTTTATCGTGTAGCAAGAATACTAATCTCCTTCGAAACGGGCGTTCATTGACTGCATGTTTAAAAAAATTACAATGCAAATCTTACTGGTCTGTAAATTTATATGATAGAACTAAAAATGAACTTTACATGATAAATAACAGTTGTACTAAAGGTAAAATAAATTTAAAATAATCGATTATTTTTTAATTGCATATTTTTAATTTTGTTAATAGTACTTTTATTATAATGCTACAACATAAAAATCCGAATATAATTCCATTTGATTTGAAGGGGATGTGAATGAAAGCTGAATAATTGAATTTTCTGTTATACGCAAAATTATCTCTAGAAAACGATTTTAAACAATAGTATATGGGAAGTATTTCGCATCTTGATCTGTTGCAGAATAATCGTCAAGTCTTGACAATTTCAGAGCAGCGACCTCGAGTTACTAAAAAAAAAATCTCAGAAAAGGACCAGCTCGAAGAGTATGACTCGTATGCAGTCCTCGGGCAAACCTCTGCATGTATTTTTTAAAAAAAATTTGTAAGTTTAAAAATTCATTTGGTGACTAGGTGATAATAGTTGGCGTGACAGATCACGTTGCAGAATTACATCCCAGAATCGAAAAAATATATATATATCTTGAAAGTCTGCGTTTTTCTTCTAAAATTTGCCAAAAAAAAATAAATTATACTCGATCCAGGAGTTCCCTTGTCTTCTGGAGTGGGTTCAAAATTACAAGGCTACGGAGTTGAATATTAGTAGCCGTAAACTCAAAAATTGGGTCGGCTGTTCAACGACAGTAGTAAAATAAAATAAAATTTTTTAAAAAAGAAGCAAAACTTTACCAAAGAGAACAAAAAAGTCTTCAAAATGTTCACTTGGTCATAGTTCATTTTCTTATTTGTAAAATGAATTACATGACATGATTTGATTAGGATGATTTTCTCAAAAGATTAACTTTTGCGTAAGAAAATTACAAAACTTCATCTCGTAATAAACTTAATACTGATAATTTTTACGTTAAATTATACATTTAAATAAACAAATCAGCTACCAGCAATGAAAATCTTTAAAAAATAAAAAGTTAGTGACTGTTTTAATTTGTAAATGCATGAAAAAATTTAATTTCTGTCCCTTTGTCCTTAAACATTTTAAAAACACATAAAAAAAATTTTTTTTCTATGAATCAGTAATTAATAACTAAATATAAGAATATATTTTAAATAATTAATTGAAAATGTAATTAATATTTTTTAAGAAAATGGATTATATCTAGAATTTTTAAGAAATATTAACTATACTTTTTATTATAGAAACTTCTCTGATTCACTAATTTTTTACATTATGCTAAGCAGACCACATTTTGAAAGCAAAATCGTAATAATTTAAAACCAAAACTCTGGTTTGTTCTTTTAAAATTTGTTTTTGTATACAGAAGGACAGTATTAACTCAATAAGCTAGAAAAAAAAAATTTTTTTTTTTGAATTTCACATTATATATTTTTTTCCAACTATATTTGCTCTATAATAATAGATATTTGTTTTTCATTTTAAAATTAAATTTTTATATTTCATTTAAATTATTCATTGTTTAAAAATGGGTAGAAATTGATCTTTTTTAAATGAAACTTATTTTAATTTTTTGTGTATTTTGTGCCTATGACCAACAAAACTTTTCATCCAAACAACATAGCATAATTTCAGCTAATTTTTTACTTGGGTAGAGGTTTTATTCTTGATATGTTTATCACCTATATTTATACAATTTATCTGAAATTAAGAAATTTCAATGAGTAATAAGAACTGAATTTGCAAACATGTGTAATAGATAATCTTAAAATCCTTTTTTTCTTAGTATACAAGTTCTTATTTACACTATAACAGAATGCAAACAAATTGGTGGAGAAGAATTTCCTTGTAGCATAATCCTAAGTAATCATAACATCATTTGCTTGTATTTTGTTATTTTTAAAAAGAATTTTTCATCATTCGAATCTTCATTCTTTACTTTAGGTTTTACTGAACTCACTTTTTCTTTATTTTAAATTACTTATGGAGAAGGAGAATTTTCTATTAAGGATTTCACTCTTGTGCCATCCTCTTAAGTGTGTTATTCAAAGCTTTTTCGCAAAGAGGAAAAAAAGAAAACACATTTTATGTACCTTAAATTAAAAGCAAAGCTTTAGTTTTAATATATAAAACAATGTATTTTGCAGAATAGGAATGTCCAAGTTATTAAATCTATATACACAGCTTTTAATTTACAAAAATTATGAAACTGTTTAAACTTCTAATTTATTAAGATTTTTAACATAAATGAGACCTTCATGAAAAGTAATGAATAATTCTGAAATTTTGTATTTGTTAATGATATCAAAGAATGCAGCCTTAGAATAACTTTTCAAACCTAAAAAATTAGTTCACTAATGCTTTTTATTTTCTCAATTTTTTTTTCCTTCTCATATTGGTATTTTTGAATGATAGTTGTAAACTCAGAATTAGATTGATTGTTCAACGCAGATCATAAAATAAAATAAAATGCTTAATTAGGAATGCATTATATATGAATAAATATATTTTTGAAGAAAACTATAAATTTCTCTTTCAGAGATAAAGAGAAACATTTCCTCCTCTATATCTCAGAGCGATTCTTCATGTTTCCAGCATATGTTAAATGTACGAAAGAAGCAGGCACAGTGCTCTCTACTTATTGAACTTAATAAGAAAGATGATGTTCCTTATGCACTCAACTTATGTGAAAAATTTGGTGTTATCAAGAATGCTTATTCATTTTCTGGTGTATCAGATAATGTAAGCCTTGGGATTTAATTTGTTTTAAATTTTAAGTGACTAAAAAGTATTCTTTATGAAATAAATGACTTCATAGTTTTATTTTATTTACAGTTTTATTCTATGCTGTTTTAGTTTTTATTATTTCTTAAAAATAGTTATTTTTTGTTTGATTCATTGTTAGTTATTTAAATTTCGCATTTTAAGTAATTTGTAATATAATGTAAAATTTACGTTTAATCAAAAGTTTAATTGACTTATAAGTATGTGTATTATTTTCTTACCTAATCGGCTAACTTTTTAAATCCACAATCGTTATTGTAAGTAAATGATTATAGTATTAAATTGATTAAGTTATGCATCTTGCTGTTCAGTATTTAATGCTTAACTATCATGAGCCTGTGAATTATGTTTAGCTTCTAAGTGCTTCATTTGTTTTAAGTATAGCTTTAGAGTACAAGATAATTTCTTATCTATACCATTATAAAACATAATTTTTTCTATAAAATTGTGATTAGTGTTTTTCACAGAACTTTATATTAAAGTGCTTTGTTAAATCTGTGATAATTTCGAAATTGAATTTATACCTTTCAAATTGGCTACAGTCATGCATATCACCCTTTTTGCTAGTTTTAGTTATAAAAATGTTTGAAATTATGTAAATAAATTATTTTCACCCATACAAGCATCCTATTAACATTTTTATTGTGTTTTTAGGTTTATGTTTTGCTTGAATTTGAACAGGAAGGATGTGTCAAGAAATTGCTTCTTGAGTCTCATTTTAAAAATATTCTAGATGCTTTCCCTGTTTTATCACGCATTATTGGCTATACCAGAAAATATGACCAAGATGAGCCAAAAGTGTCAATCAAAGTTATTGAAAATAACCTAAATAAAATTCCAATAAAAGAAGGAACTGTAAGAAAATGATATTACTTGCTTTGCTTTTTAAATTATTTATGTGTAATTTGTTTTTTTACAAATGTAACGTTTATGTTTGTACTCTATACAATTTAAGCCTTCTTCATACAATAAATATTAAGATTTGTTATAATAAAACTTCATTCCTAAACTTTTTCTGGAAGATGAATGATAATCTAATTGTGATTTTTTTATTTATTCCATAAATAGAAAACCATGAATATTTTTAATGCTATTTTGTTTTTATATTTTCAAAGTTTCCCCTGGAACCTTATGGATATTGTATACTAACTTTCATTTATTACTCAAAGATAAAAGGAGGAGTGTTCAAACTATGGGGCATATTGAATATGGCTCACTGGATGATTACGAGTTGTGCTTCAATCACAATAACCACTTCATTGAAGATATTTAATGAATAGTATTATTTAATAAATAGTTTTGACCAGTCATATCTGAGATTTGAACCTGGGTTGCATACATAAAGTACTTGAAGGTCAATTATATTAGCCTATAATATATGGTGCTTCTGAACTGGTGTGTCAAATCTTTGGAACATGACACACATATTGTTGAACCCCTCTGATTTTAATGTCTAATTCTATTCAGTATAGAGGATTTTAAGTTTTAACTATTGACAAGATTGATATGAAATTTAAAGGTTTTATTTCTACACTAGTTTTATTTTATTACCATTTCTATAAAATATATAAATGTCTAATTTATAGATTATATATTAAGCTCCTACAATATTTGAATTTCAAAATTATTGAAATACATATTTGTGTCAAAATATGTCCATAATAGTTAAAGGAATGTTTGATTTATATTAATAAACATAGGTTATTGAATTAAAAAATATTTAAATTAATAATAAAATGTTAAATATTGAAATATTAATGCAATTTCACTTTATTAATCACATTTCATATTAAGTCAAATGAGAATTAAATATTGGTGCAAAATGAGCATTTAAGATTACAATATATTTTGTTTTCAGTATTTGTCTATTTATTTTTTTGTTTGCTTTTTTTGTTTTAAGTATTCTATATTTTTCGCAAAATTTCCTCTGAATCGTTTTATAAGCATTTACTTCCACAAAGTTTTGTGAGTTTTATAGAACCCCAATAGTTTTGTTCTAAAATTCATTACTTTAGTCAAAAAGTATTTGTTTAATGAAAAGAGTTTAAAATTATGAAGGTACTGGAAAATTTTGTTCTGGGAAAAAGAGGTTTTGCAGCTAAATTCATGGACAAATTTAAAAATTTTAGCAACTAAGCTTTTGAATCCATCCATTTGAATCCATTTCAATTTTAATCATCAATAAAGAAACTCATAGGTGAAAATAATGAAAACTCTAACGATATGGATCTTCATTAAAAGCAGAAATTTTGAAGCTAAACCAGTGATACACACTATAACATGTAAAATACGCTAACAATCTTAAATAAAGTAACTATATGTTAATAAGTTATAATTATTAAGTATTCCTGGAACCAGCAATTCTCCAACAACGAAAAAAAAAATTATTATAATAGTGCAGAGGCAAAATTATAACCAAATTTTTTTAATATATATAAATTTCTTTTCCTTCTTTGTTAATAGCTGAGGGATACATTCTGAGTATCATATTCAATCATTGTTTTCTCTTGATGCAGGTA
Source organism: Parasteatoda lunata (assembly GCA_949128135.1). Classification (NCBI taxonomy): domain Eukaryota; kingdom Metazoa; phylum Arthropoda; class Arachnida; order Araneae; family Theridiidae; genus Parasteatoda; species Parasteatoda lunata. The sequence continues at coordinate 87,761,965 of OX421974.1, read as the reverse complement.
TTTAATCAGTCGTAATTAAAAGCCTAAATGTTAAAAAATACATATTTTCTTGTCTTGTTATTCTTTGTTTTGTCTATCAATGGGGAGTAGAGATCATCACTGGAGGATTCATATTTTAAATAATAATATATTTTTTATTAAAAGGAACCCAGGATTTCTGAAGTTCTGGCTCCTAAAGACCCATATTTCCTAAATCTAGCAAAATCTCTACTAAATTTAGTGTTGAAATAGAGAACCTTAAAAACCCTAACAACTGGGCTGATGAAATTCTTTCTTTCTCTATTTATTATAAATCTGCAAAGCAGTGTCTAAAAATAGAAACAATATCCATTCATATGTCAAGGTTACTACAAAAAAGATATTAATGATTTTATTTATTTATTTAGTAATGATATATTTATTGAGAAAAAGACTAAATAATATATAAATTTAATTTTTCATTTATAGGAAACATGCTATTCTCATTTTATCATGACATCCAGGTTACAAGATAGTTGATAAATTATTTATAAAATAACAATGCCATGCTTATAATTTTTCTTTTATTGTAGGTTTCTGATTTAATTGAACATATTTATAATGAAGAAAAGTTAACAGAGCTTAATGTCAGGCTAAGATTTTTCTTTTGCTGTATTTTAAAAGAATTTCTATCAGGTCCTTTTCCGTACTGTGATGTTATTCCCTTTGGTTCTTCAGTAAATGGAATTGGAAAGCATGGTTGTGATTTAGATTTAATGATACGTCTCTACCCTGAAAAAGTAAATATTTTATTGAATTCATGATATGAATGTTATGACTTTTTTTTGTGTTTAACTTTATCATTTAAGTATGTAATTATGTGTAAGTTCGAAAGTACGTACGTATATACTGTTATTTACTATGTCGATTATTTTTCTTTACTCTGTACATGTTTAAGTGCCATATAATAAGACAAATTTTCAAATAGTTCTGAAAAGCATCTTTTGAGAGTATTTTTGGATAAAACCTATTGAGACAATAAGGTTTTGTGAATTATGCTGTTATCTTTTGGAAATTCTGTAAACTTGTAAAAATTTTCTATTGAGTAACAATGCTAAGTAATAATTTGATTTAAAAATGTTACCTTTGGCAAAAGTTTACTTATTGTTACAAGTTTTTTATTACTTTTCTCTTTGGGTATTGAAAATGGGCAAGTTTATAGAACTTTTTTGAAAACACAAAGCTGGAATGCTTGCTGGCTTCATTCGTTAGCTCCAATGATTCAATTTAATTACTCAAAAATAAATCTATTGACATGTTTCGTATTCTTCTTTGTTTCCTTTTACAAAACTGAAATATTGTTAAAAAAGTTATTTCATTACATGTTCTGAACATATATGCGTTCCCTACCTTATTCCTTTGCTTTTTTATTTCAAATTACAATATTAAAAATTTAATCATGGCTAATAAGTAATTTTTTTATCGTAATTTAGATCTTAGACATAGAACTAAAGACAAAGGTTTTGTGAATTATACTGTTATCTCGTGGAAATGCTGTAAACTTGTAAAAAATTTTATTGCGTAACAATGCTAAGTAATAGTTTGATTTAAAAATGTTACCTTTGAAAAAAGTTTACTTATTGTTACAATTACTTTTCTCTTTGGGTATTGAAAATGGGCAAGTTTATGAAACTTTTTTGAAAAACACAAAGCTGGAATGCCTACTGACTTCATTCGTTAGCACCAATGATTCAATTTAATTACTCAAAAATAAATCTATTGATATGTCTCATATTCTTCTTTGTTTCTTATTACAAAACTGAAATATTGTTAAAAATTTTTTTGCATTACATGCTCTGAACATATATGCATTCCCTACCTTATTCCTTTGCTTTTTTGCTTCAAATTGCAATATTAAAAATTTAATCATAGCTAATGAGAAATTTTTTTATTGTAATTTAGCTCTTAGACTTAGAACTAAGGACAAAACTAATGGAATGGTTTACTGTATTCTTAAAAAAAATTTTTTTTTGCTAATTAGGCACCTATAAAAAAATTTAGCAAGAAAAATAGTGAATATACTTTGAGAATGTTAAATAAAGAGTTATTTAAAATCTTCTATTTATCTTCCATTTTGATGTTTCAATGCAGTAAATTTGCTTAAAATGTGGGCTTTTTTTCATGACTAATAATAAAGTGGAAATCTTAAGTATCTTCTAAAAAAATTAAATTTTGTTCTTTTTTTTGTCAGTGTAAAAATGGCAGCAATATTTGTTTAATGTTTGTAATACTTCATGGTGCGCAGCTTTTTTATAAAGTGCTGAAATTGATCAAAATCAAACCAAAAAAATATTTTGATCTTTTTGTGGTGGTTAATATAATCGAAAAAAGTTCTATGTCAGAAACTAGTTATTTTATTATGATAATATGATGTCTTTGAAAATTATTTTACATTTTCTTAAATGTATCTTGTGCTTAAAAATATTTTTTGATTGCTTATTTTTTGTTGAAAGATTTGGCTATGCACTTTGTACATGTTTGAAGTGAAAGAAAAAGAATATGAACTGGCTTTGAAGATTAATAGTAACATTAGAAGATTAACATGAACTTTTGAGAATTTTAAAAAATTCTATTATTGAATATTAATAATAAAAACACTTCTATAACATGTACAAAATTGCATTTTAATTCTGTAATAATATTATGAATTATTTTAATGTCATTTAATATCTATATTTGAAATAGTAATGAAACTTTTTAATCTTTAAATCTTTTTAGATTGATACATACTCTGAATTGTATTTTGTCAACAAGACCTGTGTGGGAGACATTAAAAATTTACAGCGAAGAGTAGTGCACTGCATAGGTGATTTGTTGCGAACTTTTTTACCTGGTATTACTTCTGTGAATAAGATTTTACATGCTAGAGTTCCCATTGTCAAACTGGATCACAAGATTTTAGGCATGGAGGTTGATATATCTGTAAATAATTTGTAAGTTTCATCGATTTTTTTATGTATTTTATCTATCATAGTAAATTTAGATTTTTATGCCAAATTATGTTGTGAAATCAACATATTTCAAGCACTATAAGAATAGTAATTTCATTTCAAGACCTGCCACAGAGCAGAAACAAAAGTAATTTGAAATATAAATTGCAAAGTTGTTGACAGAAAATGGAAAAATAAAGAGGAAAAACGAAACAAGAAAAACCACAGTAGCTGAGAGAAAAAAAAATATAGTGGCTGAGAGTGGCAATTAAGATTAAAAGCATTTTCACTCGCTATGGAGAGGTAGTGAGGAACATATATCGTTATCAGCATTCATATGAATAAAACAAGATTCCAGGGTATCGAGATGAGCTAATGTGACTGGGGTGGAAATGATTTTGGCATTGCGGAAATTGAATTTATGTCCAAGATGCCAACAATGTGCAGCAGTTGATGATTTCTCATATTGTTGATGATGGACATATTGATCGTGTTCCTTAAATCTAAATTTTAATGTGTGTCTAGTTTGTCTGATGTAACCATGGTCGCACTGGCAAGGAATGTGGTAAATGCTCCAGTGATTATAAATGCTAATAGGATCTGTCAGAGACTCAAATTTGATTTTGTTTGCAGCCCTAAAATTCATTTTAAAACGAAAATGGAAGAGGATATTAGCAATTTTATAACAAATAGAAGAAAACAACGGCAAAATAATAAATTCTCTGTAAGAATTAGAGGAAAAGGAGCATTTAAGTTTAGTGAGTTTAGCTAGAGCTGAATCAATTGTAATTGGATTAAATCCATGGTTAGGAGCAAGTGAGCAGAGGAAGTTAAGTTCAGAGTTAAAAGAAGAGTCAGGGCAGAGGTTAAGTGTTTTGTGATATATCTTTTATTAAGAATACAAGAAATTTTCAATTGCTCCACTTAATTGGAATTTTGGACGTAAATTCAATTTCAACAATTCAAAATTATTTTCACCCCAGTCACATCAGCTTATCTTAAGGCCCTGGAATCTTGTTTTATTTATATGAATGCTGATTCCTTTGTTTTGACATTAGTTTTCACCACCTTTCCTAGTGCATAGAAATGCATTTTACTCTGCTTTGTCATTCTTGGCCACTGTGGTTTTTCTTGTTTTGTTTCTCCTCTTCTTTTTTATCCGTTTTCCATTTTCACCATTAAATTTTATAATTTCAAATCACTTTTGTTTCTTCGCATTCCAAGTCTTGAAAATAAAGCTCTGCAAATATGTTGACTGATATTTACTTTTTATGTATTTCTGAAGCAAATTAAGCTTTTAATCTGGTAATATCTTAACGCTTCAGTTATTTCGGAATATTTATTTAATGTAATGTGAAATATTTCTCTCACTTCACTTTTTAAAAGTATTTTATACTACTTTATGAAATGCTTTATTTTAGGTCTTTTGATGTAAAAAAGAACTAATTTAAATAATGTATGATAAAAGCCATAGTTTAAATTTATGAATCATACACTTCAGTAGTTAAAATTGTATACAAATTTCGATTCTACAGTGGGCTGCAAAATACAGAAAATTAGGGTCTATTCTTCAGTTTTAAATGTAAATCAATTTTAACTAAAAACATTGGGAAAATTAAACACAAAACTAATAAACATGAAACTGATAATAATTCATACTGAAAACGTAAAGCTGAACTATACCTTTTGTCAAGAGATATAAAACACATTAGTAGTTTATCTATCAAACTACTAAGTAGTAAAGGTCAAATAAAAGTAAAGGTCAAAAATATGGCAGGTAAATAAGCAAAAATTAAAAATCAAATTTCAAGAGCTAGTAATAGTGTCTACACCTGGTGTTAAAACAAGAAAGGTTTCCATATACTTTATGTACAGTTTCAGTGACTAGTCATTTACTCAGGGTGTATTGATTTTTAATAAAAAACAAATTGTTCAAAGATTAAATGAGGCAAAAAAATTAATTTTTGACTCACAGTAATCAAATTAAATTAATACATAATTTATTCCAATTCATTATTATTTATTATTAATATTGCTTGCCATAATTATATTGAGTTATTATTATTAAAAATTGTTTCTCTTAGGCATGTTTAGATGTTTGGAAAAAATATTTTTATTAAAAAACAGTACATTTTTGGTAAAAGACACTTCTGTGAAGTTATTTTTTCTCAAAGATGTGAAAACTTTTGTTTAATATTGGTTGTAGACATTGCTGCTTTCTTTTAAAGTTTAGATGTTTAATTTTTTTTTTCTTGTTTTGTCTTTTGTCTTGTTTGATTGATGGAACTACCAATGTATTTTATGTCTTTTGAATTTCCTTTGCTTTACGCATCTCCTTTGTAATGTTCTTCGTTACTTGTTTTCACTTTACTGTAGAGGAGGCTTCAATGTAGCATCAAAACTTGTATGCAATTTTAACCCATTCAACATTGCACCTGCTTTAAGAAAATAAACTTTTTTTCAAAAGAGAAACTAATTTTGAGCTCCATCTATTATTTTAGACCAAGTCCATTTATAGCTCTTTTTTTTAATAGACCGGTCTAGGTCTATTCACAATGCTTTATTATTTAACTTCTCAAGTATAGGATTTTAGAATTTAAATGCTGGTTTTTATTATTTTCTATTCAAAGTTTATTATTTTTAAATATAAGTTAAATTAATAGAATAGTTTTATATTTTCTTAGTTTGCAGAATAATATTTTTTATCTCTATATTTATGTAGTTTTAAAACTTTCTGCTTCCTATTTCCTTTGCCATTAAAATTTTTTTTCTGAAAAAGTGTTTCATTTTATTTTGTCTAATCTTTCAGGGCGCCTATCCTCATGTCTGAGCTATTATATTTTTGTGGAGAGGTAGATTCACGAATTAGACCTTTAATATATGCTGTAAAGAAATGGGCACGAGAAACAGATATTACTAAGAGCTCACCTGGCTCATGGTTTACTAATTTCTCACTCACATTATTAGTAGTTTACTTTCTTCAGAATAGGCCTACACCTGTATTGCCCCCTCTAAAAGAAATTATAAATATCATAGGTAAGAAATTATAAATATCATTATTAAAAAAATATTGTATCTACTTAAACTTCAAATATGTTTGATGTATATTTACGTTAGTTTTGTGTGAATATAGATGTATTTATTAAGAAACTTGTGTCAGTATTTGTTTTCCATTGTATGTGAAATGGATGGTTATAATTATGCTTATACATTGGATGATATATTTTTTTCACTATTTATTTATTTATAACAACTGTATTTTAAGATGCCGAATTTAAATCTTAGCTCTTGATATGTAACAATGAATTTTGTTTTTAATATAAAGTGTATATACATAGTTAAAAGAGCTCATGTTCAGAATTATTCCAGATTTATTCAGAGATAGTAAAAATCATTACCGAAAATGAGTTGATGAGTTGATTGCAAAAGGGGAAAGAAAAAGTTTAAATTATCAAAACTTCTAGTTTAGTTTAATTCTTATATTACCTTAAGTATTGTGAAATATGGGAAAGGTATTTTCAATTCTAATTGTTTTGTTCTTATTATTTTTTCTTTATTAATTGAATTTTATTCCTGTCCAGTGTTCACATATTTTGCTGAAAACAGGATTCTGCATCGTTGTTAGTTTATTTAAAAAGCAATGAATGATCCTGATCAGCTGAAGTTGTTGCTTTAAGTCAAACTGTTGATGATAAACATTAGTGGGTGCTAAACATTGGAGAGTTAATTGCCTCAATCCTGATTATTAACCAATGCAGTGTTTGAAACACAGTAGGTATAGTTTGATGTAAAAGTGTTGCAAACAAAGACGTCTTTACCCTGCCCAATAACAGTTTGGAAAAAAAAAAGTAGCTGGTGCTTAAGAAAGTTAGTTTCTTCTTTGGAAGGAGGAACACTTTTAGTTTAATTTACCAAAAGAGGAAGCATTGCCAAATCAGTTAAGCTCAGTCTTCCTTTCTTTCATTATTTGGATACGTTATAATAATATAGGTATACGATTTAAATAGCTTCATTTGCAATATTTCAATATTTTTATCATCTCCATGAAAATATTGTTTTTCTATAGCTTTAGTTTTATTAAACTGAAAATCAAACATGAATGCATAACATTTGCTGCCGTACCTAGGGCAACCACACAGTCCTTTTTTCCCTCCAATGTTAATTTTTTTAGAGTTAAGTCCTAGTCTTCTTTTGAATGATTTGAAAATTTGTTTAAAGTGTTTATTTATGCTTAAATGAGTTTAATTATGCTTAAATTACTATCATCATTCACGTCATTTGAAAGCTAGTGATATTGACATTGAGGCTTTGTCATTTATATAGATCAGTACTACTATCCATGACCCTGGACTCATTTACCGATTTTATATTTTATTTTATAACCGCTGTTTATTTTATAACCAGCTCACCCAACTTTGAGTTTTTGACCACTAATGTTAAACTCTGTAGTCTTGTAATTTTGAGCCAATTCTGAATACAAGGAAACTCCTGGATCAATAGGTATGATTTGTTATGGGAACATAGAGGACTTTGTGATTCGATAGATTTAACGTGCACCAGTCACCATTTACTACATGGGGAGTTGGCCAACTAGGATCAAACCTATGACCTTTTGTTCATGGGCCCAGTGCCCTACCAACCAGGCTATCCCAGCCCTCATTTACTGATTTTATTTTATTTCATAACCGTCGTTGAACATCTGACCCTATTTTAAGGGTTTACGACTTCTAATGTTCAACTCCGTAGTCTTGTAATTTTTAGCCAATCCAGAAGACAAGGGAACTCCATGATTGAGTATTGGGAGAAATTCGCCTTTGTGGAGGACTTTTAATGGAGCTAACCCGCATTTGCGTTGCATGGAGAGGAAGATCTTGAGAACCTCCCACTGTTAGTCTGACGGCAAGGGGACTCTAACCCATGATCCGTCTACCACTGAGAATATTTCTTGTCAGCACTGTGGTTGATGCAAGCCGGATGCGGTATTCGTATCGACTAGGATTCGAACCCGGCTCTCCTCTTTGAAAGGCGAAAGCTCTATCTCCTGAGCCATTGCGGCTCTCATTTACTGATTAGGATTTTCCACGTGAGTTTCTTCTTTTCTATTTATTTCTCTTCGTAATCTCTTCTCATTGATTTAATAGTTATTAGTCAGGCTTGGCAGAGCACTTTTCTGCAGATCTGCAGAATTCTGCTTTTTATTTAACCTATTTTTGTAAGATTTACTAACGAATTCTAAAATTGCAACTATTTCTTGGGTTGAACTTGAGAAATCATTCACTAAGTAAGCGAAATTGAAGTATCTGATATATTTTACCCATTTTTTTTTTATTTAAGTTTAAAAAATTTTTGTTTCACTCTAAATTCTTTGGAGAAAAAAAAAAAGACTAAGCATCTAAATTGTAGGCCCTTTATTATTTAATTTAGATTTAAAAAAAATTCCAAATTATTCTACTACTGGAAATTAGCAAGTTAAATTTCTGTATAAAACAGAATTTTAAAACTTTTTGGGGAAATTCCTTGTGAATTTTTTTAGACAAAAATCAGTTCCAATCTAAAAAGAAAAAGCTCTAAGTGTGTTCTTTAAAATAATAATAATAATAAATAATAATGATGAACTTCATTTTGATTGTTACTGCAACACCTAAAAATTTTTCATCATGTTAAATTAGGTAGTTTTCTAGACATAAATTTAAAGTAGTTTTGGTTGAACAATTCTCAAGAAATGAGTTTCTTAAATTATTTTCATAAATAAGTAGGAAATACACATTATACACTGTGCAGGATCTTAGAGAACTGATGGTCACAACTATAAGAAGTAGCATTACTTGCCAAAACAAATATTTTTTACTGCATGATATGGAGTCTGAATACAAACCCAAAAAGGATATCTGTGTCATTGAAATGATGATAAAGACGAATAATAAAGATCAAAGAAACTTAATTGTTGAAAATTTTACAACAAATGAGCAACCATGAGCTGCAATACAAACTTTACTTGAGTGACAAAGGAAATCACATAGACATTTCCAGCTGCAAAGCTAAATTGGTGCAGAAGTACCCTGTTAGGAAATTGGTGATAAGTTCACAAATAACAGGTTGGTGATAAGTTCTGTGAAAGGAGACATTTCACCTATTCTTGAGAAAGTTCTGTTCTGTGCATCTTCATTTGTTTTTTTGAACCTTCATTGTTTTGTAAAAATTGTTTATTTTGACAAATTATATCACTTCTACAGTTATGGTCAATAGTTATGTAACACCTAGTGTAGTAACCTACTCTCTATTTACTGAGGGCAATGTGTTTAGGATGCTTCAAGTTTATTGTAAAAATGTCCATAAACCAAAAATGTCAAGGGTTTATAAATAATCCCTAAAATTATTGTAAAAAACAGGTATTAACCGATGTTCTAAATTAATAAAGTGTGTATCCCATTTTATTGGTTGGCACATAGGTAACTGATTTTTCTTGACAGATGGTAATTATCACTTTTTGTGGCAGAGTTTTGAATGTTTTTAAAAAATGAATCTGTTTTACTCCATGCAAATACAAGCTATTAACTTTTCATTCACATTACAACTTAATGTAAAAGCAAGATCTCCTTCACTTATTGTTTAAAATCTGTTGTAAATTTATCTAATGCTGTTGTAAATTTATGCCTTAATTCTACTTTGACATTCCTATGTTTTCGAATTTTTACTTGCATTGGAAGTGTTTATCTATATTTGAGGTAGAAATTGTATTAATCGTTTTTAATTTTTACCACTTTCATTCATTAATTTTTTCTTCATAGTCATCCTAGAAAAATTCAAGATATTTATATTTTATGCAATAATATTTTATTAACAGAAAACATATGACAAAAGTAGTATGACAAATTTCAATTCTGCTGAGATCACCACAAGGTAAATAAGTTTGGGAATCCTACCTTAGAGTGCTTACTATTGTGCTGAGCTATCAACTATTCATGTTCTCTATTCTAGAATTTTTTTTCTCTTAATATTCTAGAGGATTGACTGTGACAGCTCAATTGTTAACGCACTGAGCTGTCATTGTAAAGAAGTTTTAATCTCAGTGACAACTTGAAGCCTACCCAGTTTCAGATCACTGGGTATCAGCTTTTCCGGGAGGTAAAGGCATTCAGTGCACAGTGCTGGCCACATTGCCACCATTAGTCAAGAAATCGGGGAGCCGTAACTTTCATGACCTGATCCACAACGGGCTGATGTTAGAATATTTTACTACACTCAGAGATCTATAAATCATATTTGGTTTAAAAAATTACTGTTAGTTATTATTTCAATTCAATTTTACTTTTTACATTTATTTTTTCACTATTATTTGGAATTTATCAACATTAATCTTGTAAGAAAAATTATGTTCCTGTTAAGTCTATAAATTAGTCTGAAACAATTTGATATGATATTAAACATGATCACAATATATTATCCTTTATTGTAATGTATTTAATTTATCAAATAAAACTTTTAAATTTATCTGTATTTTGTTTGTAATAATCATATTTGTATTATTTTATTTTGTTATATAAATTAACATAGCATTTTTTTTTACTTTATTTTAACTTTTTGCTCCTCCAAAATTCATAATAGTAGAAGTAAATTTTTGAGTTACACATTTTTTAAAAAGTTCATTTAGATTTTTTTAGAACAGTAAAATAAACAGTGTTTTTTTTTTAAATTTGTAATTAACACAATTTTTTTTAATGTAGGAGCTGAATTTACTGACGAATACAGATTTGAATATTTAATGACTCTTCCAGAATTGCAAGCTAAAGCCTCTCTGAACAAAGAATCTATAGGTATTTTATTTCATTACCAAGTGTAAAACATTAGTTTTATTTTCTTCTTACTGAAAAATGTTTAACTAAATTATATCCAATTTCAGAATATATTCAATTAAGCAATTAAAAAAAATAAAATTAAAAAATAACTTACCTACCTAATTCTTATTTTTGAGCACAACATATAAATGTAAAAAAAAAAAAAAAAATATTTATACATACTGTCTACATCTAATTATATGCAGACTTAGATGATTTAGAAACTCCAGAGCGTGAGTTTTGCAATTACTTGCCAAATTGGTTGAAGCATAATTTGACTGCATTTATCAAAATGGAAATAAAATAAAAAAAGAAATTCAGTGGAATATTAAGTCCAGAAGTGAGGAAATATTATTACAAAACAAAACCGTGTGTAGTGTCTGTCTTGTATAAATATAAATTTGCATACAAATTAATCTTAATAATAGCATTTCATTTGTGCAAGATTTTTTATTAAATGGGATCATAAATTAACTTCAAAGCATTTGCTCGTAATTAATTAAAAATGTACTGTATCTGGAATTCTTTGGTTAAATATGTATGGATCTAATAACAAGGCATCATACTGATTATATTTCCATATCAAACATAACTCCATTTGTTTTCATTAACTTGAGTATGATATAATGGTATAGAAAACATTGCAAAAGTCTTCTTTGTATTTCCTATATTTTAAAATAGCTATACACAATTGCATTGCATTGTTTTAGTGTAGGAATGTGTGTAATTAAAGACATTTTAAAGTCATTTTTAAATGTATTAATTCATTACAGTTAAACTGTCGGATTTAATATTTATGGTAAAAAATTTTAAAACTGAAATATATGCTGTATATGAACGTAAAGGAAGAAGAGTGATATTGTGTGTAGTAAAAGCTAGTGTTGCTGAAATGACAACATTTATAAAAATAAAAGAAACTGTTCTTTTATATTACTCTTACAATCTTTATATATCTCCATTTTATGTAAATACTTTAATTTTACGTCTTCCATCTATTTATTTATGTCATGATTTGCTGTTTTAAATCAATCACTAAGCATACACTAAAATTATTATTATTATTTTTTTAAGGTATCACTGTTAACTAAAAGAAATTTTTTATTTTTAATTCATGTAAACCATAATAACTATTTTAAGCTCTTTGTTTTTCTGTATTTCATTTATTTTCTTGTTGCCTACACATAGTTACAAAATTGATTTTTTGCTGTTTTTTAAATTAATGATATTTTTATGAATTAAAATCTATAAATATTTAGCTTTGGTTTTGTTTATGCTGTTGTAAACAATACAATCATAACTTACTAATAAATTGTTTACATGAATTAATTGTATAGCCATAATAATTGTTTACATGAATTAATTGTACAGCCATAATAATTGTTTGCATGAATTAATTGTATATCTAATAATCGTATATCCATCAATTAATAGAAATTATTTAGTATGATTATTGAAAGCAATATAAACGGTATGACTTGACACATGCTGAGATAGTCATTGAGAACAGTTGTTGAAAAGAAGAAGGCTTATATTTTGCATTAGTTGTATGGTAGACAGATGACTAGAAGCAAAAATGTGACTAACTTTTAAATCTAGTATTTATAGCTTTTTCCCCTTAATATTGAAGGGGAAAAAATGTTCTAATAATGTTGGCCTTAGTCATTAGTAAATTTTCAGTGCAAAACTACCTAGTATAAGTTTTAACTAGAAAAAGTCAATGAAATTTTGTTATAATTTGATTGTAAATATTGTTTGAAAAAAATGCAATGGCTCAAATGAGAGGTTCATAGTTATTTCTGTATCTTATGAAAGGCTATTTTCTATACCACAAGAAGTGCTGTTTCAGTATCAAGCTATAGAATAAATTTAACCTACCAAAGTGCAGTGCTATAGAATTCAATTGAATTTGAATATGAAAGTACTGCAGGTGACAATTTGAATATTTTTCCTTGCATTTTTTATGCCAGTACAATAGTCTCCTTTATTTAAACTCTCCTGAATATCTCTCCTTTATTTTAACGCAATTTTAACCCACATCAAGCATTTTTTTTAATTTTGCTAATTTATTTAAATTAAATGACATTCAAATAATAATTATCTTAATTACTTTTTTTTTAAAATCCAATTACCATGCAATATTTTATTGGTCTTCTGAAAATGACCTGAGGTTTGAAAAACTGATTAAAGAAAAGTTAATGGAAACAGATATATACAGTTTATTATGTGCTGTGTATGCAATTATGATATTTATTATCATTAATTTTTAAAATAGTTATAAAATCAGTCAACAAAGTAAGTTTTAATTGAGTGCTATCTGCTATAAAAAAAAAGTTTTTAAAATATTTATCATTTTCTGAAACAACAGGGTTCACTCTGAAGATTAACTGAGACTTTTAAAAAGGTTAGATATGCAGTGGAAAACATTTGTTTTTTAGTTTCAAAGCTACTAACACCATCTATTGACAAACTTTGTGATTAATTTTGAAACTTGGTTGGAATAAAGTTGTGATCTGCTTTGCAAAACATTGCAAACCATACATTTGTGTATCCTTACATTTCCTTAATTGATTTTTTAAACCATTATTCATTTTTGAAATATTCATTATGTGCATGAAATTGCTTTTTATATATTTGTAGTAATATTATTAAAAGTTTTTTTCTTTCTTTGTATAGCTGTTCTCTTACAAGAGTTTTTAGTATATTTGGGATCCCATCCATTTGAAGACAAATGTATATCATTAATGACTGGTTCTGCCTTAGAAAGATCATCAGAATTTCCAGTGTGGATTCAGTACCCTCTTGAGGAGGATTTAAATGTTTCAAAAAATGTTTCACAATATGAACTATGGAGCACATGTAGGAAAGCTCGTGCTTCAGCTAAGTTCCTAACTACTAATCTTAATGCTAAAAGCCCTCACTTAAAGGACTTATCTATATTGCTTGGAACTGCCGAAGTTTTGAAACTTGAAGAGAATAAGTCAAAGCGGGTGGACGTGAGTACTATCATGGGTAGAGATGACAGAAATGTAAGAAAACCATTAAGGAGAATAAGTTGATAGTTGTAAATAAATTAGTTTTTAAAAACTTTTTTTACTTTCATTGTTATTTTAAATCAATAATTCTCATTGATTTCACATTAGTGTGATTTGTTGAAAGCAATTTTTCAAAAAATTTTAAGTAATTTTTTAAAATTGAATTAAGTTTTATTATTAGTTTCAGTAAAATGTATTTTATTGAACGACTCTCTATTATTTTTTATTTTATTTTTTTACCATTTTCACCTTTTGTATTTGTGTGAATAATTAGTTTTCAAAATTTGTACAATTTATTATTGTTGTAGAACAGAATTTACTGCTGGTGTTCCTTAAAATATTTTTGTTAAACTTAATGAAAAATGAATCCTGGATTTTATCAGGGATACATGTTAACACATTGCTGGCCGGCAACTTTTCTGAAAATTACCCCATGTGCCCAGCTATTGTTTTGAAAGCGGATGTGGAAGTAAAACAATATAAAAAAAGCTTTAAATTTTTTATTATTCAACTCTTAATATTTCTTTTTCATATGATAAAAAGTATAACAATCACCTACGTGTAATGTACACCACTAGTGTTGCAAATATATTGGGTTTCGTAAAGTTATAATAAATTGGTAGAGAATTAAATAGTAAAACTTGAAAAGTAAGGAAAATTACTCCCACTTTTTAAAATAGTCACCACGAGATCACTGCTAACATGATTGCTATGACTTGTGACCGGTCACCAATGCTTGGCCACGAAAACACGAGTTGATTCGTGGCCTGTCAGCAATGTGTTAATAAACTTCATTATTGCTGAAAATAAACAAGTAGCATCTTTCACCTATGCCCAATGTTTTTTACTTAAGGATGCTAATTGTCAGTTAATATTATTATTACAGTTTGTGCAAAAACATAAACATTGTTTAAAATTTTTTTGATCTTTAAAAAATTTTTATTTTCAAGTAACACAAAATTAGCCCTCATTTTCTTTTTATCAGTTCAATTATTATTATTATTTTGAAAGCAGGATTTGTTTTTTTTTCTCAATAGGATTTTTAAAGCATTCAGTTTTCTGAGTCCATTGTCCTTAAAACTGCCATTTATAAAATTGTTTTCTGAAAAATTCAATTACTTTCTTATTCTTAATTGTAAATATAAAGTTATACACATAAGTTCAAACATAATACTTTGTTTAAGTATTTAATTATTTATTTTTGATTGAAATTTAAATGTTGACTATGTTTACATGAACTGAATAATTATAACTATTTATGTTGCAAAAAGATGTGATGAATATTAAGATTTTAGTTGGCAGAATATTGTGTTTTCCTTGATATACTAAACAGTGACACTTTGCTATGTGCCTATACATCAGACTTTCTTGCAGATTTCTATTCAGGTTCTATTTTCAACAGATATGTGCTCTTCAGTTACTAGTAAAATATAGGCTTTATTATAGGTTGTATCATATTGCAGTTATTGTACTGACAATCCCTAAAAATGCGTTGTTTCCACTTCGTTATGAAGCCAATATGTCTTCATCATTCCTTTTCCCTGAAAAAATATTAAGCTATAAGCTTTTTAAAATTTTAGTTGTGTATACTTAAGCATAAAAATATTTATTCACAAAAACTGTTGAAAATCATGATACATAAGAAATGGCGCATATGTCATAACATCAGGAAGTAAAATATTTAAAATGCCAAGTGAAATTTGTAAGAACAGAGTAACTTGAAAGTTGACCAAGAAGTATTTTGAAAGAAAATGCTAATTTTTAATATTTTTTTTTAAATTTCATAAATTATACATACAAGTGTAGGGTTAATGACTGCATGCAAATTTTTTAATTAATTTTGCATAAATGAGGCTGAATTTTCTTGGTATGGCTCTCAATTTTTCCCTTCAAGGCATGGATGGTTATGGGGTTCTTGGTTTAAAACTTAGTCTTTTTTTTTTGTAAGTCTTTTTCCTACAGTGTAAAATTTCTTGTTCTAGAGTGCAGCATAACCTTATATATATATATATATATATATATATATATATATATATATATATATATATATATATATATATATATATACATACACACATTGGTCTTACTCATATATGGCAATACTATTGACAGTCTCATTATTAGTTCTGGAGACAATTATCCTAAAAACAATATATGTCAAAATTTCATAACACTGGGAAACATTTGTTGCATCTATACAAGTACTGGAAATTTCAGAACTAATGCCCAGATATGATAAGAACTAATGAGCAGACAGCTTCAACCATTGTTTGCATAGAGAAGGTATAGTCTTTTCCGGAAGCAACATTGCATTTGTGGCAGTCCATTTGAGTATAATAAGACAGCCTGATACAAAGTAGTTAAGCTACTGATCTAGTTTAGTTTTGACTTGACATATTGAATTAAAAATAATTAAATATTAAAGAACATTCAAAAATGCCTAAATAAAGCTGTAAACTAGCACACATCATTAAAATTATCTTTTTAATATTTTTAAAAAAATCGTCTGCAATTTAATTTATAAAAATGGCTAATGCCAAACCAGGGAGAAAAATTCATTTCTCTAATGTCTCTCCCAAATGAACTAATTGAAATTTTTGAATGATTTTTAGGATAGCTAAAATGTCTCCTTTTACCTTTCCTTATTTCAGGAACCTAGCAGAAACATAAATGTAAAATACATAGTGTACAGGCAAAAGTACTGAATCAGTATAAAGGAAACGAGTTTAATTTAAACGATCGAGGGAAAAAAACAGTTCTAGTTTTATATAAATAATTAGCAGCCAGTGTTTTAATCTATAAAAATCTTACTTTCACTTCGGTTTCACCTCTATAAATAATGTTGAAAGTTTTGAACTCGTCTAAAAGTCGTTTCGTCTCATGACTGATGTGAATTTTCAAAGCTATGGAAATAAAGTTAAACATAAAATTGTAGCAATTCCACTCTATTATATCACTGATTTTAAATTTAATTACAGCTCTTATATAAAATATTAAAATCGTTGAAAAATTTGTCACTGTAAAAAGTCTCACTTTATTAAAACTTTTTTTAAAGTAAATTATAAATTTAATGAGTCAAATCTATATATTTCACAGTATTTTGAAAGAAATCGTATTAGAATAAGGTTTTATAGGGTTCAAATTATTAGAACATTATGAACACTGGAATTCAAATATAAATAGAAAAAAATAAGTTAGTTAATGTTTTGTAGCATCGTTATTATTTTTAAATATTGCAAATAAATGATTTCGAATGTCTGTTTTTCCACCTTATCGGCATTAAGTAGAATTAATATGTTCCACTATACCTCAGCTTTGTTTTTCGGAGCAACTTTATGTAGTTTCTTTACTTTTCCCCAGAAATTTTCAATTGGGTTAAGATCTGTTGGGCTACACTATTGCTGTAACTTAGCGTTGCTCTATGTTAATTAGCATGAAATTTATTTAATACAGCGTCGCAACGCATATCGAATTCGGTGAAATATAATTCTTTCTCGTCTACACCTTTAACTTAACTTATATTTATTAATGGTAACCTTGATATATTTTTGGTTTGTGTATCTGGAAATTTCGATGCATAGTTAGTTTATGTCCTACATGGCTTCGTGCCTGTCTTTGTGTTAGGTCAGAACTATATAGTGAAAGAATTGAAATATTTGTGAAAGAATATATATTGTGTCGTTTCAGAGAATTGATACTTGATGGGCTTGGCTTACTCGAAATAGAATGGAAAGAACAGATTCTGAGGTAAATAAATGCCACGTTTCAACAACCAATCAGGATCGAGATACCCACACTACGTAACTAACCGGTATCCTATTATTAAAAACAAATATTATATTATTTTTTGACTGATTGAAATAAATATTCTAATAATTTGAGATTTAGCAGTAATTTCTTAAAATTATTATCTTTCTTAAAAAATGAACTGAGTTCAAGCTAGTTTCATACTTTGATGAAAAATAAATTCCTCACAAAAATATTGTGTGCATCGATACATTATAATCGAAAAATATATTCCAAAATAATTAAATTAGTCCTGGCAACGAAGGAAAGATGAATTCGAGAGTCTATAAGTTATGTCCTGAATAACATATTCAGGCCCTGACTGGGATCTAAAATCGGCCCGGGCATTTTAGAGATATCGGGCCTCTACTTCAAATCGGCTCCTAATGTATCATTTTTAAGCATTTTTTACTTATAAATTCTCATGAACGTAAGTTAATTTATCGAAGTAAGAGAGTAGATTAAAATTGCTTAATAATCCTTCAGTTTAAAATACATGGTTCTTATGAGGAAACATAGGTTGATAAAATCAAAGAGAAGGTGAAAGATGAAGAGTAAATAAAAATATTTATTATACTACACATACATGAACGATTTATATAAACATTTTTAAAAAAAAATAGATTTAGTGCTTCTTCAAAAGTCATTAAAATTTAATTTAATGACTTTTGAAGAAGCTCACTATTTTCAGCCACTTTAACGATTATGTCGCCGCTATCTAATTTCATTAATAGATCTTTTTCTATTGCCATTACCATGAGAGCATTCAAATTATACGAAGATAAAGTACTCCTCCTTCGATTTTTAATTACTTTTAATGTGGAGAATGATCTTTCACAAGCCACCTGACTTATTGACAATGTTAGTAAAAATTTTAATGCTAGATCAATTAAATTGTAAGAATTGGTCAATAAATTGAATCTCTGTAATATCTTGTAGCAACAAATAACACAATTTTTGCACGCACTGCGTGTCTCACATTTTAGACTTACTTTTTCTTCTGTTTCCAAAGTAAAGTCGTTATTATCTTCATTTGAATGATCTTCTCTGATTATTTTTTAATCTTCTAAGTCTGAATTTTTCAGTTTTTCCCAATGTAAAGCTACATTTTTTAGTTCAATCCGCAAATTTTCACCTATAGCTGTTTCATCAAATTTTAGCATGAGTTTGCTTAACTCATTTAATTCGCCAGATTGAAGTTTGTTAAGACGTATTTCAGGGAAACGTTTCGGATCTAGATAGGAAAAATCGGCGTACAATTTTCTATTTGCGGGAAACCGGCGTTCCATTGACGCTACAACTGTGCTGAAACTAATGTTATGTTATGTAATGTTATCTTAAATGCAGTTGTTTCATCATCAAAAACTGTTTCATTCGACGATGTCTCACCCGGCATCAATTTTCTTTTCTTCAATCTTTTTTGTGGAAACTTTGTTTGAATTTCAGTTTCTTCAAATTCCTTATTTGCACGAATAATAAAAGCATCTGTAACTTTTTGTACACCTTCAAAATCTCTCACTATTTTTTTTTTAGTTCTGAAAACATTTGTGATACCATTCCAAAAGCTTTTAAGATGTCTAAACCGGAGGTTTGCAAATATTGGGAGAGCGGTGTTGTTAATTCAAATATTCTTGAGAATATTTTGGCGGTGATAACTGTTTCATATTTGCAAAATGATTCTAAAAATATTTTTGCCTTTGCACGGATATCTGGCTTGAAATTTGAATTTTGTTATATACTAGTTTCTAAACTTGTAATCAATGTGACATATAACGGCTTTATAGTTAAATCTGAGTTTGAAAATGAACCAAAAGTTTTTCTTTAATGCAGAATCTTTGGACCACCAATGTGTTTCTCCAATAGTTGCGAGCCTTTTTTTATTTCCGTGCTCGTTACTTTGTTCCCAGATGTTCATGCGTTGGTATGATTCACGGAGAAATACTGCGACGCTATTTAGTAGGCAGAAAAATGATGCACTTTCAATTAGTGCCTTCGTGGTATCTCCTAAAACTAAATTTAAGACATATACATATTGTTAATTCCCGCAAGTAGCTGGAAGTACCGAAATTTTTGATTTTTTAAATAGAAACCTATATCTTATTTGGCATCATTGGAGAGAGTTTTTGAAAAGAAATAACTTTTACTTAAAATATTTTTTAATATCTCTTACTATTTTCAAGATAATAATTAAGAAAAAATACATATTAAATAGATTTTGACATATTCACTAAAAAAATTGTTTTTCGTCATAATGTCTTATACTTTCATTAAAACACAATTGTGCTTATTTTCTTCCCATGTTTTATAAAAATTGAAGCGATTTTGATAATTTAAGTTAATTATTTTTGGTAAAAATGATAAATTGAAGTGAATAATCAGAATTTTTTCGTATCTATTATCTTGAGAACAGTAAGAGATATAAAAAAAAATTTCAAGTAGAAGTTACTTTTTTTCGAAAACCCACTCCAATGATGCCAAATAAGATATAGGTTTCCATTTTAAAAAATCAAAATTGTGTTCCAATTCTGGTACTTACGGGAATTAACAATATCACTATTGAATTCCTTGGGGTCGATTTAGTTATTAGATTTTTTATTTCAAATCGATTATTTGCTCCATTCTCGAAAAAAATGGGTGGCACGCATGGTCTGAATCACCCTGTATATTAAGACAATATGATTACTACATATATCATATATATGTTATTTAATATTATTATTATTTGCGCAATATTATTTGAAATTCATGCAATGTATAAAAAAAAATTGTGCTGCTGGCTCGGCCCTCAGGCCAGACCGGCCCACCGGGCATTTGCCCGGTCTGCCTACTGGCCAGTCCGGGCCCGAACATATTTAAAAATCCTCATTGATAAGGAAAAAAAACATTGCGGATGACGTTTTAATTCAGGGCTGTTGGATGCAACTATGTTAAGATGCAGTCAAAAGTGTTTCTATTTAGTAATTGTTTATCAGCATGAAAAAAAAAAAAAAATTGCAAAGTAATTTTTGAGCTAACAGTTTGAGTACATTAGATACTCAGTTCCGTAAAGCCCAGTAAAAAAAAAAAGAAATTATAGTTATTATTTCTATTTGTGTTACATAAACCATTGGAGGGAAACGGTTGTGAAAATTTTATACCGTAATTTTCATGAAATTTTTGTATCGCTTTGACAGTTTGTGAAAAACAAGGGGGATTGCGTAATTCTAAGAAAAATGTGGATTAATTATAATAGGAAGATGAGCTGACATTTTATTAACAAGACCTGCTTGAAGGGAAAGTTAGTGCGATGCACGCTAGAGTATCTGTAGAATATGCGAATGTTTTAACTCCTGACTAAACCAGTTCTATAGAATAACTGTGGAAATGGTGGGAAGGAAACACTATTAAACGTATTAAAAGATCCTTGAACTTACAAGCGATGTTGTGTTTGTAAAATTTTTTTTTAAAAAATAAACTTTAAAGCATTTTCTAGCTAAAATTTGAAACATTTATTACAATAATGGTTTGGAACTTTTCTCTGATTACCGAAGACTAAATGAATATGTACAGTGTTCACTTTTTCTAGATAGGGGAATAAATGTAGCATTTTTCTGAACTATACTGTTTTAAAAACTTCATCTCCAAGGAAATAACTTCCTGGAGAAGATTGATAAGATCTTTTAAAACTGTGAAATCATATTACACAGTTTTAAAATAATTATTACGTACCAATAATATGTGTTTTAATTATTTTTATTGAATTATTTTTGACGAAAATTTTCAAAATTGAGTTTTACTATTTAACGAGTGCAAGCTATTTTTATAACTGTTGTTAATTTTTAAAGGTTGGAAAATATACAACAAAAATTATGGGTTCAGGAAAAAAAGTTGAATGTGAAAAATTAACTTTATAAAATTTCCCATGAAAGACGACTTTGACAATTTTCTGCGAAGCGAGTAGTTGAGTAATAAAAAGTTAAAATGTATCTTTCATAGTTTTCCTTGGGGCTCTTCTTCGAAGACAATGTTATCATATGATGAAATAACTTTAGACGCTTAAAAAGACATGTTTTTTTTATTTACTTTCTTTAACCCTTAAGGGTATTTTTAGAAGTTCTTTCGATACGGGGTATAAAAAAACTGCAGTTTGATTGTTATAAACTCAACCTAGAATGTTTATATATATATATATATATATATATATATATATATATATATATATATATATATATATATATATATATATATATATACATATATACGCACGCACACACCCCATTACATTACGAGAATAGAAGATACAGCTTTAATTTTTTTTTTGAAATTATTTTTAAATTTCTCAGAAATACTAAGAGGATTAATAAGTTTTATAGATAAGTTTAGTTATATAGATAGTTATAAGTTCCTGCCTACTGGTTTTCAAAATCCCATGAACTAAACACCTCTAAAGTTATAAAATAATACTTTAAGTATTTCTTGAGAAATTTCAAAAGCTAAATTATCATTGACGCCAATAATTTTTAATTAAATGCGGTATGAAACGCTACCGATTATATAAATGCTGATGTTTCCGGCTACTGTTATAAGTTCTGAGAACCTATTATACCAATATAGGTGCCTACTGTGGTAATAGATTTTTTACCCCCTCCGAAACGGATAAGTACTCTGATCACCATACTAAACATTCATGGCACCTAATTCACGACCTTATTTGTTGTATATTCCGTTGCAGCTTCGAACTATTAGATTTGCCCTAATATGAGTCAAAAGTTCAAGTGACCAAAAGAAAGATTGACTATGCATATAGTATTATTTAATATGTGACATTCAGAATTAACAATAATTTTCCCATATCTTGAATTTTATTTTATTAGTTCGTGTTGAATTCCCATTATTTAAGTTTATAGGAACGTAAAAGTGTAACTAACAAAAACTTAAAAGAGTAGCTTTAAAAGTGCAACTAACAATAAAGAAACATGTGGTTGCATATTTTTAAAATACGAAGATTGATGACGTCATCACCATACGCAGCGAAAATTTGTGTTGAGTTCACTTATGATAACCTAACAAGGTGTGGTGAACTCCTCATTCGTAAATTGTGGTGAACTTTCCCGTTCGCAAACTGAACTTTCCCAGTTCGAAAAACGAACAAAGAGACTCAGGCCGAAGCGTGCCCTAAGTGCCTGCATAAGAACTTTATCCTTCACGTGCACGAGTAACCTACTCAGGTAGTTGAAGCTCGGTGTAGGCTAGGGTAGGACGTCGTATGTCTAGCTTGTAATTTTTTCATCTCCCTTAAATTAAATATTATTATTTGTTTATAATTCTCGTCTACGTCAATTTCTTAGCTCTTATTAATCTTGTTCCTTTTTAGGATTCTAATTATTTTTTATTGGCATGTTACTTTTAACTGTTTTTTTCTCTTTAGCATGATCCCAAATCAGTAACTTTGCCAAAGTGGTGACCGAATGCGTGTTATGTTTCCCACAATAGCCTTAAAAATCCTTCTTAATCTTAAATACTTTTCGCAAATCTATGATCTCGCTTTAAAAATAACGTTACAGCCTTTCACACAATTTTAAATATGTTATTTTTTTTCCACATATTTTATGATTTTTCACGATTTATGCTAATCGCTGTGGTAGCATGCATTTGGATTACCCTTTTTACCAGGTATGTTCTGTTATTATTCCAACTTTTATTCTTGCATGAGTTGGTAAACTAGTCGATAGTCGGTAATGATTAAGTTAAAATTTATTTTTACTTAGCACTTATTTTTACTTCATTTGTTTACTTCGTTCAAAATTCGGTGCATGTTATACGTATTGTATTCTGTTATTTAATTTACCGTCGTTAGTTTAGAAATTTCTTGCTACTATATTGTGTTACAACGCTTATTTTCATAAGGATTATTATCGAATTTATTTTACATTGTATTTTACCGTATATTTCTTATTTTAACGTTTTATTGTATTTTACCACGCATTATTTTTTTTTATAAAAAATTCAGCAAAATGACCCTTGAAAATTCAAATCCTCCTGATTCATAAAATATTTCCCGCGTAACCATAAAGCCACCTCCTTTTTGGAAGGTAAACCCTACCCTTTGGTTTGCCCAATTAGAGGCTCAATTCCTTATTGCTGGGGTTTCAGTCGATGAAACTAAATTCCATCATGTTTCGGCTATAGAAACCGATGTTTTGAATTCAGTTGCCGATATCATTCTTAAACCTCCTCAATCAAACAAATACGGCGCGTTGAAAACTAGACTTATTGAGCTCCACTCTGAAAGTCAAGAGTCTAAGATCCATACTCTTTTACAGGGTCTCGAGCTGGGAGACCAACGTCCCTCGCAACTCCTAACTCGCATGCGTAGTCTTGCCGGAGAAAACGTTGGCGAGACACTTTTAAAATCGTTGTGGCTCTCTCGTCTTCCCGCCACATCGCAAAGTATCCTCGCGGCACTGACTGAAGATTTAAACAACTTAGCCACCGTAGCCGATAAAATTAGCGATATTGAAGGCGTGCAGCAAGTTAACTCTTGCACATCTCAAACTCCGCCTAGCTCGCAACTAGAGCAGCAGATCGCACAACTCAGCAAGCAGGTTAGCGAGTTAACCACATTTGTTCACTCCCGTGGAAGAGATAGGAGTCGAGGTAGAGCTGATGATCGAAATGACTACCGGAGCAAATCCCGAAACGGTCGTAAGCGAAATTACAAAGAGCCGTTAAACAATATGTGCTTCTATCACGCTAATTTTGGAGCACGGGCTTGAAAATGTAAACTCCCTTGTACCTTTAACTCGCTGGTGGAAAACTAAGTCGGCGATCGCGAAATGGCCAAAACCGCGACCGCCACATCGATAGGCTCTTAATGGCCGATCCCGCATCTCATTTTAAATACTCCTAGATACTGGTGCAGACGTATCGGTAATCCCCAAACCAAATTCTTTCTTTAAAAAGTCTGATAAATTAACTTTGTACGCAGCTAACGGATCTGAGATAGCAACTTACGGCACAAAATTATTATCTGTCAACCTAAATTTACGCAGAGATTTTAGATGGTCTTTCATTATTGCAGACGTAACTCAACCAATCATAGGCATAGATTTCCTCACACATTTTAATTTGCTGATTGATGTTCGAAACAATTGCCTCATTGATAAAATGACGAATCTTAAGTCATCGGGGCACTTACCTCGCGATCGTACAACCGTAACTGATATTTGTTTACTTCGAAAAATTAATTGTCCCTACCAAAAAATTTTGTCAGAATTTCCATCCCTAACTAATCCATCGTTACATGATGATAAAAATAAAGATATTTTAGTTTATCATCATATCGAGACCGTTGGCCAGACGGTTTATTCGAAACCGTGGCGATTATCGACTAGTATCCTTAACGCCGCTAGAAAAGAATTCGAATTTATGCTTTCGCAAGGCATCATCCGACCCTCAAAAAGCCCATGGGCAAGCCCATTACACATGGTAAAAAAGCCGAACGGTGACTGGCGTCCATGTGGCGATTATAGGCGCTTAAATAACATAACTATACCAGACCGTTATCCGGTGCCGCATATCCAGGACTGCACCCAGCAATTCGCAAATAAAACTATTTTCTCGACTTTAGACCTTACACGAGCCTACAACCAAATTCCGGTTTTTCCCCAAGATATCCCAAAAACCACCGTCACTACTCCGTTTGGTCTATTTGAGTATGTTTTCACGCCCTTTGGACTACGGAACGCCGGGCAAACGTTCCAAAGATTCATTCACCAAGTGTTGTCCGGTTTAGATTGTTGTATCCCATATTTCGAAGATATCTTAATCGCATGGAATAGCGCTGAGGAGCACAAAACGCACTTACGATTAATTTCCGAGCGTCTCAAACAGCACGGATTAAAATTAAATGCATCAAAATGCGTTTTGGGGCAAAAATCAGTTAAATTTCTTGGCTGTTTGATTACCCCTTCTGGAGTCAAACTCTTGCCGCAAAAAGTTCAGATAATACGCGATTTTCCAAAACCAGAAACAGTTTCTGAATTACGACGTTTCCTGGCAATGTTTAACTTTTATCGACGTTTTTTACCTCACGCGGCCGAGATACAAGCTCCATTAAATGAATTCTTAAAAAATTCCAAAAAGAATGATAAAAGCTGAATCCAATGGAATGAAACGGCCGACAATGCTTTTGCCAAATGTAAAACAGAACTCGCGCAGACCGTAACGTTAGGGTATTATTCCCCTGATCACGAACTTTCCGTCATGGTCGACGCTTCCGATATCGCGATAGGAGCCGTTTTGCAATCATAAACTCCTTCTGGGCCACGTCCAATAGCATTCTTTTCAAAGAAATTAACACCGACTGAAAAGAACTATAGCACATATGACAGGGAACTGTTAGCCATATATCTAACGGTTAAACATTTCAGGTACGTTTTAGAAGGCCACAAATTTATCGTATTTACTGACCATCGACCCCTTACTTACGCTTTTCGCAAAAAATCCGACTCATGCTCACCTCGCCAATTAAGACACCTCGATTTTATATCGCAGTTTAGCATCGACATTAGACATGTTTCCGGCATTGATAATGTAATCGCGGATGCCTTAAGTCGCATTAATGGAATTAATCTTCCTTCTGTAGACTTTTCAGCTATCGCACAGGCTCAAATCAACGACGAGGAATTAAATTCCCTATTTTTCAATAACGAAACTTCTCTTTTATTGCAACCTCTTAAATTAACGGAAAGCTTAAATATTTTTTGCGATTCTAGCAATAATAAATAGCGACCTTTTATTCCTCTTAATTTTCGCCAACGCATATTCGAATCTATCCATAATTTGTCTCACCCTGGCATTCGAGCTTCGCAAAAAATGCTAGCTGAACAGTATGTTTGGCCCTCAATGAACAAAGACATTGCTGTTTGGACTAGGTCTTGTTTGCAGTGCCAAAAAGCAAAAGTCATAAAACACAGTCACAGCCCGATTCAGAACTTCAAATTGCCTCGACAGCGATTTTCACATGTCCACATCGACATCGTGGGCCCTCTGCCACCAGCTGATGGATCGCAATATCTGCTCACGTGTAAAGACCGGTATACCAGGTGGCCGGAGGCGATACCTATTGCCGACATGACAGCGGAGACTGTTGCAAAAGCCTTTCTCACACATTGGATAGCCACATTTGGCGTGCCAGAACTGGTCACAACAGACCAAGGCTGCCAGTTCCAGAGCAACTTATTTTCAGTACTCAACCGAATACTGGGTACTCAGCAGTTCCGGACTTCTCCTTACCACCCAGAAAGCAACGGAATCGTCGAGAGATTCCACAGAACTCTAAAACAAGCACTCCGCTGCCATAAGCAAAAATGGACCGAATCTCTCCCATTAGTTCTCTTAGGACTCACCTTGCAACAGGACTTAAACTGCACAAGTGCTGAACTCGTGTATGGTGTTCCCTTACGATTACCATCAGAATTCTTGGAGACACCAAATATCGACATCGAGCCTTTCGAGTTTCTTAGAAATTTGCGACAGACCATGGAATCATTGCGGCCCAGCCTAGCATCTGCACACTCCAAACCAAGGAGTTTTGTTCACCCATCATCGAAGGACTGTACGCATGTATTCGTACGTTTTGATGGGGTAAAAAAAATCCCTGCAATCAACGTACGATGGACCTTATCTTGTGCTAGATAGGAACGACAAAACTTTCACCATTGAAATCAGCGGAAAGCGTTCAGTTATCAGCATTGATAGACTGAAACCAGCATTTCTTCCTCAAGCCACCGACTCACAATCCTCTTCACAGACGCCAACAACTCTCTCGGATCCTACCAAAAATGATTCTGCTTCTCAAACGCCACCAAGTGAATCACGAACAGTTGTGCCAGAACCTCTTCCCATCACGACTCGCTCTGGCAGGAGAGTCAGATTCAACCCTGAGTTCCTGTGAACTCTTCCGTGCCAATGGCACTAGGGTGGGAGTACTGTGGTGAACTCCCCATTCGTAAATTGTGGTGAACTTTCCCGTTCGCAAACTGAACTTTCCCAGTTCGAAAAACGAACAAAGAGACTGAGGTCAAAGCGTGCCCAAAGTGCCTGCAAAAGAACTTTATCCTTCACGTGCACGAGTAACCTACTCAGGCAGTTGAAGCTCGGTGTAGGCTAGGGTAGGACGTCGTATGTCTAGTTTGTAACTTTTTCATCTCCCTTAAATTAAATATTATTTGTTTATAATTTTCGTCTACGTCAATCTCTTAGCTCTTATTAATCTTGTTCCTTTTTAGGATTCTAATTATTTTTTATTGGCATGTTACTTTTAATTGTTTTTTCTCTTTAGCATGATCCCAAATCAGTAACTTTGCCAAAAAGGAAGCAAAAAATAATTCATAAAATCTTTTGACAAAACTAGTTTTTGTTTTACTAGAACTGCGAGCTATCAAATCGCTCATATAATAAAATATTTATCAAATCTCATGGAAATAATCTCAAAAGCTTGCGAACCGGACGTCGTAGGGAGTTTTAAGGTCGACAGTTACGGCCCACCGAGTCATCCGACTTATTTACTCTTAATTAGGTGTGTTTCGGTGCAAAATTGCTGACTTGTACAGGGTACATACATACACATGCATTCAAATATTCTACTTTATTTATTTCAGTTCATTTATTTTTTAACACAAGTTCTAAATCTCTAGTCATTTTTAGGACTCCAGGCTTCTTTACGAAGTACCGGATATTCAAATTTACTTTAACAATAAAAGTATTTTTACCTTCACCTGTTGATTCCATTCTTGAAGCTGTATTTACTGTATCTCCAAATAAGCAGTATCGAGGCATTTTCATGCCAACTACACCAGCAACACAAGAACCTGTAACAGAAAGAATTAGTTTTGAAAATTAGGATTTAAAAACTCTTTTAGTTTCATTGAAATCAAAATACAGATGAAAAATTACTGCTTCATTTTTAATTTTGTTTCTTCCATAACTTATTCATTTCTTTAGAATTATGAAATTCATTAAGAACGTTGTACTATACCTATTAACGTTTATTGGAATTTTTGAATCTGTTTGTTGCCAAAAAGAATAAGAAATTGCATAACGATTTAATTTATTTCTTTCACACACTATATATACTCACAATATATATATATATATATATATATATATATATTCATATGGAATATAGCTGAACTTGTTTATTGAGAGATCTCGGGTATAGTGAGAAAATTTTTTTATAAATAATTCATTTATGTTAAAAAGCTTACATAAGATTTTGTTGCCAGCATGACTCGAATTTATCTAGAAACTTCTCCTTAATGATAATTAATTTATTTGAATGAAGCTGTTAGGAAGAAAAAAGTTATCTAGTTCTTCAATGAAACTTCAATGCTTTCGAAGGACTTAAAAACAGACATATTGTTTAGAAATAATCAATATTAAATAACAAAATAACAATTACAAAAGTAAACAATAAAATGAACAATTTTCAGTTTCTCATAAGTCTTGTCATGATTCGCACAGTTGCAATAACTTGCAGAAGATATTACTTTACAAACCATTGCATAGTGCTATGTTCATATCGGGGTCATTCTCACTGAAAAGGTATAAATAGACTAAATTTTTTTCTTAAATTAAAGTAATTTAAAAAGTGATAAAAATTACACAAATGCCTTTATTTATTTTTGTTATATGTCCTTATAATAATGGTCAAGTTTTCTATTTTATTTTTTACAAGATTTAAAATATTTTTAATTCTGTCTTGTCCACGGAGGAGATGTAATTTCTGCCTAGCTTGTCTTATGCTAAGTTTTTTCTGTTCGTTAATTCGTTGTTAGATTTGAACATTTGATTGAGTTTTTTTTTTTTTTTTGGCATTTTGGTTTTGCCATTTCTTTCCTAAAATTTGTAGAGAAAAAAATTTTTAAACATCACAGAAATTATTTGGAAAAATTGCCAATACTTACTTCTCCAATAAAAAAAAAGTTAAACTTAATTGATTTTCTTTAAAAATACAAAGAAATTAACAGATTTGTTCCATTTAAAACTATCAATTAAAAGAAAATAGTTTTTTAATTAATAAAAATGTATTATTGGTTGTCTAACACATTATCTCTTCCATTGACTGTGTCATCTCTTCCGTGGAACTGTTTTGTCCACGGAGGGGAAGTCCACGGAGGAGACAAAAACTAGTTCTTGAATTTTTCTGATTTTTAATTTTAAAGTTACAGAAATGGCGCAGTTTTTTTTTTTATTAAATATACTATTTTTGCAATCTAAAATTTATATATCAAATATAAAATAGTTTTATCTTACCTTCTTTATGATAACCACGGAGTATATACATTGAGAACTTCGCCAAACCTCAGTTGAACACAACAATCCAAAACTAACACCAAAGAGAACAAAAGCAACTGATAGTTAACACTAGAAAATATAATCTTTACCTTCCCCACCAGCTGTCTTATAGGGATTTCACATATGCTGCTCTCTATTACATCTTTATTGAGCTATATTAATTGTCCACGGAGAGAGACTTCATTTTTGATGGACACAAAGTTTACTAACCATTTATTTTATAAAAATAAAACTTTTTAAAAAATATTTAATAAAAAGCTACAATAAGCATTTGACTAGTTAAAACTACAAAAATCATTAAAATAACATCTAAAATGTTTAACAGCCATTAAAAATTATTTTGTGTCACAGACGTAGGGACGTCCACGGAGGGGATTTTGAAGTTATGTTTATTAAAAAATAAGAATGAAATATTAAATGCATTCAGCAGAAATTTATATGATTGATTAGTTAGATCTTTACGAAAAATGATGCAGAAAAATATTAAGAAATCCGCTGTATTTCCTAGTATTTATTACTAAGGGACTTAGAAAATCACCTTTGTGTGAGAATGACCCATCTATGAGCTCATATCTATTGCCATTTTTCAAAGTATGGGTTTCATTATATACTGTAAGTCCGCGTTGTGTTTGATAGTCAAATTTCTCATTGAATGTTCAAGAAATTTTTTTTATAATTCTTACTGTTAATTTGAAGTATTTATTGGGTGCAAGAGATGGATTTAGCTACACCACATCGTTATGTTGGTTATCAAAATCATAAATATAAACCTACCAGAATGTATTCCTATCCGTAATTTAAGTTTAGTATTTGGCTTGTGACGAATTTTGAAATTTTCTAAGGAGTGAATCAATTGCAAGGCTAATCTAGATATTTCTCTGGCGTGTTCGATTCCATTTCTTTCAGGAAGACCAGAGGCCACCATGTAAGCGTCTCCAATGGTTTCAACCTGAAAAACAATTTTATTTTAATCAAATTTAATTTCATTATTATTAATATAATCAATTATCATGTTGTTTTAGTAACATTTTAGTAGTCTTTAAGTTACGTAAATTATGTTACGCGCGTGTGTGCAGAAATGAGATGTAACAAATCGTTTTCGACTATTCATGTCAATATTGTTTAAAAAAAACACATATTGTTTAATAAAAAGTGAGAATTTTATATTTTCCGTATAATATTTCTTAAAAGTTCTCTTTAATTCTAGCATTGTTATATTTTTGTATGTTTTTAAATTTTAAGGATTGTTTACATGAATATGATTATTGCATTTTTTTTTACAATTGAATTTTAGCTAATGTGAGAGATACTAAACTAAATTCAACTTCTTCAGAAGGAAGACAGGCTATTAGTCTGAATTTATAGAATTACACTATTCACAGTTACTTAGGCATATAATTTCTGAAACTGAAACTCCAAATAATAAATTTTTCTTCTTTAAAAATCGAAAACCCCAGATATAAATGATTTTATTTCTCGTTTCTAAGTAAAATATGCGGATTTGAATTATTAAATTAAATGTTTTAAATGCCACTCTATAACCACTTTTACCATCTTCGTTTTTAATTCTCTTAAGAAAAATGCGGTATAAAAACATAGTAATTAAACAAAAGAGAAAGGTTTCACTTTAATTTTACTTTTTACTCATGCATTAATCATTTGTCATGCTCATATTTTTATTAAACCATTTCTGAAATAATTCTACATTAGTTTGAAAAGACATTCTGTAGAAGTTGTAAGCAGTAAAAAATCTTAATTAATATTAGCAACTAGCTCAGCATTCTTGCCACCCTGCTGTTTCTCAGATGTAGCATTGGTTTATTTTAATAAGAGAACCAATTAAATATTTTTAGCTTAGCAAATTTAAAATTGTAGTAGTATTCTTAATGTTACTGAATTAAATATTGCGCTCAATTTTTTTATCCTGCCTGATTGACTTTAAAAATACTTTATGACAATACAAGTTTACAATACCAAAATGTATTTTGAATCTGCTTATTGTTTAAAAAAGAAAAACTCATTTTATTATTATAAATCAATTGTTTTTCTTTTGATATTTGGTGTATTTACACATTTTTAAAAGTCAACAGTAATCAGGTGTATTTACGTAAAAATCGAATGTTGCCGATTTAGTTTAAGTAATATCTATAATTTTGAAGTCACGTAAGACAAAAAATATATCTATAGTTTACGAAAAAAATTCCACATTTAAAATAAAAATATTTACTATATACGTTTGTGAAAACAAGAAGTTAACAATGTTTGATATTAATATCTAACTTTATTTGAAGTTCCCTTGAATATTTTTCGACCAATATAATTTAATATCTTTCTTTTGAATTGTCCAAAATTAATATTTTAGATACGTGATTTCTTAAAAGATCTTTTGATTGAAGAAATCAACGAAGGAAAGCTGAGTGAAATTTTGAAAATAATTAATATTAGGATAAGCTAGAGTCCCTGTATCTAAAGTAGCTAAGAAAATACAAAGACACGCAAATATACGACAAATTTCTAAAGAAGGTAAAGCACAGCATCAGAGCTAAATTGCATAGGAACCCATGTCCGAAGGACTAATTATACACAGCTAGGGGTGTTTTCCTGATATGAACTGAGTCTTCCTGCGCTTCTGAACAGGTCTTAGCAGGGAAGCACCCCTAGCCGCTTACGATATGGGTTTCTATGTTATCATATTTACTATGTGCCCTAACTCCCCTAGAAATTTGTCGCAATATTTACACGACCCCCTTTATGTATAATGTTTTGAAACTTGTAAATTTTGAAAAGAAATATACTAAAAATTCATTTAAAAAAAAATTTGTAGTTTAAGGAGCAAAACTAATATAAACTAAAACCCCACACCCAAGCTGGGCAAGATCAAGTATTTGCATAAATGCAATTTTTTTTTTCCAGTGTTGTTTATGCTATTATATGACAAATAAAAGATGCTTAATTTTCTGATAAAGTATTAGTTTTCTGCTTAGAAGTTTTTTCTAGTTAAGATTTTTTATTTATTTTTTTGTTTAAATAAACTGAAAAGGGAGTATTATTTTCATATTTTGAAAACTGAATCAAAACTTTGGTACAGCTTGGTGTTACTTATGGCTGGCAAAGTTGTTTGGCGTAATTACTTAACTGCGTTTGGTACAGAGATTCTGTTATGTTCGACTATAGTTTGTTATGAGAACATAACTTCATTAGCTCTATTAAATTTTTCTGACAAATCTAAAAAGTTATTTTAAGGAGAGCTGAATGATATTTTTCTACTCTTTTTGCTATTATACATTCTAAAACTACGCTTCTCATATTCATTAAAATGTTACTTAAATTGATCTTTAATTAAATTCATTAATGGTTTATTTATGAAAATAAAATTACCTTATACACATCGAAGTGTTCGATGATTGAATCAAAGCAAGTATAAAGATCATTCAAGAAATCAACAACCTGTAAAAAAACGCACGTTTGTTTTATAAGCTTGTATTGGAATTCATACATCATGTAAAATTAGCAAACAAAAAGGTACCTGCATAGGTGAGCTTTCAGCAGAAAGCTTAGTGAAACCTACGATATCACTAAAGAAAATGGTAACAGAATCAAAGAATTCCGGTTTTACATGACATCCCTTCTTTAATTCTTCAGCAACATATCTTAAGAAAAAAAAAGCTTACTTTGTTTTACCAAATATAACAAATGAATTAATATTAAATAAATTATCCCAAGAAACTCATGCGGTAAGATACTACTTGCTTAAAAAACTTGGCTTCAAAAATATGTGGATGGTAATAAAAATAGACATGTTTCAAGCTCTCAAAAGGTGGCGCTCTTTCTTAAAAACAAGAATGAGAAAAGAAACAAAAATGATTTAAAATATAAAATGTAAAATTGTTACGAAAAATGGAGAGTAAAGGTGAGAAAAACCGCAGTAGCCCAGAGTAAAACAAGGATAAAGATGAAAAAACAGAACAAGAAAATGTATATCCGTGTGCTATGGAGAAGTAATGTGGAACTAATGTTGTTCCAGGGAAATCGGATCTTGTTGGAATCTTGGGCATAAATTAAATTTTGACAATACCAAAATTATTTCCATCCACCCCATTTACATCAGTTCATCTTGATGAACTGGAATCTTGTTTCATTAATATAAATGCTGATTTTGCTAAAATGACATTATTTTTTTACCACCTCTCCACAGCGCGTGGAAATGCATTTTACCTTGATTTGCTCCTCTCAGCGACATTGGTTTTTCTTGTTCTATTTTTTCATCTTTAATTTTCTCACTTTCGACTACTGCGGTTTTTCAAGTTTTATTCCTCATCTTTATTTTCCCTTTTTCGTTGGCAACTGATGTTTCTTCTCATTCACGTCAGGCAAGTCTTGATAATGGACACTTATTTTTAAGCACTTGTCACATGTTGAATTTTACTTCCATCTGAATATTTTTGAAGCCAAAGAAGTTTTTTTATTCAAGAAATAAATTTATTCTTGGAATTCTGATTTTACTAAATATCGCTATTATAATATATGCTTTTATCTAATTAAGCAATTGCCATTTTCATAAAAAAATATGAATAAACATTTAACGTATATTTAATTATATATTTGAGCTTTAAATAAATATATGCTGCGCATTATTGCGTTAAATAAATATACTTATTCTGTTTACATTTATTGCAGTGACAAGAAAGACGTTAATTTATAATACCAGATCAAATCATATTTGAAATTTCAAAGCTACTTTTTCCTTTTGCTATCACATCATCAATGAAAAGTCACCGAGCTCAAATGAATAAAAATGTTTTTTACTTTTTAAAGGCACGGTCATTTTTTTTTAAGAAATAAAAATAAATAAATAAATGAATTATGTTAAACTTAAGCCTGACAAATGAAGAAGTTAAAATTTTTTTAGATATGCAGTCTAATTTTAAGTTAAGGTATTGATTTTTTTAATATAATTTATATTTTTTTTCTGTTTCAAATTATGCATATAAAGAAAAACCTATGTTTGATAAAAATTTAAAAAGAAGTTCAAGAAAAAAGGTAAAGGAGAAGTCATTATTAATTAGAATAATATACAGATACAGAAATTGAGAAATTTAGCGGAGTTAGTTTCAAATACTAGTTTTGATAATCGAAAAAAAATCCTCATTGTTCTTTCAATATTAAAACATACTTAACTAAAACAAGTACAATAGCTTATATTTTCTAAAACAATTTGTATAATTTGTTTTAAAGCATTTTGGTTTAAATAAGTATCAAATGTATTATCTTCATCATGAAATGGCTTACTTAGGAATCATTTGATAAAGTAATTCATCAGTTTTTCGTTTCTCGTCGTTAAGTGATTGAGTTTTTTCGTCTACTAAACTTTCCAAGTCATTTGCATATTGCTCCATCCTGCTCAATAAATTATCCAAGAAATTTTTACTTGACATTCCCCTGTTTAAAAAAATATATAATCATTGTTTTTAATAAACAATCATATATATTTTAATAACAAACAAACCAAAATATCTTGTCATGGTTTTGTTTTTCAATATTTTAAAAATAAAAAAATATGCTTAACCAATTTATCATCATAGACTGTAAATTATTATTTTGTTAAAGTTTCTTTTCTTTTATTGGGTTATTCGTGTTATAACAAATCTTAATAAAGTGTTTTTTTTTTTTTAGGAATGTCGTTTGTTGCTTCGAGTTTACTTTCATAACTATCACAATAATAAATTTTTTTTTAGCATTTTGCATTACCATTCAATATGTCCCAATGAAAATAACCTTTCCTAATTTTTCTTAATTTTTAGAAGATAAAATAGTGATTAATGTATACGTTTTAAAAATGGATTTTTTAAAAAAATTCTTTGGATTTGTATGTTAAACCATCCTTAATAAGCATTATTACAAATCAAAAACAAATAAAGACGCTAAATTAGTAACAAATAGCATCACTGGAAAACAATTTAATTCCCTCTCCCTCCTTTTTTTATCTTCTGTTGCAGGAGTTTTTTCTTAACGGATCTTGCAAGTTTTCACGTCGCTGATTTCAAATCTGTTATCAGTTATTCTTAAAAAAAAAAAAAAAAAAAAAATCTTTAAGAAAAAAAATTTAAAAAATGACAGTTTACTTTTTGTCTGATTTAAAAATGTCATACATAACAGGGGATTGCATAAATGTTGCGACAAAAGGAAGTTAGGATACATCATCTGGCTTAAAATTGCATAGGAATCCATGCTTTGAAATGTCATTATACGCCGTTAGGGATTCTTCTCTATTATCAACTGTTTCTTCGTGTGCTTTTCTGAGCAGGCCAAAATAAAGAAGCGCTCCTAGCCACGCACGACGACATTTCTGGGTATTGGTTTCTATGCAATTTTAATTCTGATGATACGCCCTAACTCCCTTAGAAGCATGTCGTAACATTTTCACTATCCCTTGCTACACATAATGTTCTTAAACTTGAAAATTGCAACAA
This sequence comes from Parasteatoda lunata, assembly GCA_949128135.1. Classification (NCBI taxonomy): domain Eukaryota; kingdom Metazoa; phylum Arthropoda; class Arachnida; order Araneae; family Theridiidae; genus Parasteatoda; species Parasteatoda lunata. The sequence goes on along the minus strand of OX421974.1, from coordinate 87,725,555 downwards.
AAAATAGACTAAAAATGTCATTTTTAAATTTAAAAAAAAATCGGAAGATTTAGGAGCAAGTCTAATTTCAGATTTGAAATCCCCACACCCGAAATAGACTAGGTCAAGAATTTGTATAAATGCAGCAAAAAAATTGTTCCCCGGCGCAATTTATACATTGTATCAATTTAATATACATACGGAATTATTGATTTTATACCAATATAATAAAAGTTGAATTCAAACTAAATATCTTTTCAAAGTTTAAAAAAAGTATATTATTTTACTTTTTGAAATTAGAAATTGTTAAAGATTATCTTATGGTTATTTTCAGTTTGTGTTTAATTTGTTAAAACTTTATCTTAGGTCGGTATTTTTTTTCTTAGTACTATGTACGGAACAGAAATATCTGGACGTTCGTCTTCAACGATACTCTGAAAGGAGGGTAATTTTACGCTTTTCTTCAGTATAATATTTTTCTCTCTGAAAGGAGGGCTTGTAATCGGATACGGTTGTTCTGTATAATACCGTACTATTAAGATCTATACAATGTTTTTACTCATTAATTTGCAGACAAAATCTTACACTGAATTTGGAATTAGTTAACTAAATTACCTAGTGATTCTTTTTAATTTGTGCCTGACTTCTGAAAAACTTGGTCGCAGATCAGGACTTTCTTCCCAGCATTGTATAATGAGTTGAAGCATGTCTGCCGGGCATTCGTCTTGAGCGATTTCTGGTCTGAAAGGAGGACTTGTACCCATTCTAAGACGATCTACGATATCTGAAAGACATAAAATAAGTTGCTCTAACGAATGGAAACTGCTCGTTCTTAATAAATATTTTTTAAGCGTAGCTTCATGTCAACTGATTGAACGCAACTTCTGATTTTTTAATTTTCTCAGATGCCTGATTAACACTTTTTGTTTATTTAATAGAGTTTCGTTTTGTAATATGCTTATGTTATTTGTACACACAAATATTTGAATGTCACTAACATTCAGAAAATTAAGTACATCTTAACAGCGTTACAGCATTATTATGTTGTCATTTTTCTTCTTCAACATTGAAGAATACAAATTCTGGTTACACTGTAAATTACACGAAATGTGATGCATGCATTGAACAAGGTAATGTTATCAATATGTTTCTGGAACAATGAGGAATGTAATATTCCGATTGTGTTCATTATCGTCGAAAAAAGAAAATGAAAACATGCATAAAAATCAGGAAGAATGTTTCTTTGTTTAATTGTTTAATGATGAATGTTCAGTTTTCCATTAGTATTTCGTAATGTTGCAAAGAAGAAAAGAAAAGAAAATTTAAAAACTTTGCTCTGGTGACCATGCAAAATGCAATTTCAATAACAACTGACAGTACATGTTGCTATTAAAACTTTTAGACAAATTCTGTACCTCTTTCTGTTTCTGATGTCCACGTGTCCGTGTACGTGTTTGTGGCTAAATGTTTTTAAAATGTAGAATTAAAGAGTAATAATAAAGTCACCACTCGTGACCATTACATTTGAATAAATTGTGTTCACCCGGAAATAGGTAATGGAAAGTAACTCGTTTTTAAGCACTTTCTAGTTAATTTTCTGCCAATTGAAATTTTTATTATGATTTTCGATCTAATAAGCATTCCTATTTAGCGAGCAAATAGTCATGGTCTCTGTGTCCTCATTGTAAACAAGTTCAATGTTTTTTTTTTTTTTTAATTATATCCAAAAATTATTTCTGTAAGTACATGATAAATTTTCAGGAGAGTTCCTAAAAAAAAGTCATTTACAACCATAGGTGTGTTAAAATTATTAAAATACCCTCAGGACTCAAAACTTGTGATATTCTGCCAGTCCTTTCTTTTGCATAGAAGGGTTCACTCCGTGTCATTACTTCCTGAAGTACTATGGCAAATGAATACACATCTCCTTTTTTCGAACCTGATTGTCGTGGGTATTTTTGGCGAAGATGCTCTGGGGCTGTCCACAATAAGGAGGCTATATTAATAACAAAAAGATAAATATTATTATTTAGATTTCCCTTATCACGTGAGCTGTAAATTTATTACACGTGCAACATTACATAAAGAAATATCGGTAATTCCTAAAATAACATATTGGGTTATTCGGAAGGTAATTTTATTTTTTTCTCAATAGAAGACTTAATTATATTTTTTTCACAGTCAACTTCACACTTAAATCGTATAATTATTACATATTTTGACAGCTGGTAGAGTAAGACTTGCTTGTGAAAAAGTTTAATTGCTTCTACGTAATAGTTTTTGATTTGATTCCCTTTCAAATAAGGAAAGTGAAAAACAGAATTTTCGGCGTATTTTATATTTTAACTAGCTTGTACCCTGCGTGCGTTGCAACGCTTTTAGTTTGAATTTAAATTTTGAATTTAAGTGTGTAAATGAGATTTGTGATTATGATTTGAAATGAGAATTTTATTTAATGGTGAAAAAAACAGTGATAGTCTCAACAGTTATTTCTCTGGGATATCGCTAGTGCATTTTCAAACAGACATGTATGGCGATGCACACCGACCATGAAACATATTTTGGATGATGATCTAAAAAGAGTCTGGATCAATGTCGACATGACATAATTGATCCATTTTTCCGATGATGACGCTTGGGTGAAAGACTATAGTCGGTTGTCGCATTCTAGTGAAATGCACTAAGATTCAAATCAGAGTATTGGCAGCGTCTGAATAGCGAAGTGCGTTACTGATTGATTTTCATTCTTTCATCCCGTTGCTCTGATGTTTCCGATGAACGGGCTTGAGTAGTGCGTTCTCGATCGGATTTCATTCTTCTTTCCCGTTGCTCTGATGTTTCCAACGAACGGGCTATATATATATATATATATATATATATATATATATATATATATATATATATATATAAGGGAAATATAAAATTGAACTTTTCTTTGTAAAAACTACTAATATATAACCTATAAATGAAATTTGTTGTAGTCGCTTTATTTTTTCATAGCTAAATGAAATCTACGTACAACAGATTTTACGAAAAATATTTTTTAACCTTTAGTTAACAAAAAAAGAGTAAATGAAATTGTTTAAAATGTTTTGTCAGTAAAATAATGAAACATACTGCTATATATACGGAGCTAGTATTTTTTTAAATAAATTATTATATTCTTAAACCAAAATACATTGAATTAGAAATGCTTATTAGATTAATTCTTGAATTACGATGTTTTTTAAGATATTTTACTGCAGCAATTTTGTTGCCTAATTATGAATTCTCCGTTAGTGTAAGGTATTATTTTTTTAACTTAAATTTTGCTACAAAAGCTAAAATTATTTTATAAAACTACTTAAATAACTTTAAGAAGAAAAAAACATAAATATTTTTATGTGTTTTTTTAAATTATATTGTTCTTTAATCGCTTATTTGAAATCCTATACTCTGTAGTAAGTTAAGAAAAGAAAAAAAAACCTTATCTCCATGGAGAGAGCCTGTTTGCACCTCAGCGCACGTCAAATAATGCTACGCTCCTAGCCCGAACGTATATCATTATCGTAAACTCTTGAAACGACGTTACACAGCCACCATTTTGTTAACTTTAATAATAATAACAGTTATTATGAATAACTAATCAATTAATAAGGGATAAGAATTAATAAAAATTATGTATGAAAATCGTAACAAATATACATCTTTCTCTTTTCATTTTAAGAAACTGATGAAAGAATAATAAAATTGTTTCTAACAGACGATTTTTTTTCTACACCGAAAAATAAGTAAAAATTATTTATCTTGCATTTGATTTGTTAAGAGCATGTCAGCATAATACGCACCATTTTTAATGGTCCAATCAAATCCCATGCTCTTGCAATGTCATATAGTTGCTTCTTCTTCAAGAGCGAATGTTCTCCTTATTTATCAAAATATGTCACGATTTCTAGGATTTTTCTGAGGCTAAGAATCTAAAACCATTTTTTTATGAATTATATGATCTATATCGTAAAAGATATCATGAATTAAATTTCTGCCTGACGTGTTTACCTTTTAAAAGCTTCTATGTAGTTTTGAAAGCATATTTGTATGATTTGATAATGAAATAAAATGGAGCTATATGCAGTCGTCGTGGATAATTACTTAAGACCTATTAGTATTTTCTTAACTTAAAACGGAGTATAAGATATGTTGGTCAAATAAATTATCCTTGGCGATAAGTCACGAATTTTAGGACAAGTACATGTAATAAAAGTAATTTTTACTTACCGGCATCTTCTTCTTGTGGCTGAAACTCTTGCTTTATAAGATCTTTAAGACCGTAATTACTCAGCTTTACCACGAAACGGCCATCAATTAAACAGTTTTCAGACTTTAAACGTCCATGGTATTTTATTTCACTTGAATGAATAAAATTCATGCCCTATAAAAATAGCATTGCAAATTTGTAAATGTGTTGAATCGACGAAGAAAAAAAAAAACATATTTTAATAACACCCGATCTCACTAAAGACAACATTTTTATAAGTTAAGCAATCTAGTTGTAAGTTACTTCATATGTCAAGCAGCTTCGCACAGTTTATAAGATCATTAATCAGATATCAATAGTTAGTAATTTAGACATCAATTAAGATTCAGAACCTGATTAAAAAATTTTCTTATGGACTGAAAAATTAAATGATAACTGCATACAGAGAAAAAAAATTCTGGTAAAATTACAGTACTGTAAAGTAATGGCATCTTTGTTTAAAAAACCCTCATAATTTTGCTTAAAAAACAAAATATACGTTATTTAATCATTTATTTAGTAATTTTTCCCTTCATATAGTAAAGTTTTAACGAGAATTCTTGTTCCAAGAAGATTCATCCTTCGCAAATCAGAAATAGAAAGTGTTTTCAAACCGAGGATAAATTCAACTGTTTGAGGGTTATTCTGGAATTACGACTATCTCTGAAACTAGGTTTATTTGCGCGGGCTCTTATATGCTTTCGTTAACACTTTAAGAAAAGCCTGATGGTCCTTAAGTTTTCTACACAAATTTTTTTTTTATTTGAGAGTTTGGACAAAGCTAGAATGAAAACAAAAAGCTAATACTAAGTTTACTGTAAAAACTATAAAAAAAAAAATAAAAAAAAAAGATTTTTACACTTAATTCTTTAGACTTTAAGGAAACAAGTTTAGCATGCTAATCTTTTTACTAGGTTAAAAAAATGATGAATTTGTCAACCTTTTAAGGCCAACCTAATGAAAATGAAAATAAAACGATTACCGTAAGTTTGCTTGCCATCTTTGTATTAAACTAATTAACTGAAGACAAAGGTACACTAAAAAAAATCCTAAAATGTTTCAGAATTTATGGGCAGCTACGATGCATGGAGTTTTCAATAACGTTTATGAATATTTTGGAAAACTCTTTATGCAATATTTAGAAACATTTCGCTCAACTTCAGAAATTTTTTGAACCGTTCCATTTTTTTTAATAGTTTGAAGTGTTTCCAATAAGAGCTTCTTAATATTACGTAGACCTCTTGTGGAGCTAGGCTCCCAACAACTGAAATTGTCATTGATGAAAATATACCTCAAGATAGAATTGAGTTAACATGTGTTTTACACTAGTGAATTGGAATTTAATAATTATAGTGGTAGCTTCGCTACACTCTGAAACTGAATCGGCTTCAATCAACACCTCCTAGAAAAGAGTAGGCCTCAGCACAGGTTACCATAAATATCCTTTAGTAGTTCAAACGTAATGACATATTTTGTATTTTCAACCACTGCGCAGCTTAGTACCCCGAACGTAATGACATCTTTCTTATTTTTCATATATTGCGCAGTTAACTTCGTCACATCGGACTACTAAATTGATCCGTGCTGAGGCCTTCCATCTTCTAGGAGGTGTTACTTCAATACGATTCAGTTTTCTACTTTTGAAAATAAATGTTTCTCAATTGATCGGAAATATGATATTTTATGATATTCTCTGAGATTATCGAAAACATTTTTGTCTAGTCAAATTAGTTCATAAAATTTTTTACAGTGTACATTTTAAACGGAATAGGATGAAAATATTCATAAAACGTCTGAGAATGATGTTTTTTTTTTTTTTTTTTTTTTTTTTTTTTTAAATAAAAAGAGTAATTTAATTTGTTTCTCGAGTACAAACTGATGAATCCTAACCTATAGCGTTTTTCAAAGTCTTTGATTTTGGAACGAAACTGAAATGTAAAAAAAATAAAAAAAATAAAAATGTTTCGAAATCACGTTTTTTAAGTGCTCAAAAAATCGAAAATAGTTTAATTTTCATAAATCATAATTAAAAAAGAAAAGGGTCAATCACTTTCGAAATTAAATTTTAACACCTCAATGTCTCCTGCGTATTATTTTCTGCATTTTTTAATCACTAGAAAAGCATTGTTTTTAAAAAAATTTTCATCTTTATGAAATAACATTCTGATCACTATAGAAACCGGAGAAAATTATAAAGCGTTTTCGAATCAAGAGCAACATTGATGATACTGTAAAAAATTGCTTACATTGTGAAAATTCAGGATCAAATTATGAATAAAAAATGGTATAAAGTACCGGAACATTGGGTGCATCATCCGTAAAATCCACTTTTACTTTAATATACCGTAATTTTTTGTGTGATGTTTATTTAACTTGAGTCAGGGCTCGAAAAACCGCCCGTCCTCGGCGGTCAAAATCTTCCCGCGGACAACAAATTTCTCGAATCCGACGTCCGCGCGGACAGCCATTTTCCCGTTAAAGTTCGTGATACACTTTCAATTTTTGTTATCTTACAAGAGTCGCCTCACTTAATGACCCTCTAATCTAGAAATACAGCAACATACTGCGCTTGGTGGAATTGATGTTTTCTCTGTCTGGGAGTACTGCAGCGGTTGAAAGGAGCTTTTCAGTAATGAACTTACAAAAAAACACATTACGTACTGGTCTTAACAAGAAGCGTTAAACGCAATTATGAACATCTACCCAAATGGAAAACCCCTTTCAGATTTCTGAGCACAAACCTCTGTAAATCATTAGATTGATTGTGGAACTGGCAAACGTCATATTTGATTCATTTAAAAAACGCAGTATCCTCGGATAAATTGACATTCCAGATAACTTGACCTTTGTCATTTAAATTATTTCATATAAGAAATAAATTATTTCATAAAATAAATACTAGGTTACTATTAGTAACCTAGTATTTCTTTTATAACTGTATAATGTTATCCTAGTATTTGTAATCCTAATAACTACTAATTCATTGTGCAATTTATATGATAAATGTTTGTTATAAATAAGAGAAAATTATATTTTTATTTATTTAGAAGTGACGGGTTAGTTTAAAAGGAGGAAGGGTACATTGTTGGACAAGCCGTCCTCGGAGACGGTTAAAATTTCCAAGTTTTTTCGAGCCTTGATTCGAGTAATTCAGTGATTTTTCGGGAATAATTACTATAAAAATTACGATGCATCAGATTTTTTTTTCGTAACATGTTCCGGTAAAAATGGATTTTAATATAAAAGTTATTTTATCCTAAGTACTTTTTACTGTAATTTGATCGGGTATATTTTACAGCGTAAAGTCCCCTGCGGTTTTTTGAATTTTTTAAAAGTGTAATTTAAAAAATTGGATTATTTTCTCATTTTTATTTCATTTTCAAATATTTCAAACGTTGATTTTAAAAACTTCTTATTTTATCAAATAGCATCATGATTACTATAGAGAGAGCATAAAATTGAAAAGCGTATCGGAATCAAAAGCAACAGTAATGATACAGAGCAATATTACGCATAAAGTCTATATGAATAAATGATACATCAGGAAATATAAAGCATTTGATCAATAGCTGCAATGCGGAAATTTTAGATTTAAAGTTTGGATCCTTTTTTTTCTTTTAATTGTTCACAAAAAAGCAGAATATTTCAATAATTTTTGACATAAAGATCGGAATTTTGCAAACTAAGATGCAATCTTACTAGTTCGCGAGACTAACCTTAAATATGCTAACAAATTACTGAAAACTATAGATTTTAAACAGTTCACAGTTTTTAAACAGTTTTAACAAACTCAGATTTCAATTAAGAAATAGAATCCAAATAAATGAATCAATTAAGCATTTACTGTTGTTTAATGATAGTTTTATTTTTTGCTTATTTGATCAATTTCTTAAAACTATTTAAGCGAAAGTCAAGTTAATCATCGAACTAGTTTAGGCAAAAATAGTTCCTAGTGATATTTTATGCTAATTTAATACTTTTAAAGTATTTAATTTAATATTGATTAAAAATTAATTGTAAGGTATACAAATTGCTATTTAATTTTATAGTAAGTATCTTTAAATGGCAGAATCAAAATATTGTGTGGAATCAATTCAATATTTCTTGAAAAAAATAAATAAAATTACGACTTTTTTGAATATTTATTGATCAGAAAGTATGCGATCATATTTATTCAAACTTTGGAGTTAATCATAAAGAACTACAAAATTTAAAGTAATTTTAAAGGTTTTAAATCTGAGAGTTCAAAACTAACATTTCAAACATTATTTAAATAAGAAAATAATAAGAAACACAGAAATTATCTTGGATAAATTAGTTTGGATAAAGTAGTTTGGATACAGTAGTTTTATGGATAGTAATTAAAGTAATAGTTTTTAGAGAAAATAATTTAACAGTCAAAGCTGTTGAAAAAAAACTATAACATGGAAAATCAAAGAAATTATAATTTTGTGTTTTATTTCGTGATTTAAAATATCATATGCTAATATTAATTAGCGCATTAAAAAGTAGCTATGGAATCATCAATATTGCATCTTAGCATATAAAATCTGTTCTTTAGATAAAAATACCATGATGCATTAAATTATGCGTTATGCATTATCATTATGCATTAAATATATTTCTCATGAGTAATAAAATGAATGATTTGATTACGAACTTTTCTATATAACCCAGTATGGGAACATTAGAAGGATTAAAAAAATATCTAGAGTTGAAGATGTTTTATGAAGTATCAAACATACAATAAAAATTACTAATAATTAAATAAACAGTTACTTATTAAATAACTTACTTTTAACGCTATTTAAACTTACTTCTGCTATATCTGTAATAATAGAGCAGCTGAATAGCCAATCAATATTAACTGATCGGTTGGACAACATGTTCTGTAAATAAATATTTTTTACTCTTCAAATCAAAAAAATATGACAAACTGATATTAAGCACATTTAGTAACAATTTATTTATATTTTAACAAACCAATTTTGAAACTTCCTTAATCTCAGATTTAAATATTTATAATAATTACAAGCTTAATTTATAAAAAAAACTTAAAATTAATAGTAAGTAATTAATAATTATTCAAGTGCTAATAAATAAGAATAATTTGAAGAGGGCAAAAAAAGAGATATTTATAGCTTTAATACTTAGCCTATTTCTCGTAGAGTTTTTAACAATGTTCATGATAGGCAGGCTCAATTTTGGAAACTTATTCTCATAATGATAAGATATAATTCTAGAATTCCAACAATGATAATTTCAAGTTGTTGCTGTGCTACTTCCGAGTAAAGTGGGAAATACGGAGAGGAAATACCTAATTATCTTTGAATGGCTGCAAATCTTGGAATATGCGTTTCGATGGGAGAAGAATGTGTTTTTAAAATTAAAAAAATAATGGTTATCAAATCAGGCATGTTTTATTTGCTTTCTTTATCGTAAATTTATTTGTTACTATTTTTTTTATTGATCGGATGCTTTATTTTATTTTTCGGATCGAATTATTTTTTTTTCTTTCCCTAAATATTCGAAATATGTGTGCAGAGACTTACAAGGAAACAAAAAGAGAGAGAAATTAAGTAAAAGAGAAGGTGGTGTTTCGTGTGAGTGGGCGAACTATTTATAATTAAACTCTAAACTTGTTGGGAAACTTAAGTTGGTAAGCAAATGACGAGAAATTAGTTATTCAGAGTGGTAAAGAACTTGCTTTATATGTTCTTTCATTAAAAATCCCTTTATTATTTACACAGAAAGTAATGAAAATTATGTTTATTTTTCATAGGACAATAGCAATCAAATTAATTAAAAAACAAATAAAATTCAACATACCGTCAAAGTTCCTCTTGTAGCAAAATCTGTAACAATTGCAAAGTTTGGGGCAGTCACACTGAGACCAACAAATCGTAAAAGGTTATCATGCGTCATATCCCTAATCTGAAATTAAGCAAGGAAAGGAAAAGAATAAATTATATGGATTTTTGGGCTCTTTTAAAAGTTGTTTTTAAATGAAATATATTACTATAATTGACTTTCAAATCATTTTTCTTTCCATATTTTATTTTAGTTTATAACCGTCGCTGAAAAGGCAAACCCAATTTTTGAGTTTACATCTACAAATGTTTAACTCCGTAGTCTTTTAATTTTGAACCCCAATCTATGAGACTAGATAATAAATAAGGAAACGCTTGGGTCAAGTATTGGGAAAAATTTGTCTTCGTGAAGCACTTTTTGATGACACTAACCCGCATTTGTATTACATGGAGAGGAAAACTACGAGAACCTTCCATGGTTGTTTATGATCCATTTACTACTGAGGATATATTTATGTCAGCACTGTGGTCGGTGCAAACCGGGTGCGGAATTCGTATTGACCAGCCATTACGGAGATTCTAACCGTGGGCACCTCATTGGAAGGTGAGCGTTCGATCCCTTGAGCCACGAAGGCTCGTTTCCACATTTTGTAATATTTCTTTATTTTATTCCTCAAGTATACTTTTGCTTTTAAGTTTTTACGCCAATCCTATGGCAAAAACGTTGTCTCGAACGGATTCATCGAGTATAAAATTTCACTTCATAAAATTTATTTTATCAGTTTCATTTTTATTTTCCAAATTTATTCAGAGACACTATTTTCTTTGTTACCATAAACTGTTAAATGAAATTAAGTGCAAAACTGGCATTCTTTTTCTGAGAGACGGCTAAAGAACTAAGATACAAAAGACAAACCTAATTTTTTCCCTCAACAAAAACCTTTTAACGCTAATTCCAAATAAGGTTTACACGAAGGTTAACAAATAAATCTGATCTAGTAGAGAAAAACTAAAATATCCCTTACATTTAAAATAACACAATTAATTCGAAAACTGAATTAGTAAACAAAAGAAGAGGGATTTATAAAACGTTAAAAAACAAAGCAGAACCTTCTCAACACTTTTTCGAACTATTTGCTATTGGAACGGGTTTAACTACAATAAATCAAGTTTGATGTAACTATATTATGGTTAATTAACTATTTTATAATAACCACTATAGTTATTACGAAGTTAACCAATTTTTGTACTAAATTAAACTATTTTAACGTACTTCCTGAACTTGATTACGCGATACTATGGTTCAATTTGAACAGAAATATAATTCAGTCTTTCTCCTGATTAAGGTTGCCGCAAATGTCTACAGCAAAAAATGGACATTTGCTGCAATCGGTATTATGGTTTGATGTTGAACCAATTTTTTCAAGTGTACTTAAATGAAATTTAAACATTTCCTGTCGAGTCAAAGATGTAAAAATTATTGACTATGACAAAAACCTTTTGAAATCAAGACTATCAAAATGTTTTTATTGTTTTTTAAGATAACCTGATTACAGTTAATTATTCTGCATTTTTATAATTATGATACTTTAAAAATTTTTTATCTAAGTTAAAGAATCTTTTAAGAATAAGTTCTTTTCGTGTAAACGATATGTGTAAACGATATGTGTAATTGATAATTATGTATTGAGAGTAAGTAAAAGCATATCAATTAAAATATTTGTCTAAAAGAATTATTTTTTGTTATTCTAATTTTCAAGTCATTTTTTCCTATTTGAGAGTTGAATTAAAGTTTAAACGATAAAACTTTTTAAAAAATAGTGCTTAAAAGATTATGGACAATTTATATGGTTATAAGACAGAAAACTAATAATATCTCTTTCTTCAAATATTTTGAAGCATCAACGAAAGTAATTATGAGTTAATTCTGAAATAAATACATCAGTAAAAATAAATACAATAAAAGTAAATACACAAGTAAAATATATAGATGTGTACAAAAACCGTATATACATAGGCAAATCATTTAATGAAATCTATAAGATAAAAATTTAAGACAAAAATGCAATTACCAGTTTGATTTCAAGTAACATAATTCTTGATAATCGGAAATTTTCCATATTTAAATTTTTCACAGCCACTTTTTGACCCTAAATAATACAATGATCACAAATACAGAAATACTTGTTTGTAATTTTCATGAAATAAGCAGAGAGTAGTAATATGATTATGCAGAGATTATTATAACTTATTAAGTAGGATTATACGCAAAGTTTCTTAAGTTTGTTTTGCATTTCTTCAGCTTCTGAATGGAATTTGCGTCAAGAACAGCACAAATATCATATCTGTATTTGAGTAACTAAGTTTTTTTTACGTAAAGAGATAAATATAGATAGCAGTATAATCATTACAACATTACGAAATTAACGACAACTGTTTATACAAAATTATGGGTGGCAATTATCACTCTTAATTTTTAGATTTCTAAAATTCATGTTAAAATTGAAATTAAAAAAATTGTACTTTAAGGGTAGTATCGTATTTGGTGCTACCCTTAAAGTGCAAAACAATATAAATAATTATTTTATAGAAATTTAATAGGATAAATTTAAAATAAGTCATAAAATAAAATAGTTTTTTAAAACCCCTTTTTTCAAGTGGTGCAAAAATAAAAATAATTTGTTTTTGTTTCATATTACATAAAAATAATTCGATGCCTAATTTTCAAGGTGGGGATAGAAATATGTTGCAAAAGTGTTGTGCCTCACGTTTCTTGTTTTGGTGTGATTAAAAAAAATATTTTCTTCTTTTAAGTTCAATTGAAAAACGCTATTTTTATAATTTTTCATTATAAATTTTTTATTTTAATTTCAAGTTTGTTTGTGTTTTAATGTCATGTTTACAATAAATCAAATTAAACCAATAATGATGATATGAACCTTGTGTTGAGCACATGATATAAAACTGTTGATTAAAGATGAAGTGGTTTTGCCCGATCGCTTATTGACTAAATCTGACATTTTAGCGTAAATGACGCGAGTAAGGTAAATAGAATCTGAATGCTGAGAATATAGAGCAGAAGTTTAAGATATCTGTATTTTAAGAATTATTTCGAGTTTCATAATGCATTGTTTGCTTTTTAAACAAATGTGTAAGTACTTAAATCATTGTAATTTTATTATTAATTTTTTGCATTTTAATTTGTAAGCTAAAAAATCCAATTAAAAAAATCACGTTAAAGATTAAAATTTTTTATACCTTGTATAATGCAATACGAACACCTGGTGCAAGTTGTGATGTTGCCCCTGCGCTTGAAATTGAGGCTTTCTGGAACATATACAGTCAAAAATTAATTTTAATTACATCTTAGTTATATTGAACTTGTAATAAATACAGATCATTGAAACTGTAACGCGCTCCTTTTAATACAGATTATAATTAGTCAACATTTAAAATATTTAAATCCCTGTGTTTTTAAGATTGTAAATTTTTCATAAATACATATGTTTTATTTTACTGAACGATTGTATAGGCATCACAGCATCAAACGATCAACGTAATTAAAACGGAGGCTTCCCAAATCTATATGTTAGGTAGTTCTTGGAAAACACCAAAATATGTTTAGTTAAAATTGGTGGAAAGTAGGCTTTGGATGAATTTTAAAGTTGTAAAATTTTCCAAAATGAAATACCGTGTCTAGGACACAGAGAAATATCCAGTATAAATTATTTACATGCTAATTATTATTTTTTGAAGGGCTTGTTAAGAATTCCAGATAATCTAAGTTTCAAAAAAATGTTTTTTCATGCATTTTTGATTGTGGACAATATAGCTGCTTGGACTAGTGCAAGAACCAGGAAAAAGTTGAATATTATTTTTTAAAAATGGAATGTATCTATTTAGAGTTCAAAATTCACCTATTTTTTATTTATTTTTTCCGATTTTAGATTCCATAGTTGCATTTTGATGTGTTTTATGAAATAACAGTGTTAAAAACGTCTCCCAGGTTTATTAACGTGTAATTGATTAGTGCAAGAACTAGAAGCAAATGAGACTTTTATTTTAAAAATCAAAAATGTCCATTCAGAGATCAAAATTAATTTTATTTATTTATTTTTTATAATTTTAATTTTTATTGTTATATTTTGATGTTTCATCAAATAATAGTTTTAAAAACATTGCCCAATTTGATTAACATGCAATATTGATTAAGGTACTATTGATTAGTGCAAGAAGATTAGAATGCACTTATGTTACCGTTGTAGGAGTTGATTTACTTCGATGACTTCTAGAGAAACTGAGAGATGATCCGATTTGATTTGACTCCATAAACTGAAGTTCTGACCACTCTATCTTCCACCACATATCGTTGAGCTTAGTCTCAAGAAGGATTTTTCTAAAAATACATATATATTTAAACAAAAACTATTTTTATTTTTGGAAAATAAGCAAAAAATGATCATGGTAATTTATTTATTAAAAAGCGAAAACTTTTAAGCCTAAACTATATGTCTTGCAGTTTTTCAATATCTTGTTTTATAGAAAAAATATTAAATTAATAAATTTATTTTTATTCTATTTATCTCCACCATTTTGAAATAGTTCCGAAGTTACCATTTATATTTCTTCAGTAAAACTAAATTAACATAATAATTTTGCAATGATGCTTTTTATAGTTTATTAGTCAACATCTAAAAGCTAGTTTCTCATAAATAAAGTATTCATACTTTTGTTATTGTCAAAATTCCGTTATAAAATTCGTTATATAAAAGAAAAGTCCGCTATAAAATTCTTTCAATACAGACGTAAGTTATTTTGAATGAATAAAGCTTTTATAACAATTTTTTGTCTTAATAATTGCTTATTTATTAAAATGATGAATCGTATCTGCAATTTTCTAGACTACGCAACTTTTCGATCATTCTACACTTCAAATACACTGTTAGAAATTTCTCGGCAGAAACGGTTAAGTAGCAATTTATTTAACTGTCATTTTACCATATTCAACCAAAACAGTCAAATAAATACAAAAAAGGTGATATTCAAACTGTTAAGTGGGAAAAAACGTTTAATGACAGTTTTGTCATGATACGGTTAAACAACCAGAATTCTATCCACGCTAACTAGGCCAACTTTATAAAACCATTTTGTTCCGGGAAGCTCGGTACATACTGTAGCTAAGAGGGCTAATAGGTCAATGATCATAACAGGTTGAATAAAGGTTTGAATCGCAGAATTGATACTACAATATTTCTCTCATTCTTTCCATGCGGGAAGAATTTACAGTGTCCTGCACTTTTCTATCGGTGACCATCAAGCCTGAGAATACGAAACTATCATTCACGCATAAATGGCGCAGCACCCATATAGCTCCGATGTCCGTTTAAGTTTTATTTTTATGGTTAAGAAATTATATTATGCTAGTCGGAAAATGGTTACAAAACCGTATAGTTCTTGTATTAACGTTTTTTTATCTGCACCAGTTGTAAACGGTTTCAAAATCGTAAGGACTAAAAAATGTTCCTAACCATAACGTTTATGGTTATTTGGATGGACAGACTGCTGCCAGTTAATTTTCCGCAATTTCAGAATGAAAATTATAACAGTGCAGATTCAGGATCTTTTGCTTATGGTTGTTGACTTTGTTTTTTTTATAAACCTTAATTTTAAAGTAGAAAACAATAGAAACTGTAATGAAAGACAAAAGAAAAACATTAATTATTCATATAAAATTGTTTATAAACAATTTTTTTTCACATTTTTGTGTATTTTAATCGTTTATTCTTTCCTTTTTTATACATAAATATTGATAATTTTATAGGATATATTTTTATTTCATTTATTACCATGGTAACAGAATTTTCTGAACTAATCTGCAGAACCATCTTTATAAGTCAAAATTTACTTGCAGTCCAAACGCAGTTAAATGGGACTAATATTGTAAAATGCTAGATAAAATTGTACCAGAGACCATAATAAAAACTTTTTCCGCAAACTTAGTCATAAACAAATCATCAAAGCACAACGCTGATGAGGGTTCTACGTGCTGGAGGGTTTCTGCTACTGGGTTTATTACTATTTATGTCTTATATATTACTATTAAATGCTGATATTTTTGCATGAAACTTCAAATAACTTACTTATAGGAAAAAACTCCAATCAAGGAACCTACTATTGCAATGAAACATATGATCGGAAATATCACACCAAGTATTGGAAAGGGTTCTGTTAAAAAAAAAGAAAAAAGAAATTCTGAATAATTATGAACATTCAATACGAGAAAAAAAACTATCTATTTCGCTAAAAATATTCTCATGGGTGCATTGCTGTATTAAAACTTAGTAACACAAAGTTTATGAATATTATTTAATTACTTAAAATATATATTGTAGCATTAAAATTCAATATATGAGAGGGAAAGTTCATTTTTCGACACTTTAAAAATTAGACGAAACTGTTTCTCTTTCATTGCTCTCGTTTTGGAGAATTTTTTAAAAATTACATTTTATCGAGTCAATTTCTTTGATAAGAAATGTACATGAAGAACTTAAGATATTTAAAAAATTATAAATATTTTAGAAAACTCAACGAATAATTTGCCAGTTAAGACATTTTTTTTAAGAATAAATTAGAAATAATTACAACTTTTTAAAATTTTTAAGTTAAGAAAATGAAACCTATAAAGATTTTAGATTTTCCCAAATTGCCAAATTGGCAAAATTTTGCCAAATATCAGTGCAATATACCAGAGAATGCTAGATGATACGTAAACATCGACTTAATACATAGTTTATAATTCTTTCAAAAAAGTAAACATAAAAAAATCTTCACATTAGGACTAAAAATAAGCATTTAGGCAAAGATAAAAAAATGGAAGACGACAGAAACCAAGATAGAGATATTCAGAATCTTAAAATTAATTTTTTTCATAAACTTGAACGATATTTGCTTCTGTCAAGAATTGCCTTTTATATTTAAAAAAACCAACAAACAATTGATTTAAAATTATATTAATTGAGATTTATTTCGCAAACCATTTATTTGATTTTGGTAACATTTCTCTTTCTCTCCATTAAATATCAATTTGAGATTTCTAAATTTTTTGTAAATTTTTTCTAATAATATGTATCAAGATATTTTCTAAGAATATATATCTAGAGCAAGAATTAGTTCGAAGTAAACCTTCATACAAAAAGGTAATCTGATTAGCGAATAATACTTCGAGTTAAACATTTCTAAGCGTTATAGTCACAGCATTAAGCCTTATTAAAGCATCATAACCTAATGGAAGTCGGAGGAAAAAAGTTCATGAAAAATTATTGTACTTGTATGGTAATGGCATTCTATTTAAATAAAATAGATATTTGGATGTATACAAACATATATAGTTACTAATAAACTTAACTAGTCATCGATTATTTGAGTATTATTTACATTTTTTTAGAGAGGATGTTTTACTGCATCATAGATACATTTTATTAATTTCGTAGATGTAATGCTTGATATATCCTAAAATCTGTATCCTAGCTAACATTTGATATCTTAAAAATAATAATCGCAATATATGAGTAGTGGTGGCTGGGGGGCGCAGTTGGTTTGTCGTCGGCCTTCTGAGCCCAAGTCTGCGGGTTCGATCCCCGGCACAGACATCGGATTTTCGGGATGCACAAAATCCTCAGAGGCCATGTCGTATGATTATGCGGCATATAAAAGATCCCTGGAGTGCCTTATTGGCTCTTGGCATTTCCGATAAAATTAAATTCCTAGTGCACTTTAGCATCCAAATAGAGTCTCGGTGCTGCCATCTAGTGTGGCAGAAACTAGACGTCCAAATTAACATGGCCAACGGTATTTCACCCAATGTGGTGGTCCTGGAAGAGGGAGAACGCACTAGGTCTGCTCATCGGGAAGACTGATTGTGCAGCTCATAAGAAATTAAAAAAAAAGTATATGAGTAGTACACAATGTCTGTGCTCGCAAGTGCGCTTCAAGCACCCTTACACCATATTTACCGTTGACATATTTTTTACGTTTGAGAATCGATACCTCGCAAATTTTTCAATTTCGAATTTTTTATCTATGAAAACTTTTACTCGGAATGTTTTGAACTACTATATATTAAATGTTCAATTAATTTGACAGATAATTAATTTTTATAAGACTTGTACGGGGTCCTTTAAACGAAAAATTTTTTTTTATGCCCACTGCTCTAAGGTATCATAATAAAATTACCAAATCTAACCATATTTACTACAAAATAGTATGGAACTAAACCATATTTTATTGTTAATTTTATCAAAAGTCATTTCCAAAGTTGTTTGGAAAAAATCGCAGCGTTTTTCAGTATTCCCAAAGGGTCAGAAGCATGGTACATTTTACCACATTCTTGTACTATAAACCATAAAATTTTTCTCTGTGTAGTTTCAAAATTTCTTGCATAAATATATCCTTTTCTTACCTGGTG
Organism: Parasteatoda lunata; assembly: GCA_949128135.1. Classification (NCBI taxonomy): domain Eukaryota; kingdom Metazoa; phylum Arthropoda; class Arachnida; order Araneae; family Theridiidae; genus Parasteatoda; species Parasteatoda lunata. The sequence goes on along the minus strand of OX421974.1, from coordinate 87,707,029 downwards.
GAAGGCATTCCTGTGCATTTCCTGTAAATCCACACAAGGGAATATCGTAGGGAGCTCCTTTGTTACGAGGCCAATTAATTTCATATCCATCTAGCTTTTCAAACATTTGTTTTCCTCCAAAATAAGTTGCGATTGGCTAATGAATAAAAATACTCTGCCAACGTTAAACAATTTTTTTCAAACATACTATTTGCAAGTTCTATATTTTTTTTAAAAATTATTTCTTATTTGTTAAACTTAGGTGTTTTTGGCAACCACAAATATTGACAAAGATTTGTATTTTTAATATTGTTATATTTTGTAATATTGTTAGGTGTATTTTGAATTTTAGACAATAATTCAGCATTTAAACAAAATTCTAAAAGGAAAAAAATATTTTTTAAATTTAACTAATAAATTACAAGTGTTTTTAAAATGAATAAAACCAAGTTAGTTTCGCACTCGAAATATCTATTTTATATAGTATATTGTAACGGTAACTTACAGCTTTGCAGAATTTGCATGATCTGATACCTTTGGTCTTATTTGATTCTATTTTATAATTGATCCACACAACCAGGGTTGGCTTTTTGCCGGCAGAAACTGGCTTTTGCCATGCCATTGGCAGAAACTGGTTATAACCGGTAAAAACCGGCAAAAACTGGCAGAAACTAAAAAAAACTCTATATTATTTCTAGTAATTGCTTAATGACATTTTGTTTAAGTAAACTGAAAAATGTAACAAATCTAGCAAAAAAAAAAGAATCTTATGGCTGTTTATGAAAAAGAAGTGACATACAGATTTTAACAGGCAGTTACTGATTATCATTTGTTAGCTTATATGCTGCATCCAAAGTATTTGTGATTGAAATTATCATGTGCTCAAGAAGAAAGTGCCAGAATTTTACTCGCCAATATTAACCCAGATTTTGTACCTTATGTATGTCATAGCTTTGCAAAGCAAATCGGCCCCATTTCCTGAAACTTATTTTTCCAGTCAAGTTTTGACAACTATCCCAGCTGCTACATGGTGGTCCAGTTTTAAGAAATGGTGGTCCAGTTTCACAATTCTTGCTTGTTTCTTGATGACAATGCCTGCTAGTTGCTGGATATGAGAGAATGTTCTCAAATTTCTCGTTCGTGCATAACAAATTGAGAATTTGTTTAGGTTCAGGAACTGCATCAAAACTTGTATTTTGTTATAGATTACTGCAGAGTGCAAACAATGTAATATTTGATTTTGAATGGTGATAATTTCGTAAATAAATTGTACTTTGTTTAACATTTAATTGTTTTTTCTATGAATTAGCCATTGTATGACAATCTCAGTAATTACTTTTATGTCATTTTCTGAATTTCTGCCAGTTTCTGCCATAAATGTGGCAGAAAAGGGTTTCTGCCATGCCAGTTTTAACCGGTTTCTACCAGTGGTTTTAACCACCTCGATAGAAACTTGCCAACCTTGCACACAACCCACATCAATCTTCGACCTACTTTTAATTAGCTATGCCAACAGAACGTTCCTCACTAACTGTTTTCTGACGTACTATGTAGTCACTTTTACTTTTTGCTCGAAAGTATTAACATGACTTTTCAAAATTGTGAAGTTTTTTAAAGATCAAATAAAAATTTCTTTTTAGTTTAGAATGAAAAGTATCTCGTAGAATAACACAGATATATGAGCAGATAGAGGGAAAGAACCTCATCGTGTGGGGTCGAAAAACGAAACAAGTATTCAAATTCTGGAGTGCTTACGTACGGAAAATTGGTAATTTTAATAAGAATAAAAACGACATAAAATTTAAAATCGGCTAAAGATTTCCGTTCGCACATCGTATTTAAATTGAATGCAAATTCCTGTTTTAAAAGTATTTTTAAGTTGTTAAAACTCTCGCATAAACACGCTTAAATTTTCATGCTTAGTACGTTACACAGAACAGTAGTAAAAAGGTGGGCAAAAGTCTTTCTTGAGTGAAGTCAAAAGGTGGCAAACATTTTTCGACTAAGTCGTCATGTTATTAATAAGAAAGAAATCATTCGATGGGGTTGGGAAGTTTTGTATTATCAGACATACTCTCTGGACAAAACCCTTGTTTGTCCATTCGAACTATTAATGGAACAGGTATCTTACGACTTCCACATTACCGGCAACGTATTGCACACATTGAAAAACAATGAAACTTGTCAATTTGTACATCTTTTGTATTAGTTGTAAATAGATAGTTGCCACTATTAAAGTTCAAACCATCAAATTATGAATACAAAAGGGTTAGATTAGGGGATACCGGACATAGTGAATTTCAAAATTCAAATAATTAAAACTATCATTTTGCACGGAGGCAAAAATTTCTGGTAAAATTATCATACTGCATAGTAATGATGTTTCTAGTAGAAAAACCATAATTTAAGTCTATAAAACCAAGATATACTATTTATATCATTCATTTGTTCATTTCTACGTTCATATGATAACAGCTTACTAGAAATTTTCAAAATTATGGATCTTATTACTATACATTCAGTAAAAAATAGAAAACTGAGAAGTAAATTTCACCGAATAAATGGTTTTTATACCATACTCTAAGCTATCATGAAAAAATTACCGAATTTTACCATATTTACCAAATTTTACCTCATATTGAAAAATCATATTTTGTTCTTTACTGTACCAAAATCATTACCAAAGCACTTCGGTAAAAATTACCGAGATGGCTGGTGTTCCTAAAGACGGTAAATTTTTATCATATTCTGGTAGTTTTAACCATACTTTTTTTTTCTGAGCGGGGTTTGGCAATAATAAAGTATAGTTGTTTGAATCAAGATCTATTATATTGCATTGTGCGTAGATCGTGAAACATAACCATATCTTGGCAATTTAAAGAGTATAATATTTGTACTTACCGTCATCACTCCAGTAAATGGATCCATGTCATTTAGAGTGTAATCAGCTTCTCGATCACCATTTTCATTAATTATTATATTTCCTGTAAGAGCTGTTTTAGTACCAACTTATCAGTTTCATTTGTAAGATAATGCGACCTCGTAAAACTCATGCGGCAATACCGATTCATTATTCAGATGATGAAAAATAAATAATAATCAAATTATTTTCCTCATTATTTGTGGCTATAGAATTGTATTAAATATACAGTTTACATACGTATAAATAATAAACTAAATTACATATATACAATTCTGTATTACATAAATTCGTAATATATATATATATATATATATATATATAAAAGAAACATTATAAATATTAAAATAAAAAATAATTAAAATTACTACATTAAAATAACAAAAAGAATTATATGGGAAAACGTGAAGATTTTCCTCAGAACACATTTCGTTACGTAGTGATATTTCAAAATAAGGGATAATTATTTTAAGATAAAAATTACTCTTTATAATGTTGTAGTGTATCTAGTACTACAAAAATACTATTCCAATTCACTAGTATATGAGACATGCTAACTTGATTCCATCTAGAGGTACCTTTTGATAGATGAAAGTTGGCATTGTCTTATATACTAGTGAATTGATGTTTAATAAGCGTATTCTATCCCAGCTATAATTCTGGTGGGGGAGTACTGTAGTGTATCTACCACTACAAAAATACGATTCCAATTCACTAGTATATAAGACATGCTAACTTGATTCAATCAAGAGGTACCTTTTGATAGATGAATGTCGGCATTGTCTACTAGCATACTAGTGAATTGATGTCTAATAATGGTAGTGGTAGTTAAGTCACAATGTACTTAAAATCACTAAAATTAAAAATGCAACTGAAAATGAGTTTGAGATGAAAGAAGAAAAAAAAGCAGAAAACAAACTTTCCGAAATGGTGTAAAAAATAAATGAAAATGCCTGGTTATCTCGTGGATATTTTTGACAACAAAAGGCCAGAGGTGGACATTCGTCATTCAGAATAAAGACTAATGAATGTTTATTTGGAATATTTGTGAATAATGAATAAAAATGTATTCATTACTCAGAATATTTTGAATAAATAACATACCGTTTACACTTTTTGATTCTGATTTTGTGACTTAAAATATCGTTCGCACTAATTAATTAGCATATTTGTGATCATCCCCTCAAACAATTAAGAATTAGATTACAATTAAGATTCTAGAACGCGAAGATCCAATCATCAGATCAAACGTTATTCAAGGTGGTCAGTATAATTTTCTCCCTGTATACCAAATTTGTGTATTTGTATGAGGTACATACACAAGCATACATACATAAACCCATTCTGCATTAGTTATGTAGATAATTCCTTAATTGTTATAAACTCTTAAACTTGATATTTTTTAAACTCAAGAGACCATTTGTACAAATAATAGTAATAAAAAGGATCATAGTAACAAAAAAAGCGTCTTTGAATTTCTAATATTATTTAACTAAATGTTTAAATTAGTTGGATATCTTGAACGTTTTTTCTTCAGCTGAATAATGCATGAATGTGGACAAAGGCTTTTACACTGATTTAAAGCTTATACACTGATTTTAAAATAAAAACTTATTGGTTTCTACGAAAAATATTTTTTATCCTTTATTATTCCATATTTAAAAAAATCAAATGCATTCTACAATAAAATGAGTAGTTTGAGTTATCTTGCTTCCTAGAGCGAATGGAATAGTTAATTTTCGAAACAATAATTTTGATGTATTGAATTAGAAACAATAAGCTAGTCAAAAAAATTTGATGTTTTTCTGACTTATTTCAACATTTTTAATTGCCTATAAACCTATAAATTGATAGATAAAATATTTAGCAGAATGTAGCTGAAGTATATTGACAGATGTGTTTTTTCTAAAATAATATTATATATATATATATATATATATATATATATATATATATATATATATATATATATATATATATATATATATACATATAACGGAAACATTAATTTTTTAATTATCACAAAAATGATAAAGGAAATGCAAACAGCGTATATACAAATAAAATATTAATCTAAATTTAATAAAAAAGTAAGTGATTAGAAATCAAGCAACAAACGACAGAAATCGAATAAAATGTAATCTTATCGTTAAGCAAAATACTCTTTTTGTAGTTAAAATTCATTTTGATAAGTTTCAAGCGTCTGATAAAACTGTTGTTTCAAATTTTACCAGTTGTTTGAGTTTTTGAAACTAAATTTTTATAAAACTATAGATAAAATACATTGTTTTTAAACTTTTTACTTATTCAAAGTTTTTATAATTCTTTATAGGACAATACCCACTAATGAAATCTTAATGATTTCTATCTGATTTAGTTCTGGTCAAAATGAAAACAATAACCAGAATAAAATAAAAATAAATAGATTTTGGCTAAGTTTTTATTGAAGATCTATGTGATAACATGCCATCTGATGAGTATTAGCCTATTGAGGAAGAAAAATAAAATAATTCTCGAATAATGATGATGTCTAAGAAATACGATCTTGGTTATGTTAAGTTTTTAATATAAATATGCTAGTTATTATTGAGATGACATGAATTTAAAGCCAGAGGTTTGAAATGTGTAAACTATATGCGAGGCTTAAATTCTATAAAATTAATATGAATACAAAACAATATTATATAAAAGTATTATTAAGTTGTTATCAACGATTTCGTTTAACGAATTTATGAGAGTGTTACTATCGAAATAGATGATACCAATGTGAACTGAAGAGTAAAAAATATTATCGGAATAAATAAGCGTTAAAAATTGCTTTCAACGGCTTTCATAACAAAACATTTAATAAATTATTGTACTTATTTTTTTACTAATTTTCTGCACAATCATTATCGATGTTTAAAATATTATAAGTTTATGCTTTAAAATTTTAATGACACCAGATTATATAAAAACATTTAAAAATTTATTTTAACTGTCTGGTAATAAAAAAAATTCAGCATATTTTGTGCGTCTTAATGATAAAGTATAGGCAAACGATTTATGAAGAAATATGCTTGTTAGCTTCCAAATTTTAAACAACATGCAAGCGCTTTCTGTTCTTTTCTACTAAAATGAATTTTGTTTGATTTATCATATTTTAGCTTCAAACAAAACGCTGATCACATAATTGTTTGGTCTCATATTTCGCAAACTATAGGTCAGTTTCTTGACATGGAGCTTCTGGAGCCCAACTCCAAGCTGATTGCATTCGAAAATAGACTGAGAAATTTATTCGATTTTTTTCTTAGGAGTGAAAATATGCTCCCTTCTCTGCTCATAATAAATAAATGATTTTTTCCGGAATTTAATTGTTTTGAAAACAAGCTTTTTATTTTAATACAAAACCTTTTACAACGCTGAATTTATAATACTTTTTTTATCATTTTTTAATCAAAATAAGAATTTGTATACAATATCCATTTAGAAATTGAGAATTTAATTGATGCATTTTAAGTAGAGCGATAAAATCACCATTCAATAGGAATGTTCCCTGAGTTTGTAAAAATCGTGCATTGTTTTGTATTATTCTTTAAGTTTTTAACTTTTTTATTTTAGTTATTTTTTCTGATAGAAAAAATTAAAATTTTTGCAGAATAATTATTATTAAATAAAGAATAATGATGTCTTAATCGTTCAGAGATGAACAACTATTAACTGTTAAATGATAAACTTCTCAAATGTTAAAGAAATTTGGAGTGGGCATCAAAAACTCGGTATCGCCAAACTGATCCTATTTTTAAATTTTAAATTCTTATTTCTTTTTTATTTTTAGATTCTCATTTGAATTAATTTCAGGAATTGTATTTGTAAATAATATTTGAGGCATGAAATTTTAAACACAAGCAAAAGACGCTAAGCATAAAATGTTTTATGCAAAGAGTCATATTCTATTTATGACGCTCATTTTTATTTTTAGCTAACTAAGATATACTGATATCCTCTTTGAAGTGTAAACTTTATTATTAGGCTTATTTTGCAGATAAAATATAATTTAAAAAATTTTTTGTATGTCTTTTTTGACATGTTATGTACATGAAATTTAAATTACGTATGTTACTCGTAAAATTGTTCGCTCAAAGAATTGCTTTCTTTTTCCCACTTTTAAGTTTTATTTTAAGTAAACTAAGACAAACCGATATTCTATAACGTAAAAGTAATAATATTCATCATAATGCAGTTGGCGAATTATATAAAATTGCAAAGCTAATTTTGCACGCATCTTAGATAAAGATGAGATTGTAAAGGTGCGCCTGTTCTTTAACATTAGGACTGAAGCGTTTATAGGCAATTAGAAAAAAGAAGTCCTTTACTTAAGGAATTACCCCCGTGGAACGTTGAGTTCCAAATTTGCCTTGATATCAGCGTTCCATTGTAGGGATCTGCATTTTCGAGTAAAGTCTTGTTGAGAGAGTATCCATACAGCAAGACGCAGTCGTAAAAAGAGCCAATCATGGGGTTAACCTGAAGTGTAGTACATACATACATATAAGTTTTTAATAAAAATGTACATATATACATATAAGTTTGGCTGATTATTTCCACATGTATTTATGCAATTCAGAGCTTCCATGTTTCAAAAATGGTGTGACATTTATTCTATAAGCATGCTTATCCTCTTCTTTTTATTATTCTTTCTTTGAGAGTATTGTTATGTCTCTTTAGAAATCCATTGGTTTAATTGTTTAGGTTGCATACTTTGATAACACGCATGTAGCATGGAGCTCTTCACTTAATTACAAAGTCTAATTATACTGATTGATTACCTTCTGTTTAGTTCGTTCTTCGTTTCAAATCTCTCTTTATTTAATGATTTTGACCACCACTACGTTTAAAAAATGTAAATAAATATATGTATGTTTTAACAATATTCCTTAATGATACAAAGTTCATTATTAAAATATTTCCTTCAATTGTGAAAGTAACCCTTTCGCACCTAACGGGACTCATACGTCCAAAGCAAATTTCAAAGAAACGCTTCACTGTCTAATGGAAGACTTTCCCACCAGTCCTGCCAATATTTTTGAAGGTATTTTCATTCACAGAACATAGATGGCACTACCGTACATAATGCTTCCCTACTCATAGTTTATGCTATCGAAATTGTTCTGTTATTAAAAAAAAAAAAAAACTCGTCGTGAAAGAGTTAATTATTACATCGTTACCACTACAAGGAATCCTGACCAGAAAGAGTCAGAAAATGTCAGATATGTTTAGCAGATATATAACACAAAAATAGATTTCTTTTGGGAACAAATTTTTTCTTGCATTTATACAAATACTTGATATTGATTTATTCGGGTGTAAGAAATTTAAATCTGAAACTAGTTTCTTTCCGCAGGACGTTTCTTTAAATGGCATTTATAGTATGTTTTTTGTTGAAATGTTGATTTTAAAAAGGTTATATGTAGCAGAGGTTCTCGTAAATGCTGAGACTAAGTTCTAGGGGAGATAAGACACATCATCAGAATTTAAATGACATAAGAACCCATAACCAGAAATGTCGTCGTACGTGGCTAGGGGTGCTTTCTTATTATGAACTGTTCAGAAGAACACGAAGAAACAGTTCTTAATAGCGAAAAACCTCTTGCGTTGTATGACGACATTTTTGGGAGTTTGTTCCTATTCAGTTTCAATCCTAATGATGTTCCTTAACCCCTCTAGAATTTTATAGCAACATTTAAGCATCCCACTGTTAGATATAACGGTTTTAAACTTGTACATTTGGAACTAAAAATGTAATTAAAAAAATGTATCTTGGAAAGAGAAACCGATAGCAAATTCGAAATCAGCGAAACGAAAATATCTAAAACCTTTTTGAAATCGCATGTAACAGAAGAATAATTGTTCCCCCGTGCTATTATTATTATTATTTATTGACTATTTTTATTTCACTTAATAGAAAAATAACATACATAAAATGTGTAGAACTTATTCATCATTACTATTTTTTATTATTTATATTCCGTATTTCAATTTGGATATTTTGATATCTACTGAAGTTAATTGCTATTTTATATTACAATGTTTTTTCAAATTCGAAAAACAAATCATGCATAGTTTGAAAATTATCTTATCTGTTTCAAATAATCTGCTCCAAGAAATCTGTTTATTTAGTGCAAAAGAGAATATTTATATTTTTATATTTTTCTTTATTGAATTTTTAAAGTCAATTTTTATTTTGTATTCTAAAAAAGCAATGGAATTAAATTAGAGTAAAAATACTTTAGTTGATTATATATTTAGCAATGGAATTAAATTAGAGTAAAAATACTTTAGTTGATTATATATTTAACAGCTACATACCGCATCTTTAGTAAGAATCGTGGAAAATTCATTTTCTGCTGTTTCCTGAATATCTCGCACAAAATTATCGTAATCTTCTGAAACTGGAACTCTCACTGAAACTAACATCAGCGATTCAAACATTTTTCGTGCCTCCTGTTACAAAAATGGAATATTTTTTTTCTTTAGTACAGTGAGCAAAAAAATTTACTTTAAAAATTCATAAATTAGGCTTTTTTAAATATGTTTTCTTCGAATGATATTGTACTGTTATATTGATATTGTACTGCTTTTTTTTTATGAAACACAATTCTGATAAATTCGCCTTTTTTGTTAATGAGCAGTTTTTGCTTTAATGAACTTGGTAGCATTATTCGGATGAATCCTAGAATAGCCCACCCCGTGGCGATTTTTTTAAATCTCGCCAAGCAAGTTTTTGAAATCTCGCTAAACTAGGTTTCCAGAACATATCTCGGGAGATTATTTTGAACATCCGCTCACACCAACGAAATTCTTAAACCTGATTGGTTATACGATATGTATGCCTACGCGAAAGTTGAGTTTCGTAAGAAAAAAGGTAAAAGGGTTTATTTTTAATCCGTTTATGCTTCTGATCTCTTGCTGTTAGAACCATCGTTATTATTTCATTTTTAACTGTTATTTCAATAATTACCGTTATTATTTCATTTTTAATTATTTCTATGCGGAACAGGTTGAAAATGGCGTGCGAATGGACGAGTGAATTTTTAGCACAGCCATCAGAGTAAAGGTAAGTTAATTTTTATTCTATTAAGAATATTTTAATAAATTTATAATAATTTAAATTGTTTTTGTATAATCAAAAAGCAATTGTATAATCAAAAAGCAACTTTGTTCCCATTAATAATCACCAACTTGGCGAGATTTCAAAATTGGCCAAGAAAAGGCCTCTTCTAGGAGTTTACCCATTATTCTTATGTTAAGAGATATACTTTATAGTCTCACTTATTTATAAATAAATCTATGCTAAAAATTGTTGCATAGAGCGTAGTTAATGTTTTACTTCATTATTTCTGTTTTTAAATTCATAGCCCTTAGCTTACTTATGAAAATAAGCTTCGAATAATCTAATATATGCACTACAATAGCCATGTATTTTTAGAAAAGGAAATGAAATGAAAAGGATATTATGCGTAGAATTTTGGTCAAATTACCGTACTGCATGATAATGAGATTTCTGGAAAAAAACAACAACGGTATTCTGGTTAATGATACCGAAATATACGGTATTTATACAATTCATTTGGTAATTTTTTATAAAATGTTGATATGGTAACAGTTTTCCGGAAATTTTGTTTTTTAAAATTGTAGTTCTTATTAATACACATGTAGTAAAAACTACAAAACTGAACAATAAATTTAATCAAATAAATGGTTTTTATGCCATGCGTATGACCATCTTAACACCAATAAAGGTTAAAGCTTCCACCAATCTGCAACTCGTTAATATTGAATCGTTAGAGAACCGTATAAAATGCTTTTGTACCATTATTAGACAATATGGCGGCCACGATGGAGGTGTCTATACATGAAGTGTAGTGGTGAAAAATGTTTTCTTGTCTGATTTAATTAACAACTTGGTAATCAATATCAAGTAAATTTCAATCCCCTGTAATGATTCATAAAAAACATTAACCGTGATAAAGTATTTGCTAAAAAATATCAATCTTCTTGCCGGATTGATTTGACAGACTACTCATTTAAATTGTTATAAAATGACTGTACGTTTTTAGTTGTATAATAATAATATTTATGTTCTCATGAGATTTACATAACTCAGTCTATTGTATAAAATTATTTTATAACATTGAACTTCTATTTATATTATTTCTTTCTATTTATACTAATATTCTGTCTTTGATTTGTGTATGATTGAACAAACGAATTTTATTTTAAGAAATATTGTATAAATGCATCCTAAATTTATGATTCATGATTTGACGGATTCCTATGAGCATCATATCTTACAGTTATTGTAAATTTTAGTGCTACTATATATATATATATATATATATATATATATATATATATATATATATATTAATTTTCACTTAAATACAAACGTTTTTACATCAAATTGAAGGTAATTTAATGTAGAATTTAATAACAAAAACAGAATTAAAACATCTGTAGTTGCTCATTTTAGTAGAACAAAAAAACACAAATCGTTTTGAATAAGGACGTGTTTTGTAATAAAAGCGTACTAGCCAATCACAAACACTGTTCTTTGGACCAATCAAATGTCTGTAACTATAGTTAAGTTATTTGGATGGTAAAAGAGTTATTGTTGTGGAAATATTTTGTGGAATGATGCATACTAGTACAATTAAATAGAGTATTGCTGTTTTTGAATATTTAAAGTCCTTTTTTTAATTAAACTAATTTTAAACAATGTCATCAACAAGAAGAACTAATTGTACATCTACAAAAAGAAGCCGAATTGTCCTATTGAGAGAAAATGGCCTCTCTTATGCTGTAATTACAAGACAAGTTGGTGGAACAGTGACTTGTTCTGGTGTACGAAAGTTCTGTTTACGTCATGAAAAAATGAAGTCAGTGTAAAATAAAGCCAAATCAGGCCGAAAAAAATGCACAAGTGCTACTGCCGATAGAAAAATTAAAGTGATATGCCTTCAAGATAGAAAAAATTTCATCAGATGCTTTTAGATGTGAAATGAATGCAGCGGGTATTGCACTAAGTTCAAGAACAATATGAAGAAGGTTATCAGGATTTGGACTACAAGCTAGAATTCCAGGGAAAAAAACATATTTAAATCAACGCGAAAAACGAGTTCAGTGAGCAAAAAAAAAAAAAAACCACATTAAATGGTCAGAAAATCAATGGAAGCAAGTAATCTTGAGCGATGAGAGTAAAATATCGCTCTTTGGTAGTGATGGTAGAAAATACGTGAGACGTAGAGTAAGTGAAGCACTTCATCCTGATTGCATTGAAGAAACTACAAAAAACCTAACAAATGTCATGATTTGGGCATGTATGTCTGCAGATGGTGTGGGCCGAATACAAGTGATTGATGTCATCCTGAATGCCAAAAAATACATCTATGCTGTCCTGAACGCACCATTTATTTTCCAGCAGGATACAGCTCCATGCCACACAGCAAAAGTATGCAAAGCATGGTTTCAAAATAAAGGCATAGATATATTACCATGGCCAGGAAACATCCCTGATCTCAATCCAATTTTAAAATTTGTGGCGACGTTTGAAAATTCTTGTACGAAAAAAAGTCCATCGAATAAAAGACAATTTATTGCAGCTATAATTGATTCTTGGCACCATGTGATTACGAAAGATGAACTCCAAACACTCGTTTACTCGATGAAAAAACGCTGTGAAGCTGTCTTAAAAAATAAGGGTTATCCTACTAAGTATTGATTGTGTAAGTATCACTTTAAAAAAATGCAAATCTGAGATAGATCTTAATATTAGTTGCATAATTTTTTTTTGTAATACAGATATTGTAATACTGTATTTATTATTAAATTTTACATTAAATTACGTTCAATTTGATATATAAACGTTTGTATTTAAGTGAAAATTTATATATTCTACAAGCACACAAAGTTGAAAAACATGAAACTTTCAAAAAATGTCCACACTTTTGGCCACCACTGTATATATATACACCGAAGAGCCATTACATTATGACCAACATCCGGTGGCGGAGGTAGTATGGTGTAGGCAATGTTTTCATGTGGCACATTAGGACGCTTAATCCTCATAGAACAATCCCTAACGTCTGTAAGCTACTTGAACATAGTTGCAGACCAGGTTCATCCATTCATGGCAATAGTTTTCCTGCGGGGGATGGTGTTTACCAACAGGATAATACACCATGTCATAAGGGTCGAGTCGTCATGGATTGGTTCGAGGAACATTCCAGTGACTTTCAAGTCATGTCTTGGCCCCCAAATTCACCTGACCTTAATCCATAAGAGGATTTGTGGTCCTACTTGGAAAACCAAATTCGTGCTGCCACGCTAGCCCATCGCAATGTGAGGGAATGGCAGGACCAATTGGTGAGCGCTTGGTACCAGATACCTCAGACTTCCTATCAGCACCTTGTGGAATCAATGCCACGGCGGGTGCTAGCAGTTTTGAGGGCTAAAGGTGGTCCTACATGTTATTCGCAGGGTGGTCATAATGTAATGGGGCTCTGCGGTGTATATCGCCGATTATCCGAACTGCCTGCTCGGGACCGAACGTAGTTCGGATAATTGGAAAGTTGTTTAAAATCTAGTTTAAATGATTATTATTTATGCACTAACTTCCCTTCACACTTTTTCTGGGCTTAGGCTTGGCAGTACTATCTAAAATAGCTCTGGCATGTTAAAAGTTTTTTTTTTTAAATTTTTAAATATTTATTATTTATTTTTTTAAAACTTTTTTTTCATTTTGAGTCATTTTTATCATATTTCAGCTTTTTATAAATTTTTTTTATCAATTTCTGATTTTACAAAATTTTTCTTTATTTTCCATTGCAAAAGAATCCAGCAAACACTTTTGTTTCAAAGAAGATGCTCTTTTTTGAGCAGTCATATCCCTTATTCTTTTTAAATAAACCAACTGAACTGGATCAACACCATTTTGACGTTTTAGCCAATTCATCGCAATATCTATATTGCATGATTCTATATGAGAAGGTCCTTTTGAATTTAATCACCTACTTCTTCCTCTTCGTCTATGGAGTTCCGATTTTCAATACAAATTTCAGCAACAATTTCATCATCATTTAAAATTTGAAATCCTGGGAAGTTTTCAGTGTTTCGACACCAGTTTTCTATTTCTTCTGCTGTATAACCTGGCATCTCTCATTGGGAAGATCTACTGGTTCAGGAACTTCAGTCTCGTTTATTTTTTTGTTAAGAATTTTATTCCAAGATTTAAGATTCCAAGCACTATAATCACTAATCATTAACCATAAGTGACAAGAACCCATCCTCCAAATGTAGAACTTCAGCACATATCTATTCATAAACTCCTTCATCATTTCAACCATTGCAGACTGTTAAAATGAAGCTCGCATTCTTGGAAGATAATTTTCAGTTGAGGGGGGCAAAAGGGGTATGTATGTTTAACTGTATAACAATACATGTATTTGTTGGCTACTGTAAGAAAACTGCTAAAAAAGGTTGTAAATTAAATATGGTCTTCAGATATAGTGGATATTATTTATTCTTCCAAATTTAGAGAAATTGCCGATAAGTTAAAAAATAATCTAAACTAAAAAAAGAAAAAAAAAGAGGAAGCGAATTCAGACTTCAGACATGGTTCGGATAATTGGACATTCGGATTATAAGGTTTCGGATAATCGGCGCTCTACTATATATATATATATATATATATATATATATATATATATATATAAACACATCGAAGAGCCATTACTTTATAACCACCCTGCTAATAAGATATAGGACCACCTTTAGCCCTCAAAACTGCTAGCACCCGCCGTGGCATTGATTCCACAAGGGGCTGATAGGTAGTCTGAGGTATCTGGTACCAAGCGCTCACCATCTGGTCCTGCAATTCCCTCACATTGCGAGGGGGTAGCGTGGCAGCACGAATTCGGTTTTCAAAGTAGGACCACAAATGCTCTATTGATTGGATTAAGGTCTGGATTTGGGAGCCAAGACATGACTGGAAAGTCACTGGAATGTTCCTCGAACCAATCCATGACGATTCGACCCTTATGACATGGTGCATTATCTTGTTGGTAAACACCATCCCCCGCAGGAAAAACAGTTGCCATGAAGGGGTGAACCTGGTCTGCAACTATGTTCAAGTAGCTTACAGACGTCAGGGATTGTTCTATGAGGATTATGAGTTCTAATGTGCCCCATGAAAACATTGCCCACACCATACTACCCCCGCCACTGGAGGGTGGTCATAATGTAATGGCTCTTCGGTGTATATGTAAAATTAATATTTAGTGTTACTAAATGGCAGATACTTTACACTAAGTAGAGTAAAAGAACATTCTAGGCGTTTCACACAACCCAGAACTATCCTATTCTTGGTTTAGGTGTAGAGAAAGACTTAGTAGAATGCCATTTTGGTGTAAAGTAGTTCTACAATTTTCGGTGTCAAAGTACACGAAAAAGTTTTACAATGTGTATAGTGTAAATAAAGATAGCATTTAAAACAATCAAAAGTTACAGTAAACTTACTTTATTCCTAGTATCGTTCTCTTTGTACCAAGAAAATCTGTTGGCGTTATCTGTTTTCAAAAGTTCTACAGCGAGAAAGGCAAATTCACCATTGTCCATGCCTAAGTCGTAAGCAGCGAGGAGAATTTCGCGTATTACGCTGCCACACGCTAACAGCAAAAACACTAAAAAACAATTTTTGCTTTGTGATTTATTGGATTAAAAATACTTGTACTTCTCTATCTGTTATCTATTCCATTCATAAATATTTTACAACAAATATAAAAAGTTTTAAGAAGACATATTCCCTTCTTCCTGTATAAATCATTGTACTGTCAAATTTGCAAAAAAATAAATAAGTAAATGAATATAAATAAATAAAGAGATAGGTAAATTAATAAAAAATAATTAAATATATATTAAAACAAAGTAGATTTGAAAGCAGCATTCAAAAATACTACCTGTATTTCAGTTTTGTTATTTTGCTGATTATTTTCCAATATTCATATGTTTATAAATTTTTTTATACATTTCAAATAGAATTTTTTTACAAAACACTAATGATTTATATTATAACATAAATAATTATAAATAAGCATTCTTAAGAATATCAGTAGTATAATATAGCAAAATCAGTATAATAAATAAAAATAACAAAGAAATGTTTTGTAAGGATTTGATTTTTTATTCTTTTTTGAAGTTTGCTTTTTTTATTTGCTTTTTTTATTTAACCAGAGTTGCATTTGAATTCATGTAAACTTTTAAAAAGTAATAGAAAAATAACTGTTTATTGCACAATATCTCCAAATTTCTTATTTCTATGTTTATTTGTTTTTAATTAGAGACTGGTGGTACTCTAGTTTTTGTAAAGCAATGTATCTTCTAAATGTCGCAGTAAAAAGACAAAATAACAGAAAAAATATGGATTTATTTTATACAAATTACCTCTCGCTCCATTGGAAGCATCTCGCAGCATGGATTTGTATTTAGGTTCTAAGGATGAGTAAAATTCCTTGTAGATTGGGTAAATTTCATAATCAGTGTCACGAATTACAGTTGATAAACTTCGGCGAAGAATGGTTTCGGATGACTGTGAATCATCCACAAGAATGGCTATGTGTCTCCATTGAAATTGCTTTAAAATCTAGATTCAAATTATTATAGATCTTGAAATAAGTTATATTTATATAAGTAGATAAAAATAATTTTATCAGTTTTTAAAATGCATACCTATAAGTTTGTATGGTAGCCGAAGGAAAGTTTTCTTAGTCGCAACTACTTTTATCTTTTAAAGTTTAATCTTTGTCTTTAAAGTTGCAATGAAAAAATTGTTTTATTCACTAGAACAAATCAGTAATTTAAACACATACATAAAATATGTAATGTTTAGACAATTATGCTAAGTGTTAGCATAGCAGTTTTATTTTTGGAATTATTTTTCTACTTTATTAGTTATTTTGCTACCACTTTGTAAAATCTTTTTCGACGTCCGTACAAGTTAACGGCAATGAAGATATGAGAATAGTGCAAAAAATATATTTAAAAAATGATACATCTCAGCCTTGTTATTGTCCAAAAAAATCCGATTAATATTTATTATAAATGACTATTATCAATGATGAACACCTAACTGATAATCCGCATTTCATGTATTGATGTTTTTTTCCTTAAATATATCTTTAACTTATTGTAAGAAAAGTTGAAAATTATTAAAATTTATCCTAATTATGAAAAAAATGAAAGAATATTTTTATACAAAATATCACCGCCTCAAGCAGAAATACTAACTGAATCTTTTTCACCACAGATTATTTTTGAAAGAAATTTTTGTTTATCATTGTAAAATTAGTTTTAGATTTTTTTGTATGTTCTTACAAGAATTTTTTCTAAAGTGCTTAAACATTTTTAAATTTATATAAATTTATATATTTATACATTTTTTATAATATACATATTATTTATTATTTTCTTTCACAGATTGTATTTTTTTTAATTATTTTTTTTAAAAACAGAAAATATTTTTATTGATAGTAAAGAAAAGTATTTATGACATGCTTTTGGAAATAAGCACCTTGAATAAATTCTTTGTTAAGACATTTATAACAATTACTTATTTGAAATAACTATAAAATTTTGGACAGTATTTTGAAATCTACCAAGATAATTTCTTTAATGCTTCATTTTCTTAAAGACATATTTCGTCATGTATCTGATCATTTCTGATAAAAACCAGCTTATTGCAAATCGAGCTTTAACAACAAATCATCTTTTTTTTTATTATTTGCTGACGCTGAAAGACCTTTTGATTTCTTCATTGTTCAATTTATTATTAATTCGAATTGAATTAATTTTCGAATTGAAGTACATATCTAGGAATTGTGTCAGACTTGCAGTTCCCATTGACATCATCTATATTTTTAATTTCACACTGTAAAAAACACCCCGAAAAAAATCTTATTAATTACACATCGTTACTACGCTTTTACAAAGCACCAAATTAAATAATCTATATATAAATTTCTCTTATGTGACATCATAAACTAGCTTATTTTTGTATCTATTGACAACTGTATTATTCATTTTGTGTCTTAAGTAACAATTTAAGTATTATTAAAAAATATGTATTACGTGAAGTATTTATTTAGAATGTTAGAATGATTTAATTATTAATTTAAGTAGCGTTAAAAATAAGTAAATTCATCTATTTAGGTTCATTTTGTTAGGTTATCTTAAGTAACAATTTAAGTAGTATTGAATAGTTAGTTGCATGTTAAGTATTTATTTAGTATAATTTTGTATTTTGAAGTAGTACAGAACGTAATGGAGCATTGGGATGAATTTCCTATCTTATCTCAGGACGTTGATGAAAATCATTTTTAATATTTCTATTGCCACGCTCAAATAGCCCAAACGCATACTTACCGTGTTTTGTTTGATTTAATGGCTACCGGACAGATTTTGAATTAATTCTTAAATTTACAAAAGAAAAATAATATATAAAAATGAATAAAATTATGATTACATAAAATTTACATACACAAAGAAATTTATCAATATCACAGAACATCTCTTTAAAATTATTACAAAGCCACCGGTAATAGCTAGACGGGGAAAAAAATTTGTTAATATATTTTTAAAATTAATTAAGATGTTAGGATTGGAAGAAGGGTTTAGGAATATATTTAAATAAAGTTTTGCTGTGCATTCGATTTTGTTAACATAAATGATTATGGGTTGTATTAGAAAATTTTGTAAGGCGACTAGTTATAAAATAAACTCATACAACTTTGACAAAAAAAATGAAAATAAACATTCCAATCGTGTATCCTAGCACAGTTACTGTGCTAGAATACAAGAATTGCATCAAAGAAACACAACTGCAATATTTCTTTCTTTAATGCAACGTAAAATATAAAATGCATTTTTGAGTTTAACTTGAGAACCATAATTGAAGTAAGTCAAAATAAATAATATAATCGAATTCAGCACCTATTAATTTATGAAACTTAATTCATTGTTTAAATTTTATGCTACACCAGGTCCCATTTGCTTAATAATGGATTAAGATACACAAGCAAGAGCCTTTTTGTTTAAACATGCTATAATTTCATCTTTGAATTCGCATTTTTTTTTAACTCCACCCTAGTTTTATCGAACAACTGATATCTCTCTAACAGTACCAATTTTTCAGTATTACTAATGGATTTGTTGTTGCCGTCTTTAACGGTAGATATTTGAGTAGGATTTGCCTAGTTATTTACAATCATAGTCATAATACTTATTGTAATAAATTAAAGAAAACATAATTGCTTAAATATTTACTCTGAGAATATGTTTTCTTCAAGTGCATGCAATTTTGAGGATTATTTTGATAAACCTAGGATATTATTATGAGAATTATTTTGATAAACTTGCAATTTCACTCCGAGCGATAACAAGTTTAGTATTACTTGACTTAGAATCTAAGACAGATAGTAAATTCTAGGATTGAAATTGATCCTATACTACATCGAAGGTACATTTTAAGAGAGGTAATTTTATGACTTTTTACTTACTTCAAGTAGAAATTTGCTAACTTGTTCCGATGAAAATGATAATCTAGTCAGAGTTGTGTAGATATTTTTCATTGCGAATTGAGCATCAATTCCACCAGCAGTATAAATCGGAACATTCCAGTATGAAGACATTCGGCTCACCGATTCCAGGGCTTTGCTACAGGCCGGCCCGATGAAGGCCGTTACACCATTATTGTAGAATTCTTCAGCCGCAAAAGCACCAGCATGGTTTGTAAAACAAGTCTGCGAGTCATTTTTGAATTTTAAACTGAAATTAATATTTGGATACAATCGATTGACCTCTTTTACGCCAAGAAAGACAGCTGCTTGCATTGCTTGAATTTTCAATGGTAGTTCAGATTTCGATACAAAAATTGCAACGATGTTGGCATTGAAAGTAGGTAATGGATAAATGATTGTTTGCGATTCGCCGTACGGCAGCACTTGAATGACGATAGATAATAAAATAAAGATCATTTTGAAATTAACAAAAATAAAATCCAGTTAGAAAATGATCGACAAATTGAAGTGTGCTTTAAGTATTGTTCTTATAGTATTTTAGACATAGTCAAGTTCATTGTAAAGAACAAATAAAATTTTTATTTATTAAAATATACTTAATATTTTAAAAAAATCAGTTTGCAAACTGAGTTCAAATTAAACATAAATCTTATATATTTTACGAAATTTATGAACAACTATTTTGAGGAAAACTATCTAAATACCTAGTAATTATCTAAATACTTTTCAACTTAGTAATCATAATATTTTTAATAAAAATAACTGAAAGTTGTAGAATGAGGTAAATATAGCGTTATTTTTTTATAAAATAGACGATGTATGGGAAATTCGCTAATAAAAAATACAAACTTCCTCAAATATGACAAATTTGTATTTTACAACACTCGACAAAAAATTGGAAAGTTAAAAAATTTCGATATGGTTACGATTGTCTTTCATATGAAGATGGCCTAATTCGATGTGAGAAAAAAAGCATCACCGAATATCATCTTCGAGCTTTCTTGAAACAATTCTTTTTATAAAACTGATATTTTCTTAACTTCACTTTAGCGTGAGAGTTATAGCGTGAAGAAAATGATACTTAAAACTATTAAGGTATGTCTAATGGAAAATTGACATGAATGTTTACATTTCACCTATTTAATGTGATATTTTATTGTAGTTATGTTAGATAGAATTTGATTTAGAAACTAGTTAGGACTTTTAAAATCCTTTATATACATGCACTTTGAATTATTAATAACCCCTTTCCATAGAAAAAAAAAAGAAAAAAAAAAGATTAGAAAAGTAAAACAATGAGGTAATCATGGATTTAATGAAGAAGTTGGGCCAACTTTTAAAGAAATATAAGATTTTTAAAGAAATATATTTTTTTAATTAAAAGATTCTTCAATTTAAAATCATATATCAAAAATATCATAAGCAAGAAAAAGATCTAAGTACACGCATATGCATTCTCGTGCTGCCCGGCCCTTATTTGCGCCGGGAAAATTTAACATGCATTCTACTCGAAGTTACATTACTCACAGTTCAGCTGCTCTCATATCTCCAGCAAATCTTCACCTGAATATTTTAAATCATTCTTGATAAATTTCCTGTTCATGTAAGTTCATTTAATTTCGCTACTCGCTTTATAGATTATGTTTTATGTTTATTCTGTTTTTTCTTTATATTTTACTTTCTGTTTTTGCGTGTTAATGTTACTTATTGTGCTCTATTTTTTTTTTTGTTGTAATTTTTGTAAAAATTTTTTTGAGTGCTCCTCACACTATTGTATTGCTATATTTTGCTTTGGCTATATTAATACAATATTAGAAAGCACTCTTTTTTTGCAGATATAATCGTGTGGGCTGATGAAAAGATTATATCTTTTTCTTTTTTTTTTCTTTTCTGGATTTTTTAAAAAAAGAATTCGGTACTTTTTTCTTTTTTCTCTTTTTTTATATTTTATTTTAATAATTTTCTTTTTTCCCCTTTTTTTATTTGTCTGCAATTTTCCTTTGTTTTATCTTCTTTTTGAACTTATATATATATATATATATATTATTATTATTGGAGGTTACCCCCTCGAACCATTAAGAGTGAGTACAAAAATGTAAAGATCCGAATATTAGATCAAAAGTTATTCAGGATGGTCCGTTTATTTTTTGCTCTGTGTGCATGCACCCTTTTTAAAATATTTTTCTTGAATTAAAAATAGGCACTTTCGTGGCCGTTTTCTTGAAAGAAATAAGATCGTTAAGGAGTTAAATCAATTAGTCGTTCATAAATCTATTTTTAAAGGTATTATACCTTTTATTGCCGCAAAGACATTTTTATTTAAATTTGAATATTTTTTTGACCGTGTCACAATGCTTTTAAAAAATGTGTTTCTCCTGACATACTTAAAGACTATTAGAGTGCTTATGTTTTAATGTAGATTGAAACTGTTTTCTAAATACATTTAATCTTAATTTACATTGTGACCTAATCAGCATAATTTGCAATTATTTTTTTTAAATATTTCGATATGCATTAATTGTTTAGATTTGATTGTTTTTGATATTCATCATGTTTTGAAATAAGCGTTTATGCTGGTCTTCTTAGCAAAAATAATTCATAATAAGTTAATGTCTTTTTTTTAAATTGAAAAAAAAAAAAAAAAACTCAGTCTTTCCGAATCGAATATTCCGAATTAGTTCGAATATTAGAAAAAATGATATTTTGTGAAAATTGGTTTTGTTTAATTTCAACCTATATTATCATGACATTTCTAATCAATAAATTAAAAACTATTATTTTATGCCTAAGATTTACCTCTTTTTGCATTTAAGTTGACTCTACATGTGTCAAATATCTTATGGCATATTTTCTGAAATGTTTCAATGAGATTTTTTTCGAAGTGTTTTGTTTCATTTTTGTCCCAGAATCATCAAGATTATCGAAAGCACGATAAAATTTATGTAAAATATTCTTCATGAATTTTTCATGTACTCTTAAATGCTTCATTTTTTTTTAAATGACTAGATATTTAATTGGACTGTACATTATGGAAATCAATTTTTTAAAAAAAAATTCTTTAAAATATAAAAACACTTTTTTCTTACCTTTTCAAAAAATTTTCAAGATTGTCTACAGTAATTTCCACGTTTCCTTTTAATTCTTAAATAACCTTTTTAACTTCTTTGGTCAGTTTTCTAAAAACATATTTACTAAAATTAATCGGAAATCATGTTTTCAAAATTAGAATATTTTGATTACTATTAAATATCTAAAGTACCCGAAGGCAAATTTTTTAAGTGCTAGAGGCACCATTTTGGTTCTGTTATTTTTACATATTTTCTATAGTTAATAGATGACGTTAAAGAGGTTAAATTATTTTTACATATTTAAATTGCTTACAGTAGTGTCTGTGTGATAACGTATGATAGGATTGATAGGAAATACAAAAAGTATCATTGATGCCTATGCCTGTGCTAGTTAATGTCAAGGCAACACATTAGGTATAATGCTGATGTGAGCAGTTACAGCAAAGAAAAAACAACATACCGGTCATTTTAATTGTGAAAATAAGGGAAAAACAACTTGGTTGATAATTATAACTCCAATATTTTATTGTATTTTGGAGTGATATATATTCTAGAGTAGAAAAAAAAATTACCTTCCAAGAAGCCAGATAAGACACAGAAAATTTTTTAATCTATAAAAACGCCAAACGAAAGATACTTATCCTTGTGTTATATGAAACACAAGTAAAGATACATAGAATGAAGATATATTCAGAATAGTAGAAAAAGAAAAGCAATGTAACAAGGAGGAAATAAAGGATGGACAGGATGCGCAATTATTCCGTATTCACGGAAAGGAGGAGGCATATATATTAATAACTATATGGGCAGGCATATATATATTAATAACTTAACATATATGTTAATGCTAATTAATTAGAGCAGACGATGTTTTAAAATACGAAATTCGACACAAAAACGTACATTGAATTCTACCGTTTCGTCAACGGATTTCAAATTCTGATCCTCAAAATATGGAGGGTACAGCCGCTATAGAAAATATGGTTCCAATAGTTTAGGCAGTAAAGAGTTCGAAAATTTGGATTTTTAAATGTTAATTTTACTTTTTGAGAATTTATCTTTGAAAAGCGATTAAAAAAATATTTGAACACAATTATGAAATTCGTTTATTACATGCATTTAAAAAAAAAAAAATAATAATTTCATATTTTTATAATTTTAAACAATTGTTAAAAAAATTTGAATAGTTGCATAAGCAAATTTTTCCATAATTTCACAGAATGTAAATTCAAATGACAAAAAAAGACAAATTTTTTAACGAAACTATTTGAATGCATAGTTCTTCAGAAATCAGAATCTAAATTTACGGCTTTTAAAAATCATATTACTCAGAAGCTATTTGATAGATTTTGCAAAAATTTTTATTCTGTCATTATAAATTGCATTTGTTATAATGTTTTTAGAAATTAGTAAAATTTACAGTTCAAATGCTCTCTGATTAATGTTTAATAAGATAATAAAAAAATTACAAATAATTTTAAAAACTATTTTCTCCTCGGAATTATCAATGAATAAGCATATTTTATAACTATGAGCAAAATTTTTTCTCATGGTTGAACTATTTTGATCATATTTTTAGTATGATCAAGATCCTGAATGTGCCAAAAAAAGGAATTTATTCAGCCAAATTTATTCAGAGAAGAGAATAAATTTTTGTGTCTGATTTTGTAACTTAAAACATCACCAGAATTAAATAATAAGCATATTTAAGGTTATATTCCAGAACCGCGAGGATGGAGTCTTAATACATGAAAAACCGATATAAAATCTAAGAAAAGTGTGAAATTTTTTTTGTTGCGCAGTATAAATATTTTTCTTCTACGTTTACGGATAACAAGAACAAAACTCTTATATTTCTTTTTTTTTTTTAAATTTTAATATGTAGATTTAGTAAGCAATATTGTTTGAACTCATTAATAAGCGTATTTAAGATTAGGACTTCGAACCATAAGACGGAGTCTAAATACATGAAAAACCGAAGTAAGTTCGAAAAAACTGTTTAAATTTTTTTTTCTTTGCGTTGTGTATACTACATTTTGCTCATACGCTTATAGATAACAAGAGAAAAACTCTGTTATCTGTTTTTTTAAAAATTTTAATATCTTGATTTACTAGGCAGTATTGTTTAAACCAATTAATAAGCATATGAAAGGTTAGGACTTAGAACAATAAGATGGAGTCTTAGTACATGGAAAACCTATATAAAATCATAAAAGACTATTTGCATGCTTTTTTCTTTGCGCTTAGTATACTACATTTTTCTTCTACTTGCACGAATAAAAAGAGCGTAACTCTAATCTACTTTATTTCTTTTAATATGTAAATGTACTAAAGAGCATAATTTGAACTAATTAATAGGCATATTTAAGGTTAGGATCTCTAACCATAAGGTGGAGTCTTAGTGCATGAAACCCGATATAAAATCAGAAAGAAATGTTATCATTTTTTTATAGTTTCGCTCAGTGTATATATTTTTTTTTTCTAACCTCACGAATGACAAAAAACAAAACTCTATCATCTGCGTTTTATCTTTTAGTATGTAGATTTACTAAGCAGCATTGTCTGAACTACATAATAAGCATATTTAAGGTTAGAACCTCGAAGAATAAGATGAAGTCTAAGTGCTTGAAAAACCGATGTAAGATCGAGAAAGATCGTGTAAATTTTTTATTCTTCGCGTTTGTGTACTACATTTTGCTTCTACGCGTATGAATAACATGAACAAAACTCTGTTATCCACCTTTTTTCTTATTATATGACAAGTATTGATTAGGCGAGTATCACACTTTTTTATAGAAGTCTTCCGTATTGTAAAAACGTGTTTTTACCTTATTTGGTTCTGTAGTTCATCAGGCAATATTGAGCGTTCAATTTCGCTAATGCGATTTTCAGCTTCATTGAAAAATGAATTTAATTCCTTGGGCAGTATATTTTCAAGCATGCCACCTAAAATAAAATAAATTTTGTCTCTTAAAATTTAAAATCTGAGATAAAATATTTTTATTACTGCTGAATTTCTAAACTAACCCAAGGAAATTTTCGCTCAGCTAGATAAGTATGAGAAGTGTCATCATTAAATTACTTTTATTAATGACTTCAAAGAGATAAAGTTATTTTTACAAATTTAAATTGCTTCCAGGAGTGTCTGCATCACAATAAATGATAGGATTGATGAGAAACTTACAAAACAAAATGGTAATGATAGTTTTATAATAGATCAGGTATGATGTTAACATGAGTAGTTACTTTAAATAGAACAGAATAATGGTACATGCAACAAAAATATGAAAATCCATTGTTGAAATCAATTCTTACAGACTAATACCCTTAATATTTTTTGATAGGCTTTACCGATTGGTACGACACATTTTTTTATAAATTGCTTATATTGTTTGGATTATTTTGCGATATATTTCATATCTCTACTTGTTGTTTCGAATTGCGCTGTCATGGAAATAGAAGCAAATGAAATCTCGAGAGAAAACGGAACCCCAATTAAAGCTCGCAAAACTCATAGTTTAAGTGAAGTAAAAGCGCATGCTAGAATCAAATACGCAAACCAGCACAAGTTTTAAAAAATTAAAGGATTACTATATTTAGCCGTCACAGGTAATTATAAGCATATTAAGAAAAGATTTTAACAGCAAAAATATCTTTCTTTTAGGCTCAAAAAGTATATTAAAACGGTTTTGAAAGAAAATTTTATTTCAATTGGTTACTTGCACTTCAAGAAGAAGATCACAGATACCCACACATGTGACCTATGACGTCGGCACCAACTGATTGCTTAACCGCAAACTGGCTTGTTAAAGTTGAGCTAAATTTCTCCAACCAAGTTAGAATATTAATTAATTAAAAAGTCATTTAAATACAGCGGCGTATCGCAAGAGGAATTTTTTGAAATATAAATTTTATAGTAACCGTGATATGCTTTTGTTTTGTGTATTTGGTAACTTTGATGCATAATTAGTTTGTTTATGTTTTACCTGGCTACGTGCCTGTCTTTGTGTTAAGTAAGAAATATATAGTGAAAGAATTGAAATCTTTAGGAAAAAAATTATAGAATGACAGGCTCAACTTACAGGCTCAACTTGACAGGCTCAACTTACTCGAAATAGAATGGACAGAACAGTTGCAAACGTAAATAAATGCCATGTTTCAGCAAACAATCAGAATCGAGATACTCACGTTATGTAGATATCACACTTGCAGTTATCTTATTAAGAACTCAACAAGTCATTTTAATGTAAAGGCTGATTTTAATTATTATTATCTGCTCATTAACGTGGTTATGCTGTTTTTTAGTGCTTCATCTGCGCCATTAAATTTAAATTGTTTTTTTTTTAATTCATTTTTTTTTTGCTTTAAAACGTATTATTTACCGTTTTTGATCGGCATATATATATATTACCTTTACCCTGACCCACCCCGGCAGGGGACACCCAGGGATACTGATAGATAGCCCACCAGGGTACTGATCAGTATATCGGTATATTTTTGATCGGTGTGTTCTTTTAACTTAAATGAGTTTATAACAGAAACATTTCGCTTCGTTTTGACGAAAAAACACTAATAAATGAAATTCATCGGCTCGCATAATTAATAATAGCAAATGAGTGCACAGTTTGTTTGATTTTGGAAAAGTTGTTAATTTGATTTATTATCCATCAAAAGCACAACCCTTGAAATAATTACTATATTTGTTTTTTTTTAATAATAGCATAGGTTGTACTAATTATTTCCACAATTAATTCACCATGATACCATACGAACAGGCAAGAGATAAAAATTAAATCCACTCTCACTTTCACAGCATGAGTTTATTATACTTTCATATTGGCGTAATTTTTGACTGAACGATGTTAAATCTCGAAATACTTGATATTCTTCTTCTCATAAGGCGTAAAAAATCGGCTATGATATATACGGCTAATGATATATCTCATAAGCCGTAAAAGAGCGAAAAAAGTTAGTCAAATAATAAAATTACTGGATATGAGGTATAAACCATTGTCTGAGAATCTGAATTTAATCAGACGTTGAAAGAACATTTACACCTTCACTGTAAAAAAAATTTACTGGCACTTTAGATACCGATAGTATTTATCTTAAAATCCATTTTTACTGTAAAATTTTACGGAAAAAATAATCTAATAGGCCGTAATTTTTGCAATTATAATTAGTGTAAAATCACTGAATCACTCGGATTAAATAAATGTTACTGCAAAAATTAAGGTTAAAAATTTTATGGTAAAAAGGGTTTTTACGATAAAATGGATTTTACGGATGATGCACCCAGGGTGCCAGTACTTTTTTTTACCGTAAAATGATCAAGAACTGTTTGCCATCTAGTATAACTGTTAAAAATATAGTTTAATATATGAGTCGTTGGTTTACTTAGGCAGACCCAGATGTGGCAAGTGGTAAGAATTAGGCATACAGGAGGCGAATTTCTATACTTTTGCGTTAGGTGATGTACGCGCGCTAATGCTAAAGTATGGGAATCTGTCTCTCGAATGTCTCTAACCTATCGCTTGCCTCCCCAGTCTGTGGCCTAAAGCTATACAATTTAATCTCAAAAACTTGCTCAATTTATAAATCGATAGATGATAACTGTTCAGATAATTTTGATTTCATTTTTTTTTTATTTTTTTTTTTTTTTTTTTTTGTATACTCAGAATTGTTTCAGCATAGCGTCGTGTGTCATAAATCAGAAGAAAAAAAAACTAAATACAACCAGATTTTTTTTCTTCATAACTTTTGTAAAAAATAATAAATATCCAAAACAAAAATGGATACATTTCTGTATGCTTCAGTGTTTTGGTTATCACTTGACTAGAACTATAAAACTTGTGTCAAAATTTTTAGTTATAGTATATTGTATCAATAAACTACTTCTTGATTATAAGCATTGATTTTGGTCACACAGTATTGTGCGGACAGCAAATAATTAATCATGCTCTTAAAGATATATGATTTTTAATACGTATAAAAAAATCTACTTTCTTAAAAAATTCATTTTCATTAGGAATATAAAATGTGCATAAAAATTGAATAAGAGAAATAAAAAGAAAAAGAATAAAGAAAGTGTAAAATCAAAATGTATCATGTAAGACAAAATAAGTATTTTATATATATAAATATATATATTTTTTATGTAAGACAAAATATTTTTTTTAAGTAGACAGTCCGTAATCTTAATGAGGTTAACATTGAAATTTTATTAAATTATCATTAATGGATAAAAAATGAATTGTGTTTTTAAGTTTAGTTTTTAATGTCTTGTTAGTTAGGAAGTTTTTCTGCCATTTGTATAAGTTAGATTGATTCGGGGGACGGGTATGCCAAGAGGCAGTGTAAATACATTCAGTAAGATAGTGCTCTGGAGTGCCCATTTGGCCACATGTACACTGATCAGCGTCAGTTATGTTTAAAAATTTGAAATATGTAGGAAAGGGGGGGACCATGTCCAGCAAGGAACCATATTTCTTGCTTTGTAGGTATGGATTTAAAGTAGTTTATTTTGGGAATAATGTTATAAAGTCTACGGCCTTTGTCGATGTTATCCCAATATAATTGCCAGTCTTTATTGGTTGAAGTTTGTCTTATATATACACTATCGATCATCAAGCTAAATACAAGCTATATCTTTCTTTCCCATCGAAAGTATGCTAAATACGGAATTTTGTACCACATTCACGACGCGGTAACTTATAAAATTCTTATAATAAAATTTGTATACGTTTGTCGTAGAAAAAAGTTTAAAGATATATTTTGGCTACATTTTTGAAAAACAAAATTTTGAGTAAATTATTTTTTAATTGCTGCACATTATGTATTAGTATACATGATGTTAATTGAATTTCGAATTGCATTTGGACAAATGCATAAGAGATTTAAATACTATTAAACGAAATTATGCAGGAATATAATGAACTAATTTGAGGACAAACTAACTGGTAAAATATTCACATTGTGTGACTGGATGAACTAAAAGTGCTAGGTTTGGTACAAAATATGTTGTGTATGTACATATGTACGTATATGTAATTAAATATATTATTTACCTTGAATAAGAGATTTTACTCTTTCTAGAGTTTATTATTTTGCGTATTTCTTTGAAAAATTTTAACAAAAGTGTATGCAGGCTGATAGGTAGGGGAGAGTGGGGTCAATTGTAACAGAGTACGATTGTAACAGAGCAAAAATTTCGAGTGTTGGGTTCTAGATTTGGTTCCTAGGTGGCGCACAAGGTTTATTTAATAAATCTACATTTACACCCCTGCTGGCAAACATTTATATGTACTTTTGAAAGAGTTACATCACAAAAGATATTTTCACGCTAAGTAAGTACTTTGTTTGGTATTAGAATATTATATTGCAACAGAGTAATTTTGTTTAAACAAATAAAAATTATTAACCGAATATGTAAGTGGACACCTTAATTAACATTTCAAAAAAAAATTTGTTTTGTTAATTAACCAGCATTGTTTTTAACAAATGAAGCTGAAATGGCGTCTTTGGGACAATTGAAACAAGAAGTAAAGGGACGAATGTAACAGCTGAAAATAAATAATCTTATGTTTACAAACCATTACATAACTCTTTAAGAACCACCAATAGTTTGCTATAGTTTATATTAGTTTATATTATGTATTGTTTATATTATGTTGCATACGCATTATTTTATTTGTCACCTTTCACAGCATAAATTAAAATTTTTAACCCCTTAAAGTTAAAAGTTTAACCCTTTAGGTCTCTGCTCATTATTAATTTTACTTCTAAAATATCACTACTATTTTGATCAATAAAAAAAATATATCACAACTATGATAATATGTATAATTAACTATGCTTTAGTTGAATTTATGAACTGTTACAATTGACCCCGAAAGTGTGGACAATTGTAACAAGTGCACGACTGTCAAAAATTGTTAATAACTAATATAATAACATTTAAAATAAGATATTTATTTTTTTTCTAGTAGAGGATAGTCTACTTAACTCGTCTGTCAATACTACTAATATATTAGATTTTTTGTTAGTTAAAAATAGTTAAGTAAAAAATGTTACAATTGACCCAACTTTCCTCTACTTTAAGTAAAGTGCAACAAAAATAAAGAAAAAAGAAACGGACCTCCCGGTGTAACTTTTGATTTAACTATCGGATCTAAATTTTTCATCTTAATGATTCGAGGGAATGTCGTCAAATATGATAATTAATTATTGCCGACGATTTTTAGGTTTCAAAATTAGGCACAAAAGCGAATTTTCTCTGCATAAATATATCCTTTTAATTTTTAGAGTCATTAAACCGCTTTCATCGAGAAAAGGTATGTTTATTCAGAGAAAATGCGTTTTTGTGTCTGATTTTGTAACTAAAATATCCTCTGCCCTAAATAATTACCATATTTAAAGTTACCTCCTCGAACCATTAAGAATGAGTTCTAAAGCGTGAATATCTGATTATTAGATTAGTTATTCAGAGTGGTCCGTTTTTTTACTTGTATCACTGTACGTCGTACTAGAGCTGCACAGTGGTCTATTGGCGATGCCCTGAGGGAATTGTCACTGAGGATGATCAGAAGACATGTCTTCATAATATTGATCCTCTGAATAGGGGATGTCTTCACCGCTTTGGCAGCCTAACGACCTGCCAGCGAAGTCGAGCACTTTACGGTAGAAAAGTTTAAAGAGGACCGATACCTCGCACCCTCGGTCTGTACTCTGGCTGATCAAATGGTTCCCCCTCCTGCTTACTGAACGTAGCCAGGGATGCTTGCCCTTGGTGTTCTCCTGGGAACGGTGTCTTCACGATCTGTCTATTGCGGGACGTAAAGTGTAAGTAAAAATCAAATACCCAGTACGTACACTGTAAACACCAAAGGTTCTAGACAAACACCAACACCAATAATTTATAGAGCTTACACCAATTTGCAGCTCGTCGTTGAAGAATGCGTGTTTTTGGAGCTTCATAAATTTGCCGAATATTTCGTGCGTATTTAAACTATTTAACAAATTATTGTGTAAAAAATAGGTAGGGTAGATTTTTAACTTATAACAAATGCTTTTGGGCAATTTAAAGGCGAATAATTGTGCAATTTCAGGACAGTGTCAAAATGGCATCTTGCTTATATAATGTGTACTTCTTGTTAGATTGAATTGAAAAACTCGTCATAACCTATTCAATACCAAGTAATTTATTTCAAGATAGTGACAATATGGCGACTATGATGGCAGTTTGTTTACGTAAAGTGTAAGGGGAGAAAAGAGTTCTTCTTATCGGATTTAATTGACAAACTGGACTAAGTAGTGTTGAATAGTTAGTTATACGTTAAGTATTTATTTAGAATAATTTTATATTTCTGAAGAAATTAAAACTTAGATGCGAAAGAATTATTTAGATTTATTTCTGATCCATTCTGAAATTGCTGTAGAAATTTAAAACTTAATGGTGCCGCATATTGTTATACCAATGGACGAAATGTTATATGCATACCTGCCAACTTTTAATTCTCTCGAGGATGATTTTCTCCAGTGGTAGTAAAATAGAATTTAAATTACAATTTTAGGCAGAAACATATGCTGTATTTTGTTGAAACTTCTGCGCCCTGAACTGAACTGTATAAAATATCTGGGCATCTGAGGCCGCTTGCTGCCCTTTTCCCATTCATCTTGAGCTTAATCTGTGTGGTGCTTCGATGAGGTCGTGGAATGCAAATGAAGTAAAGGAGTATTCATGTGGATTATTGAGGTTCTGACTGTGTAATTACATGCAGTAGGGTGATAAGATAGTATTGTAAAAGTATGAACTTTAGCTAAGCAGACATAATGAAAATGGGGATATGTATATGCTATTGATGTCGGGAATATGATGCATCACAGCAATAGTATGCTGCTATTAGTCAGATGTTCTTGTCTTAAGTTAAATTTTCAGATAAGAATATTTCATTGAAATTTGCTTTTGTGCACTATGAGTATTACATATTTATATATATATATATACTTAATTTTTTTAAAAATTTGTAGTGGCCAAAAAGATTTTAAAATAAGTTTATAAATGCAATGAATATATAGAAAGCATGCATTTTACTACCACTTTAAATATAGAAATAAAATTTTACGCATATGCGTATCTAGGGTAAGCTCCGTCACTAACATATAATATGTTAGTGACGGAGCTTGCCCTAGATTTCCTTACAAGCAATTGCATACACGTAATGGAGCATTGCGATGAGTTTTCTATCCTATATCAAGACAGAGAGGGAAATAATTTTATATTTCTGCTACATACTATACTGAAATGTCCCGAACTCATACTTAGGATGGTTTGTGAGGTTTAATGACCGTCGGGCAGATTTTAAATTATTACTAAAATTCAATACATAAAGATTTTTGACAATATCGCGGACAAGTATTTCCGCGTGAGCAAATCTGCGGACTAACAGCTAGACTTTAGAGAGAATTCGCATATTTACGTTGGCTTCCGTACGCTTAAATAATTGCACGTGCGCACTTCTAGTGCACATGCGTCAGTTCTGGTGAAATACACATGCACACCGTGAAAAAAAAATTCAAACTTGGGTAAGTGAAAATAAAATATTTTGTAAAAGTTAAAATGCTAGTTAGACCACAAAATCAAAACAAACATTTAAGATCGCATGATTCATTTATTTCTAAATTTCATCAATACATTTCTTCAAATTCGCATTCCATGTTCATGTTTTTAGTTCGAAGTCAGGCTTAAGCAGAAAACGTCGTTTAACAGCTATAAACAGCGTGCTTGTAGCTTTGTCTTTGTAGCGTGAATCACGCCAACATAACGTGAAGATTCGTAACATCTATAAAATAAACGCGATCATGCGCAGTTGCTTCAATCTTACGTACGGCAGCCAACGTAAAAGAGCGAAATCTCCCTATTGAAAAAAAATTGTTTAATATATTGTTTAACCCCTAAACAATCGGCTAATTTTCAAGTAAACGGTCATAAAAGTGCCTATTTTTTATCACATATCGCAAATACCCGTATTTGATTAGTGCTGACATCTAGTTTAAAATAAACAAACTATCTACAATTACCTTAAATATATCCTGGTACTGCCTCTGGTGTGCAAAATGAGAAATAAAATGTTTTGCGGGCAAAAGAAATGAAGGAGTTAATGAAGGAAAGGGTTAAAACTAATTAAGGTGTGTTAGAATTGAAGGAGGGGTTGAAAAATTAGAATATTTAAATACAGTTTGTTCTTGGTTGCCATTAACTTTTATGTATTGTTCAGGAAAATATTGAAAGCTGACCAAGCTGGTCCCTAAAGGCAGCTGGCTCAATGACTTACCGTATTAAGCTACATTTTCAGATAAATTTATTTCAATCGAAGTCGAAACTTTTTAACAAATTTGCAATTATTGGAAATAACATTAATATGCTACTTTAAATTATCGTTAAACGATACGTTAAATAATTTAGAACTTAACGATCAGCTTTATGCACAAATGTGGGAGCAAAGGAAATATTAAATTAAGGTTAAAAACTTACCAAATTTGTTATAACAAGATATCTTTAATTTTAATTGTTATTTTTTCTGTTTATTTCGAAGAAAAATTATTTGTATTCATTAATAGACATTAATTGAATAAAAAGAGAAAGCGAAATCTACGATATTTACCTATAAAATTTGACTCAAATATTAAATTTAAAAGAATAAATATTGGACGTGGAAAGAAGGGGGGGGGGGACAAACGCAAGCAAAGAGAATTCCTTTTAGTACATATATTTAAATTGAAGTATTTAAACTTTTCTTCAATTATTTTTTTTTATTTTAACTTATGACAAAAATTGTCTTATGCTAAAAAACAACAATTATTGTGAGGCTATTATCAGGGTTGGTGAGAAATAGCGAACAGGAATTGGTAAAAAGTGTGGCAAAAGTTGATAATGTTTATGAAGCTTTCAGATCCTTAATCAGATAGGAATCAACAATAATGAAGTATCGAAGAATTCGTTAAATTCAAACCTTAAAAGTAACGGTACAGCATCTAAAATCTTTTATAAAATTAGTGAATATAATTGACACCTATAACATAAAACTTGGTATGCAATCGTTGAAAAATCGTTTCTAAACTTTAGGAAATAATAGCAGTTTAGCACAAAAATAATGCAATGCTAGTTATGTTAAACAAAATTATGGGTGTTTAAGCTCATATTAGAGTTTTCTGCTGTTGCCAATTATTATTATTATTATTATCTTGATTCTCACGAACTACAAAGCAGAAAAAATTTAATATCGCTGACTATTACCCTATTTTTTTAAAAGAGCGGAAAGAAGAAAAAATATTTCTAAAACAAATTTCTAAAAATAATATAAATATTACTCAATTTTTTAAGAAACAATGGTTAACTTATATATTTACTAAATGTGCCAGAACTAGAACCCTTGAAAAAATCGTAATGTTTACAGAAACTTCAGTTGTTTAGCATTATTCGAAACCGAAAAATTTTCCCAATAAAAATTTTTTTTTTATTAAAACTTTAAATAAATAATATTTTGTTGTAAAATTTAAAATGCAATTTAAATATCTAATTTTCATAAAAGCAAATATGAGAGAGACAAATAATGAGCACTTTGATCATTGGGGTTAAAAGTTTAAAAACAACCCTCGTTCGCTTTTAAACACCGTTTTAAATTACAAGGATTACGCAATAACAATCCTTTTGAAATTTGCAATATTTAAATTCGTTATACGCCATTTTTAAGTGAACAAAATTACAACACAAATATTTTTAAAAATATTAAACAAACCAACATGTATCGAACATTGGAGTTGGTCATTCGACATACTGTGTAAGAAGTTCAATAATCCTGGATAGGTTCACACCAGAGGATAGGCGAAAAACACGATGGACGCAACCAAAGCAAAAATTTTTGTTCGTCAGCAATTCTTTTCAGCAAGTAAGCACTGAGGATATTTTTTTGTTACAGGAGGTTTTTAATAGAACTTAGAAACTTCCGTATCGCTGATTTCAAATCTACGATTGATTTCTTTCTCCAAGCTACAAAAATTTTCTTTGTTAAAATATCATTCTTTGTCGATTTCTTGTCGAAATGTACAAGCTTTAAAACATTATCTATAACAGGAGGTCGCAAAAAAGCTAAATGCATAAATACTTCAGAGGACACTTCATCAGGATTAAAATATAATAGGAAATGTCCTTCCCTATTATGAACTGTTTCTTCGTGTGCTTCGGAAGAGGTCATACTAGTGAAGCGCCCCTAGCCGAATACAATGACATTTCCGGGCATGGGTTCTTATGCAGTGTTAATTTTGAGGATGTGCCGTAATTCCCCTAGACGCTTATCGCAACATTTACGCGACCTTGTGATAGATTTAACGTTTTTAAAATTGTGCATTTCAACAAAACAAAAGAAAAAAAAAAAGACTAAAAAATTCCATTAAAAAAAATCTGTAGTTTTAAAAGCAAAACTAATTTTAGATGTGAAATATCCCACCCGCATTAGGCAAGATCAAGTATTTATATGAATGCAAAAAAAAAAAAAAAAAAAAATTCTTGGTGTAATTTTTTCTTGAGTTACCATTTAACAATCGCTATTCCATAATGTAGTTTCTTAAAGACTCCAGAAAGCTATTAAGAAGTCATCTAAAATAATTTTTTTTAAATTCATTTTTCCTATAGTTTAAATATTTTTTTTTTACATTTGAAAGCAAAAGAAGATTAGACAGCTAATTGAAATGAACTTTATTTAAAAACGAAGTAAAAATGTTTCCACTTTTTGGCTATGGAAACTTAATTGATTAACCTTTTTTCAGCGGAATCCCCACCTTAGAAATAAACTAAATAAAGACAATCGTCAACGTATTAACTTATAAAATAATACTTTAGTGTGAAAATATTTAAAAGAGAAATGAAAGCAGTTGATGGATATATAGAAGATAGATAGAATGAATGTCAGGCGATAGAGCGTTCCCAGTTCACCTCACAATG
Organism: Parasteatoda lunata; assembly: GCA_949128135.1. NCBI lineage: Eukaryota > Metazoa > Arthropoda > Arachnida > Araneae > Theridiidae > Parasteatoda > Parasteatoda lunata. Next base: position 87,670,453 of record OX421974.1, on the reverse strand, counting down.
AGGTGAACTGGGTCCAAATCCCAGAGATGCCTGGCCAATATGAATTCTGCCCCCAACTCGCACCGACCACAGTGCTGACGAAAAAATATCCTCAGTTGTAGTGGGAGTTTTCATTGTTTTCCTTTCCATGTAACGCAATGGCTGGTTCGTCTCATCAAAAAAGTTCTCTACGAAAGCAAATGTTTTCCAATACTTGAATCCCGACGATAGCTGGTCCATACGAAAGCTGCTTATAGCTCACAAAGATCACAGCACTGATATAAAATGTCCTCCGTAGTAGATGGATAATGAAATAGAATCTCTTCGTTATCGGGTTAATCGCGAGAGGATTACATGGTTTTCCTCTGCATGTAACAAATGATGCGTTGTTTCATGAGAAAGCCCTCCACGAAGGCAATAGTTTGGTGTAATGCCATATCTATTATTTTCCTTGTCTTTTTGACCGGTTTCAAAATCACAAGACTACAGAATTGTAAATTGATAATCGTGATTCCACAATTGGATAGCCAGATAAAAAAGCAAACAAGAGGAAGGAAATTTATGCATTAATAATCCTAATTTAGATTTTTCGTCCGACTGTTGAATTCGCTTTCCTGGAGCTGAATCTAGACTAGCTAGGTATTTGTTTTTAATGCATATACATACACTGAAAATGAATAAAATTCTGACTTTCAAATATAAAATAAATTGTTGAATCAAGTAGATTTAGTTAATATTATAGATTCGTTTCAATAATAATTTGAATGTTTTAACGATTCTTTAAATAACAATATTTCTTATTACCGTATAAATCATTAATAATTATTTCTTTAATCATTAAAAAAATAACATTGGAAGACAAAAAAGGACAAAATATTATCTAGAAATGATAATTAAATATGAAAGGAAATACATATGCTTTAGAATTTTTAATCTGAAGTATTTTATTTAATTTCTTTTTTAAGCAAAAAAATTTCATTACCTCATTTTTCTAAATAAACAAATTTAAGCAAAACATACTCTATAATATAAATTTTTTTGGATAGACCCAGGGTGCCGGCACTTTTTTCCGTAAAAACCATTTTTACCGTAACTTGTTGATCAGGATAGCCTGGTGGGCAGGGGGCTGAACTTACGTTTGTAAGAACTGGAGTACAAATCCAGTCGGCCGAAGACTTCCCTTGTAGTAAATGGCGACAGGTGCACGTTAAATTTGTCGGGTCACATCCATGTTCCCATAACAAATAATACCTCCGAAGGTACTGAATAGGAGATTGATCGTTCTTTGGATCAGATCGAAATTACTATCTGTGGATGAATGAATTTGTCCGCCTTATAAACGGGTGTGGCATATGGGTGTGACAGGAGTCGAATTCTTGGCCATAGATGGTACCACTGGAAAACAAGAACAAGCACACCCTTTGCCTTAATGGCCTACGACAACAGCAACTGGAACATGTTACGAAACAAAAAAATAAACTGATATCTCGTAATTTTTAATTATCTCGTAATTTTTAAGTAATAATTATCGTAAAAATCACTGGATCACTCTTATTTAAAAAAATAAAATACTGTAAAAATTACGATAGAATATTTTACGCTAAAAATGGATTTTTAAGACGATGCAACCGAAATGCCGCTACTTCATACCGTAAATCGATCTGGAATTTTTTACTGTCTGTGACCTTTTCTTCTAGACAAAATCTGATTATTCAGTTGAAGACTTATGGTCTTAATAATAGACTGAAACTCCGAATTAAATTTAAATATGATGAAAATCAAATGTTGTGTTAAAGTCTTAACTTATATAAAACTAGTTTCACGTTTTCGCTTAACACTAGCGAAATTTATGGAAATTTTTATTAACTTAGCTGTGCCAGGATTACGAGTCAGAAATTTTGAATGCGTTGTTTCATGGCGATAATCTTTATTTTAATTAATAGGAAAGTCATGACTTGCTTTTAACTCTTTTTTTCCAGTCTTATATGAGATTCGGATTAATGCTGTTTGTTTCCAAGACGAATATAATAAGGCGTGCAGAGATTCACCAACTATTGCATGCCCTGATATATATATATATATATATATATTTGAAATAAAATTTCATAAATTGTTTCCTTTAATGCAAAAATGAATTTTGCTGGGTAATATTTATCGATGATTTTATAGGTTATTTTATTTTAATTCCTTAAAACATAATTATTAAATTTGGCCAACAAAATTTATATTTCTTATAAAATAGTTTCCACTATTCAAATATTTACAAGTTAAAAAATTTACTTTCATAAGAAAAATAATGGTGAAAGATTTAAAATTTTTGTATGTTTAAAATTTATTTTTAAAATTATTACACTTAAGGATATAAGGTTGGACGACTTGGGAATATTTTTATAATTTTTTAAATGGTGGAATTCATTTGAAATTTGATTTACTTTAATATGGGTGGCATATTATATATATGGGTGATTCTCACGAAATATGACAATTCACTGTCCCTTGCTTCAAGATCTAATACTATAATACTAAAAGAACTTTAAAAAAAACTTAATAAATAGCATTGCTCTTAGCATTTTAAAATAACTTTGCACTAGCATTGACTGTTTTGTATAGTTAAAAAATTTATTTGAACTTCAAAATGCCATTTTCCTGTCATGTCCCAAACAATGTTTCCAATAATAACTAGCTTCAAAACTTTCTATAAATTTTTCAATATCTTATTTTTTTTTTATCTCAACCGGTGTAAACATTTCTAGAATATACGCAGAGGGTATTATTTACAAAAACTTCGTTTAAATAAATTTTTTCTGACAATAATTTGTTTGTCGCAAGAAATTCTGTCATTTTTATAAATTCATTTATACATTTATTTTGTGGTTTATAACCAAAATAGATAGAGCCAGCAATCAATATCTTATGTTAATAGATTGATTAGATACCCTCCTATATGAACATGTCTTGTTGCATGAATAAAGAACCAATTTTCTGGTTCAAAATCTATTTCAAAAATTTTTTCATGGTGAGTAGATTTTTGTGTTGTCATTTTCCTGGCTTCTTGAAACCATTAATAACTTAAACTACATAGATTTATCGGAATTATTTTCAGAAATCCCGTTGTTTTCTACAGAATATAAACGTCTTAGGCCAAAATATTTAATTAAAGTAAAGTTATATGCTATAAAATGGCGAATTTGTCATTATCCTGGCTGTCATTTTCCTGGCTTATGAATGCCAAACTGCTAATACTTTAATGAAGGAAAGCAAATATTAACCCAATACCAAGTTTATGTATGATTGTAATATGCTTGGATGTAATCAAAGTTATTTATTTATTTAATGATTGATTATTATCCACAATTTTATTCTGTACATATCAGCAACAAAAAAGTTTTGGATTCCTTCTACAGTGGATAAAAAGAATTAATTTAAGCAATTTATGGTCCATCTAACATAAAGGCTTTAGTTGAGTGACTTACTATTAACTTATGACTGTTTTTTTAACTTATATGTCATTTGTCAATATGTCATTTTCCTGGCATTCAAGATTTGGTGAATTTCAATTTTATTTTTTTCCCCGAGCAAATGTCAATAAACTACACTGCTGTCTGTAAGATATTAATAAGTGACTAAAGAAGTACACAAAAAATTTTTTTGACGACTTTAAGTTTGAAGAATTTTTTGGTCCGAATTGTCATATTTCGTGAGAATCACCCATACATCAGTAATAAAATGAAGTAAGGAGGGAAAATTTGTTATTTTAAATTTTGATTGGCGGAATTCGTTTGAAATTTGTTTTTTCCTGAAGTATGAGCATCCTATTTTCCAAAAATATTCACATAAATATAAATATGTACGTAAAAAAAAATTAAAAAGTTCTTATTTAGTCCAAAACACGTAGTGCCAAGAGTGCAGATAGTGAAGAAAAATTTATGAATTTGTAATATTTTTTTTAGTCTGGAAATCGTTCGAAACTTGTTCTATCTTAAAATATAAGCATCATGATTTCCGAAAATGCCTTTACATAAATTGAAGTATAGCTAAAAATTTAAAAATTTTTAAATCAGTGTAAAACACGCAAAGCGCCAACCGTATATATATAGACAATTTGCAATCTGTTTTATAATTTTGTTAATCATGGAATTCATTTGAAACTTGAGTCTTCTTAAATTTTTTGCTCGATATATTTTTAAAAATATCGTCAAATAAATTAAAATATTGATAAAAATATTTTTAAATGTTTTTTTATTTAGTCCAAAATACGTAAATGCGTAGCTTTAAGATACAGAAGGGAAAATTTTTTCTTAAAATACGTGCATTTTATTTTCTGAATATTTCCTCACATAAATAGAATTTTTTATAAAATATTTATTTTGTTCACAACACGTCAAGCCCTGTGCGATGCATAGCGATGGGCAATGTGTGAATTTTTTCAATGTTTTGGATCTTGGCAATGAATTTAATCTAGATTTATCTTAAAATATGGACATTATATTTTCCGAAAACTTCCACACATAAATGGCATTATTGATTTTATTTTAAAATTTATTTTTATTCCAAGACCCCGCAATGCCCAGGACATTGATAACGATGGAAAATGTTTGGTTTCTTTAAAACTTTTTTAAATATAGGAATTTATTTGAAACTTTTTCTGCTTAAAATATGGTCGTAATATTTTCCCAAAATATTCACATATAAATAGAAATATTCATAATATAGTTTTTTTTAAAAAATATCTTATTTAGTCCAAAACACATAAGGCCCAGAGCAGTATCATAAGAATATAAATATTTTGTTTTGAATTGCGGGCTTCACATGAATCCTCTTTCTTCTTAAAATATGGATATCATATTTTACTAAAATATCCATAAATAAAAAGTGCTAATTTTTTTTAAATATCTTATTTTGCTCAAAAGACTTAAAACCCAGAGCATATATTGGGGTAACGTAAGGATAAACCATTTAAGAATTTTATTACTTTTAAATATAGGAATTTATTTGAAACTTTTTCTGTTTAAAATAGGGTCGTAATATTTTCCAAAAATTTTCACATATAAATAGAAATATTCATAAAATAATTTTTTAAAATATCTTATTTAGTCCAAAACACATAAGCAGTATCATAAGAATATAAAGATTTTGTTTTGAAAAACGGGATTCACATGAATCCTCTTTCTTCTTAAAATTTGGATATCATATTTTACTAAAATATTCATAAATAAATAGTGCTAATTTTTTTTAAATACCATATTTTGCCCAAAAGACTTAAAACCCAGAGCATATAGTGGAGTAACGTAAGGATAAACCATTTGAGAATTTTATTATTTTTAAATATTGGAATTCATTTGAAATTTGTCTCATCTTTAAATATTGGTTTCATATTTCCCAAAAATTCCTACATATAAACAGGAATATTGAGAAATTTAAAATTTTTTTTAGTCTGAAATTTGAAGTTTGAAATTTAGTCTGAAGTTTAGCCTGAAATCCACATCATATAAAAACAGTACCATAGAACATAAGGATTGACTATTTGTGATATTTTATTTTATAATTTTTTGAAACACGAAAGTCAAAAGGTGTAAGTGCGTTGTATTTCACTAAAATATCCACGTATGCACCGAAATGATGAAAAAAATTTCAAAAAATTCTTAGTACGTCTAAAACATGCAAAGCTTTTTGTATTAAAACCGATGACTATTTTCATAATTTTTTATAACATTTTGAATCGTGAAATTTTGTTGAAACTTGTTTCTTCTTGAAGCATGGTTTTCATTTTTTTCGAAAATATCCATATTTAAATATAAATATTTCTTAAAAAAAGAATTAAAGCATTTATATTTTGTCCAAAATTAAAATAAACCAGGAGACCATTGAGCCGAAACGTAGGGGTGGGAAAATTAGAAATTTGTCATTCTTTTATGAATTTTTGAATGACGAGATGTAATTGAAACATGTTTTATCTTAAAAAAAAGTTTTTGAAATTTGTTTTATCTATATATTTTTCTTAAATATCCTCATGTAAATCAAACTAATGATAATTTTTTTCAATATAAAATTATTTTTTTAGAATGATTTTTTTTACTCCGAAACACGTTGAGCTCAAAATATATATAGCAATTTGCGAGAAATGTTTTTAATTTTTAGAATTATGAAATTCGTTTGAAACTTGCTATTTGAAATTTTTTTAGACCAAAACGTAGTTCAGAGCATACATAGCGACTTTGAAAAAATATTTTGAATTTTTACATTTTTCTGAATCGCAGGATTCATTTGAAACTTGCTTTTGCCTAAAATATGGGCTTCGAATTTTCCGAAAATAGCTACCTATAAATCTAAATATTATTAAAAGAATTTTTTTACAAGACTTTAAAAATAAACAATTGTTTTTACGAGGTCGTTATGAGTCCTATAAATTTATCACTGTAAGATTAAATTTATATTGTATCACTTAAGATTTTTAAAAACCACTTTATCGTGTATTGTTCTGAATTAGAAAAGAAGGCAACTAAAAAATTAAATGGGTAAAGTTCTGTGCCACCCCTTTTCCGATATCTGAAACACGTTTTTGCACTTCAAAATTTAAACTAGTGTACCTTTTTATTATTCAAATCGAAATTTATACTTATTTTTTTAAAAAGTAATCAAAACCAAAGAAAAAAGTTAAAAGTAAGTAAAGTTGCTCTAAAGATTTATCATTGACTAAATAACTTTATAATAAGATAATATGATAACAAAATAATATGCGAGTGCTCAAGAATAAAGGAGCAAAAAGTTTTGTTTCAAACTTCAAGTGAAGAAAAAGAAAGAAATGAAATAGTTTTCGTGTGGTTTTCGTTACTGAATAGGGAATTTTAAAGCACATAAATTAATGTAATTATTTTATTTAGCATCTCTTAACAAATTTTGTCAGAAAGGTTTCTCCTGTCAATATCTGGTGATTTAGCCATTATAGCCACTGTTCTATAAGATATTACACCATGAAAAAGCCACCCAATTTTTGGTTTGTTCATCCTTTATCTAGGGATTCAGAAAGGTAAATGGTTTCAAGGTTTGCTTTAACGTAATCGAACGACATTCACAAAGGTAAATTTAAACACCTCTATTCGTTTAATCAGTCGTCATAAAGAATCCAAGCATTTTTACATATGGACATATTTTATCTTACGAGGATTATAATATGAAGATTTTGCTATAAATAAGTTCAATAGTAGTTTTTCAGTTATGACAATTTGAAATTTTTGTACTCATCATTTCGCTTTTCTGAGAGATTTGAAATTATTGGTTTTTCTTTCCCAAAGCAAAATAGCTCGTTATGATTTTGACTCTCACATTTCTTACATCGAAAATTTTCCTGACATTCTACACTCAAATGACCCTTACAAAAGCATTTAAAGCTGCGACCTTCTCTTTTTCATTTATCCCTTTTCTCAGAAAGCGATAATAAGCGACAACTTAAGGAATCGTGTCCTTTAAAACAAAATATACATTTTTTATCCTTTATGATAGTAGTTAAGGTGAAGTGGGCGGATTATTTCTTTTAGCGTATAATTCGTTTGCAAAACGATGATAATGTGGAGAAAAATCTATTTTTGATTGTGTTAGCTGTAATGTCGATTCTCTCTATTCTAATTTAATTTTGATTAACTTCATTAATTCATTAACATTAAACTGACCTTTAGATCCTTTGATTTTGCTATATCCCAAACTAATATCAGGAGGTAATAGTTTTAGAATTATGGGACACAAAAGCTGGCCATACGAACCAGATGCGACTTTCATATTTTCTAGGGAACGAACATTTATCTCAAGTTAATCATACAAATTTCGAAACGCTCTCAAATGAGAAGGGTTTTTCACGGGTTCTAAATTAAGGAGTTTAATTATGTGACCATTAATTACGAGATCCTCTCGTCCAAACCTATCAGTTATTAATTTTATTCATTTTTCATAATATGAATCTGTCAAACAAAAACCTTTAACAGAATTTAATGCCAAACCACCCAACGAATTTTTTAAGTAATGAAATTTTTCGACTTTTGACAATTGGGTATATTTATGTACTGCATCTTCAAACTGTGACCAAAATTCAAGCCATAAACAGGGGTCTTCAAAGTATTTAGACAAAGTTAATTTCGGCAAAGAAATCAGTTTTTTGTGTTCTATCATAGAAACTCTATTCAACGAACTTTGAACTAAATTTTCGTTACTAGAAACCGACTGACATTCTTCATTAATCTTATCAAGTTCTCGTTTAATTTTACCTTTCCATTTTAAAATTTTTTCCGAAGATTCATCAACCGAAATTATTTCCTTTTCAATTTCGTCAGCGGAAATGAATGCCTCTATCTCTATGTTAAGTTTTAAAAACTCCTTTTCCTTCTAGATTAATTGATCATATAAAGCTTTTAATTCTTCATTTCTATTCTCATCATCTAAGTTTTCGTCCTTAAAACAGGCTTATTAAGAAAATTAGTTGTTTATAATCGATATGTCTTTCTCTTTTAAATGGATTTTTTCCTCAAATTTTCATCAATTTCAACTGTTTCATTAATATCACTGATCGACATAGTTATTCAAATTCAATTCCATTCAAGCTTCAAAAAAGATGAGTGACGTTCTATATTAGTTCAAATATCAAACAAAGTTACTATATTAATTCAAAAGCAAACTGAAAGTCACTTACATGAGCCATCAAGGCCCCACATTGGGTGCCACAAAATGTAAAAAGATATTCTTCTCGGGGAAATAATCACTTTGAAATTACCATGCCGGTTATAATAACATAACTTTATTGAGACAAAACACATAGAGAACATTTTACACATTATCGAATGTTTCAGCAACCTTGGAGTATGTTCCATGTTAGGTTTAACTTTTTTATTCTAGAGCAGAAGAAAGAAATTAATGATTGTCAGCTATCATTACTTTTTTGAGGACCTGCCTATCTTCGTGAATTATGACACAAACAATGTATCATCTTGATTCTTTCAACGTAAACTTAGGAAAAACTTTTTTGACAATAAAATAATATCAGCTTACCAAAATGAATCATCTGTTTTCCATCAAATAAAAATGCTTTCCGTTTTTTTCTTTATACGAAAATTTCCCTTGTAGTTAACTTTTTGTTAATCTGTAAACGGAACATATTAATTTTGAAAATATAAGTAAGAGATAATATTAAACTCGTAGGCATTGCAGTCTAACTATTTATTGATATTTGAGTATTCAAATAGGTAAGGAAACTAGTAATTATTTCTATTAAAAAGCTGTTTTTCTCTTTTGATAAATCTATATTAATTTCTCCTATTATAATAAGTAAAAAAGAAAAAAACAAAAATGTATCACAAATTTTCGGCAGTGGATTCTTTGCACCCTGATAGAATTTTTATTTTAAAATTATGGTAAAATTTCACAAAAGTCGTATTTTAAAAATTCAATTTCTCATGAACTATTCGACCGATTTCACTCAAGTGTTGTATTTTGTCATGTAAAATTATGTTTTTTTATAATGATGCAAAAAATTGTATACCTTACAATTTAAATTTTTTTCGACTAATATTTAAATAAAATAATAAAAAATGATAAAAATTTACTAAACATTTTTCTTGCTTAGAATTAATTAAATTTGGATACATGAGTTTTATAATATTTTATAATATATATATATATCATTGAATCTGATCCCATTGAAGGGATGAAAGGCTGAGTCAAAAAAAATTTTGAACTTAGCTGTTTAACAATGATTAAAATTTCTATTGCCTTTTAAAAAAATAAAAACTTTTTGTTTGTCAAAATTTAATTGAAACTTTGATTGAAAATTTTCTATACTCACAAATTAATGATAGCTTTTATTTCACGATAATGGGAATATAAAGATTTTTCAATAGTCATTATATGTTGAATTCTTTTTATTGAAAAACACAAAACAACAGTTGAAATTTCAGCACTGTAACAGTTCGTAAGCAAAAAAAGTAAGAACTAAACTTGCATTGTCTTCCAATATAGTGCCAGAGTTGAAACATAGAACAGAGATTGAATATTAGTATTCCACCCCAATTAGGCAATGCTGCTAATCCTGATCTAGATAGCAATTATGGATTGATTGGTATAGTCTCTCTTTATCTAACTATTCATCCAACATCCAGTTGAAGGGCCTGTCTATTTACATTATTATCATAAAAAATAACACTCAAGAATGATCCCCAAAAATTTTTTCAAATTTTAATTAGATACTCAAAAATCGACGAAACCCGGACGTCGAAGAAAAACGAAGTCTGAAACCGTGGTAAATCGTTATGCATCCTCCTCATAGTAAGAAGTGAAAAGATGGGCGCCATCGTTAGTTGGATTTTGCAGGGGAAGCAGAAAGAAGGTAAAATAGGGAGAACAATTTTATACTGCTATTTTGAGAAACCTGATATTGCGTAGTTTTTAAAGCTGAATTCAACATGACTGATGTGGTGACCATAGAGCTAATAGTCTAAAGGCTATAGGGTTTTGTGTACAATGATTTGATTAAAGCATGGCTAATGAGATTATTACTAGTATTAAAGTTGTAAGGTTTTTTTCTGCATTCGAGTGTGCATATGCATCTGCAAATAATGAACTATTAGTTTGATCATCTTGTTTGTGCTCGCTTTCGATTTAGTGTTAAAACCTTCATCGTAAACAATATATTTATGATACCTATAAAAGTTAATTATATATTTTACTTCATTATTTAATTCCTGTTGTATTTTCAAACGAATTTAAAATTCGCAACTGTAAATGAAAATTTTCAGAAGAACTTTCTTTCATGCTACTTATGTTAAATGCTGCTGCTTAAATTCTATTAAATTTAAATCAATATCTTCTCCTGATAATTTTTTTTACATTTTTATACATACGAGAGAAATGTAGGTATTATTTAGTTACGGAAGACAGTAAAATAATCGCTAAGCGATCACCACCAGTAATGTATAACTAATTGTGGCAATAAGTACTACAGATACTGTCGTAGAAGATATCTAACAAGCTAACAAAGGCTCTGTGCTAATATAGTTTACTAACACCAGTATTTTATGACTAATTGTGGTAATAGGTACTATAGATCTGACATGCAATTGAAAAAACAACGTAAGTGCGTCTCGATAGATTCCGAGAAAAGTAGCTTGACAACTTGTTTCTTTGTATTGCTAACGCTAAAATAGAATTTCAGAAAACTGATGAAGCAAAATTTATTTTCGAAAGAAAATGTTTTTGCAACATGTAATTTATCATACAGGGATGCCAAATATATATAAATCTCAGTTGAGAATTTATTGTCACGTTAGTTTTTCGTTTGCAGTGCAGAGATTTTGTCGCAGAAGGTTCCGAATATACTAATATAGGCTCTGTGTCAATTGGCTTACTAACACTTGTAATATATAACTAATTGTGGTAAAAAGTACTACAATTACAATCGTTAAGTATACCAATAGTGATATAGGCCATGTATATAGTGATATAGGCACTGTTTACTGACACCAGTAATGTATAACTATTTATGGTAATAGGTACTACAGATGTTGTCGTTGAAGATACCTAATATAGTCTTTGTTTAAATTTGTTTTTATGACCCTCGTAAATGTAATAATTTCGAAATGTTCATAAATCAAATGTTTCGCAGGGTAGACATGTTTCATATTTTAGAACTTCATTTTAAATGAGTATCAATATACATATATAGACAAAAATGCACTATCAAAAATGCACAACGAATCAGAGTTACAAAGGAATTCGAAATGAACTGCAAAAGAAGTTAAGTGGTAGGGTAGCACAGCGAGGCATGCTAAGAATAAAGGAAAGCGGGAATTTATTCTTCGCTTGCCAAAATTCATACCCAAGGCAAAATTTTTGATGGTTTTTCTGGTTCTATGACGAAGATGAAGAAGATGGTTACCATCATAAATATCCATCTAATACCACATTACTTCTTGATGGCTATTCATCAGATAAATCATTAAGAATAATCATCAAGATTAGTCATCATCACGCCTTGTTAGGAATTGAAACAACATCATGTTGGAACAATAAAAACAGAACCACTATGGTTTGATGGTCCATTCCAAGATGAATATTTTATTGTCTTCCAACTTAACCAAAAACCAACTTATTTTTCGATTTTACCACCAAGACTAATCATCACCCTAGATTAGGAACATGGTTTGGTGATTTTATATATATATATATATATATATATATATATATATATATATGTGTGTGTCTGTGTGTGTGTGTACAATTATGCCAAAAATCATCTTACTTCTTGATTGAGGTGTCCTATTGAGTTATTGTTATCCCATGATAGCTTTTGTACTACCACTTTCCTTAATGATCACGTTCCCCTTAATTTAATTACTATTGATCCTATTTTCGGTCTCAATTTGTTTGTTATGAAATTCAATCATTGCCTGTCTTTTCACACAATGACTACATCCAAATACAAATGCAAATAAATTAATTAAATAAATTAATAAAATTTCAACCCATTATCTATTTTAATATATAAATAAATTTACTTTAATTCGCACCATAATAATATTTTATTTTAAAAGTGACAATAAGTTCCGGTTTTATTTAAAAAATATCTATCTGTTTTGAGAATGGAATGCTATACGTATATAGCTCAGTGTTTTCATTACAGAAAAAAAATGGGAGAGACTTTCTCACCCTTCCTCAAAAACAAGGTGAGATTTCAAAAAGTTAAGTGAGATTTCTAAAAATTAAAAATACACAAATAGACTCTGAAAAAAATTATTTCTTTAAGTATAATACAGTGCCACCTCGAAAATCCAGACTGCTGGGGGGTTTGGAAGGTCCGGATTACCGAAGTTTAGATACCTTACTCTAAGTTTAGATTAAATTTATAGAATTATCGAAGTTTCGAATTCGACAGGCCGATTTCGCGATTAAACGCGCGTATGTAGACCTCCGACGTCAATTTTAACAACTTAACATAAATATACACTTTAAATAATAAATGAGAGACATTAAAAATCAAACTTTCGTCATTTCCCCCCGTAATCGATCGTTTAGATAACATAATATTAGCAACTAAAACTAAAAATATAGGCTTAAAACGAGAGCTGAATTTCAACTTATAACTGAAACAAATGCTTCTAGACTAGATTGTACTAGCTGATACTAATCCTTTTTTTGTTGGGGGATGAAAGAACTTGTCCCCACCTCCTATGCTTCAAGATTAGGAAGGAACCAGTTTTCTTTCTTCACAAGGGGGTAAAACAAGGTGGTAGAAGAATTCCTCCTGCTGCAGGCCTTATCTATGGAAAAATATAGAGGGGAATTCCCTCTATATTGAAGAACAGAGAGGGGAATCCCCTCTGTGTTCTTTGTTATCTATACAGAGCTGATAAGAATGACTGGAATTTCCTTATTAGCTATGAGCTTTCATTCACTCCCCACCCCTACCTCTTCATCTACTGCTTCATTTTTGGAGTAGAGTTGCAGTTTTGCACTCTTGCATTTAATTTTTATTTCAATCTTTTTTTTTCTTCTTCTTTTTAATTTTTTTCTGACGAACTGGACGTAAGAGCCGGATTTTCGAGGTCGTACTGTATTTAACGTCTTCTATTTTTTTAAGCATTGAATAATTTTGCTGCATCATCATATGGAAAATATTCTACATCTACTTTTTCATAAGCTATTCTTATTAAGTTGCTCTAATGCTTATCAGTCAATCTGTTAAGATATTTTCTCTTAATTCGGTTTTGGGTGCTAAAAGAACTTCAACAGATCCTGAACTATTCGAAATCACTAAGTAAATTTGCAGCATTGTGCACACACTTTCCCATCCTCTACATCTGCCAGCAAGCGCATGTTGAAAATAATGAAAGATCAAGGTAGAAAATTGAAACGGATTTTATTCAAAATGGCGCGAGACGAAAGGTTTTCCAAAATGCGCGAGATTCGCGCATTTTGAAATTGATTAATAGAGTGCGTGAATTTCGCGCGTTTATAATTTTTAAATGCGAGAAAAGAAAAAAATTTGTGAGATTCTCGCGTTCTCGCGCTGTAGTGAAAACACTGAGCTATGATTGCATGCAACAATAATAAACATGCAACTGTTATTAGTTCAAGAATAATAAATATTACACTATGATCAAATCATCATAATATTCAAAAAACATCTTTCACCTTATTTTGAAGGTTGTTATTGATATAACAAAAAAAACTTGATGGTAGATCATCTTAATAGTAAAACAAAATTTCTCCCTATTTTGATGGTTATTGCTGGGCCATCAATGAAAATACATAACATGTTAGATGACCATCATAATAGTAAATCAACATGCTTCGTCATGTTTTGATGGTTGTGATTAATCCAACAGTAATAAACATAACTTGCTGGTTGACCATCAGAATGGTGAAACAACATCTTCATCAAAATATGAGGGTTAATATTGGTTCATGAAAAACAAGTATTACTTGATGGTTGTAGACAACCTTTCAAACATCACCAGCATACTATCGAAACATTTTCCATTTTGAAATGAAAGATTGTTTGTCCATCAAAAACCATCAAAACAGGATGAAAATTGTTGTATGATGATGAGTGAGATGCATTTTATTAACGGAGATCAGTTGCCAATTGGTTGCTCATTGATTAAATTTTTCGCTTTAAATCTCAAGTATACTTTCTCTTTTTTTAGCCTAATTTGTCACTGGTTATTTTTCATTTACTTATCTTTTTTTGTTGTTTTATAAATTTTTAGAGTTTTTGTTTGAGTGATAAATATAAAACTGCAGTGACTATAAACACTGAAATTTTTAATTGTGTATATGAGGAAATTCTATGATTTGTAATCTCTAAGTGGCACTGAAATGTATAGAAATCAAATCTTGATGTATATAGATTAAATGAAATGTTTATTAATAAACTTTTCGTTCTAAGAATGTGTTGCATATTTTCAGATCTTTATTATAAAAAAGTGTGTCATCATACATGCATAGCTGGACTAAAGTACACAAGTACCCAATAAGAGAGCAAAGTAAGATATAATTGCGATGCAATTTAAAAGAAACTGGGGAAGCAGTTTTGGCACCTAGATCAAATGATTAGAGAGGAGGGGGAGGTTCCTCTAATTTTAAGTATTTCCCACTCTAAATATTATCATTCTTTAAACATCTAATTATTGAAGACAAACAATATTGACACTATTTACTTTTATGTCATCGACTGAAAAAATTATATTTCTTTTCTCAAATAAAAAGAAAAATTTTGAAAATAATTTATTACTTTATAAAACAAAAATATGTTAAAATTTGATAAATACTGTGATAAAAATTCGATGAAATAATTTAGCGCTGTTATACATATGGGCCTCATATGAACACATTTAAATTTTTGTTCCATAATGCTATACAGATTCACATTTGTGTGCAATTGCATGTAATCATTTGAAGACTTCAAACAGCTCTTCGAAACCACACCAGGTTGTAGGCTATACAAGATATTTAAACGAATACGATTTTTTTTGGAAGTCGATTCAAGAAAGAATGGAAAATCTACTATTTCATTTATTTATTTGAGAAGGCATATTATATTACTGTTAAGGTATTATTTTATATCTTCTTGTACCTTATGAATGAAGCTCGACTATTCAGTTTTACCAAGTGTGATTAAAATCATTTTGACAAAATATACTACAAAAGCATATGTCCTTCCTTGGACAATAGTACTACAGTTTTTGACTATCAGGACAATAGCTAAAATAAATTATTAGACTACAATCCTGAGAAACTAAATGAGTTCATAACAATATATATATATATATATATATATATATATATATATATATATATATATATATATATATCTAATAACAGAGCAAAACCCTGTTATTAATGTGGGAATAATTAGTCCCGATAACAGATGAATAATGAGTCCAGATTCTGCACAAGATGTTTATTAATTAAAGAGGGTGAAGCAACAGTTTCCTCCCCTCTCCGACTGGAGGGGGAGAGACACTTTTCTCGTCAGATCTGACGGAGTTTAGCTAGCACAAGTAAAACACAAAAAGCCACGCAAAAACCATCGCTCCTAGGCTTTATACGATACTTACAATGGGTAAACAGGGCAGTCATATTGCATTCCTTGTATTCCTACGCCTCATCACAAATTATTTAATACTCATAGAAAATCGTTTCATCTTTCCTTATATGGAAGTGAAAGATCTTAAAATAACTTCTCTTTTGAAACATTAATCTAATTATAATTTATTGGCATGTTTACAGCCTTGAATTCCCAAAATAGAATATCTGTACTCTAATTTTTAACTAAGACATTTTATGAAAATGAATAAGTTTCAATGCTTTTATTAATACAAAAGTAATTTTATAACTTTTGTATTACATCCCCCTCAAAAAACAAATTTTTGGTTAGCCAAAAAAAAATTTAAATTTAGAATAATATGAATTTATAAAAGTTATGTTGGTATGACTGTCCTCTTCCTATAAACAACATATCTATATTCATATCTACATATCTACAACATCTTCCTATATTCTACTATAAACAACATTTTTTCAATTATGTGAAAAAATATCTTTTACAGTAACAACAATAAAAACATAATAATGCAAGTTATCTGTTTAGGCAACTAAACAGAAAGAAAAATAAAACATTTATATCTATTTTACTAAAATTTTCAAAAAAATTTTGCACACAAAAATATACAAAACGAACTGGACACTATTCATGATTTAATTTTAACATTTGTGGGCTGTGATATTTCCTAAGTTTTTATACATGTACTATTTCAAACTTTTGTTTACTCAAATTATTATTTTTATTATTATTTATTTATTTATTTATTTTAATTAGCTTCTTGGTCATTCTTTCTTTTTCCTATTTTTCCTTTTATTTTTGTTACCCTTTACGTTATTTTTTTCAGTGTTTATTTTTACTGAAACATATTCAACTTTTCTTTTTTCGATGTTTACTTTTACTGAAACATCAAACTTTTCTTTTTTCGATGTTTACTTTTCTGAAACATCAAACTTTTATTTTTTCGATGTTTACTTTTTCTGAAACATCAAACTTTTATTTTTTTTCGATGTTTACTTTTACTGAAACATCAAACCTTTATTTTTTTCACATTTTTTAACCTTAACATTTTGAGAATTTTGTTGGCTAATGTGCAAAGATAAGTTGTCATTGTTAGAATTAGCAGAGGTGATCAATCTCATACCAAATTGAGTAACAACTGGCCAGACACAAATCATAAACAAACAAAAAACTCTGCAAGTTTGCTACCCTACTAAAGCATATAGTAAATCAGTATCAAGCATAAAAAACTTAGCTGAGTTAACAATTTCGCCTATCATAATAAGGGGAAACTCACAAATTCTGTTAAGTGTTAATTGTCCTTTCTTTAGGGTAACATTTAAGTTTTCAAATTTTTTAATAGGAATTTTTAATTTTGACACAATATCATTTTTTTTTTGTTAGGAAATTCTAATATTTTCATTTCTATTTTTAACGTATTTTTAAGTTTATTTGGTTACCGTTACTTTTCAATTTGTGTTTGATCATTTTCCCATCTTTATGTTGGGATTCACTCTCAGCAATAAGAAACTTTCTTTGTTAATGGAAATTACTGAGCTCGAACTGAATTATGAACTATTTACCAACGTTGGACTCAAGCATTAATATCTAGTCACTTTTCAATTTAAATTCTAAAAACAAGTATTAATTTCATTTTTCAAAACTATTTGTATTAGTTTAAAAATTTCTAGGATTAATTTATAATTTCTACCACACCGCAATTGCATTCAAAATAAAAATAATTTAATGGCATTTTTATTTTAACCCTAAACACCAGTAAAACAAAATTATAAATTCTACTAATCTATAAATCATAGAAACTGTAACACATAAAATAATAAATATGAAAATAATTTCTCGAAATATTTTTATACCAATCGAAACAATCAATTCACTGAAAATAAACATTTCTCAAAAAAAAATTTCAACAGTAAATACGATCAATGTATAAAAAGTACTTATTTCAATTGAAACATCAAGCATGAGAAGAAAAAAAGTTAAAATCATAATCTATTATTTCTGTTTATTTACATGAGTGCTTTTTTTTTATATTTAATCAATAAAAATGAAAGAAATAAATGTTTTACGAGTAAAATATAAAAATATCAAAGGATACGTGAAAAAGTTCGAATTAATCCACAATATTTCTTGAAAACCACAACATCAGTTGATAAATAATTTGGTTTCTTCTTTAAGAGGAATCATATTTCTCCTTGAGTGAGGCGGGGTGAGAACAATTTATTGACGATAAAATCCAGACCAGCACTAGCAGAGGCATAACTAAACTTTCTGTAAGTCACTCGTAAAGGAAATGGATGTGATTTCTAAAAAAAAAACTTTTTAATTATCAGGAGCCTGATGCAGTTTTTCTTTTTAATCCAAGGGGGGTGAAAGATATTGAAGCTCAGCTCTCTAGTGGTATCCATCGCCATCAGAACGTAAACAAACATTCAGCATAGACAAATGGAAATCGCTGATCGTTAAGTTCCACTGGGCGTAGGTATCATTTAATAAGCAAAAAGTTTGATGATTGAAGAATTTATTTTTTGTTGAAGATACTGGATGAATTATGAATTGCTCTAAATCGAAGAAGAATTTGACTGATAACTTTTCAACTGTCCGTATGAATAAGATATTTCATATTTTTGCTGTACCCTCTTCCGATTGATTTAATTTCAAATGCGATATTACATATATTTAATGTGCCGTAAAATCCAATGGGGTTTCCTCCACCAAACATCCTGCCGGCTTGTAATAACACAGCACTAGGAACCGAATCATTTTCTTTATCAGCTTTAGACACTAAATTTCCGTGATATTTCTCAGCTCCAGCCTCCATGTAGCAATAAGGTACGGGTATTTTACGAAGGGATGAGGAATCCTTCGGGGTGAGGAAAACCTCGGACAATTTCGCGCTTCCTGCCGTATAAGACTTAAGATTCAACTTTATATGGAATGTTTTTTCTGCCAAATGGTTTCTCCGCTGCGAATTTTATTTCCAGCCTGGCTCCTAATAATAGAGCAAAACCCTGTTATTAATGTGGGAATAATTAGTCCCGATAACAGATGAATAATGAGTCCAGATTCTGCACAAGATGTTTATTAATTAAAGAGGGTGAAGCAACAGTTTCCTCCCCTCTCCGACTGGAGGGGGAGAGACACTTTTCTCGTCAGATCTGACGGAGTTTAGCTAGCACAAGTAAAACACAAAAAGCCACGCAAAAACCATCGCTCCTAGGCTTTATACGATACTTACAATGGGTAAACAGGGCAGTCATATTGCATTC